>OY720637.1:100423947-101623947 GCA_963169105.1 Ceriagrion tenellum
CTGTTGTGGTGCGCGTTGAGGCTACGCCGGGGGGAGATTGGGATGTGGGGGTATGGGGTTCCTTCTGGGGATTTGGACTGCTGCAGAATGCATCCTGCCGCTGTTTTCTTTTATATTTTTGAGCGCAGTTCCCCGTCATTCGTTTTTACTTCTCAAGCGTGCAGGATGACTAGTGAGAATTTAAGTAAAGTGTGGAGTACTGGGATTCGTTATTTACGCTCCATTGCCGAAGACTTCTTATCGTTTTTATTTGCGTTATTCCTTGCATTCGATATGTTTCCCATGGTTGGCTTTCATTACTCCATTTCCATTTATTTTTCGTGCTCCGGGAGAGATATCCTATTTCATATTCCCAAAAGTTTCGCGATGCCTGCGCTGTTCATTCATAGACACTTCCACGCGCGGGGCAATAACAGATGTCGCAGTCGATGAAATTTTCTCTCGTCCCGGGAACAAAGGGGAGCCTCTTTTTTAAATCTCTCCCTCTCTATTTTCCCATCAGAGATTGAACTGGAATCGCTGATTTATTTTCCGCCGCCACCGATAAGGCACTCACGCTTCATGAATGCATCCTCGTGAAAGGCGTGCTTAAAAATTGACATTCCCGACGCAGTCGAGCTTTGAATTTGAACATGGATGTGCGATAATTCTCCTGGCGGTCGTAATTATGAGTAAAATCGCTATTTCCGTTTGTGTTCCGCTGTGACACCCGTTATTTCTCTTTGTTCGCCGTGAAGCCAGCAGCCGAATTTCCATTGACGTTATTATCAACGTTGCCGTTGCCCAGTTGTAGAATGTAGATTTATATAGATGCATTTTGAATTTAAACTTCATGTTCGTATTCCGCTTTTTTTCCATGTGTTAATACCAAAGTGTATCTGTCTTTTGGAAACGTATCATATCTCGAAAATCTCTTCCTACTTTTTTAATAATGCTTAAGTAAAGGTTGTAAAAATGGTGAAATCTGTATGCTCACGCGGAAAAGATGTGCATAGGTTTGAGGATTATTGTAAAAAATGGTGAAATTATGAGAAAAAGATATGCATGGGTTTAAAGATAGTAATCTATCAAAAAATATTATTGGACCTCGCTTCTTAGGAAAGAAATGTGAATTAATAGTGAAGTAACTCAGGTAATTTAGAATTGATATCTGTTTTTTTGACGTAACCGAAGATTTTATTTTGTCCTCAGTCGGTGGGAAAAAATACAAGAAATTTGATTAATTTTTTCAATCAATTTTTGTAAAAATTACTTTTTTCGTTTGTTTTCTTTTATGCTCGATTTATATCTTCAGTTTGCGAATTTGTTTTACTATGATTACCTCCCGTTGTGTCGTTCGTATGTCCGTCGCTGTGATATTGTACTTTTGTTACCTATTACGTCGTACTGTTTTGTAATTTTGAAGTTTTAAATCTGTAACAGGCCTTTTGCCGCTGATGAGTGATTCGGAGGACCCATGGACCTTAATCTCTGTCATGCATAGATCTGTAATTAAAAAGTGGGCTGTGGTTATAATAGTTGCCTTGGAATAAACCATGTGTCGGATGCGAATGTTTTCACAAAATTATATAATTGTTGATGGAAAGGAAGGTTTCGTGAACCAAGCGGCTATCTCTACCCGTTAATTACCTGAGCTGTTGATGTTTTCATTATGATTTTAAACTGCTTATGATGAAAGCTCGGAATAATGTACATAATTTTGTAAACATTATCGAATTAAATACCAGTGTGCACTAATCTCACAATGACCCGCGGGCGTTTAGAATCCTCATTTATTTAAATACCCTTTTGTATTTGACAAGCAATCAAGATTGTATTATCGGATATTATACTTAAATAAAGCGTTAAAATTACACGATCGTTGCATTTGCAACGGTATATCCCTTTTAAACTCTGTGGAATTGGGCAAAAGTTCTTTTGGACCGCTATCATTTTCATTCTGAAGTGTGTCAATGAGAGTGAAGTTGTGGTTATTCTTCTTCTGTTTGCGTGTATAATGTTTTCAATTTTTAAAATGTATTTTAATATTTATTGTATAAAAATCCTGGTCCTCCAAAGCCAAAGGCGTTGCTAGAGGTGCCAATTTAGGTAATTACATGTATTAACAAGCCAATACAAACAAATCATAAAAATGGTTCAAATTCTCACCCTTACTATGTACTCAAATATTTATATAAATAGAATGAATATTTTTACGTACATTTTACAACAGATATTTATATATGTACAGATCATACACTACCTTTAAAGATACGCTTATTCAGATCAATTGTTTTGTTATGGTTTAATTAATTTTTAATCTTTGATATTGTTTTTAAAATTTTAAGGTGTGCCGGAAGACTATTTAAAAACTTTGCACAATTACATTACGTTTTCTATCTCCATATTTACTAAAACGAAAAGGTTCTTTGTAAAGTTATACTTTCTTCATTCCATAATATGCTTGGTTTCATTTGTGGTTCTAAAATGTGGGCAAAACTAATAGTCAACGGTCAACGAGTATATGTAAATCTTTATTCACAGGTAGAACACTATAGTTTTTGATTAATTCTTATTCAAACTTATTTGTGTTATTGCAAAGTGCTCTGTCATTACTATTAATCAGTTTCAATATCCGTTTTCGATTTTTAATTACTGGTAATAGACTTATCCTTGTAGCTCCTCCCCATATTCATTATAATTTTTAGTATTTAAGCCTGTCGTGATCGTCTTCGACCTTAGTCCGCAGTCTCTTGCGTGAACGTCTCGAAGATCTTTTCTCGAAATCTATATTTCCATATTTGTTCGGGTATTCCTCTTTCGCTCACTCTTTCCCAATGTTTGGTCCATCTATTTCTGTATTCTCTTATCGTTTCGTCGATGCTTTGGATGCCGAGATCTTGCCTTAAGTCCGTATTTAATTGACATCCGTTCGTGCACACCCAGTAGCTCTTCTTAAAATGTTAAATTCAGGAATTTTTAGTCGTTGTAAATTAGATTTTCCCACGTTTTTATTAACTCTCTTTCTTGTCTGTCTGTTTGTTTGTCTGTTCGGTACAAATTTTGTTACTAACTTTAAACTAACTTCCCGATAAGCTAGAGACTTGAAACTTCAAGCATTGCTCAGAACTGGATGGCTATGCATTAATAATATAGTATATAAATATAATCTATTCATTTATTTTAATTTTGCTTCTCTTGTTGATGTGTATTCCTCTAGGAATTGCCTTTGTTTTTTTATTTTCTTATTTTTTAAAAATTTATTATTATTATATATTTCATTAAAATTATTCATTCATTATTTTATTAAAAAGATATGTTGATAAAAGCAGAAAAGGTGTGATTTTATAGCACATTGTCCTTATAGCAGCTCTGTAGATGCTTATCTTCACGATAAGTGGGTATTTGGATTCCTGTGTCGCTCCTCTATGTAACCTCTCCGAAGAGTTTTGGCGAGCAAGTCATTTTTTTCCTCCAAATCGTAAAGCGCTTGTCCAAAAATCCTGAAGTACCATCCGATTAGGCTGAAATGAAACCACGGGGAGCGTATCAAGTGGTTAAGGAAGGAATAATTTTATTTATATACTGTAGATCACCGATTTACGCTGGATTCACTTAACGCTCTTCATGCTATTGCGCGCGAATTTCAAATTTCAGAGTTCGACGATATGTTACACCCATAAGTAATTACACATTTCTTGAACATTTTAACTCTTATTTTTAATGGGACTGCAGTTGTATACGATAGCAACGCATTGTTATTTATTGTTTTGTGAAAATCCCGATCCCGATGTCTATAAAAATGCTGGTTCACTGTGCGACGGAATTCGATTTGCGCAGGGTCCCGTGTAACGGATTGATATCGTGAGGCAGGGGTCCACTGTATGTCTATTCAGTGCCAATATTTTCCTTTTCATCGGATTCATTTTACTCTCAAATGTGTTAAGACTAGATTCTCAATCGGAATTTAATTTCCACCGGTACAGGGGATTTATTTCGTGCTGGATAAAACGCTGACCAAAACGTACGACTCATTTTATGATTATCTTATTGCTGGTGGAGGTGGAGTTTAGAGCCATTCAGATGAGTTTCCTTTCCTCCAAGAATGAAAACTGTGCGTAAGAACATTACGGTGGGGGCTTGAGGAGCGTTTACCGAAACTTGCCAGTGCTGTATAGGATTGGTAATGAGTTAATATTATATTGTTGTTCATTAAATTTTAACAGCTAAGCCTTGCCTAGGAGATCAGAACGTGGGTCCTGTCCAGGTTCAGCTCGAGTTGTTAATTAGGTGGTTTCTCCATAAAATTACTTAAATGCAATTCGATTCATTTGCTGGAAAACTGAATAAAAATATGTGCTCTGATTCATTTGGACGAAAAATCCTACCTTTCTGCCTAATTTTTTTCAAGAATTCAACATTAAACTGCATCGTGTTCATGGTGAGATTCAGAGAAACATGGGGAAATATAGTATTTTTTAAATCCAATATTAAGGTCTTTTGTGCGAAAAATTGTTCAAAAATGATAAAAACATTGTGAAATCTAATAAAATTATATTTTTGCGCCTAAAAATGTGATTTATTTAACTTTCAGTAAATTGCTGCAACAATTTAAGTAAGAAAATCAAAGTGGGATTGGGTTGTTGAGGTAGCTAGAATACTGGCTAACCATTCGGACGGTCAGGGTTCAAATCCCTGCAGAGGAGGATGTTTTTCAGAGGAAACCCGATCCCTGCTTCAGTGTCTTGTGGAGGGCACTTCAAATACAGTACTCGGTCTGTCGGATGAGACGTTAAACCGCTAATGCCGACGTCTGGTTTCCACCCACCCTTCCTCCCTTACCTGTCCCCTATGGCGAAAAATACCTTAGCTGTCGGTCGCCTCCCCTAATGACCAATCCAATCCAAAAAAATCAAAATTCTTAAACCTAAGAATACACCGCTGGTATTACATCACAGCCTGCCGCAGTCTCAACCATTGAGGTACATGATAAGGGCAAAACGTCCTCAAAATGTAGCCTGACCATCGAAATAATAACCATTTGGAACGCCATAGAGATAAAAGGATAACCATATGGATTGGACTCACCATGAGACAATATTTTTGTGAAGAACACACTTGAAGGTAAAATAGAGGGAAAAGTCCCCAGAGGAAGACCCAGGAAGAAGTTCATGGACCGAATAAAGAGGAAAGTACATAGAAAGAGATGCCAGAAGGTCCGGGAACTAGTATTAGATGGGGAAGGGTGGAAGGCCACAGTCAACCAATCGGCTGATGGGTTGACGACCAATTATGATGATGATTTGTTCTTATTGCTCGTCCCTTACTTTCCCTTGGATAGCACGACAGAATGGACGAATTGGTGGATGTAAAGTTAGATTATCCACCATCTGTGTAAAATTTAAGTTTTTTCTCTTGAAACATGCTATGGTTTCTTAGTGCTATGGATTCTACCTGATTTAACCATATTTTTCACCGGTGTGGAGTATTATGGCTTCAAATGAAAAAAAATATACAAGTTATGAGAAACTATAGATTTAAGAAGCAAATGCATACTCAATACTAGTACGTTATCGATAGAAAACACCGTAATATTGCAAATAAGCGCGTCAGCCTGCAAGAGCTAAAGGAAAATCGGCCCACATTACAACTTTCAGCGTTGACCACCATAGCAGCTCCCTCTCCGTTTACCTCAATGGTCTCAACCCCTTGAGGTGATGGATCATCGGGATTTTTCGTGGTTGCGACTTTAAAATTACGTCGTTATCCAGTCTCAAATATTTCGCAACTCCCAGAATCTGGTCCCGAGGTTGCAGGCGGAGAGACGGACCCGAGTTCAAAGGCGCGTGCGGAAAGGGAACACGGGAGAGGGTTCGCTCGGAGTTGCAGCGGGGAGATGCGGAGGAGACAAATCGTCAACTTGGGCGATTGATGGCGAACTCTCCGATGACGGCGCCCCGCCCCCCTCCCGCCTGCAGCCGGTGTTGTCCTCGCTTCGGTCGCTCGGGCCGTGGGCGGCCGGTTGCGCCGTCCAAAAGGGAAGGACTCGTATCCACGAGAGAGTGGGAGAGATGAAAGGGATGGCACGTGGATTCCGATTCTCCGGGTAATGGGGGAGTGTTCGTGTTTACTCGGATACTGTGCGGCAGATTCGCCCATCGCGGTTTTAAGGGCCTCTCCCACCCCGTCTCTCTCCCCTCCCCTTACCCAAAATACGTCACATCAATCCTTCCGCTCTCTCACTAGCGTTTGTGTGTGTGTGTACCATATATGTGTGTGTGTTTGCTTCCAGCCCACCCACCCACCCTCCCCATCCCTTCCCCATCCGTCCCTGTCTCCCTTAATCTCTGTCGCCCCAAATTCCGTTTTCTCCCATCCTCCCTCTCCGCCGTAAATCGCTTCATCTTCCGGGGGTCCCCTTTCTCCGCCTTCTCTTCCTCCTCCCTCGGCCCGAACGTGTGCCTTTGTCTGCGGAGTGAAGTCCTCTCCTGCCGTTTTTGAGATCGTGGGTTCCGGTTCCTTTTGGTCTGCGTTCTCCCCGTCCGAAGCACGAGTGTTTTGGAGTCGAATGGGCTAATTGTCGGGAAGAGCATTTCGGTGAAGTCCTCTAGGGTGTCTATCCGGTATAACTCAAGCCGTTGTAGAAGTGTGTCATTTATTGAGTTCATTGGCGGCTAGGGTCGTTCTCTCTCTCATTGGTCGTTCAATCATAGGATTGGTTGACTGCAGCCCTCCACCCTTCCCTACCTAACAATAGTTCCTTTACCTCTTGGTATCTCTCCCTATGTACATACTTTTCTCTTTATTTGGTCCACAAACTTATTCCTTGGCCTTCCTCTTGGGGCTTTTCCCTCTATTGTACCTCCCATTATGTTCTTCACAAATCCATTGGGTCTCAGGGTATGTCCAATTCATTTGGCTCTTCTTTTCTGCATGGTGTTCCATATGGTCCTTTCCTCTTCTTCTCTTCTGTACACTTCATCATTTCTTATTTTGTCCGTCCATTTTATCTTTAGCTTCCTCCTCCAGCAGCAGATATCCAAGGCTTCTAGTCTTTTCTGGTTTGCCTTTCCAATGTTACATGCTTTCGATCCATAGAGTGCTCATTCATTATTGTAATTTTTTTTACTGTGGTAACATTCCCCTTCGTGTCTCCGACGAGCATCGGGATTTATTGCCGTCGTAATAACCGAGGACCTGGGAGTGGTGGGGCAGTTTTCGTAGGTGATATCAAGCTGTTAGAAATTCCTCAATTTTGAAATAAGGTCTCTCTAAAGTGCACACACGTACCATTTCCCATGTACAAAGGTTGGTATTTTCTAGAAAATATTTCGGAAAGTAATGTGATAAGGGGTTGAATTTTTGGTGTCAATAGAAGGGTGATATATTTTTCCTCAAAGTGAGACCAAATGCATTGACTTCTAGGTAAAATGATATTTCGCTCAAACTACCTTCACTTCATTTGTCACCTGATGATGATGTAAAAACATCCACACCTAGGTCGTATAATTAATGTATTTCTGTGGATAATTGCAAGTTTTTCATTTCTACCTCATGATTTATCTTCATTCGATATTACTCGCTCTCATTTTCCAATACATTTGCACTATTTTTTAATTTTCTCCCCCACTATTTCCTGAAATCCGTGTTTCATCCCCCTTTTTCCCCGAAATCATTCATTTTTATACGACGCACTCTGCCTCGTGACCCCACTTTTTGTGGGCACCACTGCCCTTGTGCGGCCAATCCGACTCCTCGTCCGAAGGTGGCGCTCCGAATGGCGAGATAACGGAGTCGATCTCGAGGGTGCGAAGATGAGGGGGCGAGTAGGGTCGTCCTCTGAACGGATCTAGGAGCCGGACCGCGAGTCGAAGGAGATCTCCTCCAATGGACGTGAGGCTGGCTCGTTGGGGGGCATTTCCGGACGGAAATTGGAAAAAAAATTCCGTTCAATTTCCGCCTTGGCCCACCTAGGGTAATACCCCCTCTCCTCCGCAAGAAACTCCTTTTTTTCCATTTTTCGGACGTCCATTTCTCGAGAGGAGGCGATTTTTTTCTTCCCAAGGAGTCACTCCCCCTTCCATCGCGTGTTTCTCGTCCCAGGCCAAACTCATGTGTTGCTTGGAATGCGCTGAAATAGCGTGTGCCATTTCCTCAATCTCTCCCTCAATTCGAGCTCGGGTTCGATCACGTGTGGGTCAACGTATGTGGCCTGTGGTCTCCATCTGTGAAATCTTTGCCTGGGAGTGCTGTTATAAATATTAGAGGTAGTCTTCCGATTGAGTTTCGGATGAGACAGAGGCACAAACCGAATTATGTAAAACTTAATTGAGGCTGGGACACCAATCGCGTCGCTTGTGGGCACCTACAAATTATGCTTCAAAAAGTTCTGAACTACTTCATTTTTCGGGATCAACCGCATATTTTTGTTGAATTGTGACAACAGTATCGCTGAATTTACTGTCAGCGTCTTCAGGTCGAAGATGCCGGTTCATGTTAGTTAGTTAAAATGTTTATTTCCCAAAAACATAAAACATAAAATCATACATTACACATTAATGGGGCCCCGTTTTAGGATTTCTCCCCTTCAGTGTTGATTGATATTTACAGTTAAGAATTTGTAGGAAGTGCTGTTGCATATTTACATAAAACAAAACAAGTAAAAGTATATACAAAGTATTGATTGATTGTGTGATTGACATTTGAACCGGAATGGCGTATGGCCTGGCATTCGCCCTGAGTCGTGAGGAAAACCGGAAAAACCTCACGCAGGCCGCCGTATTAGGTTGTATTTGATTGATTTTTGTAGGCGTTAGTATTCTCAGTGTCTTCTTTGGTCCTTGTGATACAGGCGGGGGTCGCGGTGGTGGTGGTCACGGTGATGGACGGCGTTTATGAGGGTGACGTAGTACCGGTTTCTGCAGTGGTTGTATGTTTTCCATGAGTTGTATATGTTGATGTCCTCTGTTTCTCGTGCTGGAATAATGAATTTATATTTATATACAATCTGATAATTATTTACAAGTAAACAATTTATTTATAATCTGATAATTCGCCGGTTCATGAGTCTGGCCCTCATAATATAGAACCTATTTCCCGCCAATTTTTCGTGCTACTCTCTCATTGGTTCTTTTCAGGATTATCTTCCATGTATCGCCTAGGTGGTATCCCCTATCTGGTGAAGTTGTTCGTCCGTGCTATCTCCATCGATTCTCTAATTAGACTAGGAAAATGGTCCCCCTTACATAGGACCTATTTCCCGCCAAAAAAATTGGCGGGAAATAGGTCCTATATTAAGAGAACAAAACTCATGAACCGGCATCTTTGGCCTGAAGACACTGACAGTAGTGTTAGCAAAACTGTTGTCACTATTCAACTAAAAGACGCGGTCGATTCCGAAAAAAATGAAGAAGATCAACGTAGAGCACCGCGAAAACCTTCGTTCTCACAAGTTCTGAACTAGTATGATAGTGCATGATGAACGATAAAACTTTAGCTATTTTACACTTTTTTTTATCATTCACCGACCAGGTTTCATCCCAAGGTGTCATTATCTAGGTGATACATCGAAAGTAAGCAAGTTCTAATATACTCATTGGGTATAGGGAGGTTAAAATGGCGGGTGAGGGAGAATACAGGAGGTCAAAATGAAGGAAATAGGTTGGGGGGGAGTTGAGTCATACATCTTAAGCCGGGTTGAACTTTCGTCACTAAATTAACAAACAAAGGGCCACAACAGAACTACAAAACCGTAGAGTCAAGATAGTGAAACCAAATGCGTCAGCAGAGCCCCAAATAGATCGTCAAACCAGAACAGAATTACGTCACAAAATGAAAGCTCAAAAATTAAAGAGTGGAAATAGTGAAATATGTTGTAGTGTGTATAATAAAAAAGTGTGAGAATAGGAAAAGTTTTATTGTTCATCATGAGTATAACAAATTTTCACTGAGTGAGGCCTGATGTTACTTCTTATATAGTATGATAGTAATTGAGTTGTAATTTCCAACTAAAATAATTCTGATTTCCAAACATTGCATTTTAACAAATGATGTGGTACGAAGTCACTCGCACGGGTGCATATACACCAGGGTTGAAATTCGCTATGAAAAAATCATTTGACTTGACCGGGATTCGAACCCGGATCTCCCAATTGCCGGTCAGGTGTGTTAGCCAGTTACACACACCTGACCGGCAATTGGGAGATCCGGATAACTGGCTAACACACCTGACCGGCAATTGGGAGATCCGGGTTCGAATCCCGGTCAAGTCAAATGATTTTTTCATTGCGAGTTTCAACCCTGGTGTAAAATAATTCTGATTTTTTTTAAGGTCGTAATTATATTCTGGTGCGGAGAAATTTCGGTAAACATTTACTTTAACGAACGATGAAGCACTTGGTATGGTGGTTAAATAGACGAATCTTCTGAGTCAGATCGGGGGATGTGTTTTTGGTGATTGGAAGAAGTAATGAGGGGCGAATCTAAGCTGAAGGCTTTGATGGGGGAGTATGTAGGGTAAGCGGGGAAAAGGAAGAAAGAGGATAGATTTTATGTGCGGGATGAGGAGATGTCGGAATTACGCGGAGATTACGAAAGAAATCGTACAAATAGACGGGTCTTAAGCCTGGTTTTCAAGTATTTAACTCGGGCAACATGACTTAACTCAGTACTTCGCTGGCGATGAGACTTCGAGAATTGCCTCAGTCAGTTCACAACGGCTTAAAGCTGAGTAGCTGGACTAATGGCCAGTTGCAAGAACGACACGTATGTTTCCATAAACTGATGGGACCCAGAAGGCATGGAAACCATTCAATTAGTGTTACAGAAACATTCGATAAATTTATTGGTTTTATAACTTATCGCATGGAGTTATGATTTCCATAATTAGCCGAGATGGCGGATGCGCAATGAACCGCTTGGAGACTCAGTTACGCGATAAAAAGTTATTTTGAGACAAATGACCATTTCTTTTACTCTTACTAACTAATTAGTATATGTATTAGCGGTTATTCATAGCCTAAACTTATCCGGCAGTAAAAGATTCGATCAAACATTCAAAGAAATTTATTATTGGTAAAAAAGTTATGTAACTAGTAGATGTGTTCCTGCATGCCGAATATTTTTATGAAATCTAAATCTTTTGGATCTCATAGTTATAGATTTCATATTGATAACTAAATTGCTTTAAATAATCTCTAAATTATATGTAAGGATCTTTAGGGATAACTAATTGTTCTTGCAACCGGTCATTAGCGTGGCATGGAGATGAGCCCAGCTCAACTTACAAGGGGAGTGTCAGATAGCCGGGTCTCAGATTTTATTCAAACTTAGTAGTTGTATAACCGCTGTATGTGGTTCATGAATCACCCCACATATAGGATTATGTAACAAATAGTTTAAACAAAAAAGGCCTTTAAAAATTTCATAATTCCATTTAGACGGGCCACCCACATAACTAACAAGCTGGACGGGTGGCTGACGTGCTCGTCTCCGGTCTAGAGACACGGGTTCGATTCCAATACGGGGTATGTTTCTTCCGCTGTTTTTTTAGTTTATCTTTTACGGCATCCTACAATGCGCTCAAGATTTTTTTATTTTTACTCGAAATATTATTTTTGCGCGAGGCAAATTATTCATTTGCATACACGACGTCAGGGTTAGTCTCCTTTTTCCGGTCGAAGGCAGCCTTATAATTATGCCACTTCCTTATCTTTTCACGACGTATTTCCATTATTCCGTCATGCACATGATTTCCATTTTCTATAATTATTTTATAATATTGTCTTCATATTTTTACAATTCAAGCATAATTCTTAATAATATTCAAATTTTTCGTAGCTTGTCAGTTATGTGGGTGGCCCGTATAATAGGGAATTTTGAACTTTTTAAAGGCCGTTTTCGTTTAAACTGTTGGTTATATAACCCTATATGTGGGGTGATTCATAAACCACATAGAGCGGTCTGTAAAACTGCTAAGTTTGAATAAAATCTGAGACCTGGCTCTCTGACACTCCCCTTGCTAGTGATGATTCCGGCCAATAGCATGGCCTGCTGCTCTGTTGATAGGAGGCAATCTATAGCTTCACTCAATATCCCTTCTCTCCTCATGCAACCTCATTGAAAACGAGGCTTTGATGTGAAGTCACCAGTGGATACGTTCAAGCGAAAATGGATTCGCATAAGTTGATGGAGTAAGTTGAAAATAACCCTCAGCTATACCTTAAATCTTCCATTTCAATGCCTCCGTACCCCAATGTCCTATTTACTATTGATACCAAACCTCAATTGAGCTGTTTCGGGGAACTCGTTAAACTTTTGCTATCGATGGGGTTCATCAATTGATCATAGTTTTAAGAGTAGCGTATCAGTATCAATACCCGGATAAATGAACACATGAAGTGCTGGCACAAAGGCGACTCCAAGTCAAATTTTGCTAAACACACCGTAAATAATAACCACTACAGTAAATTTAATGCTACCGTTTACACAATTAATGAAAAGGAAAAAAACTCGACTTTATGGACCAGTGCGAAATTTCTTCAGCATGTAAAAATAAAATTATACCCATTGTTAATCATTATTTGTATCCTGAACATCCATCGCTGTTGTTGTTGTTGCCTATGTTACTTGACTCACCCATTGTGTGACAGCATGTTTCAAACAAACCTTCACCCCTCGTCCCCTCGGATAACGTCACTACACTATACCTTTACGTCATTCCATCCCAACCCCCCCTTCCGACCCGTGCAAAAGCATGTATATAAGCTTGCACTACGTGAAAATTGTACGTTGAAATGACATAGCTCTTGTTGAAACCTTGGGCGCTGAATAAAATCCTGTGGAAAGAGCACGAAAACTTTTTTCGTGAGATCATGGCCGTTGATCATAGGATCGCTTTTAGCGGTAGCGCACTATGGTTCGCACTTTTAAGAAGTGGTTCTCTTTCGGAGCGAAAGTGGGCCAAGCTACGTCGAGTTAAGTTGTTGTGAACGACCTTGTCACCTCTGCAAGTGTAGAAGATTTCATCGCTTTCCCGTCTGAACTTAACTAAACCCGTACGACCCCTGTGATGAAATAATTATGTATCATCAGCGAAAGGGGTATTTTTCGATCTAAACATATATAAATAAGGAGTATAAATTTTATTTTTGGTCACTCAATCCGAATGAGACCGTCTTAAGGTAGTTTGATCGAAATATCATTTTACCTAGAAATCAATGAATTTGGTCTCATTTTAAAGAAAAATATGTCACCCTTCCATTGACACCGAAAATTCAACCCATTACGACATTACTTTCCGAGATATATGCCAGAAAATACCAGCCTTATTACATGGGAAATGATACGAGTATTCACTCTAGAGAGACATCATTTACAAAATGAGGCATTTCCTACACTCAGATCATGTCGAAAAATCAACAGTGTAGTTTGTGTGTTTTCTCAACTATTTTTGAAAATTAATCATATTGTCACCGTAGTAAATTCTTCGGAAATACAGTAAACTTTCCGTTTTGATGTAGTTTAGAACGTACCGCGTGAAAAAAATGAGTCAAGTTAAAGGCTTATTTAGATATTTTCATTTGATTACTTACAATTTCTGTCATGTAAAACTATATCATTGCACCATTAATTATGCAATATTTAATGCGTGTGTCTCACAGTTGGTGAAATTTAAACGTATATATCGAATATGGTCTCTCTTATGATTGGGAAACTATCTCACTCGCACTACCTTAAAGACAACTTTTCGGGGTAATCTCGTTAATTTTCCTTGCAGTGCCGGACCCTGGAGAGGCGGGGTGTGTGCGTGTGTGTGTACTTGTTATCCCTGGACCCTTAATCTCCACCGAAGGATCTCTCTCTCTCCTCCTCCCTTTCCCCGCAAAGACAAACAAAAGCGAACGCCACCCGCTGTGTGCTCCTCCATCCACCCCTCTCCTTCCTCCGTCGGCCTCCCACACAAATCTTTTTACAGAAGATCGCCACCTCGGTCCGCGCTCCTTATGTCTTCCCACGCTCCTAAGCGCCTCCGAAAAATCCCCCCTTGTCCTCTGGGAGGCGCGAAGCGAGGAAGACGCGGGAACCACTATCCCAACTCCTTTCGGTGATTTATAGATGCGTGCCGTTTGAAAAAAAGGAAGAACCGCCTAATTTACGCTTTAAAATGACCCTCCTCCTCCTCCGCTTGGTGTCCTGTGGGAGTCCTTAACCCTTCGGCTACCAAGGGGGGGTAACTCAGTTTCCCCAACGCCACTTGTCTACTGTTTTTATTTACAATTATTTTCTGATATTTTTATGCTTCCATGAGTTTGTTTTTAAAAATCTTACAATACGATTCCATGTGAAATCTTCATTGATTGATTGTTTTTTTTCTAATTTCTGAAAAACTCGTTGGGTTTACTGTGTTACCCCTTTTGTTATAGTTCGTCTCAGAGTCACCAGCCCGCTTTCTGAGGATCTGTCCACCATTCACAGCACAGTTTACCGAGATTTAAAATAACAATGGGATTCTATGTGTGCCTTCAGATGTATCAAACCGCGCCTTGGACGGCAATCGTGGTGATCACGGCGCCTTCAATCCGACGGGGCGCGGCGCTGCGCCGTGAAATGTTCATGACACCTGATTTACTTGTTCGAGTTCCTTGACTTCTGTGCATGTATGGAAAGAGCAGCAAATGAAAAGCCAAATGTTGTGAAATATCAGGACATCGATTAGACCTAGACAGGACATCCGATTAGATAATTGTATGCTCCAATCGGAGCCTACAATTATATTTATGTGTTATTTGATTAAATATGAATTATGATTAAATATTTATTATGATTTTGTATAATTGTTTTTATTTAAGATTTAAGTCACACAGAATCCATTTTTTGTATAAATTAAGCGAATAAACAGAAAAATACTGTGGGGTAACCGAGTTACCCCCCTTGGGATAGGTAAGATGAAAAAAAAACCTTGGTAGCTGAAGGGTTAATTAAGGCCCAAATAATGGGCGTCGGAGTTGCTATCGCCGGATGCCTAATTAAGTTTCAAATATCGTATAATACTTCGACAAGAGTACGGATTTGACGAATGAAGGAAGAAGAATGCGATCTCGTAACGATTGAGGAGGCCCTTCTCAGACTGGGCCTTCAGCTGATGTTTTTAAACCGAGTGGGTCTTTTACCCTCACGAGCTGGTATTTTCCTCGGTGGTAAGTGGATTGTGCGAATGTTCTGCCTGTTCAGTATCCTGGATATTTTTCTCTATACCGATGAAATATACGGGATGCAGGCATTTGCAATCGGTTTCTTACGATCACCAACAGCCTGTTCAGGAATCAGGAATGAACTGTGGGCAGGTCTTCGCGTAGACACTCCGTGGCAATCGAAGTTTGTTTGAGAGCCCGTTGAATTGCTCACTCACTGTAGCCATTTCGGCGAAAAGTCCTCGGGGTTCATTAACATTAATTTTCATTCATTTTTCGACCCTTATTTCATTTGAATTCGATTCAATGAATTCTCTTCAAACGTTGCTAGAAGGATGCCGAACGGCTCATTCAGCGTTGAAATTGCCGTTAAACCTTCAAACGACTGAAAAACCGACATGCAACATTGCGCAACACTCAGAAATGGCCAAAGTTTGGGTAGCAAGTAAAATCATCGGCTACGATTAATGCACAATGGCGCAAAAACGAGCGTTGGAAGCACTCAATTGAACTATGAAAGATCTGAGCAATGACTCAAGATGTTTTGGATGCGCAATGATTCTACTGTCTGGAGATTTCCGCCAAGCGCTACCAGTCATTCCAAGATCAACCTCTGCCGATGAAATAAACGCTTGCCTCAAATCATCGACTCTGTGGCGCTATGTGAAGAAACTTCAGCTGACGACAGACATGCGAGTTGCATTGCTAAACGATCCATCTGCCGAATATTTCTCCAAGCAATTGCTGACTAACGGTAATGGCCGTGTTCCTGTCGACGAATCGAAAGGATTGATTTCGTTTCCGCCAAATTTCTGCAATTTAATCTCAACGAAGGACGAGCTCATCAACAAAGTGTTCCCGAACATCATTGCTAACCACAAAAATCTCAATTGGTTGAGTGAACGAGCAATCCTTGCGGCAAAGAACAAAGATGTGGATCACTTAAATTTCTCAATTCAAAATCAAATCGTTGATCCACTGCATTCCTTTAAGTCTATCGACTGTGCAACAAACGAAGACGAAGCAAACAACTATCCAACTGAATTTTTAAACTCATTGGATCTGCCTGGCTTGCCACCGCACAATTTACAGCTGAAGGTTGGCTCCGTAGTCATCGTGCTTCGAAATTTGAACCAACAAAAACTGTGTAACGGAATGCGTTTGGCGGTGAGAAAACTCATGGGCAATGTGATTCACGCGACGATAATCAAAGGAAAGTTTAAAGATGAGGAAGTTCTCATTCCGAGAATTCCGATGATCCCAACCGATATGCCATTCGAGTTTAAACGAATTAAATTTCCAATTCATCTTGCATTCGCAATGACGATCAACAAATCACAAGGCCAATCCTTGAGTGTTTGTGGCCTGAATGTAGAAAATGAATGTTTCTCTCACGGTCAATTGTACGTAGCATGTCCACGTGTCGGCAAACCATCCGCATTGTTCGTTCTCACACCTGACAACAAAACGAAAAATGTCGTGCATCACAAGGTGCTTCAATGAAGGGAATCGACCCGAGTGCAACCCATCCAGTAAATAGTTTAACAGAAAGTAGTGCAACAATTCCACGTGAATCATTTCGATTCGCTTCGATAAAGCAAATGCTTGCTGCCACGTGAATTACATTCATTTAAATTTAATTAAAATTATTTTCATTTTGATTGTTGTACATTTATTGAACTTAATTCATTTTGAGTATTCATTTTGTCTTAATAAAAAACCGAATTTAATTCAGCTAATAAGTTAACACAACAGTTATTGATTCTGAGGCGGTACGAAGTTAGCCGGGTCAGCTAGTCATAATCTATATTCATGATCATGAGTATGAGTGCAGGAAATCAAAATTTACAATCAGCTGCTCATAGTTACCGTTGTTTGCTCTTCATTTCCAAAACTTTTTTCGAGCTTTATGAGTGCTATTCTGTGGATGAAAGAGCTTGAGCTATCAATTTGTTTTTGCGCTAGAAAATTGTCTTTCAATGGATGAGATAATTAGAGCTATATATTGCGAGGCAATCTTCCATCAAGGTCCGGAATCGCTTTATATAAACAATTAAAAAGAAAAAATGTTGCTTTGGTTATGAATGAATGAATGAATTATTGAATGATTTATTAATTGTCCTGGGGATATACCCCTTAAGAACAAAAGCAATTTACATTTTTTGAGCAACATAAAGAGCAAAATCAACAATTTGGACAGTAACATAATGAAAAAATTAAGTATGAATTAATACCATTTTACAATGCTGAATGCAAAGTTTTTTGGAAATCATATCATATAACAAATTCATCTGCATACATTTCTGGATTGACATTAATTACAACAATATGAAAAATTACAACAATATGCAAAATAATAACATTTAGTGGTCAGAAAGTAACATATTATAATATTTCATCTTAAAAATAGCAACAGAAGAACAATTTTTTATGTTTTTGGGCAGGGTGTTCCAGAGATGACACGCAGTGACCAAGAAAGAATTTTGGAACTTCGTTGTGCGGTGACTAGGAAAGTAAAGATACTCAGGATCACATCTAGTGCACATATCCCTAGTGGAAGGTTTCACGGAAAACATGTCGAATAAATATTCAGAAGATACTAGGAAACCAGTGCCAACTTCATCTACATTTGATCTAACTCGTCGCATCCTAATACATGTACTGAATACAATTATAGCCAATACTAGTAATTCCATCGAGTAAATTCAAAGAGTAATATCACGTGTACCAATATTACCATTTATTCAATAATCCAGGTATTTTCTTTTATTTACAAGATTTTACAGGTGTAAATTCAAATAAGTGTCCTATGATCTATAGGTACGTATAGTGGCACAATGGGTGGTGGTTCACGTGAGTGAATTATTTTGATGTTTCTAATAAAGATGTGTAGACTGAGGACAAGGAATGAGACGAACGATAAGAAGTTAATTGATTCAGTATTCGTAATTAGCCATTATTCAAGTTCGTTGTGATTCAATTTATATTCAGTTGCATAAATATAATATAGGATTAATTAAATTATATTAAATTAAATGTAAAATTTACTATAATATTAATTAAGTATGCTTCTAGTCATCAGTAGTTGTCAATTATTTGTGTGTGAATTAAGTGAAGTCTCGTGTAACAATGAACCTGTCGTCAGCATAGCGTAATGGTGGGCCTCTTATCCCACTGAAGAGTGTGACTGAAGTGCGAATTTAAGTCACGCAGTGGTATAAAAAAGTGGTAATCAAAGTATAGTCGTGGATTAATTGGAATTGTTCGTGCTTTTATTTTTGTTTTCAATAGCTAACGTATTCCGTTGGCGAAAGCAGGATTTTTAAAACCTTGTGAAGAAAAGTTTGAATTTAATATTTATTTTGACTCGCGTAGTCGCGATGGAACCTCCTTAATATTTCTTGGGAAATTTCCGATGCATTCACGCATCGTCCCTTTTCACTTGCTTGATATTTAATAAATTGTTTGGCCATTAAGTTGAGTAATGGCGTGCGGTGAGAGAGTCTGAAACTAATTTGAGCTTATGTGCTAATGGGAATAATTTGCTCTGACTCGGCGAACGGCATCGTTGTTTGAGGACTCGTAATGAATGGAAGGCGCATGAAGGTTTGCATATTAATGCCATGCCTTTCGACCCCACTTCCAATTCGCTCAGTGAAGTGGAAGTTTATTATTTCAAGTCCGTAACTGCTTCTGCTTACTTTTAATTTCAGATGGTACGAAAAGTAAAGAAAAATTACCATTTTCTCCGTGTGTGCGTAATTTAGAAAATAATGTTGGCGTGTGTCTGCTCTCTCTTTACGCGAAATTTCGTTCAAAAAAAAATGAATGTCGTGTTTTGTAGTCCACTCGTAACATGCCCAACGCTCCGTCGGCCAATGTCGTAAACTTGTCGGGAGTTAATTTTCCTCCTACTATTTTACTGTCGGGCGACGTTTTGGGATTTTTTTTACCTGTTTTGTGATTTTTTTAATACCTTTGTAGGAATGTTCACGTGGTAAACCGTCGTATTATCTTAATGCCTCGTGATTTTTTTTACGTATATCAAATATTAATAAAAATTTGGCGCCAAACTATAGGAACATGATTATTTTTAATTATATTTATCATAGATTATTCCTCAAGGATGTTTAGTAGTTACTCCATCCTCTGCCCGGATTTATTTTCCAAATTAATCGACGAATATTTACGTTTATGAGTTGTATATAATGGTTATTAATTATTGAATTCAGCCCTCATTACCTCGGATAATCTACATCTACATAGTGCCCTGCGAGCGGCAGCATGGGCGTGTAGTAGGGTGTATTAGGACACCATCCGTGTAAAGATGTAAGGGATAAGGTTTTGGTGAATGAGATGGTGACGTGTGAATGGGAATCTATACAGTGGAGCTCAGTTTTTATTGTGGTCGTTTATTATGCGCGGAAAGAACGAATTTTTGCTACCTTCTCTTCGGCAGTATATCTCTCTTATTTTATCGCTTCTGCCAGACCTAGACGTATAGTGAGGCGTCATGATAATATTCTGTGTGTCACTCTGAAACACACAAGTTTAAATATCTCCAGCAAACTAGGCCTAGCATGCAGCCTTCCGAGTCTCTAAAGGCTCCCACTTTTATCCCTCAAATAGGAAGGCATTTATTTTTTGGTTAAATTTGAATGACCAGTGTCCCAAATGCTCGCGGCGTACTTGAGATGTGGCCTAACCAGAGCAAAGTAGCATCTCTGTTTTACTTTTTCATCCTAGGACCTTCCTATTATACATTTAACTAAACATATTTTCTTTAATGCTGTGCCGCGTATGTTTTGTACGTGCTTTTCCCGCGATATATCAGAAGTTAAGGTAATTACAAAATATTTAGTGATATCTGAAGATTTTATCCTTACTCCACCCGCAGGTGTGGCATTTGTGTGGGACAGAACTTGGCATACCTTCCGAGATTTTGTTGAAACATGGAAATATGGTTATTCAGGCAGCCGTGTAGTCTTCGGAACAAAACGAGCTGTGGTAGAGGCTAAGAATAAGGTACAAATTCATCTCATATCGGACTCCGTTCCACCGTGGCCGAACCAGAGCAAATTAGCATTCTTTATTATAATTAGCACTCTTACTTTTTCATCAAAGGACCTTCCTATTATACACTTAACTAAACTAAGTTTCTTTAATGCTGTGCCGCGTATTTTTTGTATGTGTGTTCCCCACGATATATCAGAAGTTAAGGTAATTCCTAGATATTTAGCTGATTCTGATGATTTATGTTTATTCCACCAACAGTATAGGTGTGTCTTGAATAATATAACCGTGTAGGCGGAGTTACACACTAGGCGGTACCAATAGCTTCGGGGAATGAGGGAAGGAGGATCGAGCCGGGGCATATTCATCCCCTCCTAAGGGGATTTGATCCCCACTCTCTCAATCCACGTCTTCCCCGCTGATCCCCTCTTTTTCTTCCCCGGGTTATTCCCTTCCTTCCTTCACATTATCCTCTCCGCCCTCTCTTTATTTACTCATCCGTTTCCATTTCTGTATCGCCCTCCGGGTCCCTTCTCCTCCTCTTTCCTTATGGCGGTCAATCCTCTTTTCATCCACCCCCTCTCTCTTTCGTGGTTTTCCCCTTCGTCCTCTTAGAAGAGAGCCATTCCTCGCGGGACGTCGCAAAACCCACCGAAATCCTCCCCATCTTCCATGGGTAGGCCGTATGCTCCACCCCCTCTTCCAAGAGGGAGACGGCAGAAGCCCTGCTCTGCAACCACGCACCATTCCCTCGCATCCCCCCCCCCCTAGGGATTGTCGTGTACCCCTAAGCAGTTTATTTCACTGCCCCCTTTCCTTGCGTGTGTCTTTATTATTGCTATTTCTCGAACCACTGCTCCTCTCCCTCTTCGCCTCCCTCCCCCATTCCCCCCCCCAATTGAACGGCGGTTTTACGCACGGGAATGGACCACTATGGGAGTTAAGTTACTTGCAAGTGATACTTCAAGGTGTAAACCCTATTTTTTCACACGACACTTGAGTTAGGGTATGCTTCGCTGGTATAATTGCTTTCCAGTACCTACCACACGATACATTGGCAAGACATTGAGGTTTTAGGCAAGACTATGATTAGCATAACAATTCATATCACACGAGTTAGGGATTGTCTCGAAGTATTTTATTGTACTCCTTCGATACGTCTGTTAAACTTGGAAAATCGGTGAGAAATACCTAGAGGCAAGTTGGTGCTATAATTACCAGAAATATATCTCTTGCAGCAACTTGGATAGGAATCGCTTTCAGACCGTCGATTGAAAATAAAATAAGGGAAATAGATAGTAGAACAGAAAAGTTAAAATGTCATTTTTCCCGCTATCGATAAGAGACCATAATGGCTGCGTTAATGCATGTTTTCAAGTCTGCCGAGTGTTGCGAACACCATGTTTTGCATGTTCCCTCATGACTCAAGTGCCACCTTTATATAGATAAATCACATATCAATTTAGTCGTTTCTGTAGCATTTGTAGCATACCCGAAGTGTGCTGTATGTTGGTGAAATTACTCTAGTTCTTAAAGGTGATAAGCCACCCCCTGCCAAACACCCTTGTGGTGGCTTGCAGGGTAGTAAGTAGAAGTAGATGATACAGATACGATCGGGTTGGTGTGATGGCTAGATTACTGGCTAACTATACGGACGGCCAGGGTTCAAACCCCTGTAGAGAAGGATCCTTGGAGTGTCTTGCGGAAGGTACTTCAAGTGCACTGCTCCGTCTATCTGATGAGGCGTTAGACGGTGGTCTTCGAGGGCTCCTTCGTTAAGAGCAGGCCTACGCCAGGTTTTTATCCACCCTTCCTCCCTTACCTGCCCCCTATGGCGCAAATGACCTTCAATGTTGGTCGCCTCCCTAAATATCCAGGCCAATCAACATACGCCTGAGAAAATAAAGATTTTGGCGAGAGATTCTGCAAGAGAATATTAAATGGTGATATCTATGATGCATATTTTCATTGTAATATTTATTACGATGTTTGAGCATAAAAATTTACCACCTAATATACTCTGGAAACAAATCGCTAATAACTTAGATGTATTCCATATATTAAATCGTATAATATATTTACCTATTAACTTGCCACTCACTTTAGTCAGTCTCACTTGGTGGTATTCCATCATTAAAAAATATAAGATGACAACTTTTACTAAAACCACTAGATTTATTAAAAAACGACCCAGGTTTACTGTCCACCACATTCATTACATTTCATTAAGTATACACTACTTAATTTCTGAGGTTCATTGGGGTCCTTGCAGTTCACTAGCAGTTTTTTCACAAATATGATGTTTTGCATGCCACTTTATAACGGTCCTTCGGAAACAAGTGCGCCACTCGAAAGGAAATCTCCCCAAAGTAGGTAATTGAACGCCATTGTTAACATTGTTCAGTTTTGTTGCACAAACTGGCCACGGCTCTTTTTCTCCTATTCTTGCGAATTATAGAGTGGATGGAGGATGGAGTGGAGTATGTTATACAGACCTGTTGAAATTTTGAAATAGACAAATGGAGCATAAAAGGGACTTTAGACATTTTAATTTTAACGGAAGTAACTTCGCCAGACATCTTTTAACCCACGGACATAAAAGTTGTTTTACCATGACAACTCTCCATTTTACAAATGACAGACGCAAGCTGAATGCTTTAGAACAGCTAGAGATTTTTTTAAACCAAGTTGACGGTGATAAATTCCTTGTTTATGAATGTATGCTCCCTGCCTATTCCCCCATCCTCAAAGCTTTAATCCCCTCCACTTCGTCCTCCTAGCCCCTCCCCCCCCCACCCTCCCGCGACCACTCTCCTCCTGTATTGTCTTCTCTTCCCCCCCCCCTCTCCCCACCTGGTAATGTTTACTATATAAGGCCTGCACATCGGCCTCCGTTTACCTGAAGATGATGTGAATGCACATCGAAACCTGGGTCGTTTTTTTATAAATCTAGTGGTTTTAGTAAAAGTTGTCATCTTATATATTTTACCTATAAACTTGAAGGCATCCAAATTAGAAATATCTACTGTTACGTCTTAATGAGTGCAAAAATTGGCCTTATGTTTTTGTCAAAGCTTCAAAAAGAATGCATCCCAATTGTAATATTTCAGTTAGACTTTGGCCTTTAGTATCATGGCTATTAAAATTATAAAATAAATGCAGCTTAACTGTGGCGCTCAAAGGTTTTATTTGTAGTTGCTCACAGAACGAGGCGTTTTATGTTAAACATTTTGTACTACTTTTTGGAGCAATTTTTCAAACAATAGAAGATAGCAATTTGTTAAACAATAGAACATTTTTTCATAGAACCTCTATTATTACTATGCACAGGGAAAGCAGAAAATATACCAGATATTAGGACGTTAGGCGTTGGAAGTGTTGTTCAAGAACCTAACATTCAGCTCGTAGAATATTAAAATGAAAAATGGAAAGCTTAGTCCTTAAAATTATTTGTATTGACTTAAACTTCTGTATGAAATATAGGTTCTGTATTTTGTTGATCAAACGAGGGATTAGCATAATCTCCACGCTCGCTTGTAAGTGCAGTGCCAGAATTCAAAGTGGTATATAAGATATTCGAAGCCTAGACACTCTAGACTATGCTCTGGAGCGGAAAATAGCGCCGTTGATGGATTTAAAGTGGGTGTGGAGGGTGTTTGCAGGAAAGAGGGTGAAAGGAGGAGGGTGTTTGCTGTAAAAAATTGTGTACTACTTTTTAGAGCATTTTAGCAAACAATGAAACCTCTTTCCTTAAAAACTCAGTTTTGACTATGCACAAGGGAAAGCAGAAAATATGACGGATATCAGGACGTTAGATGTCAAAAGTGCAGTCAAAAATACAGCTTATAGAACACTAAAATGAAAGCTAACGTATTTATCTAAACTGTTATTCGAAGCATAGGTAGTATATTGTGTGGATATAACGAGGGATATGCATAACCCCCTCGCTCGCTCCTGAGTGCAACGTGAGGATTCAAAGTGACGTTTAAGAGATTCGAAGCCTAGACACTCTAGTAGGCTATGCTCTGGCGCGGACAGTAGCGCCGTTGATGGATTTTGAGCATCAATCTCTTGTGGCGCCCCCAATGCCCTCCTCTCCAGTTCTTTATTCCGCCGCTTGGCGGCGCACTCTCCGTCTCATCCACTCTCTCGCACAGGCCCCGAACGCCGCCATTTTTTTATGATGAGCGAGCACATCGTTGAAGCCCCGTGTATAAAAAAGAGGGCCCAGATCACGGAGTAGGATAAGGAGTACGATCGGGATAGGGGAAAAGGGGAGGAAAAGAGCCCGGATGGTAAGCAAGGGAAGAGGTTTTCAACTTTCCGATAGAGGCGCTGTAAGTGCATGGAAGTCTCTCTTTCCTGAAGTTAGCGTGGTGGAGAAAGGAGGTGAATTCGGAACTGTGTCGATTTTGACTGCCAAGAGTTTATTTCTTTGATTTAAACATTGAAGATTTAAACATTGAAATGACCAGTACGTGTTTTGTGCCGGGATGTACCAGTGGATACCGGACCACATTAAAATACAACCGGGAACATGGATTGAAGAATGTAAGCCTTTTCCAGGCACCCAAGGTAAGCTTACTTCCTCTTACATGAGGTAATCATTTTCTTCTTTTCCAAAACAAGTTAACTATATTAACTTGCTAATATATTCGCTTTATGAGTAAACGCGAAGAATTGTTTCCCAGGTGTAGGAAACGAATAGAAGTGCGATGAATGTAACACGTGGTGTACAATTGACTACAGGAAACATTCCGGCATTTCTCTTCATTTCTATGAAGTTATCCATCTTATATAGTAGTTTTATTTTCTAAGTTTTCTAATTTATGAAAATGTTGATAGTCCTCTCGTTTTATTCATCTTTTTAGTATTTTTCGCGGAAGTACTTAAATGTAATCACATCAGGAAAGGGCCACCGCTTTCTTTTTTCACGCCAATCTCTCCTAAGAGGGATACACCACTCGTTACTAATGTCGCAATAGTTTAATTGATTATTAATGTGTCCTTGTGCTCATCCTTGGACAACACGTGGTGAGTTCGCGATTGAATGAGTGCATTGTAGTTCTTCCCTCGATTTCTGTTCGCCAGAACTGATTACATTTGAAACGAAATTTTCTCTTACCTGTGTTTTATTCGTGTGAATGGAAGGATTTCCATCAAAAACTAGTTATCACTTTAGAAAGAAGTAATAATTACTTGCCAAATCCTTCCATTCAGTATGATGTCTAGGAGATGACCTGATTTTGGAGAACTTGTGTAATTTTATTGTTGTAGTGATTAGTTGTGGCATGTAATAATTACTTCTTTCTAAGGTGATACCTAGTTTTTGATGGAGATCCTTCCATTCAGTATGATGTCTAGGAGATGACCTGATTTTGGAGAACTTGTGTAATTTTATTGTTGTAGTGATTAGTTGTGGCATGTAATAATTACTTCTTTCTAAGGTGATACCTAGTTTTTGATGGAGATCCTTCCATTTAGTATGATGCCGAGGAGATGACCTGATTTTGGAGAACTTATGTAATTCTTTTTTGCAGTGATTTATTGTGGCATGTAATAATTACTTCTTTCTAAGGTCATACCTAGTCTTTGATGGAAATCCTTCCCTTCAGTTTGATGTCTAGGAGGTGACCTGATTTTGGAGGAATTTATGATTTATTCCCAGGAAGAGTGAATTTCCACTTTAATTTTGCATCCGTTGTGTGATTACTGGATCATACCCAGTGTGTGGTTGAAATTTAATTTTATTTGCTTAATTATTTTCCTGTGTAGTTGCACAGGGAAGATTTTTGTAGTGAGGTAGACTTAAAATGCTTTCACTTCTTTGTGACCCTGTGGTGCTCATTAGTACCCAGTTTTAATGGGTACTCTTTCTCTTGTGTGATGTCAAGAGTAAATTGTGAATGAGGTGTCGGATTATCAGTGCTATCAGTATCATGCTAGTGAACTTAGTGATTAGTGAGATGAACTAATATTGCTTGCCTTGTGTTGGGATGCTGTAGTGCTTGGTGACAATTTTTTTCTCAGGCAATCCAGTAGTAGTATGCCATAATGTGCGTGTGTTCCATTCGGTGAGTGTCACCCTGGAAAGGACCTGATTTGTGAGAACTTATGTAAAATTGCCATGCATTTCATTGTCGTTGTGATTTGTTGTAGCATGTAATAATTACCCTTAATAAAGCCCTGAGTGTGCGTGTGATTGAGTTTCGTGAGGGTCACTGTTTCTCAACATACCCAAGTGGAAGAGTGAATCTTTGCTTTCATTTTGCATCTCCTATGTGTGATAACTACTTCTTTTTCTTTTTTTCAGATATTGGATGGTCAAATATATCAGACATGTTTATTCATGGATCTAGTCATTGGCAGCTCAAGAGGACTCTGTATTTGAAATCCAGTGCACTTTGACTGATATATTTGAAATGACTTTGATTGATTATTATGGAAATGTGAATTATTAAATAAATGTTTTCGCTTGCATATGCATTTTTTGTACGAGGTTATTCTGTCTAACCCCAGTTATCATACGTATTTCCATCTGTTGAATTGCTGTTAATAAGTATGAGATAGTTTTTTTAATCTTGTTAAGATTTTTTTCACTAACCCTTTGTTTGGGTCGTCTTTTCTACCGCGTAATGATCTAATCCAAGTACACCTGACTTCTTGCTCTGAATTAAATTATGATCGGCGATGCGATACTTTTTCAGATCCCGATGGTTATTAGTGGTTGTCGGTAGCTTTGCGTTGTTCTTTGGAGTTCTACGTGAGATATTGCATATTCATCGGGATTGCTCTAACGCATAACCAATTACCGACCTACATAAGGGTAAATCCATTTCAATTCGGATATTAACGTTAGCTCTTCTTTCCGAGCGGATTAATAGGCGGCAGTGTTTGTATATTTGTATCTGTTACTGCTTAATCCCACAGTTTTACATTGTATTCGCATTTATCTGCCCAGTTATTTCAGCTTCTTTGGTGTCCATTATGTTCCTTTAGAGCCAGTGTCGTCCGGGTGGGCGTGGCACATTTGTTATGGGAATGTATTCCTGCGATAGCTGCCTTTTCCTGCATTTACATTCGTAGACATCTTCGGAGTTTGTTTTTCAAGGGTCTATGGTGGTTCTACCGAGCGAAAATTTCGTTTCCGCTGCTCTGGTGCATAGAAATCGGTGATATAATTACTATAGGAACAGCACGGCCCAATGCCTTGCTGAGACCGCCCTTCGCACAGTGGCGTCGCGTTGCGGATTTTTTTGGCATCTGTTCCTTGCTGATCCCCCGTCCCAAAATTTCACTATGGCGATCGCCCTCCTATATCCTACTCCGTGGCCCAGATGGAGTGGTCGCAGGCGGCCATGGGTAGAGGGAGCAACGTTGAAGTCGACGTGTTTGGACCAATTCAGCATATTCGATGCACCAGGTTGCACACAATTCCCTCCTCTCCACCCTAGTCTCTCTCCCCTCCCATTGAACCGTTCAAGGGTCATCACACCCTCTCTATTCCTCCGCTACACGTGCCGTTAAGATTTTTTTGTATCCTTCCCTTCCAATTTTTTTGCTGCGCGGTCTGCCACAGGAATTTCTCGGCACTACTCCGATAGAGGGATCCCCACCTACCCCTATTATTTTCATCCCGCTTTTTTTAGTTGCTCTTTGGAATAAAGAATAATAAAATCATTACGAAGGCTTTCGCGGTTGAAGAGGTAGAAAGGTGGTAAGAAGCGTATGTATACGGCTTGTGTAAAAGCGACTCAAGGAAGGAAAGACGTGTAGATACGCTGAATAAGGAGGTAATGGTTTATTTTATTCCCAAAATCTTCAGAGAATAATTTTGAGTTCAATATTTTAGCTAATATAAGTGGGCGTCGTGGATTTTCACGCATATAAAGTCAAGCTACAAATCTATATATCAGTAGTGCTAAATATCGTAACATGAATGGTAGATACTAACTTTGCATGCAATCTCCGGCATGACATACTCCTGCATATCTTAGTACCTTGTAGTGCTATTTATTTGTCGCATTAATAATACTAACCAGTAGTAGTTATATCTTGAGTAGTGTGCTTCATGGTAGCATGTACATTCATTCATGTAACATGTGCAGTCAAGCACTGAGTCCCACATTTCCGTAATATGTCCTCAAACGTTGTGCTGTCCTCTCTTTCCATTTCTAACCTCGAAAACCACAGACTTAAATTGGATTTAAACTCCTCCACAATACCCTTAACTCGACCATTGATTGCCCTGAACTGCTTTCTCTCTTCTACTTCAGGATACCGACTAAATCCACCCGCACCCATACTCTACTCCATCTGCCTATTCCAAGGATATCTCTCACCAAGCGCTCACCTTTATTTCGCCTCCCATCCCTTCTAAATTCACTCCCCCACACTATCGATCCTTTTTATTTACCATGTAACTATTTCACCACCCAAGCGATATCCCACATGTCAACAAATTAAATATTTTCCCCTTTCCATGTTGGGCTCTCGTTGCTTATTTTTATGCTGTTATTGTGTTTTTGTCCTCTTTCTTGTTTTTTGTTATATGTTTACTATAAATTGGCGCTATTGCTGTATGTGAACAATTTTTTAAAATAAATAAATGTACCTCTACGTATCACTCTCCTAGTTTGTGGTCTAACTGCGTACCGTTGTTCTGTCTGCTTTTGGCCTGCGCCAGGCATTCGGAGAAACGTGTGCGGTTCTGCTTTGAACTAGGATGAGTGCTGCATGCCTGGTGTGGAATCTCGCCGTATCACACACCCTAGTGGTGGCTTGCACGGTATTTCGTAGGTATAGATGTATATGTATATATGATGCTGAAGGTACAAACGCATACATAAAACGATTTGATCGTATGGAATCGCGCTTCCTTGATCTTTTTGCAGTTTTTGCCCTGCCATCCTCTTCTAATTTTTCACTTACGTTCCAGATGGTTTGATGGCGTGGTCTAGAATTTTACTCCCCAATTCTTTGAAGAATCAAGCGTGTTTAGTATTTCATGTCTGCCTTGTATTGCCGTCATCTCTCCTTAGCTCTTGAAAAGTCTGCGGCCGAATTTCTCTGAATCCCTCAAACCCAATATGGTTCGTTAATTTCTTATACGTTGCTCCCTGAGTGTAGCTTGATTTCCTCTTCTTTATACTCATATGCCTTCGGTTATCCTTTGAAATAATTGAGTGCATTTTAATTGTATAAACGGTAGGATCCCTGAATCTCCTGAAAATTATGCGTATTTATGCTTGCATTGGACGCAGTCATTGATTACACTATAATAGGTATATGTCCTTCAGTTAAAAAAATACACAACTTCCTGATAGAAACAGTGCTCAACATTGACTTACTCGGGATGAACGGGTGGGAGGAGTGAGTATTTACATTTCATTGGTCCATTTTTTCCTACGAAATGCTTCATCATTCGTTGATCAATCCTAAGATTGGTTGGCTGCAGCCCTCCACCCTTACATAGTTAATGATAGTTCTCTTACCTCCTGGTATCTCATTCTATGTACTTCCTCTTTATTTCGTCCATGTACTAATTCGTGGATGTTCCTATTGGGGCTTTTCCCTCTATTTTGCCTTCGATTATGTTCCTCAGAAACCGATAGTGTCTCAGGGTGTCCAATCCATCGTGTTCATCTTTTCTGTATGGTGTTCCAAGCATAATATTCCGGACGAAATGCTCATTTTTTGCATCTTAGGTTTGTTGTGTGACTTTATATTTGAGAAAAGTCATGACGCCCACGTATATTTGCTTAAATATTGGACTTTTATATATTCTCCGAAGATTTTGGGAATAAAATGAACTCCATTACCTTCATATTCAGCGTACCTACATGTCTTTACTTTCTTTAATCGCTTTGAAACAAGTCTTATATACACACTTCTTACCGTCTTTCTACCTCCTTGTGATAGGATCGTACTCACTTCGTCGCTAAGAAATATTTATGCGCAGTTAAAGTACTGAGTTGGGCTTGATTGGTTCTGTAGTGAGGGCTGCACTGGTAGTTCTTCTGCTGGGAAATGTTTTATGTGCGCTTAGCAGACGTGAACGTGATGTATGTGGGGATTCATAGAATGCATATTTACGCTACATGCGTTTGAGATGTGAATGTGGGGTAGAATGAAGATCCCTTGCATGGCGAGGAAGACAAACGAGGAAGTGCTTGGATGGCGGGTGAAGAAAGGAAACTTCTGGAGGAAGCTATTATCTTTTTCAAATGTCTTGGGCGCTAGGAGGCAAGACTAACATTTGTGGGGGCGGGCACCTTTCGTACGGGTCCGGAACTGTTCGAAGGCCTCCGTTGCCGGGGGTGGGGAACGAAAACCGAGAGGTCGGGATTCTAGCTCGACGTTGCCGCGATTATAATCCATCAGCCGGAGAAACAGCGTGGCCCACACAGGAGTAACCTTACGGGAGAAGAATGAAGCCACCAGCCTTGCGCTTTGGCCGTGTTCTGACTATGAAAACATTGCCTTCTTCCCTTTGACTCCGTGTATTTTAGCGGTGCAATTATTATCGAATACGGGACCCAGGAGCTAATATAACACGTGAAATATATTAATATTAACCTTTGTACCTTAAAATAATGCTTGCTTTAATTCTTCAATTCACGACAGTTCGTAGCAATAGAGAAAATAACGTATGCCTACAACATCGTCTGCTTCGATACCATTGGAAACCTAATACTTACAGAAAACCTCCCTTTTCCCATGAATACTGCATGCAAGTGTCGTTCGGGAAACTCACGTGCATAATTGACAGTTCCGAAGCTTATATTTGTCTCCGTTTATCACAAATTGACGTAATGACGTATGTCAGGAATGCCTTAAATATCGTCTGCTACGATGTCGAATAAAACCAAATACCCACTGATCGTGTCCATTACGCATTCCAAGTAGTGCCAATCGTCGTCATAGAATATGGGTGCAAATGTTTTTTCTTTTTCTTCATTAGTCCTCAATTAATTACATATGTAAATAATAATGGATATCACAAATGCATACAATTTCGTCTTCTCCAATACTAATTGTGAGCATGGCCTGACGATGGGAGGCCAAGGACACGGATGGCAACTAGTTAGCCATCACATTGGATCATATTTCACCACAAGTAACTATTCGAACCTGTGGATTACAGATAGTAAATGTATCAATGAAATGCAAAAGCTGCCCAAAACGTGTAGTGTTCTCCCTGCGAAAAGAACTCTACGGCAAATGGGCAACATTTTTTTTATTAGCACACCTTCAACACCAAGGAACCTTGGCAAAGGCAATAATATTAGTAACTATTTAGATGTCTTATTTATTCTGTTTTGGCAGCTAAACGCAGAGCACAATACTATTTTTCACGCACAGATGGCCGCTCGCGGCATTCGCCTTATTTCCCCAATTTACGATATAAATCGAGAGACCACGGCACTAGTGTTGATTTTGGAGGCAGCTACAAGCACGTTTCATTCGCAAATATCCTCGATGGACTCTATACTTCCACAACTGAGGCACGACAAAGCCTCGAAAGTCACCAGATTTCATTGCTTTTGCACAGGACCACCCAATGTTACAACATGGCTAAATGCGCAAATTTCGGCTTCAATTCTCCCCGCTGGAGAGAGCCTCAAGGCTACCCCTGTGGTGGCCCACAATGAGTGGTGATGAGGTTTGGCAATGCATCAAGCAGAATCGCGAAGTTCACATGACGGAGATCTGGGAGCGACTGAATTTTCGAGGCTACCCGGATACGCCACGCATTCAGTTCCCGGATTGGCTCTTAAAAGAAATTGGAAATTCACGTGCCAAGCAATAATCTCATCACTCACCTCCACAAATTTGAGTCCAGTTACATTTGAAAGAGATAATAGAAGGAGGAAAAGTAGGTAGTTGGAAGTGGCTGTGAAGGGCGTAAGGATGCTGAAGTCTGTCGTAAGAGAAGGGTGTTGAGGAAGCGAGGAATGGGAAGAAAGATGGCCCTTTATGGCCTGAATGAAGAAGGGTAGGAGCTATATTGAGTGATGAATGAAATTAATGGATAGATACGAAACTGTGATTCTGATAAACTAGAATGGTGCTTGCACTCGCCTCCATTTAGAACTACCATGACCGTTAAACCATCTAATTACTATTTTTATTAGGTGCATTACCGGTTAAGGTAGGTTCAAATGGAAGTTAGCAAAAATCCTCGAGATTTTTGCTCGTGTCGGGCCTTATGTCAAAGAAAATAAAATGCGGGAACTCTGCTGCATAGTTGAGATAATTATATAAATGTGTAGGATTACATGCGTGAATTTGATCTGGTGGCTTGGAATGCACGGAAAATGCTCTTTCACTTCAGTAGGTAGAACCTTCCACTTGTTTAGCGAAGCGAATCAGAAACACAAGGGTGACAAACTTCATAATGTGTACTGTTTGTCACTGATGTTAGGGATTAGGAAAATACCTATACGACGATGGGTGTCGGCTTGTGGAAAAATGTAATGCTCTGAGGAGACCACCATTTCGCGGGACATTAATTTGGTAATGAGATAGCAGCAATGGAAAACGCCAATGGAGTCTCCGTCGTCAAGACATGTGAATCCCATCGGAGCGCCTGTTCCAAGCTAACTTTGGTAGGGCGAGAAAGAGTGAGGGGGAGGACATAAAGAACGCAAGATGAGATCTTCCCCGCGTACTTGTCGGGATAAAATATCGGTGAAATTTTACTTGAGGTTATTTTCGTGGAATGAAGCGTGTTGGAACCGGTGGGCGGGGCGAGGAGGTGAGCCGAGCCTCCCGTCTCGTTTCGGCTTCCTGGAGAGTGACTAAAGGGAGTTTTCCATTTGCGGACTGGTTATGTTGTACACGGAATGTGAAATTGCTTCACTCCCCCGGTATGCGGCGGTGAGCACTCGGAAAACTGCACGACATCCTCCTTGGTAATAGGGCCTCCTACTTTGTCACCCGTGATCTCACGTATTTTTCCTGAAAATTTAGTAAATGGAATGAATAAAAATATACAAAATCAGCACGATAGACTTTACTGATGGTATAGTGCTCATGGCAGAGAATAAATAAGATGGATGCCATAATCTCATTATAAAAGTCGCAAGTGTCGCATGCAGGAACATCTGAGAGCAACCAAACATAGACAGTTCCACCTTTCTGCCATTGCGGAACATGCTTGGGAGGGACCGCAGCATAACATATTATTCCCGGAACCGACGATCATCCACAAAGAAAAAAGATATTTCCCCCGTCTCATCAGAGAAGCGGTGGAAATCCCTAAAAACCGCGAAAACTTCAATAGAGACGACGGTTACCCACTCTCCGCTTCTTGGAAAGCACTTTTCCAAGAAGAAACGATTCCGACCAATCAGAGAAGAGGACCACAAAAAAGGCGCGAAAACGACCCTATATAACACGACGCCTCCCTCTTTATGTCATACTCTGCTGCAGCTACCGGTCTTCAAGCAGCTTTTCCACCACTCCAAACACCGCAGCCTCCTACCACCAATGACCCTGATCTCTTTGCTTGGTTCTCCGCCATTTCTGTCCAATTGTCAGCCCTTCCCACCGTCACCGATAAGAAAGCCTTTTTACTTTCCCAGCTGTGCGCCCTCTACACCACATCATGAACCCACAAACAAACATGACACACACTCACAGACACAACCTTAAACTACTTTCTTGGACGGCCTACTGAAAATAAGAAAATTAGTCAATCAGAAAGAGGTACGTCGCTACTTCTCCCTGCCAACCATCAAATCATATATTCAAGCAAAAGTCACTAAATTTAAATACCGTCTCAAGAAAACCAACAATCCCTTTCTTTGTAATATTTGGAATTACCCCATTAACCCAACCACATATACACTGCCTCAATATGTCACTCTCCTATGAGTCTTTTCTATGCCTTACGTCTCTTGTAGGTTAAACTCCATATAAAAAAATGAAAAAAAAAATATTCATATATAGATATAAAATTTTTCATCAATGCTTTGTGTTAAAACTGTATATATCCCCCTTTTTGTAATTCCCCCCTTAGGTTAGATATTTCTTTATATAATATGTCAAAAATAATGCTTACTTTCCAATTTCACACAAAAAACACATCAAACTCCAAATAAAAATCCCCCGCCATGCACCTAATTGTTACTAAACCGGTTGTGGTGAGTTCCTCTCACCGGAACGGTGAAGCTGTCGCGCCTCCGGCGCAATCATTCCGCTTGGGACACGAACCGAATGTTACATGGACCTGAGGAAGCCAGCAGGACAGCCGGCGAAATATTGTCCCCAACATGAACCAACGCGGCGGAAAACCCGAAAGAAGGAATCAACATCCATTATAAAAGTCGTTCACTTTCCACTGAATTCTATTCACTGACCAAGGTTTCGACATAGCTACGTCATTTCCAAGGTAGCTTACATAGTGAGGTAGGCAGTTTCACATAACTTATGTCGAAACCTTGGTTGGGGAATAAAACTCTGTGGAAAGTGAACAACAACTTGTATTATGAGATCATGGCAACTGTACTCCATTACCATAAAATATCGTATGATACGCCCAACTTTAGACCTGAGGAGGATGTTGATATGTTTGCATATAACCTGAAGAATAAAAATGTTGAGAAAACCAAGGTAATGGGTCTGTGCGAGGGACGAAGAGAATAGAATCATGTTGGTTCTCTCCAGGGTCAAGAATCGATGGAATCGAGAATCGGGAATCGATTTGAAAGAATCGGAATCAGAATTGCAAAAAAGTGGAATCGACTCATCCCTTGTAACTATCTAATTTGGCGCTCCAGACGAGCTTATAAAAATCCTGGTCCTCCGAAGCCAAAGCCTTTTATAAACTAGGATTTTTATAAACTAAATATTAAATTACAAAAAAAATTACCCAAGCATCGCAATAATACATCAGGCAAATAATGAAACACGTCGAATTGCAGAATTGTTTGCGAAGGATACGGTTTCTATTGTCGGTGCAAGAATTATGTAGACTTGAGTTTGGATACAGATTGAAATTGAACCAAAGTACATACCTACATAAATGCAAGATACATCAACTTTATCTTATTTTCTTTTGCGTTGAACCGTGGTTGCCAATTATTTTTACAATACACCTCCGAATTTTTATCGCGATGAGAACAAAAAAGGTTTTTTGGCGTTTTCGATCGGCAATGCTCTCTTTGGCATTTCATAATGTGGAAACTTGACGTTTAATCTATATGAAACGGTTTTCCTGTGTAGGTAGTGGAGTTGGGAGCTGCAGCAAATCAATCTTTAGATTTTCCACTGTGATGACTGCTGAAAGTGATGATTAAATAGATGGGAAAATAATTTTTTAGCTCGGCGAGTTGAAAAACTTTTTTTCCATCTAAATACCCACCTTATCAGCAATCCTGATTCTTATCCAATCCACCTTATCCTGTTTTACGGCGCTCTCCAGTTGCGCTGGGGTGCTTTTCTCTTCTAAACACCAGGTATCACTTGCTTTCCATTCGTTTTAGGTGCTGTGTAGTTGGCAGCGCGCTTAATAACAGATCTGGAGTATAAAATAAATTCCGCTCGGTAAAACTTGGTAACATCAGCTCGTGTCAATTAAATATAAAGTTACTTTGTTATTTCCACAAAATCTTTTAATAACTTTGCACTAGGGATGCCACATTGACATCGATGTATTGAAAAATAGGGTGAGAATATTTCTCCAATGGCCGTAACTATTGGCACCACTCGTCAAAAGATAGAACAGAAAATATTGACTGTGTTGGTTTGACGGTACCAAAGACGTCTCTGAATGGTCACTGGCGAGGAATTAACGTTCCCGTAAACCTTCACAAGGGTATTCTGCTAGAGAGGCTGTGGTTGGTCACTGACACTATCGTCCAACCAACACAGTAAATATTTATTTTATCTTTTGACGAGTGGTGACAATAGTTTCGGCTATTGGAGGAATATTCTGAAGCTATTTGTCAATTCTACGAGTTTCCTTGATTTTATCGATGTATCGGACTACTCGATGTTTTTTGGCCGAGGCATCGGAAACATCGCGTAGTAAAATAATCCGATGAAAATCAAGTGAGTGGTGAGTACTTTTATTGACGTGGAAAAATCGTTTACTCGATTTTTTTGGCAGAGAAATTGGAAACATCGAGTAGTAAAACAATCCGATGCAAATCAAGTGAGTGGTGAGTGCTTTTATTGACGTGGAAAAATCGTTTACTCGATTTTTTTGGCCGACAAATTGGAAACATCGAGTAGTGAAACAATCCGATGAAAATTGAGTGAGTGGTGAGCACTTTTGTAAACATCGAAAAATTGACTACTTCGGTGTTTTTTTAGTCGATGTGGCATCCCTAAATTGCACAACTTGTTTCCTGATGATAACCTACCTTCTGTACCTGATGGGTGAATGTGAAACCGGTTGCCCAACGGGTGAATGTGAAACCGGTTGTGTTGAGATATTTAAGATCTTTTGAAATTTACAATGTTACTTTGATGTTGTCGAGATCTGGAGTATAGTTAATATGCGCCATACGATAAAAGAACTAAGTAATTGTATCCGCGCGCGGAGTTTTTGGGTTGATTTTTCGTAATGGCGTCATTCATGAATAATGTAAAGCTGTTAATTACTCCGTGGTAGAAATATCATATATATATATTATTTCTCAAAGGTGTTTTTTTTGTCGCAACGCCATAACTCCCATAATTCTTCATCAAAAGTAATGATTCAAAGATCGTTTGAAAGCATATGTTCCCCGCTATTGACGAAAAATCGACAAATAGTTAAAAATTTAAGTTTTTGTTAAAAAATTTAAAATTAAATTTTTTGTCGAAAGATGATACAGTGCCATCTGTTGAAAATATAATAAACTAATATGTTGGCTATGGTTACGTGCTTAAAAGACTGTAGGAGGCGCCATCTATTAACTCATTGTTTAGTTAGATTGTTTACATTCTACATGCAATCAATGTGACCGTTTACGCTATGTATCTTAAACACAAACATAAATAATATATAATTGTTCATGGGAAGAAACAGAAGAACGGGAAGAAAGAAGGAAGAAACAGGAAGAAGCTGCATATTGTGCGAAATATTCGACAGGTAGAAGAACAGGAAGAAAGAAGGAAGAAACAGGAAGAAGCTGCATATTGTGCGAAATATTCGACAGGTAGAAGAACAGAAAGAAAGAAGGAAGAAACAGGAAGAAGCTGCATACTGTGCGAAATATTCGCACGGGTCAGCTATTTGATTTGTAATGGAGATACTGTGAAAGAATTCGATTTATATTCACAAAATAGTTGCCCATGACAGTTATGAACCCTCAGAATGCCACCTACCGGCATCTTATCGAACGTTTCGCCTGCTGCATGGATCCTTTATTTTTGCGCCTTTCCTGTACCCTGATTTATTGCCTCTTGTGCTGAACTCAACACTTTGAATTGAAAGCTCATCTATACTTCGCTTTGCATGTCCTAGAAATATTGACTGCTTATCGAGAACGCACCTGGGTAAGCCCACGTCCAGAGTTGATTTTTGCTTTAAGCTCCGATTGAAACAAATTCGCCTCGCGATCTTCTTTTGTCTCTCATTAAAATCCCGTGTCTTTCATGTCGAGTCGTCGTCGTGTAATTGGCGCGCCACACGCGAGCGAGAGAGATTAGAAAAAGAGAGCTTTCGATAAGGACCGAGGCGGGGGGGGGGGGGGGGGACAGGGGGACAGGAGGACAGTTCGCGCCACCCCTCGGCGGGGAGACCAGTTTAGCGGGGCCACTCCTCTGGCCCCGCGGTCGTAAGTGTATATAAATGCATATCCCAGCGAAAATGAACGCGAAGCAAAAAATTACACGTACATAAATATATATGTATGAGCGAAATATATTTGGGAAGAAAAAAAAATTTGCTCGGAAATAGCTCTCAGACTGAGAAGCAGAGTTGTCGTGTGTGGGGAGGAGAGGAGATCGTAGGAAAGGGAAGGAGGGAGTTGGAAGTATGGGGAGGGGCTGGTGGGAGAGCCTTAATACCGTAGTGGCGGGGAAGTCACACAAGTAAATTTTTAATGGGAACGTATAGCGTTGCTTCATTCTTTTTTTTTAATCCGGTGACACATGCAATATTTTCGCGGACTATTATTGAGTGGAGTGGACGCGGTGTCGACCGTGGCGACCTGAATTAAACATGTATACACCCATATAAGTATCGCGGAGCAAAAGAAAAAAATTAATATTAACGTCCGCGGATTTTATTCTGTATTTCGAGCCGAGCTCAGCTGCTGCCGTATCGTGGTCGTTTTCCGAACTGGGCTGCTGAGCGTCCCAAGGAATATTGGCGAGCCCCGCGGAGGGATGAGGGGAAGAGAAGTGTATTTACGTTTTTATTTTTTCGTGACGGACCTGTTTTTTTTCCTCCTGAAAACGCTCGCGGAAACGGAATTTTTTTTTTTAATTTTCATTAATTGGAAAAAATTTTCGACTCGCCGAGAGGTTGTTGGGGGGTGTAGGCAGAGGATGGGGAAGATACCGCGTCATTTCCGTTTCGAGGGCCCCTCTCTCTCTCTCTCTCTCTTTCTCGCTCCCTCTCTGTCCCCCTCAGCCCCTCTCTTCCCGAGGGCGGCGCTGTTGTGCGCGACCTTCGTTCCGGCTTTCGCGCTCGTCCTTTTTAATTCCCTTATTCGCCACCGAGTGGCGCCCCCCCCCCTCGGGGCTCTTTAGCGCTTCCGTTATCGTTATCCTCTCTGATGTATATTTTCCGTGTTTTCCCCTTTTCTCTTTCCTCTTCATATCCACAATTATGTGGCAAAAATGTCAGTGACAACGATAAGTAGCGTTTTATTTGCTTGTGTTATTTTTTTTAGTTTCAATTTCTGCATAGGACACGAATTCATTTGATGCTTGTTGACATAAATGTAAATAACGTCTAATTTTGTTGATGCCATTGAGGTTAGCGTGGCTAATATTTTACCAATGTTCGTCATCATTGAGGTAGATGGAGAGGGCATTACGTCATCAAAACTGTAGCCTGAAAACCGAAATAACAACCATATTGGCTGTCCCTCCTCTTTCCTTACGTTCATTTGGATAACATGACACAATTGACGGTTTAACTGATGCAAAGCCAGAGCATCCACCATCTGTTGGAAATGTAAGGCAAGTAACTCTTGAAACACATTTGCCACTTAGCATTTGTTACAATAGCATTAAATTGCCTGGAAACCAAATCGGTAGCACGAAATTTGTCTCACTTTCATCTCTACATATTACTTATAAGCACACGTGTGCAAAGTATATCGCAAAACTGCAAGCAAACGAAAATCGCTTCGACCACCTTAAAGAATAAACTCGTGCATATTGCATAGAATACTATTATGTATGTACTTGTCTACAATTATTTAATTCGTGTGAAGCGTTTCGCAGCTTTACTGCATCGTCAGATACTACTGTTTGTATTGTAACGGTTACTCTCCGTCACCCGGCTTAAGTCCGAGAGAATCGTGTACGTTAATGAAGTCCCCACGACTACCGTCCCTAAGACGAGTCCCTACGAGGTCGTCTTTTCACGAGCTGGTCCAATGACTTCAGCCGAAAATCGCATGCGAAGTTAGTAGCTAATAATGATGTTAAGATATTCAGCACAAGTTTAAAAACCTATTTCTTTCTAGTCTGGGTTATAGCATCCTAAAAACTGATCTATTGAACTATTATGGTCCCTTATTGTACGTGGAAAAAATGCCATTTCACATCACACCGATCTGCAGTCTATTTCCTTAATCTTATGCCTGTGATCGTTTCTACCATAATATGTGCGAATTTCCACAGAGAAAAAATCATCGGGATCCGAACCCGGATCCCTCGACTTCCGGCCGAGTGCTTTAGCCAGTTAAGCTACCGAGGCGTCCTCTTCCCCTCCCGGTCAAGGCGGATGATTTTTTCTCTGTGGAAATTCGCACATTTGTGCATTGCGGGTGACTCCGTAAACGTGGAACTCCGTGGCTAGTCCCGGATAGCTTAAAATTTGTCTCCCATAATAGTTTGGCTTCAGCAAAGTATGTGGAACGTCCGGCAAAAAACAGTCTACATCAAGCTTTCTTGAAGTATTTAATATACATTTTTCCCTTCGATCGGATTGAGGTTCCCATCCGGATTCCCTCAGCAATTTAGTAACACTGCTATGTCTATCGTAACAATTTTTAACAAATCTTGCTGCCCTCCGCAGTATTCGATGTATATCTGAAACTAACCCTACTTCGTGAAGGTCCCATATACTAGGGTAGGACGCTTTTCGCCGCGGTGCAAGTGTATTTCCTTGATCGCCGCGACTCTTATATGTTTACTAGATAGAGATGCCTGAGGAAACACGTGTGATTGGGGGTGGAGAGGCGTAATTCGCCTCCCTTCCCCCCGTTTCGGAACGGCAAAGCTCTGCCCCCTATCTCTCTGGGAAAAGGGAGCAGGGGAAAGAGGAGCGGGAGGGCGTGGAGGCGCGGGACGGGTGCGGGCGTCGTTTCGCGGGTGGGTAATCGCTTAGAGAGGAGGAGAGCGACGTCTGGAGTGGAAGGCAAGGCTCCTTCGCGCGAATTATTAGGCCCCTACATCCCAAGGACGTACTTGCCTCTCGTCCGTTTTTTCTTTCTCCTCAGGTTAAGCGCTTTTTACGACGTCAGAACCCTTCCTTGGAGAAAATTTTTATGCTCTTCTTATCCTCTCGTGAAGAGTGGAAAATCTACTGCCACGTCATAAGTTCGTGTGTCAGCACTTGTTAGGTCATTGCAATGAGGTTCACAAAAATGGGACTGTATAAACTCACAAAAACATCTCCGCGTTAGAAGCCTCATTTTCAGCCAAATAATTTTTGATCATAGCCAGAAAGTAGGTGAAATATTCTAAGTTGCCTATAAGTCTGCGCTCAGTAGAAGTTTATTATATTTTTAGCATACCCAGCAATAATGGGGGTTTTTTGTGTGCTTTTTGGCTCATCCGAGTTCAATACTTAAGCTCGCCCTTAGATTAATTTACTGTAACTCACTATATTTTGTTAAGACTTTGTCTTCCAAATTTTTTCGTTTTACGTTTCCATACGACTTCGTTTTATAATCCCTGGTCAAATATTTTCTTTGTGTCGAAAGAGATGTTTGGACTCCCATCTGTAAAACCTCGTAAACTAACCGAGACGTTGATGCTACATAGAAAACCTAAACTGCCGCTTGACAACTATTTAAGGTATAATTTACTTCTATACTACGGCTTTATTATATAATATCTCATTAAATGTGAAATTTTTTTGTAAAGAAACGTTATTACTCCTATATTTTATATCTCGTCAACCAGCTGAGAGATTAATTTTTATTCCAAACCTGAGCAATCAGATGACGATAAGTTAAGGCAGAGGATAATTAATTTACTCTTAACGCTAATCGGTCATTATATAACTGGGCCTTGAAGCAACGCATCACAGCCGAATTCGTCATGATTTTCGACCCCAGATTTTTTTGAAAAACGTAAGTTATTAACATTAAATTTTCAGAGAATAAATAATAGGTCTTTGCCAAGGAAAACCTGTTTCTCAAATGCACACTTCTTCTCGGTGATTAAATAAACCACCATGAAATCGGCAATGTATAGGGGATATTTTTACAAAAACCAACATCTGTATTATAAAATCGTTAACAAATGGAAATGTATCGATCCCTCCGTAATGGATGCGGTATGATAGCCATCATGAATGACATCTGTAATTGATGGTCAATTGGTCACGCCAATATTTCAGCCTTTCCTCATAGTCCTTCCTTCAGCACTGTCTGCCTATACATGTTGGAGTCTTTGTAACAACTTGCAGGTGACTGTTGCCTTGAGGGAGAGTTATCCTGAAGTGAGAGGCACCTTTTGTCCAAAATCCTTAATCGAGTACGAGTGTCGCCATCTAATGGGTTCTCCACACTTATATTCCTTATCGAAGGGTAAGATGCGTCCAAGTTCTTTTTTATCAAGTCCCTTTGCCACGAGTCTCAAGAATCCCCGTGGCCTTCCTCCTGTTTTTTCTTCCTTTTCTCATTTTTTTCTTTTTTCTGTACACTTCCTCATTTTATGTTTTCATTCCTCTTCTCAGCTCTCAGTGCTCTTTTCTGCTGATCTAGGAGATGGATTTTCACTGGTAGGACTTTTGTTTATGTCATACTTGCAAAATTCCATCTTTTTGTCAATCATCAAGGGCCGTCTTTTTATCACGCGTAGAGTGCCAAGTATCATTCTTAGCCCCTGGTCTCTTGATTGTTGGTTCAAAAGGCTTATTTTTCTTCGGTCAGCTTTTCATGCGTACCATTTTTTGAATCCTCCTAGTACTTATCTGATAATGTATGTTTGCAAAGCCTCCTGGATTCGAGTCGAATCTGCTTTACTCGCTTTTCCCCTTTGTGTCCGCGTCATCATAAACTCCGCCATATATGGAGGAATTGTGTTCTCGTTATTTGATAGGCTATTTTCGTCGGTTGGCTTTATTTGGAGTGGCGTCCGATAAGTTTTGTATGTTTTATTTTCATTTTAAGACAGGTGGGTACGTTGGCCAGGGTAGGATTAGGGAAGTGGAAGAAGATTGGAGTGAAATCCGGCGACGGGATGAGTCTTCACTTAACGAAAGGCGTCACTTAACGTCTCCGACTGACTGGGTAATTTAGGCTCAGTACAGTACACGGCATCCAAGCATGAGTCTAAGTGTGAATTACCGACTCCTGTGGCTTTCCACGCGTAACCATATCAAGAATCGGAAAAAAATGAAAAAATCTCCAAACCTGCCGGAATACACACCATGCCCTCGGAATGGTAATCCTGTTACTCTTAATAATTGCACTAAGGCGATGATCTCCGGCTTCTTTCACTCCAAGGTAAACTGCTTTAGCTATTAGTGAATAACTACTTGACCCAACTTCAATTCGCAACTCAAGAGTGTTACACCCCCTTATTTAAATTCACAGTGGAAAAAATCATTCGCCTGGACTGGGAATCAAACTCAGATCCCTCCATTCCGCACCCAGTGCTCCTACCTGTTTAACTACCCAGACGTCCTCTTCCACTATGAATCTCATGGTGACTTTTGAGGTGTAAATTGTTCTCACAGGTACCGTGCATGTGATGCCAGAGGTACCCGTATGCCAGCGCTAAGCGCTACAGTCCACGAGGTAAGGCCCAACTTGTGCTTTACTTCATGAGTTCAAGTCCCAGTCCAGGTGAATGATTTTATCACTGTGTATTTCACAAATTGTGTGAAACCTATCGGGTGACTACGTTAAAGTACTGCGCGGCTAGTTCCGTAGTTCTTCGAAAAACCCCCTTACTGGCTAAAATCGGGTCGTTGACATGAGACAGTGACTGTCCTAAGAGATATTGTAATTACAATTGTTGGGATCGTTATGAATATCCTTTGAGCATATTCCATACTAACGCAGTAAATTTCTCCAAAAATTTAATGATTGTGGTCGCGGTCATGCTTCTTGTATGTCACGTGAACTAATTTTTATGGAATGTAGACTGATTTGAACAAATAAACGTTGTAAATCCTTAGCTATTTTAAATCGATAGCACCTCGACGGGTTACCTGAAACCTTCTGAATACCTTCGTGCCGTGTGTGACAACAGGCCGCCAAGCAGCGTACTTAAAAATTACTAACGATTTCTATTTGAGTTGTGAAACGTACACCTTGAATTATGAATGTGTTTATTTGTTTCGACTTGCCTACTTGACTTGTCGGTACAATATGGATCATGATTCACGCTCGTGAGATGTCATTTTTTTGTTTCTTTCTGAACTTTTATGTAAAGAAAATGCTTATAACTCAGTTATTTTTTTCTTTTGTTTCAGGTGAGTCGCCATCCTGTTTGGGCCTATGAAACTAATGGATCCGTATGAGAACCAATTTTTGCTGTGTCAGTGTGTGAGCCGTTTCTACAGTTTTGCAGCTTGAATCATCCTGAAGGTTTTATCTTATTAACTATCATAATTATCATTAATATTTCATCGCAAATCCTCTGGTAACGACAGTGTACAGCTCTTGTAACCGCTGTCACCATAGACTTCGGTGGAGCGATATTTTTCTACTGATATACATCGCATATTCCAATTTTGTTGATTTTCATGGTCATTTATCTCTGTATCCTAAATAGTTTGACTGTCCTCGTATCCTCTGTCAAGTATTCATAAGTGTTTTTAGTAGCCCAATGTATTAGGATTCCCAGAGAGATTTGTGATAGGCACATGGGAAATTTTACGCGGAGGTCTGATACGTCCTCTCAATTGAGGAAATCGAAGTAGGACTTTTTCAAAAACTTACCATTGAGTCCGTGCTACCCTAAATGAAATCTCGAGGGATGCGCGTCAGTCTCGACAGTTAGGATGTGGTTAGGATTGATTGACTACAACTCCTTTCGGTGCTGCCTGCACCTTAATGAATTTGAAGCATTTTTCATCGACCAATGAACGGGGATAGAGAGGAATAAAGCTAGAAGTATGATAAAGTAGAAGTATGAAGAGCAGATGATTAAACTATGGGTGCGAATCATGGACTGATATCAGCTGAAGCTGAATGGGGAAGTTTGAAGAAGCGAATCGTGAGAGAACAAAAAGCAACGATAGGCCGTAGTAAGTACAGCTAAAATTCGAAAGTGGAAATCAACTCATTCAATCAATAGTCAACCAATCACAAAACCTATTCCCCAAGAGCGATTATAACAGGATATTGCAAGAGGTAAAGGGGCCCCTCCATGCAAAAGCCACGAATCTTATCATGTTCGAAGTCTCAACAATTGACTCGTTGAGCCTGAGTTCTTATGAAAATGAACTGTTAATAAAAAAACTAAGAAAAAAAGGCTTAAGAAGTGGTAATTATTCTTTTGCCGAAGTATAGGGCGTAAATTGTTTATACATTCAAAAACTACGCGCCATAAATTGGCCAAAAATGTATGAGAAACATTCGATGAGGCCTTACTACGCTTGAAAACGTTAAGTGTATTTGTGACTTTGGCACGGGTGGACGGATCAGGCGGAGAAACAAGTTGGAATGCGGAAGACCGGATGGAATCATACGATGCTTTTTCCCGGATTTCAAACTTATTTTGTTGTAGCTAAAGGGTTGTAGTGCCGATTCCTTGAAATCAGGTAAGAATGTTTCGCTTAAAGCGAGGAATATGAAACCAGGGACCAAGGAGATTGTTCGCGATTTGTGCAAAATGAGATTCGCGTTTAACGAATATTGCTCCTAAAGACTTTATTCGTTCGTACTGTAACGCCTTGCTGCGTGGTAGTGCTATTCATTAGCATAGTTGGCACACAATCGTCTTGATATTATTTATTTCTCCAGACTGAGGAGAAGAAATTTCAGTAGGTATACACTAAAAAATATTAGATGACAACATTTACTAAAACCACTAGATTTATAATAAAACGACCCAGGTTTCGATGCGCATTCACATCATCTTCAGGTAAACGGAGGCCGATGTGCAGGCCTTATATAGTAAACATTACCAGGTGGGGAGAGTGGGGGGGAAGAGAAGACAATTCAGGAGGAGGGCGGTCGCGGGAGGGTGGGGGGGGGGAGGACGAAGTGGAGGGGATTAAAGCTTTGAGGATGGGGGAATAGGCAGGGAGCATACATTCATAAACAAGGAATTTATCACCGTCAACTTGGTTTTAAAAAATCTCTAGCTGTTCTAAAGCATTCAGCTTGCGTCTGTCATTTGTAAAATGGAGAGTTGTCATGGTAAAACAACTTTTATGTCCGTGGGTTAAAAGATGTCTGGCGAAGTTACTTCCGTTAAATTAAAATGTCTAAAATCCCTTTTATGCTCCATTTGTCTATTTCAAAATTTCAACAGGTCTGTATAACATACTCCACTCCATCCTCCATCCACTCTATAATTCGCAAGAATGGGAGAAAAAGAGCCGTGGCCAGTTTGTGCAACAAAACTGAACAATGTTAACAATGGCGTTCAATTACCTACTTTGGGGAGATTTCCTCTCGAGTGGCGCAATTGTTTCCGAAGGACCGTTATAAAGTGGCATTTAAAACACCATATTTGTGAAAAAAGTGCTAGTGAACTGCAAGGACCCCATTGAACCTCAGAAATTAAGTAGTGTATACTTAATGAAATGTAATGAATGTGGTGGACAGTAAACCTGGGTCGTTTTTTAATTAATCTAGTGGTTTTAGTAAAAGTTGTCATCTTATACTTTTTTTTTGATGGAATATCACCAAGTGAGACTGGCTAAAGTGAGTGATATTCAGTATACACCTTCGGACTCGTTACGCGCTTCTCACCCTTCTTTAACAATCAGTCTCCAATAAAACAAAAACTTAAATTCTTAGCAACATCGTAACATATAAATAAAAACCATAAGCTCATGAAAATAATTGAAATAAAGTAAGATTTTTGGTTAATGCAACCAGCAAATAAATAACGTAATAAAACACACAAAAAGAGCACATAAACTATAATTTATGGGAGCGCGGCGTTGCCGTACTGCGTCTGAATTCAGGTTGGCGTAATCGTGAAATTCGCGTTCTGGGAGTGCGCTGCTACGAGGATTTACTGTATGTATAGACAAAAGTCTATAGCGTTATGTACTTTCCGGATAGTAATTTGACTCGCATGTATCAATTCGAACTTTTTCCATTCCAAAGGGTTTCCTTTTGACAAAATCAGCCTGAAATGGGGAGGTAGTCGGTCTGCAGAATTTTGCTCATTAGTCGCATTCTTCTTTTTCTCCATCCCTTCATCGATCGGGACGCTCTACGGCGGAGAAAGTACGGGAGTTTTTAAGAGAAATGTTTCGCGATGAAAAAAATAAATAAATGGCCACGCTTCGGCCGTTTTTTGTTCTAAGGGAAAAAGTCGCGGGGACTTTCTATCGACTTTGCCGTTTAATTTGTGGGTATATTGTTCGTGGGGGCGGGTATGGGGGGGGGGTTTCTTCTCCACGTAGGAAACTTCCATTATCATCCTCCGCTGGAGAGGACTCGCCTCATAACCCGCTCGACTCTCTTTCTCTCTCGACCTCAAAAAGTGCTCCTTTTAACTGCGCAATAATGTCTCAACTTTGTCCATTTGGACGTAAACTTTGGAGACAATATCTCCCGCAATATCGTCCTCCTGATTGTTTGTTTGTCTTCATTGCCCCCTTCTGTGCTTTTCCACAGAAATGGCGGTTGCGGTTTCTCCCGCGAAGCACATTATAGCGTCATCAAAAACGCATTTTTTCTCTCTCTGTATATAGCCGAGTCTTTCTAGCTGCCTTTCTCCTTTCGAAGTAATACCGCTGGATATTTTTTGGAAGCCAAAATATGTGTTTATTTTATAAAAACAAGTACTCTGTTATGATTTTTCACTTTATCTAAAGCAACACGATCTGGATTTCGGCCTACCATGCCATGATGATAATTATAATGACCTTATGATGGTATGAAATGCCGAAACCTTGCTTTAAATAATGTGTGGACTCATTACCAAGTACTTGTTTCTTCATTCATCATGAAGAAGTTCCACCGAGTAACGCCAGGGACAGTGTCTTATATGTATATATTTATTTTTCATCCTGGCCGTGTTGTCCTTTTTTTAAATTTAATTTTCGATATTACTTTTGCAAATTCGGGCATAATGCCCTCTTGAGTCTATTATGAATGACATGATTAACTTTGGGCGTCCTAGGTGGCTTCATCCTCATCTGCCAACCCGACGGTCGCGCTTTCGAATCTCGCAAGTATGGTTTTTCACCATCCTCGTATATGCTCGCTTAAATATGCAATGAATCCATCCCGATATTGTATGTGCTCGTCTAAGTATGTAATAGATAGGTAGCAACGGGCGAAAGCTTTTACCTATTGAGGCATTTTTATTAGTACTCGCTTGTGAATCAAACATTGGTATAATTCGAAAGATCACAATATAGTTTTGCTCCTTTTTAGTATTCAGGCATTATTTGAATCAGTTTTTCAATGTTATATTTGTCATAAAAACCTGACTCTCCCATGTTCGTGAGAAAAAATATCTGTGCAAATTATGGAAAATTTAGGAAAGATAGATTTGAATCTGCCTTTCCTCAGGGGTAGCTGGCCGTAGAAAATGTTTCGTCGGGTTGTTATTTCAGGTGGAAGATGAATTTCTAGGTCACCATATCGATTGCGCGAATGACTCCTCCCTTCTTGTCGAAAATATACCGCGAGCGAAACAAATGGCTGAGCTCGAGGCGGCGCGCAAATATTAAGTCGCCACCGGAGGATCCCCTTCCTTGAAATTGAATCCCTCTTAAGATCCCACGTTCTGTTTTCCCAACCCGCATCCAATTTGACGTTTGATTGAGGTCCTTCTCGCCTCGTGTGGATCTCCTCCGCCTGCTCATATTCCTGAGGCCGTTTATCCACGCGTGAAGGAATCGAGTGGGATAGCAGCACAGAGATGAGGAGGAGATGGGAGTCCCACAAGGTTCCGGCGGAGGGCCGGCATGTTTTTCCACGCGGCCCCACGAAGACCAATCTGACGACCGAGACGTACTAGTGCTTCGCATTCCTCCTCCCTCCCCTCAAGCTCCCCACTGGTCCATCCCTTGGCTTTCTCTCCCTTCTCTGCTGCAGAGGAGGGTCAGTTCGTTTTTTTTCTACCGTGGCCGGAAATTGTGTGCCCTACCCCCGAACCCTATCCTTGAGGCACGGTAAAAAAATTCTTTACCAATCCCATACAGAAAGTCGTGTCGTTTCGCGGGCGCGTGCATAGCCACGGATGCATGTACAAATGTGCGCCTTCTCTGGGGTGACCCATCTCGCTTGTGTCAGCAGCGCCTCTCCCGCTTGCCCATGGGCGTGTTTGTGGACGTAGCCACCTGCCCACGCTGCTACCCGTGGGGCAAACCCCTCTTATTCTGTCATGCAAGACGGGTGCGGTCACTGCTTTTCCTTTGCCCGTCGGGTCCAACAGGCCCGCTCCTCCTCATCCAATATAGCCTTCTTCCTTGCGTTGGGGGATGGGTCACTCTTGGGATCTCATCCAGCCCATTCCTCAAGTCAGAGTCGGTTTTTAAGTGGCTTAAAGCTTTCGAATCCTATATTTTGGGCTTATGATGATGGGGAATGTGGTTTTTTGTAGCTAGCACCTGTGTATAAATTTAATCAAATCATCTATATTTAATTTACTATGAATAACTTCCACAAAGTCAAGCCTGGAACCATTTCCTTTGTTAATATATCCACCCTATCTTAATCAAACTATATAATTAACTAGCTCTACCTAGTCGTCTACTGTAGTGCTTTGGGCACTGCGATCGGGAATTTAGTGTCAATGAATATTAATTTAATTTTTATATTTTTTAATGTATATTATTTGAAACGTAGATCCATCCCAAAAAATCGAATTTGAATATACCTCTATGTTGATATGAGATGGATATTTATCTTGGTTACCCTGTTACTATAAAATCATTTTGATGAATTTAATGGAGAAACGGTGCATGCATTTATTAAGTAAAATTAATTTGAAGACATTTAGGGACGAAAAACCCTTCTAATTTGGCTTGCATGTCTTGATACCATATGTCAGTGGTTCAAACTTCTGTCCGTAACCTTAGTATTGGGGAAATCTTCTAAAAATGGTGAATGAATCTTTTTAAGTATAGTTAGGGTAATAAGGAATGAAATGCTGGGGAAGTGAGGAAGAGGATGGGGATTTTGAACGACTTAGGGTGAGGGAGAGGGTAAGAAAAATTCAATAGAGCCCTCATCGCGGACCCTTTTCGTTAGGAAAAGTGAGAGGATTTCTTGGGGGATAAGAGCTGTACAAAGACCTGCCTATCTTATGGTTAATTTCAGTATTCTACCAGCTGATTGGCTGGTGTATGGACAGTACTTATTCTGTGTTCTAACTTCCGGCATATCGTTCTGCTTTCCCTCCTATACATGATCCGCCATATGATCCCTTTCATAATCCTCATATCGTCTTCCTCTTACTTCGTCCAGAATTCCTATCCCCCTCTTCCCTCTTCCACTCTTTCCAAGTGTTCTACCCTCAATTACTTTCTTCAACTCCTTCAACTCAACAACATTCCCTCACTTTTCAAAACGTGCTCCATTCATCTTTTCTGACTTCTCCGTACCTTATCCCTTCTCCAACAGCATCCAATAATAATAATAATAATAATAACAACGTTTATTATCGTGGGCTACTCTTAGCCCCTGAGATAATGAAGTACAATTTTTCAAATTAATACAATTTGGAAATTCAAAAATTAGATTAATTATACAGTGATGAAACTCAATATACAAAATCGAATTGATTATACAATGATGACAGGCAAAACAAAAAATAAAAAAAACTCATTGTAAGCTTGGAATTCGTAATACAGCCGTACATATTACTGCAGAGAGCACTACTAGGATAACGTTTAAATACATAATTAAGCATATAAACCGTGAGGAAAAAGGTAATTAATTATAACAGTAATAATTACAAGTATAAAGTTGAATACATTCATGTTCAATAGATTAATTCTTCTTCAATATGTATAAGGCATCCAATTTAACATTTGTTTAATTTTACTTCGTTTCAGTTTTAGACAGACAACATTTTAGGATTATTTATTAGGATATCATACACCTTGGACTTGAAAGCATGGATGGATTTAATGTTTCTAACTTTAGATGGTAGAGAGTTCCATACTCTAGAAGCGGTTACGGTGAAGGATTTAGTGACGTGAAGTGTGCTATGTTGAGGGATGTGGAGGTCTACGGGATGATTCCTAGTGGGTACTGTATGTAGATCTTTTTTCTAGGTAAATCTAGCAGATAGGTAAAGGGGATTGCGAGTGGATAAAATTTTATAAGTAAGCAGAATAACATGGTATAAACGACGCTGTTTTAGTTTCCTCGTTCATCCTTCTCACCGCCCAGCTCAACCTCTCAATACTTCTCTACACCATATCTCAAATGTCTCATGTGTACTTACATTTTCCTTTATCAATTACCAATTAGAGTACCCGAGTGAAAATACCATATGAAAGAGTTTCAGGCGTAAATTTGTTAAAATATTGTATATTCACATTGGCAAAAATCAAATAGCTTCATAGTAATTTCCACACTGTTCCACAGGTAACCTTGATAATGACATAAAGTGTGGAAACCATGGTCGGTTCTCATTAAAACTGAATGAAAATTACTGTAGAGTTATTTCATTTTTACGAATATGAAAATACCATATTTGTATGATGAGAGCGGATGGTGACCAAGTTATGTGCTGGGAAGAGAGAAGATGTTTCAGAAAGATTGGGATAAAGTGAGGACTGTTCAGAAACCTACGTAGGTAGAATACCCAAAGATGATGAGTATTTTCATATTTGATGCCGCAATGTATTTATTGCTATAAATTATGCACTTATCTTTACATTATACTCAGCACAAAATTTGCTATGTTGTTTTATCATTCATTTTCTGATGCATTCAGGTTTCGCGCCTATTACTGTTGAGTTTTATTCTGTGTTCTGAGACCAAAGTTCAACTTCGTTCGCCTTATTAGAGTGTATGTTTGCTTTTCAGATCTTAAAATAGACAGAGCAGATTAATATGAAAATAGTTATGATTATTATTATTTTATGTCAATAGTTGATTGGGATTGCCATGACAGCGCGGACCCTCCCTGTCTCTGGAGAGGACGACGAAAGAATTTAAATAATGAGTTCTTAGCCCCTCGCTGGTTTCCACGTCTAGCTTTTAATTAAAGTATCCGAACTCTTTTTTTTTTATTCAGTCGCAACGGTTTTACGATTTCCATTTGTCAGCGACGTGCTCGAAATCTTGAACGATTTAAGACGACAGTATTGCAGCATATTTTTCCCTTGTGAGGGCCCGTGTTTATTTATCTTGGCAGTCATTCCTTATTGGATACACTATACGTTATTGCGAGCCATCCTTCAAGTGAGGCGACGTGACATATCATCCTCAGTGGAATAAGGAAAAAAAAATTGAGTAATTGCCCGACCTAATCGCTGCAAAGGAATATACGCGATGAAGGGAGAGACATTTATATCCTTCCTTTGATCCTCGCCTCTCGTCGGCTATTTCTCCTGGTCCTTACAAATCCAAAAAGGTATTTATTTATCATATTTTCTTACATCCATGTATGCAAGCCATTGTGCATTTTGGTTTAGGGATGGTCAATAGAGCTTTATTCTCGCTGTTAGATCTGTTCAATTAGCTTTGTCTAAGGGGGGCTCTGGCTTGACTATGTCGTCAGTCAAGACAATTGCTAAATTACACATTTTCATTTATTCAGATTAAATTTATTTATCCTGATTTCGCTGACAAAATGAAATACTTATTAAAAACTAAAATTTTGGTACGAAATATGCAGATTATTTCACGAATACATCTTTCATGACCACATCTGTCCAGCCATAGCAACCGGCTGCAGCTCCATTTGTATGGAACTACAGCATTTTGACTTCAGTTAAGACAGTAATTCGCTAATAACAAAAAAAATAGGCGGTAAGGTGCCTTTATTTTATTTTTATTCAATTTCTAATTATGTATTTGCTTTTTATAAACAGCTTTCATTAAATCCTTTAATATGTTCTCTCGTTCAAATCGACGTGTTTCTGCGGTAATCAGACAATCTTCATCAGAGTCCATGTTCAAATCTTTACATACTAGGCTGAATTACAGTAAACTAGCTCGGAAACCCTATTTATGTTCATCTCAGTTTATAAATTGCTTTTCAAAATTACAATATTCAGGTTTTTTAGAAAATCTGGAAGATGTTATCCTGAGCTATATTAATAATTTCCTCCATACTGCTCCTACCTTACGTAACTCTTTCGCTTCAGTTACACTCATGCTTTGCTTTGTGCACCTATTATTGTTCTCTGCACTTTACTTTCACATGTAATCAATCTCCTCTCCATGTATTTTCTTAAAGCCCATATTTCTTAGCCGTAGAGGGAAAAAGGTTGTATTACAATCTTCTAAATATTTAACATTGTTTTTTTTTGTGGATAATTTCTACGGTTGTTAATGCTCCTAATATACCTTCCTTTAAGAATATCTTCCCTCTCCCGGGGGATACAACCTTGACGTGGTGGAAGGGCTTGCGTGTTCCATTGACCCTAAGAGCTTGACTGGCGGGAGCAATTAATATGCTCCCGGTAGGGCCATCCATGCTCAATAGGATGAGAGGAGACGGAGAGTTGACGGAGAGCACACTGTTGGGCAGCGGGAATGGGGGTCCCTGCCAACTATTTATTATCCAGAATAATGAATATCTCTCAAAGAGAAACGAATCCTGGCAAGTACGGGTCGCAGACATTGGGGTTCGTGGCGGGCCTGGCAGTGGGGGAGGCAAGGCCACCAAAGTCGTCTCCACACAAAATCCTTGCACAACAGAGCCATCACAGGATACAAGGACCTCGCAAGATAAGATGCAGAGGCAAAATAGGATATACTCAAGGTAGTTAGGCCCCTGAAAGTATGGAAAACTGGGATGAGTTTCTCTGACTTTCATCAAAACCTACATTCACCAGTAGAATAATCGAAACAAAAGAATATCTTCGATTAAATTCAACCATAACTTTCTCTGTCTACCCCTTCCTCTCACTTCATTTACTCCTGAATTGTAAAACCGCGTCGACTCTCATCCATTCTCTCAACGTATCCAAACTAACTAAATACGACTCTGTTCAGTGTTTTTCTTTAGCCATTAAAATCTCCTTAGCACTCTTCTGCCTGTTAGTCTCTCCAAATCTTGCCCACTTTAGCGCTTAGGAATCAGGTTATTTTTTTATACTCTCTTCTGTTCAGTAAAATAATGGTTGAAAGAACCGCTAATGCGCCATTTATATTTTTCCCTCTGCTCGATGCGCGGCGGCCGCTTAAGTCATTAGACACTTTCGTGCATGCGTCATTTAAGGTAGTTTTAGCGAAATTTCCTCTTGCCTAGAAATCAATAAATTTGGTCTCATGTTAAAGAAAAATATCTTGCCCTTTCAAATAAATCAATATATCAGTCCCGTGCCGAACTTCCTTCCGAGATTTTAGACGAAAAACACCCAGCCCTTTTACTCAGGAAATGTTACGTATATGCACTACAGGGAGACTTTGTTTTTGAAGTGAGGAATTTTCAACTCCTAGATCTCGTCAAAAAATCAACGGTGTGTAGTTTGCATATTTCCTCAACTATTTTTGAAAGTATATCGTATTGTCAATGCTGTATTTTTTTCAGAATCGTAAAAGACCTTCCGTTGTGAGGGAATTTTAACGTGTCGCGTGAAAAAATGAGTCAAATTGAAGACTTTTGTTGATATTTTTATTCAATAACCTAGAATTTCAGTTATATGGAAGAGTATTATTGCACAATAAATAATGCAATATTTAGTTGATACTTCTTACTACTGGAGAAATGAAAACTTAAAATTGGAATATGATCTTCAATAAGACTAGGGAACTATCTTGATCAAACCACCTTATTATCTGTTCAACTCGGGTTTCCGTTTCTCTATCCTCATTTGGTATGTCAATGTCTACATCAATGGAAACATGCAAAATTGAATTTTGAAATTTCAAGCCTCAATGCGTGATTGAATTTCGCAAGTAGTAAAATTCATCACCGTTGGTCGTTCAACCCTATGATTGTTTTACTGCAGCCCTCCATCCTTTCGTCTCTAATTCTAATTCCCTCACTCCGTGATAGTCCTTTTTCATGCAGTGCGGCGACCTAATAAACATACCACTTAACTCCAAAAAATGCAATTTTGGGTTTCTTGCTATCTTCTTTCACGTCTAAAAATCGTTTTTTCGCTTCTCCCATAAAAAGTTGGCATTGTGAAATATGTGGTTTGTTAATTAGGCCGACGAAGTTCTTATGTTTTAATTACGTCCTCGACCAGAAATTGATTATTCTTGTCTATACTATAACCTACTTGGATGCACGCTCGTGTCCCGGGTTACTACGTCGATTACGCAACGCGCCTACTTGGTGCTATCAGTAAGTTGCCCCGCGAAGACGCTAATTGCGTAATCCCTCTTTGCCTTTCTTTCCCTTAGAAATCAATTCCTTCCCTTCTCCGACTGTCCCTTATGTTTAGGAGGTTTCCCTTTTCCCTCTCATCGCTTTCATTTCTTCAAGTGGGCGCCAGGAATCGCTCGGATCTCGCGGGAATCGGACGGGGGGGCAAGTGGAGGGGAGAGGGTTGATTATTCTGGCGGCTGACCAGCCAGTAGAACAAGGCCGATCTCAAGGCGGTTGGAGCGTTCATTGACTTAAGCAACCGGCAAAGGAATTCGCTGCCGCGAAAGTCTTATGACGTTGCGATTCAGCAATTCTGATGGCGTACGCCATGAACGAGACACAGTCGTGCATAGCCCTTTTGTGGCAGGCAAAGTCCAATGACTTGTTTTTCGCTGTTAGTATGCCGGTATTTAAGCCGGCCGCTAATATGGCGGTGAGTTGAGTTAAAATTGCCACGAGAAAAATAGCCCTGGACTGGGAATTGAACCACGGACCTTTGGCATGCCGTGCCTATGCGCATGGCGGTGAATTGATTTGAAATCGCTGCGAGAGAAAAATCGGCCTGGACCGGGAATCGAACCCCAAACCTTTGGAGACCACTACGCTACCCAGGCTTGCTATTCTTCGTGGAAATTTCTGAAGGATACGAAGGAAATAGATCCGAAGCCCTTACCGCCCATCAAAGATGAAAACGCAAGGGAGAATGGGCTTTAATGAGGCCACAACAAAAGGATGCGCATGGCGGTGAATTGATTTGAAATCGCTGCGAGAGAAAAATCGGCCTGGACCGGGAATCGAACCCCAAACCTTAGGAGACCACTACGCTACCCAGGCTTCCTATTCTTCGTGGCAATTTCTGAAGGATACGAAGGAAATAGATCCGAAGCCCTTACCGCCCATCAAAGATGAAAACGCAAGGGAGAATGGGCTTTAAGGAGGCCACAACAAAAGGACTGTATCCTATGCCAGAGCAGGAGATCGAATACAGCGGAGGGCAGCTAGATTTGTTCAAAATTGTAGAGATAAATTGCCATTAAATTGTTGTGGGAATTAGGATGGGACCCTCTATCCGATCGAAGGGAAAAGTATAGATTAAATCTTTTACGAAAGTTTCTGTACACTATTTTTTGCTAACGTTCAACAAATTTTGCTAGAGCCAAGCTATTATGGTGAATACGATCACAGGCATAAGATCAAGGAAATAGACTGCAGATCGGATAGATTTGAAATGGCATTTTTTCCACGTGCAATTAGGGATCATAATAGATCAGTTTTTAGGATACTTTGACCCTGACCAGCTAAAATAGGTTTTTTCACATGTTCTAAATATCCTAAAAATATAATTAGCCACTAACCTCACATGCAGTTTCCGGTATCATATAGCTCCTGTATGATTTAGTTTCATTTAGTGATATTTATCTGTCGTAGTAAACATAAACAGATGTCGCATCTTAAGGTAGTTGAGCGAGATTTCGTTATGTTAGGAAATCGATGATTTTGATTTTCTAAGAAAGAAAAAAGTTTCATCTTTCCAACTGTACCATAAAATTAGTACCTTACCGAACTCGTTTTAGAGATATTATAAAAAAAAGAGGCCAATTTACATGGGCTTAATACGACTACGGCTTTCCATGGCATCTTATTTAAAGATGAAAAATTTTCTGATGTTAAGGATTTGTTCAAAAACTATTCAGAGAAAGCCCATGATGCATTTAATGTAAATATGAAATAAAAACAGTATGTCACCGAATAGTTAGCTTTGTAATATTTAAAAAAGTGATGGTATTTTAGTCGAGATTGCCGTAATGGAGGAAAACATGCCATGAACTCTGGCAACACCGCGCATAACTTTGCCCACAGTCCACGAGACGAGAGAAATTGGGACTGCCAGGAGACGATGTTGTCATTACTCTTCGGAATTCCAAAATAAATACTGTACCTTTTGCTAAGAATGGATTCGCATGCGAGGTCTTACGGCTAAAGGTGTTTGAAAGGAATATTAGCATGTTCGTCCACGTAGCACTCTCTTAGTTGTTGGTCTGACCGCGCAATGTTATCCTGACTGCTTGTGGCCTGCACCTGGCATTCGGGGGAACATGCGCGGTTCGGATTTCAGCTGGGATGAGGGCTCCATGCCCAGTGTGGAATCACCCTGTGCCACACACCCTAGTGGTGGCTTGCACGGTATATTGTAGATGTAGATATGGATAAGCCGCGCTTGGCACTGTATACTAGTAAGCAAGGCCAGGTCTAGTTCTTTGTTGTCCTTAAAAAAATTGCCATGAGAATTTGGAGGCCTGAGTTGCGGCGTGGTTTGCGCTTTGGCCAAAGTTCCGTTATTCGGTCCCCGGTCCCAGCCGATTTTTTCTCATGACAATTTCAACGTGTTGCTGTCAGGTCTTGAAAAGTGATTCATTTTTAACAACTTCCTCCGTCATTTTATATTCTTAGGTATTTCTTATGCTTCTCTCTCACTCCCATGCATTGCTCCGTGTACTCTCTCCTATTATTCAAATTCATAACAATGCCTCCTCTTCTGCGGCTCATCCACCACATTCATTATGGTTTTGGCAGCCTACCCTTCGCTCACATCAGTCCATCTACTGTCATATTTTTGCTGCGTTTTTCGACTATTATTCGTTCTCTCACCCATGAAAAACTAACTGAACACATGTCTCTAATACTGGAGATTCTACCCACATTCGGTCACGACCCACTCATTTTTAAGGCACACTTATTTATAACTTCTAAAGGCAGAAGTCTTGTAATCATCAGAAGTCTTGACATCATGGAAAACTTTGAATAGTGAAGTTCCGTTTAAGGTTTCCGCAGCGAGCAGGTAGTCTTTCCATTTCTTCTTCCGGGATTCGGCCGCGTCGTTGTTTTTTTTTGTCATCTTCGACCTGAAGACGCCTCCTGGAGAGGAGGAGAAACGCTGTCAGAAAAACAACGGCGTGGCCAAATCCAGGAAGAGGGATAGAGAGGGAAAGAAAATATTTTATTTTATATTTACAATTCAGTTTTTGAACAAAATTGAAAATATACTCTGAGGCTACACAGCCTCATATGAGCATTTAATAAATTACCATAAGCATTATCGTCCGCATAGTGAATACATTTACAATATTAAGCGGGTATTCATATTTTAGCAAATAATAGTTTTGTAAAGGTAATACAAACATTTAAAATATATGAAATAGGCAACTCATTATGAAAAAAAGACGATGCATATACTGATACAAAATGAAAATACGTACAAATATGCCATGTGAAAACTTCATAATGTATTTTTACAATTCACAGGATTTTTATTAATACAAGAGTGAAAACGTAAATAGTTCGTATGACATTTACAATTTGCTCCACTCAATTTCAGACATGTAATGGACAATCAATATCAAACATATGTATATATGACAGATCTTATATTTACACAATTTCATTTATTTTGGGTGTAATTACAATGAAAAAAAATGGTAAGGCCATCATTAGATAGTATCTATTTGTTTTTGAAGCAGGTAATTAAATTTGTCTTTGCCTAAATATTCGGTTATTTTTGGATTTACGTATTTCGCTAGATAAGGCATGCCATAATTTCCTGCCGCTTAATACGAAAGACCTATTAAAGGCAAAAGTCCGGTGGATGGGGATTTGTAGTTTATCGTTTCGCCCTCTAGTAGCCCATGAAGAAGAGATGGAAAAAAACTTAGACTTTTCTTTCCGATATTCGCAGCATACGGTTTTATTCAGAAATATTGTCTCTCATAATCTCATAAGGTTCCCATATACTGGCAGCGGATGCGTATGCATGTATGTACGTGATGATATTCCGCAAGAGAGCGCTAACTTTGAGTTCGGTCTTTCTCTCCAGCCTCCTTCCACCCACTGTCTGACCTCCCACACCCCTCTCGAGTCCCTTGTGTGAACGAGAGCCAAATCTGCTTCGTGCTTGGCCGAGTAATCTCCTTTATTAATTTCTTTTTATTCCCTCGTCTTTTTCCCCTCCGCCTACAGTTTCTACGGGTCCATACCTCGCTACCCCTCCCCGAATTCTCTTGAAACCTTCTCTATACCCTTATCTTTCCCCCCCCTCTCTCTCTACTGATTTCCTTTCTCGTCTATTCCCTGTGGCTGCTACTTATTGCTTTAAAGAGAAAAGCTTCTCGTGGATACGGGGTGATCTCGTGAAAGTCGATCGTCACGCGACACCCGACTCCGGCTGATAAGTCGTTGGGTGGTTACACATTCATTTTTAGTATTCTACCGGGTGACTGGTTGGTTTTAGGACAGTACTTGTCCTAATTCGTTTTCACTCCTATTGATGGCCCAGCATTATATCCCTCTTCTTATTTCGTCCATAATTCCTATCTCTTTCCTTCCTCTTCCACGTTTTCCCGTGGCTAAGTATACTATACGCTTACATGTACAGGTATATAGAAGCGATTCCAATCAATCAACAATACTATCACTCGAGGTATACAAGTGATCGTTCGTTGTCACCTGTATTATATTGGCACAGCTTCGTATAAATAAGGCGATAGTGTTTGCATAGCTGCATCGATAATTTACAGTGAGTGCAAGTTATTCTAGTGACCCCATGGTAGCGATCGTTAGAATAGTTATGGTAGAAATATTAATTTAACTACTCATGTCATTATTTTATTTGAACTCATATTACAATTATGTTCCGTCAGACCGTATGGTCTGTCGACGGGACATGCATAACAATTGCATAGAACGCAATAATTTATATATAGGTTATAAATATGCAGCTCAGGCTCATTATGATTGCCTAGGAACGCGGAATCGTAAACAATCAACAACGAGTTCAGCAAAATATAAAGTAGTACAACGTAAACCATATAAACTAAATTTTCATTTAAAGATAAAATAATTTGTGATCTGAAGTAAATTAACAGAGTAACTTAGGTACCAATTAGTTACAGTTTTAAGTAAGTGACGTATCACGAAGCATTTGATTGTGTAAGATTTTTTTGACAGCAGTTTTAAGATTACATGTGCTGCATTGGCATAAATTATCGATGTCATTAGAGTATTTATTTACAAGTTTGGGGACAAGTATCCTACCGTAATCAGTATACGCGTTTGGTACAGCAACATTATTGCATCTCAGACTATATTTGACATCCAGGACTTGTCTGTATTGGTTACAAAAATAATTCTTGCATATTATATTCATATAAGCCATATACTTTGGGGAAAGCTTATTACAATTTTTGTACATATTAATGTTAGATACTCGTTTACTAAGGTTATTAGTACACACAGATCCATACATTATAAACCTCAAAGCTTTCCTTTGAATTCTACTAATCTTATCAACATGACAGTCATAGGTAAGACCGCATAGCTCAATTCCATACCTTATTAATGACCCCACCACTTATGTCTTATTCATTTATCTGGGTTCCTTTCGTTTTTTTGACGAAAACCTTTTTTCCTGCTCCATTTATTCTCTTTTAAAAACTTCAAAGTCCTACAGGCTACGTATTACGCAATTTTTACCCCTTCCATCTCAGTGAGTTCTTGCTCTAGTCGAAGTGCTTCTTTTCCTACCGCCGTGTATTTTTTCTCCGGCCAATGTATTGTTTTCTTAAGTTTTACCTTAACCTTTAAATGAAACGTAAGGGAAACTTAGGATGCAACTTGGATCGTAGGCTTTCGCCGGTATATAAATCTTCTGAAATGGCTCGAGGGTACTGATGCGTTACTGTTTATTGACATCGAGCCTTGGCCACCGTTCGGGATTTATTTCAATTCCTAAAGATGCTGAATGCAAAGGCAGCGAAAGCTCGAGGTCAACAAACAAAGACGCAGCAGTAACCGTAAGCTATTTCGGGAGACAAAGAAACGATCAAAGCAAACATTTAGCCTACTGGTGATGTTATCACGAGGAGTTATTTTATTGAAAAACTTTTAAGGACCATTTAATCTTAGGTAAGATACCGATTTTGGTTGATCTTCGGTCGTTTTGCGTCTCCAATTCTCCCATTCTCATCGACAAGTCTTCTCCCTGTGATCATTTTTAGATACAGCGCTTCGTCTCCATTTAACGAAGACCCTCTTTAACTTTTTTTTCACCCTCTAGCCTGCATGTAAAGATTACCGTTGTTTTTATTTCTTTTGCGTGGTTGCAATTCTTTCCTCCTTTACTTGTTATGTTAATATGTAAATGTTAATATCCTCCATTGTTTTTCCGCATTTCGATTACTGCTGTTTAGTTTATAATGATATCCCAGATGAACTTGATTTAAAACTTCAACGCCAATTAAATTCCTGTGTAAGATTTGTGTTCAACCTTCGAAGAGATTTACATATATCGCCATACCTCAATGAAATCGGATGGCTTTCCACTAAAAAACGACGAAAATATTTCCTCGCTGCGTTCCTTTACGTATTGTTTCTTTATAAAAATCCAGAATATTTACATAACCTTTTTAAAACTAATGTAAGCCTAAAAATACTATTATGACTACAAGATCAGATGCTAACTTAATCTACTATCCCGCTCATCGCACAACTTCATTCCAGAAGTCATTCCAGGTTGTAGCATCCAATCTCTGGAATAATCTACCCGATGATGTTAAAAATACTCGGTTTTTAAAATCGTTCAAGGCAAAAGTCTATAACTTATTACTTACTGCCCCATAATAACTTATTGGTTAATTGAAGAAAAATGTGTATCTCTTATATTTCTTTGGTTGTTTGTTCTTTTCATCATGTTACTTATTGCTATTCCTAAAACTTCTTCCTCGTTGGTTCTGTGATTTGTCACTGGAACGTTGTGTATCATATGCTTTTCTTTGTATAATGTTGTTGTTGTTGTAGTAGTATAGTGATGATATGATTTCTTTGTAAAATGGAACTCTTTTGTTATATTTTCCTGTTAGTTTATCGCTCACAATGAGTAAGTTGAGTTGATTTCACGATTTTATGTTTAATTAATTCCATGTTTAAATCTACACTAAGAATTTGTATAAGTAAATTGTATTTGTTCTTAGAGGACAAGAGTCCTAGAACAACAATAAATATCTTTCTTTCTTTCTTTTCTTTCTTACTCTTTACTCCTTGACAATTCTTTCCTCCTTTCCTTTTTTCTCTCCGTCCTGACACATTTTCTTCGATGCTTTCTCCATTCATATTTTCCTACCTCTGTTATAATCCCCATGAATTATTTTCATTCCCTTCGTACTTATCACCTGATATTTTTTCCTCAAAATGCTAGTTTCATTTGCTCGTTAGATTTTGTAGAGGTAGAGTAAATGTTTTAGCATGTCATTTGCATAGGATTCCTGTAAGAGCTGTGTGCTTTTTTCTCTGTTGTGGCTAATTCCACCTAAAGTTGAAGGCATTGTGTCAAATCCGGGTAGCGTGTTGTAGCTAATTTATTGAAAATATGTGTGGCACTCAGTTCAATTAGATGGAGGTAATCAGGTCGTTTACTGATGATGTGGCCATTTTAAGAGGTAATGAAAAAATCAGAATGTTGTAGCTCATTCTTCACCATCTGATTATGTTTCAATTTGATGACATTCGGATGATTTCACATCAAAATCATGTATTTACGAATATATATTCTCATATGAAATGCCGAGTGTGCCCCTGTCGGTGGTACAGCGGTAAGGTAGTTTGAATACCCAATGAGAGGTATCGGTTGCATTTCTTCTGGTCTTTTCAACTAGTAAGATCGACGCATGAAATTAAGTTTATCGGATTCTATTTTCTTCCTCTTTGCTATGTTTTTTAAAATTGAAATATTTCGAAGTCAAAGTAAATTGCCTTATGAGAACCAGATAAGCATTCTAAATGTCATGCGACTCAATATTCTCTGCTCTACATCTTGTGATCAGCCCCAGAACTCGCAGAGAGAAAGCCAAAAATGCTCCCACTGGACAATTACTCTCCATGGCGATCTAGCTGGCATTGTCTCTATAGAGTTTTGTCCTATCCACCACTTCCACAATGCCACCCAAGAAAAGCAACAATTAGAGGCCGGGGTGAAACTAACTCCTGGACTACGCGCTTAATGTACATATTCCGTTACTTTCATGAACCAAGGAATACATACGAGAGAATTAGTTTATAACCAAAATCAGCACGCTTGTATATCTAAGTCGCGAGATACATCGTGCAAAAGTGTTCTCTTGGTTCTAAATTTAGCCGCCAAGCATTGTGGGCCGCCACCTTTGGCAACCTCGTTTTCTCCCTAAAGAAATCTCTTGCGTTTTTTTTAAGCCCAAATGAAGATTCATATGCAACTCGAAATGTTGTCCGGTATATAAGTGTTGTCAAGCAATACGACGAAAGTCTTAATGAAACACAACCAAAATAATGTGCCTTCTTCCCTCCCTTACATTTTCCAAGGATTTTGGCAATGACGTTGCCTGTGGGAGTTTCTCGGGGTCCGAACCCCTTCCCCAAAAATTTTAATTAATTTATAAAAAAATAGAGCTCTAATGGAGAAAGGTGTAGTCGTATTTTTCAACTGAGAATGTTGATTTCAATTATTCATCATTAAAAAAAACTATTTATTTTAATGTATTTTGTATTTCTCATGCAAAAAAACCTTGAGTATTTAATTCTTTCAGATACCTTCCCTACAAAAATAAAACAAAATCTGCAAGTGCGTGGCAGTCTCTAATGCAGCCTTAATGCCAAATCACACAGTCCTGCTCATGATTTTAGAAACTTCTATTCCATCGCCCAGTCCTTCTTTTCTCCGTTGTATGTGTAATTGCTGGGAGGGGTTTTTTATTTATTTATCTGTCTATGTGAACTATAAATTGTATCATTATTACAATTTTTGCTAATTTAATCCTCCTATTCAATTGTTTGCTGTATTATACTCTAATTGTGATAGTAATTCAAATGCTATGACATGGATTGTTTTGTTAAGTTAATGGTCGATTTTATGTTTTTCTGTTTTTTGTTGTTTCCTTCTAACTAATTGTTTGTTTTATAAAATATAAAATATAAGTAACTTAAATATTGCCTTCCTTTTCATAGTTCATCAATTCCAATGTTGTAGTTTTTATGACGGAGCAGTTGTTTCAGAGTAATAAAATGTTTGTTCAATTCAGTCCTTTTACCCCGATTATACTCGGCAAGAACCCCGAACTCCCAGAACGAAATCCTGGCTACGTCACCGTCTGAGGGAATTTACATCCACGAAGTACCTTTCTGGCCGCCTCTGGGGCGTGTGACACAGGGTGATCCCACTCCCGGCGTTCTGTACTCGTCCCAGTTCAAATCAGAACCTGGCACGTTTCCCGACCGCTAGTCTCAGGGCTGAAAAGCTGTCAGGAAAACGATGCGCTGTCAAGTACTTTTAGGGTAAGGCGGAAAATTTCAGTTTGGGTGATGTGAAGAGAAAGGCTAACTACCCTTTCAGATGGATAAAGTGCAGTCTGATCTATGTCGGAATTCAAATATTCCTTTAACTCTCCCCCCCCCAATCTCCCACCCCTCCCGGCCAATCTCCTTTCTCCTTTCCTCGTGCCGCCGCAATAAACCCTTCAATGTGCGAATCGTCCTGCGTGGTGATTTATTTCCGTCCGCTCCCGTCTTTTGTTTCAGCGCCCCCACTCAATCTTCTTTTCGCGAGATAGTTCCAACTAATTGGCGGACGCGGACAGCGGTCCAACCGCCGCTTTTGTCTCTCCCGCGGACGCCCGGTTGGATCGCCCATCCAATCCGATGAGAGATTGGTGAGGTTGGGGGGAGGGGCGGCGATATATGTGTGTGAATCTTTTGTGACGGGCAACCGCGGAATTCGTCTCCCTCGTGCAATAATTTCTCCCCCTTCCCTCCATCCCCCTGATGTGCGTCTCCATCTGCATTAATTAAAACCGACCCGCCGGGGGTCTTCCTTAATTAATCTCCATTAAAACGCCCAAATCGGTCCATTGTTGACGTCATCGTCCGGAGTGAAGGGAAGCGTTCCTCCGATTGGACGTCGTTTGGAGTTTCCTTTCCGCTCGCGTCGTGGAGCCATATATCGGGTTCGGGGGTGCTGCTGATATTCGGGGGTGATACCTTTCGAACGCACCGATGTAATCATTGTGGCAGATGGAGACGGCGCTTGCTATTGTGCCCAATGCTAGAAGCTGTTACCCTTCAACAAGATAAAGAATTTAACTATTTGGGAGGTAAAATTACGTGAAATGGAAAGATATAAAACAGAGATGTAAAATGAAGGGCGAAATTGCGCAACTAAGCGCTGCTGTTTTCTTAATTAATGGAGAGAGAATGGTTCATAGATCTTGAGGAAGTATGGTTTAGACCGATGAGGAGTGCTGAGATGTTTGTAGCTCAACCTTTTGCCATGAACCATAAAGTGATACGCGACAAGCGTTTAAAAAAAAATAGTGGGCATGAGGAATGTTTCGACTTTTTTTTCACCGTATTCGTAATGAGGCGGCTCCAAGTCTATTGATTAAAATTATGATAACGTGGGTCAGTCTCTTTTAACATTATTCTACCCTGAAACTGGGATTATCATATGTAGTAGCACTCCTAGAAATTTGAAACTGGCGACCACTAGAGACCATTTGAAATGCTGACCAAAAGAGAGTTCAAGCCTTTGAAACCTGGTGGTGGAGGAGGATGCTGAAGATAAAATGGACGGATGAAATAAAAAGAGGAACAAGACACACCCTGAGACACGATGGGTTTGTGATGAACATAATTGAAGGCAAAGTAGAGGTAAAAGTCCCCAGAGGAAGACCCATGAATAAGTTCATGGACCAAATAAAGAGGAAAGTACATAGAGATACCAGGAGGTAAGGGAACTAGTATTCGATAGGGAAGGGTGGAGAGCTGCAGTCAACCAGTCTTCGGATTGAACAAAAGGAATCAATATATCTTTCAAGAATTACATGCGTTAAACTTTACACTGATGGTGGTGATTCTTGCTTTACATCCGCTTATTCGTCCATTTCTTTGTGCCATCAATAGAACACTACGGATAAAGCTGGGATTACCAATATGGTTGTTAATAAATCCTGTTCGATGGCACAATGCCTTCTCCATCTACCTCAATACATATAGTGCTTCGCATGCGGGAGATGATGAGAGACCCCTCAATGAAGAAGTGGCAGAAAGTATTCGTATTACCGTGTATTACTAAATTTTGTATTGTTGCGACGGCTAATTTCACCCTACACTTAATGCCCGCCATTTTCAGACGTAGGTACGATCGTTTTCAGTGAATGAACATAATACGAAGGAAAGCCGCAAACTTTATTAAAAACTTTTATGACCGATCAGAGAGCGTAGCGCTACTGATGGAAAGAATAGGTCGCAAGGTATACTATATTTTCCGCGGACAGTAAAGGACCATTTATAGTTTCTATCGGTCATCCGCAAACTTCATTAAAAACTTTTATGACCGATAGAAGACCGGTATCGAAGACCGATAGAAAAGGAAGAAGATAGATGAGGGAGCCCAACACTGCTGATGGAAGGAATATGTTGTAAGAAGATATTAGTTTTTGAAAAAAAATCAATGTTGAAAGAAATGTTATATTTTCCGCGGACAGTTTAGGGCAGTAAAGAACTTTTCAAGTTTCTGTCGGTCGTTTCGATAATATTCATGAGAAAATGAAAACATGTATGATGCTGTTTGTAATTTATCTCATGGGTCAGGGAATACGATAATAAACGTTGTTATAATTATGCATGAGTTAGTTCGAAGTTATCAGGCATAAGAATATGGAAAGTCATTTTCGAAGTGAGAGACAAACTTTTTATTTTCCACTGATATTTATGATGGTACGATGAGCGAACAACTAGTTTCTGCGCACAGACGTTCCACCTGCTGGTTCCAATTTAATTCCTGGAGATGGCGCTTCTGCGTTGAAACTGGTAAAAGGTGTTCAGTATCGATTGAGTTCTTCCTTCGATATAGGTCTTCTCAACGTATATAGATCCGCTATTAATGTGTTCATTTGTCTGTATTCTCCATGAGCATAGTATAGGTTGTTCGACGTTTTTGTTGATTTGGCAGTGCTATTGTGTTCAAAATGACAACTTGTGCCACATATTAGTAGATTTCTTTGGGTGGGTTATGGCAGTAAATGCTCAAATAGCGCATTAATGGGAACATCTATTGGAAATGGTTGCGAAGACCTATATTGAAGGAAGATTACAATTGATATTTATCGATCTTGGAAACTAGTTGCACACCATACCATAAATGGTAAGTATCAGTGGAAAGGACAGTTGTTTTTCTCTCTAAAATTTGCTAAAGTTTGAGATAAAGGCGTTTTTTTCCACTTATATTTATGATGGTAGGATGTGCGAACAACTCGTTTCTGCCAACAAACGTTACACCTGCAAGCTCCAACTTAATAACTGATGATGACGCATCTGCGTTGAAACTAGTTGCGCACTGTACCATTAATAATACATATCAGTGAAAAGAGACAGCTTTTTTCTCTCTCACTAATTATATATCATCGGTTTATGCTGGCGCAGTGGATTCATTTCCCGCCTGTCGGTCTCTCGAGTCTTTCGCTTTCAACCCTTTCCGAACCCTCGCGGCCTTATCTATTTTCTCCAATCTTCTTCCCGAATACTTTCCTTAAAAACGGTCCGTCGTCCCACCATGCTCAAAGTCCATTCGCCTCCCCACGAATCCCCTAAATACACTAAGAACATCCCTCTCCATCAGCTTAAGTACCTACTCTCCGAGGGCTTTGCAGTCAAGTTACGAAATAAGTCGTCCCGACCTCTGACCGACAGGGCCGGCTTCGAATTGGTGAACCTGTGTACCCACTCCGCAACCTCCAAAGCCGCCCCCGGGTCCCTTGGGACTAGTGGCCATTTTCCGTTTTTTTTTCATTTGAAAAAGGATTTGATAGGATTGAGGTCACCTTCTCATAGTTTGGCAGATTTTTAGGTCGTTACTCTCCGTTCACGCTTCTATCATGCCGACCTTGGTACTTACAGAGTTTGGAATCGTTCCAAAAAAAAAGTCTGCTTTCGACTTCGGCTTCAACTTTAGACGCGTCGATATGTCGACTGAACGACTTTGTAAGTCGACGTCTTGTAGTCGACATATTACGAGAGCCCACATAGCCCATATTCCGAAATATACCGCGCGCTTCACTTTTCCTTCTTCTGAGTTTACTGAAATATTCCCACATTGCACTGTATGGATCGGAGGCATGTACTGTTGGAAAAACTAACCAGAAAGTACTAGAAGCCTTAGAAATCTGGAGCCGGAGGAGGATGCTGAAAATAAAATGGACGGACAAAATTAGAAATGATGAAGTTTACAGACGAGTAGAAGAGGAATGTTCCATATGGAACACCATGCAGAAAATAAGAACCAGATGGATTGGACACACCCTGAGACACAATGGGTTTGTGAAGAAGATAATTGAAGGTAAACTAGAGGGTGAAGTCCCCAGAGGAAGACCAAGGAATAAGGTCATGGACCAAATAAAGAGGAAAACACGCAGGAAGAAATACCTGGAGGCAAAGGAACTAGCATTAGATAGGGAAGGGTAGAGGGCTGCAGTCACCCAATCTTAGGATTGAACGACCAGTGATGAGCACTCTTGCGCGCCGTAATCGATAGTAGATGCCACAAGATGGAGCAGAAAACCATGTACCGATGTCGGAAAAAAAATACAAGCCTACACTTGCCACCGGCATGCCTTCTCGTGCTGGAGATGAAATAGTTTAATACTCCTCATAACATTGATAATGAAAAAAGCAGGTGAAATGCGTTCATCTCCTGCCCGTTCTATACGCTATCTCCTCTACGTTGGACCACAGGTTCCATGTATGTGCAATGAAAATGTACTCTACCAGACAATTCTTAATCACTACGATATTTTTTTCCCCACGTTGAACTCCCGGCCGGCCGCTGCCCCGAGGTTGCGCCTGGATGTAAAATGAAAGCAGAATTACGCGGTTGAGCGCTGCTGTTTTCTTAATTAATAAATAGTCAATAGATCTTGTAAAAGTATGGGTATAACCATTGAGGAGCGCTGAGGTTTTTATAACTCAAACTTTTGCCGTGAGCCATGAACTGGCACGCGACAAGCATTTAAAAAACTAGCAGGCATGAGTAATGTTTCCATTTTTTATCGTTTCTGTAATGAGGCACCAAGTCTATTAACTACAATTATGATAACTTGGACCAGTGATCTTTAAAATTATTCCACCCTGAAACTGGGATCATCGTCTGTTATAGCACTCCTAATATTTTGGAACTGGCGCCATTTTCCCTCATCCTGACGACGTCTATTCTTCTATAAAATAACAAATTGTTCTTAAGTGCTTTGATCATCAAAGTATGTTTTTTTACTGTCTTCGCATGTTGGGGTTGCACTTGTTAACCATCTTCTTTCTATTGTTTTTGTGTTTGAGTCCTTTTCTGCTTGTTGTATGTTTACTTTAAATTTCTTCATAATCTGTGATCTTGTTTAAATAGTTGAATATAATGAATAAAGAAATGTTCCTTGTGAACAGCGGTCAATGTAATATTCGGAAAGTCGAATTCGCGGTAGCACCAAAGTCGAAAGTCGATGACTTTGGCCGAATTGTGATTGAATTTAGAATTTTAAAGTCCAACTCAAAATTATCGACATTTAGAGTAATTAGCCGATGTTTGACAAAAGTCGACCTTAACTTTTCAATTCCTTGATACTTCCCTTCGCTAAGTTTTACCGACAGGTGAATCCCGTATTAACTCGCGTTGGTTATCATTGTACTGTTAGTTTCTAATGCCTGGTTTGGAGTGCTAATGTAAGTGCCAACGTAGTCTACTTAAACATTCATGCTTCCGGTTGCCGAGGTCGTTCGATATCATCATCGGTCATCAACCTCCTTCGATTGATACGAATAAGGCGGATTCACGCTTGGAAGTATCGATTGTGATATCTCGAATCGTATCGCTACTTCCGGGACATCTTTCTGCTCACACATTACTTCTGGCTAGTATGCGCAAAAAAATAGCGGAACTAAAAAAGTGTAACTCTCTAAAACATAGCATTTTAATTAATGAATTTATTTTGGCAGGGGCTGGCGTCGCCGGAAAATGAAACCGGGTGGAAAGATGAAGCTTTCTGATAATCAAAGGAGGCGAACGAAATGGAGAAGGGTGGAAGTGTAAATTTTGTTGAATACGTAGAAAGCCATTTCGCTTGTAAAACCCCTTCGAAAGTTTGAAAACGATACAGTGATGCTACCAATCTGATATCTTACGAAATTATCGGCTTGATTGCCTCTTGCTCATTGCAAATCCTGGAGAAGATAGCGCGGTGGTTTAGCGTGAATATGTGTTGGCTGTTACTTTGATACATACAATAGTTATATGAGTTTTGCATTAGTATAAGCCTCATCTGTAGTGTAGACGCTTGGCAGAAGTTTTATTTGAAAGATTTGTTTATTTTTTTACGGAAACTTAATATGAGTTGTAAAATTCGCATTTATTTTGGAGCCTTCAATGTCCTCACCAAGTAAGCCCATTATTTTTTATAAATCTACGTCGGGGTTGATAATTTAGCTCGCCGTTATCAGGATTTGAAGAGTAGGTATGTCCGTTGGCCGGCAACTTATTGAGGTATACCTCATGAAAATACGTTCATAATCCTCTCCTACTCTTTTAATCAAATTTATGATGTAAATAATTAAAATTCAACGTTACCAATGCAGTGCTGAATGAATCTTATTTAAGGGTGCCTGACCTTCAAAGCTCTTTCCAAGGTAATACTCAATTGTCTCAGGTGTGACTCCGGGAAATTCACTCAACACCGTAAATGAAAGTGACTTTGTTATTCCACATAAATTTCATTTAAGGCCATCCGGATTTCGATGTGGTACGTCATCATCACCTGGTGATGACGTATGATATGGAAATCCATCATCACCAGTTGATTATGACGTAGCCGTAGTACGTCATCATCTCCTGGTGATGACGTACCGCGGCAACTCAGACAAGTGGGGCCTGAAAAGCCGCACTAACCATTACAACCTTAGAGTAGCGGGTTCGAGTTCCAACTGCATGGATCTTGCAACCCATAGGGGGTGTTTTTTTTCTTTCCTGTTGTTTTGATTGCTCGATGGAACAGGCCATTGGAGTTATATTTGAAGGTAGTAGAAAATGAACAAAAGGTTGTTGGAGCGAGATTTTTCCTTTGTCATAATAGATACCATGGTATAATTTGTTATTCCAACAGCTCTAATGGGCATGGAGTAAGTAATGTAATATAAATAGTGCAAAAATATAGGTCTATGTCAACAGACTTATCAGTAACTAAATAAGTGTACTTATATAAGTCTCGAAAATGTCTAATTTATCTACGCCGTACGGTGAGAATGATTTCGCAACGAAAGGTTTTTTGTTGCGAATCTGTAAAAAAAATTCTGCGGCGAGTAATAATTTCATTTTTAAAACAGTCGGAAAACATACACACTATCTGACGGGATCTAGGTGTTAGAAGTACCTCATTTTAAAAATTGAAATCTCTTTGGAGTGCATCTCCGTTCAATATTCAATGGAAAATGGCTTTTATACTGTGGCGAATTTCTCAAATAGTAGTTAGCATCTAAATACTACCCTGTGATCCGCCGTATGAGCGTGTAACAGGGGGGGGGGGGTGTTACGACACTAGCCGTTTAAAGGTATAAAGGATGAGGCTTTGGGAGGTGAAATGGGGAAGTGTATAATGGGTATGTTTTAGTTGAGCGCCGGCTTTATCATGGCCGATTACTGTACGTGGAAGAACGAATTTTTGTATTTGTCTTTGTTTCTATCTCATTTTATCGCTTCTGTGGGACCTAGAAATATCGTTTGGAGTCAGAATGATGTTCTCTATTTCGCTCAGAAACATACCTTTTCTGAATTTTACAAGCAAGCTAAGCCTTAAGCGTGCAGTCTCCGAGTCTCTAGCTGCTCCCGACCTAATCCCTTTAAATTCTGAAGTACACTACATGTTCGCTCATAGCTGTTTTTGACGAAGCGTGCTGCTTTCCTTTGTTTTTTTTGTGAATTCTTTTGATTGAATCATTAAGCCCAGGGCCCCAAATGCTCGCGGCGTATTCGATACGTGGCCTAACCAGAGCGAAGTAGCACCTCTCTTTCACTTTCTCAGGCGTAGAACTCTCTGTTATAGACTTGATAAATCCCAATTTATTTAATGCTGAGCCGCATTTCTGTGTGTTCTCCACGATATATCTGTAGTTAAGTAATTACAAGGTATTTGGAATTTTATGAGGTTCCTATGCTTACTTGTATTTATGTGGTGCGGTAAGTGGCTGGTATTTTGTTACCTTTGGAAAGTTGAGATGCCAATATATGTCAATTCATTGTGAATTAATATCTCACCAAAACTGTACTTTATGTAATGATGATGTTAAACTAAACGCTAATTTAAAGCATGTTACTGTTGAGAGAATGGGTGAGAGTTGAATAACGAAACAGATATATAAGAGTGAAATGAATAGTGCTAGAGGGAGAGGTAGGCCGAGAAAGTTGTGGTCGAGGAAATTCTCAGGAGGAGGAATATTAGGAGTCTTAAAAACTGGAGGGGGTGTATGAAGCAGTGTATGGGGGTAAATGAGGCAAAAGAGAATTGCAAGGATAGGTCAGATGGAGGAAATTATTGAAGCAGAGGTAAGTGTATAAATATGTAGTTATGAGTGAAACTTAGTGACTGTGCCTACCCCGGAAGGGAACAGCGTGATTGGTAGGTATGTATTTACGTTTTTTGCGTATATCATTTGCTCATTGAAAGACTCTTCAATGCGCAATTATGGAGGTACACTGCACAATATTCATTTCCATACTCCTATTGGCAGCATTGGGCCTCCGTTCTCACGGAGATTTACGCATGAAACGAGCATGTATAAGAGCCTATGCTGAATCTGGAACGGGTCCGGGAAGAGGCAGGCAAGAGTTGGAGCGGGAGATGAATCCTGATGAGGCTCCCGTCTGTCAGTCAGAGAGGGAGGGAGTCTGTGAGGGGGGGTTGGAAGGAGGTAGGGAGGCTGGAGTGAGAGGTGGTGATTGGACCGCGGGAGAACTCGGGGGAAGGATGGGACGGAATTTATTCCTCCCGACGACAGCAGGAGGAGGAGCAGAGGAAATAAGAGATGGGATGCTGGAGATAGCGCGGGGTATAACGGCCGGGAAAGGAAGGGACGATGAAGAGGAGACTAGTCCCACTTTGACGACGGAACGAAACGGAATGAACCAAGCGAGCGAAAAGATAGTTTATGATTGCGCGTAGGAACGCGATGCGTGCGTAAATCAAAACGATTCCGGGGAGTTATACCTTCCGACGACGATATCAACACGACGATACCGATATGATTTACGCCTCGTGGACGACGACAGCGTGAGGCCCAGGAGCGGCTGCGGAACCGGCGGGACGGATGCGCATAAATTAATCCACTTTCGAGCGTGGGTAAAATGATCTGGTCACCCTTAAAAACCAAATCGTAGATTTAAAAAAAAACCTCATGTGAACACATATTGAGGCTAGGTGGTGACGGAGGTTATGGGAAGGAAAATATTAATGGCGGTAAATATCTAATGCTCGGAAAAGAGTTGACACCGAGACAGTTTACCAAGATTGGAGTCTCGATTTAAAATTGAAATTGCATAAAAATCGGCAGAGTCATCAAAAAATATTTCAGAAAATCCGTTAAAATCCCATTGATAATAATTACAATGAGTGATTATTGGGGCGAAATTGAAACTGAGGCAGTCTTTTCTTCCATCTAACCCCTCGTCACATAAATACATGGGCACTCTATCACAAAACCCAATCCCTTATTTCAGTTCCCACTATGATCTAGGTGTAGTCTTTGAGTCAAAACTTAACTTTCACGAGCGCATTAATTCTATTACGAGGAAGACAATGACAGTCGTCGGCCTTCTTTGCCGCCACACCGGTATTCAGATCCGTTTGCTCTTCGGAGGGTATTTATAGGCTGTGTACTAGAGATGGGTTAAGTCGATCATTTTAGTGATTCAATCATTTTGATTCGAGTCACTTAAATGATTCAATCGACTGATTCAATCATTTGATTCATTATGACTCGTAAGTCAAATTGATTAGATGAATCGCGAGACTCACGTGAATCGAAAGACTCGAATGAATCAAGATTGAAGAGACTCAAACAGCCGAATGATGCTAATTGATGCCATCAATCTATTTGAATAATTTGAATTATTGATTTCAAATAATTACTATCGTGCTTAGAAATTTAGAAAGGCTGATTGATTTCCATATTCCACAAATTTTGGATCCGCATTAAATTGGAGATTTCCAAGTACTATAGTCACGAGAATATTTTGAGAGGCAAAACTGTCACAGACTCTGAATTCAAGAAGAATAACGTCAAACTATGTACATGAAAATTAAATCACTAGCTCAGGCTACACAAATTAATGTGCATGAATGTTATCTGATCTGCTGTATTGAATTCCATTCAATTAGGAGCTTTCAACTGAGCAGGTAATTAAAATTCTTATCAAGTTTACCAACTGTAATGATGCGCTGATATTGTAACAAGGGTTAAATTTCATCGTTTTTAAAATGAGCGCCTTGTCTCTAACTATGCTATACAAACATAAACCATTAATGGATTTATGCCCATGAAGATATCTCTCTGAAATTTCATGACTAGACATAACGGATATGTGAATATGTTTTTCCACTTAATATCACATTCAATCACACGGCAGACGGAAACACAAAATGATTGAATAATCGAATCATTTTCCCGAAATGAATCATGAGTCACTTGACTCACTTGGTGATTTAATCATTTTGAACGAATCGATCATAAACGACCCATCACTACTGTATTCTCCCCATTTTAGAATAATATGCCTCAATTTGGTCAACCGTCTGCCCAACAACCTTGAAACTACTAAATTGTCCTATTAACTTATTTCCGACTTTGTCCGTCATCGTATTCCTTCCCTCAGAAACTTTACTCAGGAATTTTTCCTGTCTTCCCTTGGAATTCCTACTTCTTTCTCCGTCATGTGCTCCCTGACATGAAGTTCCTTCATGGCATCAGGAGGAGCACTCTACACACCAATAACCTTCTTCCTCTCTTTCCACATCATGTACCTCCTCGTACCACACACAATAGTTGCTTTATCAATATCCCCAATTTTAGCAGTTCAATATACCAGCGTTCCCTATTCTAACGCATTCCAAAAATTTTTAACTCCCTGGCTTCGCATTCACTCTACCTACACTACCTATCTGCTCCGCCGAATATCTCTCTTATATTACCGTATCTGTCAGACCTAGAAATGCAGTGAGGCGTCATGATAATATTCTCTGTGTCGCTCTGAAAGTCACCAGTTCTGAAGGTCTCAAGCAGCCTAAGCCTAGCGTGCAGCCTTCGAGTGTCTAGAGGCTCCCACCTTAATCCCTCTAAAATTTGTGAGACACTATATGTTCGTTCGTAGCAGATTTTAACGAGTTTTTAAACTCAAGTAATGGCGGCTCGCAGGGTAGTATGTACATACATACATACCCATCACGCCGTTCCCTTCCGGGGTAGGCACAGTCACTAAGTTTCACTCATAACTGCATATTTATACACTTACCTCTGCTTCAATAATTTCCTCCATCTGACCTATCCTTGCAATTCTCTTTTGCCTCATTTACTCCCATACACTGCTTCATACACGCCCTCCAGTTTTTAAGACTCCTAATATTCCTCCTCCTAAGAATTTCCTCAACCACATTCAACCACAACTTTCTCGGCCTACCTCTACCTCTCACACCATTCATTTTACTCTCATATATCTGTTTCGTTATTCGACTCTCATCCATTCTCTCAACATGGCCAAACCAACGAAGCGCACTCCTTTCATATACGTCCATAACTGGAGCATTTAACCCACATTCATTCATGACCCACTCATTCCTGACCCTATCTATCCTACTTTTTCCGCAAATACTCCTCAGATAACTCATACCCTCAGCGTTTAGTCTACTCTTATCTCTGTCCTGACATACCCATGTTTCACTACCATATAGCAAAGTGGGAAGAAGTACACTTTTGTAAACGGAAATTTTCGCTTCCTTAGACAAGCACTCATTCCTTGGTATGCTCCACATGCTGCCTACCACTTTCCTGCCAGCATTAGCACGTCTCCTTATATCCGCATCTATTCTTCCATCTTTCGAATACATCTTACCTAAGTACACAAAATCATCCACCCGTTCAATTACTTCACCATTCGCCCTCATCATACAGTTATTCTCCCCATTCTCCTTATCAAAAACTACTACTTTAGTCTTGCACGCATTTACCTTCAATTCCATTCTCTCCGTTGATTCACAAAACTTATCTAGGAGCTTCTGCAATCCCTGTTGACTGCCTGAGATCAAAGGGGTAGTATGTAGCTGTAGTAACTTAATAGATTAATTACGCTGGTGATTATATTAATGGACATATCGAATTGATATTTTTGAATATGAATTTAAATGAAATATCAAATTGTCATTTGGATTAAGTGCATGAGCAAATAGTAATACATTCCTTCCGCAAGATGGAGCCTGCGTAATTTGCTGCTCTTGAGGTGGGAGAGTTACTTATTTGAGAGTTAACGCATTGCATAATGCGTGGATTCTTATTTCATCCGCTCCTTCGGCTTTCCACTCCTCTACTTTCTCCGATCTCTCAATGTCTTCATTACTCCTACTGCATCCTTCCGTCATCGATCGAGTCTCTTTCTTCCGTCTCCTTTCCGGCTCTCCCTGTCGTCTTATTCTTTGCTCCTCCTCTTTCTTTATTCCTTCGAGTGAATACTTTTCCCCAATCTTTTCTTGAACCGAGTCTTTCTTAAAAAGCAATCGGAAATTAAAATATTCTAGTAATGGTCCACAAGGTTTCCGATATGGAGAGGTACCACAAAGTCAACACTAATTCATTAGTTATATCTTAAAAAGCAAGTTCCATCCTGCAAGTTGTGAAGTAAATTCAAGCTTTATATTTTCTGGAGTCAAAAAAATTTGACGATACCCGATATATGTACTGCGATGAGCATGTATCATTATATAAATGCAATTTTACATCAATTTAAAATCCATAGAAATCTACTACCACTTCAGTTAAAAAAGAAACTTGTTACCTCACTCATTCTTCCCCACCTAGACTACCGTAGTCTCGTGTACAATGACTTAACTGAGGAGCTGAATATTAAGCTACAGCGTTTGTTGAACTCCTGTGTGAGATTCATCTTTAATCTACGGCGACATGAACACATAACCCCTTATTTTAAAAGGCTCTCCTGGCTTGATCTTAAATCAAGAAGAAAATATAACATAGCCTGCTTCATGTTCAACCTCCTCAAATATGGGAGCCCTCAGTACATAATGGATCTTTTTCTCCCAAGTAGTAAATACACTAATGTTGTTACTAGACAAGACCCCTGTTTTTTGTACGCCCCCCTCAGTTCCGGTCAGCGACATTTCAAAAATCCTTTACAGTTGTTGCTTCAAATTTGTGGAATAACCTGCCAAAATATGTAAAAGACAGTGCTACACTCACAATATTTAAGAGAAAACTTATCAAACATTTACTTGTTTGTGATCCAGGCACTTAGATCATGTCTTTTTGTTATGGATTTTGTTCATTGCTATGTCTGTGGTAAATTTATGTGTTTGAAGAACTAACTTCTGTTCAAGTTCAAGTGTAAGTTCAAGAGTTCAAGTGTAGTTTTCTTTTTTTTTACTCTGGTTGTTGTACGATTCCATTCTTAATTTTTCTATGTACAGATCACTCTTTATTGGGTTCCTCATGGTTTTTTGTTTGACGGCTTTACTAATTTTTATATGAACGAATTATTCTTTATTTGTTTTCTGATGGAGTATATGATTTATTTTCTTGTTATTTGTCCTTGCACATCACATTATGTACTACCTTGTTCTAAAGGAGTTCACTCCTAGAATAATACAATAAATTTATTATTATTATATATAGTTAGAATGTAGGACTGCATGTACTAATGTGGTGGTTTCTCCGCTGCACGTTCAACATCGCAGAACCCCGGCCGATTCCGTGAACTTCACTCTCCCTTTCGATTCGGCTGTTGATATCCATCCGATCTCCTCGATCAGCACCATTAATGCCTTTTGCTGAGGCTGCTGCCTCTCCGTACATATTGGGGTCCAATGAAATTCGAGCAGCGTGCAAAAGTTGTTTGGCCGGCCAGTCAGTCAGGAATTTTTTTCCGTCCCTTGGACTCGAACGGGAGTCGAACACGCTGCCACTCGTCCAAACCGGTCCCCCACCATGAGCGTACAATTATGGAAAGGCACTGAAGAGCAGAAAATTTCATTTTGCCGAACGAACGATGAGAAACCATAAGAGAGAATAATTGGAGTATCTAATTATTTGATCAGCTCGCTAATTCTTGTTTCTCTATCTGCTGGTTAGCTCTAAAACATCTTCCGCATGTTTTATGCATGATTATTGCATTTATGAAAATATTCATTTGCAAAATACATTTATTCATAAATGTTTTTATTCGTTTCGTCATTTTTTCTCTCGGATTCAGTCTCCATTCTATTATTGTCTCAGATAATGGTTTCATTTTCACATATTTTCCCTCTGCTTCGTTATTTTCCAACATTTTATTTCCTTTCCTTCCCCTTTTCCGCTTTCGCGCCAGCATTTTTGTCGTTAGCAAGAATTCCTTCTTAGGAAATGTCCCATCCAGTTCATCTTTCCTCTTCCAATCGTTTCCGTCATATTCCTGTCCTCGCATATTCTCCTCTATACCTCCTCATGTATTACATCTTCCCCTTTATTACATTGAATGCCTTCATCATTGGTCGTTCAATCCTAAGATTCGTTGACTAGAATACTCCACCCTTTATTTTTTTGCTTTCTGACGATTCTTGTTGGTCCGTATGTCCCAAGAATCCCGAAAGGCTGCTAAGCCTGTCATCAGGTTATCCAGGGACCGGGCCAACAGAACTTCACTTAAGTGTTAAGTCCTTTCTAATTTTTCTCCTAGTCCTTTCTAGTTTTCCTATCTAATTTTAGCTCCTTTATCTCCTGGTATCTCTTCCTATCTACTTTCCTTTTTATTTGGTCCGTGAACTTGTTTCTGGATCTTCCTCTGTGGACTTTTCCCTCCATTTTACCTTCAATTTAGTTCCTCACAAACCCATTGTGTCTCAGGGTATGTCCAATCCATCTGGTTCTTCTTTTCTAAATGGTGCTCCGTATGGTCTTTTCCTCTTCTACTCTTCTGTACATTTCATCATTTCTGTTCTGTCTGTGTACTTTTCTGTAGTCTGTACTGTTCATCATTCTGTACATTTCTAACGAAGCCCGTCCATTTTATCTTCAGCATCCTCCTCCAGCATCAGGTTTCGAAGGCTTCCAGTCTTTTGTGGCCTGCTTTTCCAATGGTCCATGCTTCCGATACATAGTGCTACGCTCCACTTGAATGTTTTCACATTATTTCCCGGTTTGTAGTCCCATCTTCTTTGAGCGCAGCAGTTGTCTTTTTCCCATGAACGTCTTAGCTTGGGCTATTCTCTGCCTGATGTCCGTTGTACTTCTTCCGTCCCACGGGATGGTACTTCCAAGATAGGTGAAGGAATCTACTAGCTCTAATTTCTCTTCTCTCAGGGTGACTTCTACATTTAGTTTCTCTCTTCCGCCCACTAGGATTGTAGTCTTCGTCTTATTTATTCTCATTTTGTATTCTTGGAGAACTTGGTCCATTACAATTAGTGACATTTGAAGATCATAAAGAGCCTCTATCGAGTCTTTATTCCATGCGGTGTTATCAGTCTATCCTTGGCACTGCAGCCCAATTCGGGCCTCGGACACCTCCAGAAGTCGTCTCAAATTATTGATATTCTTCGATACCTCCTCCCAATGGACCTTAAAATATGCCCCAAGTGATGGCACTTCCGAGATGGGGGAAGGAATCCTCTTGCTCTAGTTTCTCTCCTCTCAGGGTGACTTCTATATTCAGCTTCTCTCTTCCGTATGCTAGGATTTTAGTCTTCGATTAAAACCTTAGTACTCGATTTATTTCACATGTATAGCATATAGTGAACGAACTATTGGTGAAATTTCACCTTCGGACTGGTAATTGTAAGATTTGGCTCTTGCAATTATTATTGTAGTTTGATTAATTTCTGTTGCATACGGGGAAGCACATGTCGGTGATGACTCACTCCGTGCCACACACCCTTGAGGCAGCTTCTATGGAATTATGCAGTCGTAGAACCCAATGGAGTCTTTTTTTCCGACCTGGAGAGAGAGGACTCACTTAAAAGCCGCTTCTAGGTTACTCCTGCGTGTTTCGCTGAGAGAACCTTTTTATTTCAATCGACAGAAAGGAATCTTTGTCCATTAATTACACGCCGTCGCCGTTCCTCAAGTCTCGGAGAAAAAGGTTTCGATTTCGTCCAAAAATGGCGAAGAGGTGGAGGGGGGGAGGGCGGAGGAATTGAGGGATCGGGGGGTGGGAAGAGGTAGGAAGGCGAGTTGTCGCTTCCGAGAACGGTGAAATGTTGATGCTTTCGGAATAGATGGGGAAGATATAAGGGGAGGCTTTCGAGAGTGATCACTTCTCCTTGAAATAATTGATACCCGGGAACGTTCCGTGAAGCCGTTACCTCGCCGAAAAATCCGGGACATTTTTGGAATTGATGACTTCACTATACAAAAATATGTGTCTCACATTTTAGGAATAAAATCACGTTTAGCGGCCAGGATAAAACTGGTGTACCTCGAAGCATCATCGTGATAGCTTTTTGCGGAAACGTTCATTCGAAAGCTTTTATACTCTCTCAGGGATAAAATAAAGAGAAAATGGCACCCGTGTTTAAAAAAATTTAGAGTTTCCATCGAAATTGAATGAAATATTGCATATGGGCCTTCCTCTCCTGAACTTGCCTTTCTTTCCAAGCTCTCTGTGATGTACTTTTCTCTTTTAAGCCGCAACCACCCATCTTTCAGTCCAGTCCTGTACTAATTTCTTGTTGGTTCTTTCAGCATCCACTTCTTCCTATTCCAATTACTCACGGCTCTGTACATTACGATATTGAGGTGAGTCTTGTCACCTTTAACATGACTGTGTTGATCCAAAACGTGGGTAGAAATAAATTAGTGGTATGGCTGTATTTTTAAGCGGTGAAACTAAAACCACAGAGTTTCAAAACTCAAGTTAAAAAACACAACCCGGGTTTCGGCGCTAAGCACCATCTTCAGGTGGAGAAGTCATGCATGCATCCTGTGTGTATACGTACACACACATATATATATATAGATATATATATATATATATATATATATATATATATATATATATATATATATATATATATATATATATATATATATATATATATATATATATATATATATATAACTAAACTTAGGATCACTCGAGTGACGAATATATAAACGGTTTGCCACAGGAAGGCAATCGGTAAACACAGAAACACCAAAAAATGAACACACTTACAGATTTTCTTGCGAACAAGGTGCTAGTGGCACCGAAATGTCAAGAAAATCTGTGTTCAATTTTTTTGTGACTCTGTGTTTACCGATTGCCTTCCTGTAGCAAACCGTTATATATATATATATATATATATATATATATATATATATATATATATATATATATATATATATATATATATATTTATATGTTTAGTGTCACCCTGTGACGAAGATTTATATTATATATATATATATATATATATATATATATATATATATATAAAATCGTTCGTTCATTCACTCAGACCGCTCAGCGGCAAATTGCACACATATAAATGTTTGTACAGAATGGTAGAAATAAAGTGGATAGGAACACATAAAATAAACAAACACAATGGTGGTGTGATGACGTAAAGATGGCCGATTCCAAGCAGGAAAAATTCGACTGGACCGGGAATCGAACCACGGACCTTTAGATTTCGCGTCCAAATATATATATATATATACACACACATCAATGCCATGTAATATCGCTAAAAAAATAGAGGAATGGGAGGTGGTGCTGGGGTTAGAGGGTGGGGTTTACTGTTGGGAATGATGGCGAATGTGGGAGGAGGGAGCGGTAAGGCGAAACGCTGGCGGAGGACCTTAAATGGGCGTGGGGCGGAGCGGTGGCAATGACGGCATCAAGGATATGGGAGGAGGCAGGGCACAAATATTTACTAATTAGAGTGACCTTAGGGTCCTGCAAACATTTTAAAATTTCCAGTTGTTCCACAGTGATTAACTTGTGTTTTTAAACTCTTTAGCTTTAGTAAAAGTTGCAACTAATTTATCCATTGCCTTATTTATTAAAACGTATTACCGCAAAGTCACCAAAGACAACATTTTATTTATTATGTGGTGTTAAAGTTGTGAAATAATGGAAAACATCGTACCCTTTGAGAATAGGTAAAGATAGGTTTTCTCGATTTCGTTTATTTGTCAGCGATTAGATACTATTTGGGATTATAAAGATGAAAAATGAATTCGCTAGTATTAATAAATGGAAGATCATGGTTGTGAAACGATGCAAATAGTTTTGCACTACGAGAAGAATTTGCATACTTCTCCCGAAAACAAAAGTTAGTTACCTCAGAAATAGGTAACGCATGCAGAACGATCAAGTTCTGAATATTTACGAAGCTCTGAATACCTTTCACGGAACTATCTCGAAATTTTCGAGAGTGCCAGATACTCAAAACGACTGCCGAACGGCTAACACCTGCGTTTAGTAATAGAATAGGGTTCATGACGGGGACGTTGGTTAAGGATGTGAAGAGTAGGCTGGTGAAGAGTAGGCTGGTGAAGAGCTTGATATGGAACAGGGAGGTGGACCCTCATGGAGGAGGACGAGAATATGCTGCAGGCATTTGAGATGCTGGTGAGGAGAGGGATGGAGAAGGTGAAGTGGACGGAGAGGAAGACTAACGAGGAAGTGCTTGAGATGGTGGGCGATGAAAGGAAACTTGTGACTGAAATCCGGAATGGGCAGAGTAGGTGGCTGGACGATGTAATAAAGGGCGATGGGTTGCTCAAGAGTGTGACAGAGGTAAGGATGTTAGGAAGACGGGAAAGAGGAATAAACAGAATAGGTTTCATGGACAGGATGAAGAAGGATAGATCAATCCCTGACGCAAAAAATGAAATACTAGAGATAGGTGGGACCCTGATAGTGTAGGAAATCGGAAGGAGTTTCTTTGACTTTCTACAAAAAAACCCACCTTTAACCGATAGAATACCAAAGATAGACGGTAATCTTGCGGGGAATTGCCTATTACTTTTTTGTAGAGGTGGACTTGGTGGTCGCGGTGCAACTCTGGGAATCAGCGTTAAAGAGATTGAAGGATCTGTCCCTCGGAGAGTGAGACGGGAGGGGCGTTAATGGTGTCTGGGTGTGAGATAAAGTAAATTATGCTTCCGTTCTGACTTTTATCTCTCTCTTGTGGAGATTTCAGGGAGGTGTGGGGAAGGTGATGGTAAATGGGGAACGTAAAGACTTTCCTCTTCGATTTTATAGGGAGGCGAAATATACACCGGGAAAAGCGTATTGATGGATATATTCGATTTTGCCAACTGAAGGTCGGGATAAGATGCTGCCTGAAGTAGATTCTTTTCTATTTACTCTCTCTCCCTTCTTAATTTTCTCAGTTTCAGGCTTCCATCATGTCTCTGCCATTCATAGAACAGCTTAGAAATTGACAAATTAAGGGTTTATATATTGTTTGAGGATTCACCGGTTGAGGTGGATTTTAAATGGAGGGTATCAATATTAGAGTTTAACGTGTGCCGAACCCCATGCACCAACAGTATTTCTTTCTTCATTTTAGCGTTCTGTATTCCCTTTCTTTCGACATCCTTTCAAAAAAACCTATCCTCTTTCTCCCCCTTCCCTGCTTACCGGATATTCTCCCCGCTGTCACGGTCTTAATCCACCCTTCGCCCTTCATGACCTCCTCCAATCACCTACCATGTCTCTTCTTAATGTCATCCAGTAGTTTCCAAAAACATTATTACACCTACCATGTAATTATATTTTCCTGAATGTCAATAGATATTTATGAGTACTGTCAAATAAATTGCCGATCTGCGGGTGGAATACTGAAATGAATGAATGAATAGGTATTTATAGAAAGGATAAGTCCAACCAAGTCGGGGGTGTAGTATTTGTAGCTGTGGGGGAAACAATTTTTAACCACCAATAATCATGCTAGCGACCAGCCTAGAATCAGTATAAGACTAAATATCTAAAACATTCGTTCATTCATTTGAGTATTCCTGTATCTTATTGGTAAGTGGGGAGTGAGACGAGGGCCCATAATGCTCCCGGCGTATTCGAGGTGTGGCCTAACCAGTAGCATATCTCTTTTACTTTTTCATTCGAGGACCTTCCTATTATTTTCTTAACGAATACTAGAGTCTTTAATGCTGTGCCACATATTTTTTTGAATGTGCGTTCTCCACGATGTATCAGGAATTAAGATATTACCTAGATATTTAACTTTATCTGAAGATTTATGTTTACTCCACCCACAGTGTAGATATGGCAATCGCGAGATGACAGTCGTAAAAAGTGTACTGTGGTGCATTTACTAAGATTTAATTCTACCTCCTACTCCTGGCGCAATGACTGTAGTAATAAAGCTGAAGAGAAAGTAGAAGATTGCCATGAGTGAATCAGTCCCGTTCAGTTGTGACCAAAATCGGCTTGCGAAGTAATGGTACAAGGATGGCACCTTTTCCACTTACCTTAATTTAAAAATGATATTTTTTCATGCTTTCCGAATATCTACCAACCGTTTCTCCGCTCTGTTGCGAAATTTCCACCCCCACAATCCCGTGCCAATAAATCCTCCCATCCTTTCGCACTCCACTCCATCCCTCTCTCACCGTTCACTTCTCAGTTTTCCTCTGCACCGCGAGGGTGCGTTGATTTATGCCCCCTCCTAAGCTACGCCCTCTACCCTCCTCCCGTCTCATTCTTCTCTACACTCTTCCCCTTTTCATCCCTTTTGATGGCCCGCAAATTTCAAGGACCAGCTGAGTCTTTATTTATGTCGTCGATGCCATTTTGTTACCATTTTATCCCCGGTATTCTTATTATTAATATTTTTTCTCCCCCATTTTCTTATTTCCTGCCCTTCCTTCCGTTATAATTTCCTTTCATTTTCCGCTGGCGGTGTTTCAGTGGGGACGTCGTAGCCACCAGAATTTCCGTGTGCTCACTACGCGTTGAAAGGAAGGAACATGCTCGGTTGAAATATGCTTGTTCTCTTCGCTCTTTATTTTCGTATTTCTCCTCTTTTCTGCTTTCGCGAGCGCCGTTCAGGTGGAGCTGACTCGTGTCACAAGTCCGGGACGGTAATTGAGTCTTTTAGCATGTCTTTAATACAAATGAGAGGCATTCAAGTATTGCGTACGATTATTTGTGGAGTCGCGTGAGGGAGGAGTTATTCTTACGCTGTCTAAACTACGTCCTGAGTTCCTATCCTCTTCAAACTCTTTCTATATTCATTCATTTTCTCTCAAAACTTCCTCCATCAATCCCTATTCCCTTCTCCGAGCCTCCCCCACTAGCTTCCTCCTCTTCCATCATATCTATTACCTTCTTGATCGTCTTTCTCGCCGCATAGCCAACCCTGCGCAGATTTCTTCAAAAGACCCCACATTTGAAACAGTTCTGGTAGATGCACATCCCCCATATTGACCAAGTTTCCGATCCACTCAACGAAACGTGCCACATTAGTTATTCATAATGTATGGGAAAATTCCACGTGATGGACATTTTGTGGATGGATGATTTTTACGAAAATGTAGACGGGTTTCATTTTCAGCATCAAGAAGCCATTTGACCCAAACCTCGCTTGAAATTTTGTTAGCAAGTCATTTTATCATCTGGGATTCACTAAATTATTCCTTTATAAGGGTAGTTAAACTACAAATATCAATTCATTAGGGATAAAACCAGCCTGTGCTTATCAGGAGGTGATATTTTACCAACCTCCACTTCACTATTAGTTGGCTACCAATACGAAAAAACTATTAATAGTAATGTTATTAACGACTTGATTAGTACTAGTGTAAGTCAGAAAAAATGCAAGGATTCTGATAAAAAGTCCGAAGTAGCAGATCTAGTTACCAGTATTAGGGATCAAATCAAATTATTTGCTACACTACCTATCGATAAGCCTTGGTAAAAGTCTCCTTGGCATTTAGGATGATCTCTTTATCGTTCGTGGGAAAAGTAGCATTTTTAAAGCTATCGGCTCTGCAGTGTATTATCCCTAAGTTTTTTCTAATGTTCCAGTCTACCGTATTAGAGAAAAGAATCGGTTCGGAAATTATACGAGGATAAGTCAATAAATAACTCGCAAAACAGGATAGAGGCAATAATTATCAAAGTAACTTCCTGAAATTTATTTCACTTTCCTACACATTCACCCTATATATTCAGACACTTATCCCGTCTCTTTGCAAGTCCTTGATAGCCGACAGCAAAGAAGTCTTTTGTTTGCTGTTGCAGCCAACGAGTATCCTCGTGGACTACGGCATTCTCCTTTTCAAAATTTCGACCACCCAAACAATTTTTTAGGGGCCCGAACAGATGAAAATCACCGGGGACATAAGTCGGAACTGGACGGTGGATGTTTCAACCATTCCCAATGAAATGTTTACAACTGATACTGATGATGAAATGCTGACGTTTGCGACTTATTTATTGACTTACCCTCGTATATAAGATTAAGTCTAAATTTTTACCGACGTGTTTCAGAGGGTAATTGCAAGGATAAGAGAATAAGTCGACCTATGAGTCCACATGGCTGGTAGAGGATTAGTCAAGCGGTCTTGATGACATCTGGATTTTCGATAGCCGGAGGGAGTTTTAAACACATCTGTTGCCAACTTATATGATGCCGTGGCCAGTAGTATCTTTCATTGTACTATCAGGAACTGAAGAAAACTTTTATCAGAACCTCCTCTTGATTTTAACGTCAGTGAAACAAGTGAATTCCTTCTCCTACCTCGGAAGTACCAGCACGTAGGATGAAAGAAGTGCGACGGACATCAAGCGGAGAATAGCCCAAGCGAGGAAGAAGTACATGGAAAAAAGACAACTGCTGCGCTCAAAGAGGATGGGACTACAAACCGGGAAACAGTATGTGAAAACCTTTGTGTGGAGCGAAGCACTCTATGGATCAGAAGTATGGACCATTGGAAAAGTTGACCAGAAAAGACTAGAAGCCTTGGAAACCTGGTGCTGTAGGAGGATGCTGAAGATAAAATGAACGGACAAAACTAAAAATGGTGAAGTGTACTGAAGAGTAGAAGAGGAAAGGACCATATGGAATACCATAGAGAAACGAAGAACAAGATGGATTGGACACATCCTGAGGCACAGTGGGTTTGTGAAGAACACAATTGAAGGCAAAATAGAAGAAAACTTTCCCAGGGGAAGACCCAGGAATACGTTCATGGATCAAATGAAGAGGAAAGTACATAGGAAGAGATACCAGGAGGTAAGGGAACTAGCATTAGATATGAGAGGGTAGAGGGCTTCAGTCAATGAATCTTAGGATATTACAACCATTGATGATATTGACGACGATCAAGTTGTCGGAAGGCTGATACTTTGAAACTAACGAGTATCATTTGCACTCTCCATCAATTAAAGAAAAAGGATGGAAGGAAAATTGTGAAAAACGGAGGTCGGTTGCGGATCTTGCAATAATAGAACAATGAGAGTAATCAAACGACAGTAATTTGGGTGGCAAAATATTTTTTTCGCGCCTTCTTAATGGGAAGGATGTTTCAGGCCACAGTACGGACAAATTTGTCCCGGCATGAGCTTGGTATTCCAACGTACGGAGTCCCATTTCCATTCAACATGCTGCGTGGAAATTGAATGTACCATTCAAATTCAGAGAGTACAATCACCTCTTCACGGTAAGATAATGAACGTGAACGAGACGAGAAAAAGATATTAAATCATTTCCATCGAGCCGTTTAAAGTGGTCGTAATGGTTTCTATTTGATAGTTTTTTTGTGATCGCGTATATAGTTTTACGGAATCAAAGTCTCGATTCGCTCGATCCTCTCCGGTTCAATAATTCGAGCCAGAGTTTTTAAGTGCTCTGCGCCGGAGAAGTGGGTCGAGGGCCCGTAAAGGCTGATGGGAAGGGCTGTGAATGTGAGACGGAGTAACGTGATTTAGACAGAGAGATGGGTGGAGTACTTAGGAATTGCTTCTAGAGTGCAATACGCCCCTCTCTCATCTCATCTTTTATTTCTCTCCCTTAAATTTTTTACCGGCAACTATTATCAGCATTGTTTTTATGAGGCGTGTTTTTAAAGTGAGTACCGTTTTGAAATTAAAAAAAAATTAGTATACTTTTCTCTACAATTTTATTTTTACATGAAAATGTGTACCTTAACTCTCTATGGACGAGCGAGTGTTACGTTTTAAAATCATTGAAATATCCGGTGTCTTAAGAGCTATTTTTTAGTCGCTGAGCTAGACAGAATTGTACCGTTTCGGATTAAGTGTATGGAAAGTTGCGTCTCTTTCGGCGGTTGTCAAACAATTTGAATAGATTAATGTGTGACGCTATTCACTGGCGATGGCGTGCCTGGTGGAGCTCTGAAATAAATAGTTTCAGCTGTCATTTGAAGAATAAAATGGGAAAGTTTAAAAAAGGCACGTTATTAAGGTAATGTTGAATTATTCCCTTGTGTAAATATTACTATGTAAAGTATTCTCTTAAATTAAATATGTACGATACAAATGCGTTACATTTCAAAATAAATGTTCTTTTCAAATCAATTGCAATATTAAAAAATTAAAAATTAAATAGCACTTTTAAGTAACTAATATAGTAGCAGTATTTTTCCATGCTAATGTTTCATAATTCCCTCCTTAGAGAGGTAATCTATTTTCTACATAGTTTCCACTAATGAAGGAACTTATCGCGTGGTAGAACCAGCTTTTGAGCACATACACGTAGAGGTCTGCCGCCTGATTCGACTACCGCTGCAACACGGTCGTTTTGACCTCATCATCGTCGTCGTGGCGTTGATCACCCAAATGCGTCTTCAAATCCAAAGACTGGTGGTAGTCACTGGGCGCTAGATCGGGACTGTACGGATGGTGATCAAGTTGTTCCCAACCAAGTGATCCGAGGAGATCTTGAGTTTGATTAGCCGTGTTTGGACGAGCATTGTCGCGGAGCAAAGCGATCCCCTTACTCAGCTTGCCACGCCTATTGTTTTGGATTGCACGGCACAGTTCCGTACACAGTTCATCGCTCATAGTGTTTTTTCCATAAACCTCACTGTTCTTACGATGAATTTCAGCCGCTCTCACTCATTTAGCATTAAGAAAACGAATAACTGCGCGTATTTCATAGTCGGCGGGATTCTCAATCGGCGGAGGCATTTCAAATACTCACTAACTTACATAAACACGGTCGAATGTTTCCGTAATGGAGTCTGTGGCTTCCTAACAGATATAGGTACTCAGCGCTTATGCGCTAAATGTCGACCGCAGCACTGCAGTGGCCAAATTTCAAATCGGTACTTACTTAACACTTTGAGTGCTATAAGCGTTATGGTACGTCCTATATTTTCTGAGCAGGACAATGGACGTACTTGGAAGTCCATGGAATATTATTGTTGAACGGCAGCTAGACAAAATGGTATGGCTGCAGTCTTTCTGGTAGACAGACATATGACCACGGAGTCCCAAAATAAATTTTACCAATAAATAAAAGTTCATTAACCTAGATTTCAGAGTATTCTTTCACACTCCAAGTTATTGTGTAAAATCCTATGTTTTTCTGAGGGGACCTTCAATTTTAAGCCCAGCAAGCAAAGTGTTGAAAAAAAATGCCTCGTATATATTGTAATTAGTCATTCTGTTCTTTCTTTTATTATTGAAACGTCCTTCCTTTGTTGCGAACAACATCTAGACATTTGCATTCAGTCATGTCAGTAAGATACGTAATGTTTACGCCACCTCCTTCGTCATCTAGTACAGTTCTTTTTCGGTATTTTCTTCGCCAAGGATGCACATTTTCCCCTCACGTTTGCGTATCTTTAGAACGTTTAACTTATTTTTTTACATCTGTGAGAATTTAAGAATAAATGAAAAACATATTTTTTGAGCTGTGATAATTAAAAACAAAGATTCAGAAAAAAATATGGTAAGCAAACTCGCATCGCCGTGAAACTTCCAATTTTTCCAGACGAGTCAGAAATTGTTGGAGAAAAATGAAAATTTCATTTTAAAAATGAAATTTAAATTGTCCAATTCTGTTGAGCGACTTACATCTAAATTACAACACCATGAAATTTGAAATAGATATAATGATTAGCTGTTTATATTATCGTCAGATGCACATCGTAGAGGTGGAAACAGTCAGCAGGTTATGCTTACTGTGTAAAGCAGGATAAAATATTTTACGTTTTCCATATATTTATTGAGGGAAAGCCTTTTACAATATGAGTATGAGAGATGTCTTTCAATCAATTAGAAATTGAATAATTTTCACGGTTTTTTTGGTATTTTTGAAATGTTCGATCTTCCTTGCTGAACTTTTTGTTCACTCGGGATTCGCCGAGTTGTAAGAACTATTGTGATAACGCATAGTATATTATTTTTTTATTAAAAGTAGGGTCTTACTATTCTCAACATTCTCCGAATAAAGCGTTTATCAACCTATCTGTCTCTGATGTGCTCGTATTTTTATCGTCATATAATTGGAGACGGAGAGGAGAACTAATGAGAAAGTGCTTGAGAGGATGGGCGAGGAATGGAAACTTCTTAAGGAAATCCGGAATAGGTAGAATAGGTCACTGAAGTCTGTAATAAGGGGCGAGGGATTGCTCAAGAATGTGATAGAGGGAAGGTTGTTGCGCAAGCGGGGAAGAGGAAGAAAGGGGATAGGTTTCATGGACAGGATGTAGAAAGGTAGATCATATGCTGAGGCGGAAAATGGTCCAAAGAGCGAGATAGGCCCTTGAAAGTGTAGAGAACCGGGAGGGGATCGTCTGACATTCAACGTAACCTACCTCAACCGGTAGAATACTTTTTAAAAATTGGTGAGGATGTGTGTATACCAAATATAATCCGAAACGGGGAATTTCAATGAGAGAAAGCCGTCTCGGGACTAAATTTAGCTTTCCGCCCCTTTCTACGAATTTCTTCTGTACTCCGCTATTGTTATTTTTTCCTGTCATCCGAGGAGTTCTGTTATGTGGTTCATGGGGCGAATCGATAGACGCAGAGAAGAGGTAGGAGATGTGGGCTTTGGCTCGAGATGTAAATCGTTCAGTAGAGAAGGGCGAGGGATTGGGGCGGGGGCAGGGAAAGGCGGGGTTTGGGCAGAAGGCGACTCCTTCAAAACCCCCGCCCCCATTCTTGCGACGCCTTCATTATTCTTCGCTCTGAGCGCTCTCTTAATTTGAAACCGTGAGGAAGGTCTGGGTACACCGTTCTCTCTCTCTCTCTCTCTCATTGCCCCATTTCGGGGCTGCAAACCATTGGGTGACAAATTTGCGTCGCTCTCCGAGATACAGCACAGCGGGTGCATTTCAAGTGTCTGCCTCTCTTTACTTTCAAGGGTCATATTTTTCCTCTCTTCCAAGCAATAGAGTTGTTTCCAACCCTTTAGGATGGTGCGAGCGAGATAGTTCCCAAGTCATAATAGAGACCATATTCGAATTATACGTTTTAATTTCACCAGCTGTGAGACACACGAATTAAATATTGCGTTAATAATGAAGTAATAATTAAGTTTTATATGACAGAAATGTTAAGTAATTAAATGATAATATCTAAATTAGTCTTTAACTAGACTCATCTTTTTCGCGCGGTGAGTTTGAAACTCCTTCAAAACGGAAGATTTTTTGTGGTGACCAAGAATCTATTGCCGTGACAATATGATTAATTTTCAAAAATAGTGGAGAAAACACACAAACTACTCTGTTGATTTTTTTGACGAGATATAGGTGTTAGAAATTCCTTCATTTTTTAAATAAGTTCCCTCTGGAGTGCACACACGTACCATTTCCCATATAAAAGGGCTAGTATATTCTGGCAAATATCACGGAGGGTACTGTGGTTAGGGGTTGAATTTTAGCGTCAATGGAAGGGTGAGTTATATTTTTCTTTAAAATGAGATCAAATTCATTGATTTCTGGGTAAAATGATATTTCGCTCAAAATACCATAAGAACTCTCAAATTTTATTACCGAGATACCTCACGCAAGCGTTCGTTCTCCGCTTCCTGTACCGCAGCGAAATCCTTTTACGAACATATTTGTTTTTATTTTATACTAGCTGTGCCCGGTATGCGATGCTATGCCTCTTTTTCTTTCTAAGTAGGCACTCTTATAGGAAGCAGACACACATTCCTCATACCTACACAGAAATTTGTAACGCACAAATGATGGCATGGGTTTCCATTCCATGCCCATTCTACGGTTTCCAAGTAAGTGAAATATTCTCTTGTTGAAGAATTGCAAAACTTTAAGATTTTCGAGCTTAAGAGGACGCATCATACCCTGCGGTAAGGAATAGTTCTGTCGAAAATCCACCAGATGGCGTTACTCGCACCCGATCGAGGCGTTTTAGCGTCAGGAGTCTCCTACTCCAGAATAACTCTCGCACAAGGCAACAGTCGTCGGTAAGGTCTAGCCAAGTCTCCGGCGCGTAAGTGCAGGCAGCGCTTATATGAGACCTGTGAAAGAAGACTGAACTAATTGCATCACCGTCCGAGAACATCATAGCAGAAAACCATTCAGGTAGCTTGTCGAAATATACCAATTGCAGATTCTATCTTACAACCGTGACGGCTGTTACTTAGCATTCCGATAGAGGAGGGATTGATACATCTCCATTAGTTTTAGATATGTCAATAATAATAATAGTTTTTGTAAAAATATACCCCACATCTTGCAGTTTTCTCGATGGTTTAATTATGCTCTGGGATAAATTTCTCATATTTCAGCTACAAGTCTCCCTTGGCAAAGGTCTATTCTTTATACTATAAAAATTTCAAGTTGATGACGTAAGATTTTAACAAAAAATCTGGGGTCGGAAATCATCACAAATTCGGCCGGTCGAGCGGATGTGATGCGTCGCCTTAAAAATCCAATTTTAGGAAAAAACGAGGTGCATACGAAAATCAAATGCAGGAATTCAAAACAAAAGCAAAAAAAGAGACCACCGCCCAAATATTATTCTACATTCAAAATAAACACGTACCTTTTAACGTAAATTGTGTCTTACTGATATAATTATGATGCACGCGATACTTTGTCTCACTGATACGGTTCTGATGCACGTGATTGAGCAACTCGTAAACGATCTTGCTTGCTTGTCGTTCCTCGCTTGTTTTAGAAGCTCCCGTGCCAACACTCATTAGTTGAAACGACACGCGCTCCACCTATTGTACATTGAATTCAATAATTCAGAAACCTTCGCGAGGGCGCGCATAACAGCTCACCTAATTTTCATGTAATCTGATGAATGGTATTGGAACACATAGAAGACGAACAAACAGGCATTCGTTTTTTTAAATTTTAGATGTTACAAATTAACTATTGTAGAGCAGACATAGCGCAGTTATCTCCAAAATACAGCGGCCGTTATCTATGTAAATTGTTCCCGAGTTTCCGTCCGAGTAAGAATTTTGGCTGCTGCCAACATTTCGATGAAATACTCCTCCGTCGTCTTCAGAGCAATGATTCCCAGGGTATTCTATCTACGCTTATGTAGCTATCTAATCGGGGGGCTTTGTTGTTTCCTTTTTTCCTTTATTTTTTGAATCAAGGGTTTTCATTCCCTGCTTAGGATGTACCAGGAGTCCTAATTAAAGGTAGGAAAAATTAAAGGAGTTATAGTAATGTCCACATGGTTTTTTATTCGTACAACGCGTTTCGACGTTTTTATCGTCATCATCAGGCACAGAAATAAAAGTGAGAAAATCTCCAAAAGCCGTGAACAATTGGCACCCTTCGTCAACAAACACCAAATTTACTGTGTTGGTATGCTGGGAAAACCACAGCAGAGACCAACCACAGCCTCTCAACCAAGAATACCCCCCTGTGTTGGTTTACGGGAATGTTACTTCCTCGCCAGGGACCAAACACAGACGCACACACACACCCAAATAGGATCCTTTACAAGGGCTAATGGGACCCCGCTAAGGATGTTTGGGTCATAACCTGGGATCCTTCACAGGGCTAATGAGACCCCGCAAAGGATTCCCGGTTATTTACGCAAGCACACTCACAAGCACACAAAATCACTCACTCACACACACACAAATGGGCTCAACTTCTGGGAGAATCAGCTCAAAAAGAGCGTGGTCAAATCAACACAACAGGACGAGGGTGGGGGTCGAATACGCGTATTTCAGCTACAAAGTAGCCCTCTTCAGCGAACCGAAGGTAACGCGTCACTTCAACGCAGGTTTGAAGTGAGGAAGGGTCAAGACATCCGAGTTGTAAATAAAGGTAAACTGAGGAGGAGGGGGGGAAAGAGACCGTCAAATTTCATTTTCACGCGACTGCCATTATGTATACCAGGGGGGTAGAGGATGAGGGGATGTGGGGGATGGAAAGGTTTTGGGATGTTAAGGAGGGGGGGAGGAGGGAAGGTGGATGGTGGGGAGTGGGAAGGTTAAGTCGAAGGTTTTTGTAAGATGGGAGAGCTAGCAACGGGGAATGGTTAAGGTATTCGATGTCGTTAATTAGCTTCTTTCTTCTCTTCCTTCTCCGGGTAATCTCCCACTGTTCCAGTGCCTCCAGGTGACGTCCTTTCTCTTCAGGCACCAGGATTTTTGGGGTAAAATTGCACGAATGCCTCATCCTCTTACCCTCCTGGTATATATAAGGGCTGTCGCGTGAAAATGAAATTTGTCTGTACCTGATGATGACGATATACACGTCGAAACGCGTTGTATGAATAAAAAACCACGTGGACATTACTATAACTCTTTTAATTTTTCCTGAAATGATGTTCCACAACATCTCGCCAGATACCGTTGAGTACATCTAATTAAAGGTGTTATTTCCCTGCCTGATTTCAGCCTGGCTTCTTGTAGTAGACGTATACGTTTTAGTAGAAAACAATCTATACAGTTAATTCGCCGAAAAAGATCCAGGTCTTATATTACGGCCGCCATTTGTTTTCCTACGCTGTGCGAAAATTTGTTCGACCTTCCTCTACCACTTAGGGCTTTCAACTCTATTATGACAAGTGCCTGCGCCCATCGCCATGGCACAAGGGAAAGTTGTTCTACCTCAGTTCAGCTTAAGGATGTTTAATTATATATGTGTTAAATTAATTCTGAAAAACACCGTTTCAACTCTTTAGGAACGGCGGGAAGAACAGCAGTTTAGCTGTACCATCTCTTTTGTTGCATTTTATGCACAAAATATATGACCATTGTTTTACTTTTAGGTTGATTGTATCTATTTTTATAATTGGCATTGTTGCTAAATTAATAATGACGAATGTATGAATTGGTTTATTGTTATTTCATAATAACAATTTTTCTTCGTGATTGACGTTTAAAGACACGTGCTTACGGATATACCTTGGGCTATCAGTTGATTTTTGCAGCAGAAACAATCCGGTTACGCGCCTCTACAGTTCATTTCCCACGAAAACACATAATTATAATATATTTGAGGACTCGGAAATGCATTCATTATGTATTTTATGTACATCTGCAATATATGCAATTTGTTTAGCCCATTTAAAATGAATATGGAATACATTTAAAATAGTAGATTTTATCTTGCGTTTATTGCATTCATGTGGAATTCTTCGTGTTAAAAGATTATAAGTTTTCATGCTAATTTTCAGTGCATTTGGAAACGTGTATTTGGTCCAGAAAATTATAAATGCATTCCAAAAGCGTTTGTAATAATGCATGTCACCAAATGTTCATGCATTTAAAAGGACATTAGTATTTGGTAACAACTGTTTTCCTTGCATTCAACGCGCCTTTGAATTTTTTCGTTGACCCCGTATTTTTGAGAACCCCATTCCAATCGCATTGCGATAAATGCATTATATACGCATTTTCAGAAATATATAATGCATGAAATACTTGTACTCGCAGTATACCAGTGCTAACTCCCTGTAATTTACCCGTTAAATTCATTTGAAATGAAAAGCCGCTACCCCGCTCCGGAACATTCTCTACCCGTCGAAGGCTCCACTTGACGGCCCCGCACGTAGCAATATAAGTTTCTCTTGAAATTCATCACTTATACCATAGACTTTTCTCGTTAACGTGCATTTCAGGTGTGTCGAAGAAAGGAATTGGAAAGGTCTTTCGAAGTAATGAAATACATGAAATCGAAAGTGAAATACACGCATTTTTCAGAAATATATTACATGAAGTTCTTGTGCTTACAGTTTCAAACGAAAGATGTAACATAGTAGTTTCCCATAAACTTTATTAACGACCTAGGTTTCGGCTTGTGAAGTCTTCATATTGTTCTTACGCCATTAAATATATCTCTTAAAATTCATTCGGAATGTATTTCGGACCATTAAAATATGCGTCTTTTTCATCGTGGGAGAAACAGCTGCAAATATAACTCTTCGAATTAGTTACAATATGATATTGTAATACAGAAAGAGAAAACACTATAAAGACATTGACTCCGGTATTATTTTCATGGTAACGCAAAGATTGTTGGAGGTAGCCATTATCGTGATTTGGGCGATTTTCTTTTTTGTACTGAATTACGCGAGACAAATGTGTAAGTACGTATTAGTAATTTGTTTTGATAAAAGTGAAAAGCAAATAGCTTGTCACCGGAGCGTTTCTTGTCCATTTTATGTTACTGTAACACGTACCCTTGACCTCCTCGGTCCTGGCGTATTGTATACGATACACAGGCGTGTTGTACACAATTGAATTTTTTCCCGCTCAGCAACGCAATATTATATATAGTGGTCAATATACAGTGGTCAATATTGGCAACGCCACTAGTTCAGCGCTTGCTGATAAGTGGCAGCATCATTAAGAACCTTGATTCACTGAGATATCAACTCTGCAAACATGGCTTACTACGCAAAACGTAACTATGAAGAATTTTCCAAAAATAATGCTGGGTATGTCTCGGAGCTGAGGAGGTTAAGGTAAAAACGGTATGTTTTAAATGTATGTTATTGTCATGGCGAGCAGCGTGGGAAACATGAAGGAAGAGAACGTGAGGAGATGGGTGAAAATTGTGAAAATATCGGATGAATAGTGAACAGGTAAAATCAGTTTTATATTTTAAAGTTAGAGTGGGCATTCAAGCGAGTCCCTTTGTTTTCAAACTCAAAATTGATCATAGATATTTGCCTGAAAACCTTCATCAACATTGTCATAAATCTGAGAATGGAGCATGCGATTGTGACCATTTTCTATTGAATTAATTACGTAGAACATCAAATGCATTCCTGGACGACCCTCATTCGTGAATGATTGATCAGTGTGGGTAGCGTAAGTTCAGGGAGTTAGACAATGCTGTCCTATCATCGTCAGTGCTCTCTCGAATTTATCCTGAGCTAATGGCGAGAGAAAAACTAATGGAGGCAAGGGAGGCTCATTGTGGGTATGAGAGTAGGTCAAGGTTCAGAGAGAAGAAAAGAATTTTAATTTCCCGAGAAAAAACTATTTGACTCGACCGAAGTTCGAATTCAAATCCCTATCGCAGGCCATGTGAGTTAGCCAGTGGTTTCACGGAGCATCTGGCTGAAACACCTTGCCGGCAATTTGGAGATCCGGGCTCGAATTCCGGTGCAATGGAGTGAATTTTTCATGGAACATTTCATCCCCTTGGTGTGTATCTTTGCACTTTTGCGCGTGACTGCGTACTGTGTCACTCGGGAATTTCTCGGTGATTTTAATGTAGTAGTGACTCTTAGATTTTTTCGGTCGGTGAAGTTAAAACGGAAAAAAAATCGTTTTAGAAATGGCTCATAATTTGGAAACACATACCGAAATAATTGCCTTTTATTTTTTAGTGGGATAAATAATGTGAAAATGGATATATCTGTATTGTTTGTCCGTTCTCCTGAACTAATATTCCTTTTATTTTTTTAAGATTTAGAGGACGCATCTTGCCCTTCAATAAGGATTAGTTCTGTCCAAAATCCACTAGATGGCGTCACTCGCTCCCGATTGAGACGTTTTTCCGTCAGGAGTCTCTTACTCCAGGATAACTCTCGCTCGGGGCAACAGTCGCCGGTAAGTTGTTGCCAAGTCTCCAGCGCGTAAGTACAGGCAGAGCTGACCTAAGATTTGTGAGGAAAGACTGAACAAAATACGTCACAATCCGAGCATATGGCCAAAAACAAATCAGGTAGTTTGTCGAAATGAACCAGCATTTTTTTCTTTTTTTGTGATTTATATCTTACCACCATGATGGATAAAACTTATCTTTCTGATAGAGGGAGGGTAGATAGATCTCCCTTAGTATAAGATTTTTCAATACCTATAATAGTTTTTGGTAAAATATACCCAATATCTTACCCTTATCCGGATGTTTACTTATCCAACGAGACAAAATTATCATATTTCAGATCTCCCTTGGCGAAGACATAATATTTATATTCTGAAAAATCTGAAGTTGATGATATAAGTCTTTAACAAAAAATTTGATGTCGGAAATCATGAGTATTCCTACCGGTCGAGCGGGTGTGATGCGTAGCCTTAAGGAGGCTAATTGATTTTTGAGATTAAATGGCGTTACCTGCAGTGATGGGGAAATGTCTTTCTTTTTGAAGAAATAACGTTAAAAATTGGACGTAATTCCGTCCTTATGACATGTGTATTGTGAAAGTGCCGATCCCGATTCCTGGGATAGTTCGGTGAGGACTCTGGGTAAAGGTAGCAAGTAAAGATTTAGAAAATGTGAGAAAGAAAATAATAGGATATCGTATACCCAAATCCGGTAAGTCACTTGCCGAAGAGGACAGGTGGAAGGAATTTTGAATATGGATTGTAGAAAGAATAGAGGAAGTGTATGGAGTCGTATGCACAAGAAAATCCTGCAGTGTGAGAGGAAGGGAAATTGAAGGATGAGTCGTATGTCTACATCTACATCTACGTCATACCCTGCAAACCACCCAAAGGGTGTGAGGCAGGGGGTGCTTCCACACCCGGCATGCATGAATTATACGGCAAGACACCGAAATTACATCGAAACCAGCGTACCACACATGCAACGCGCCAATTAAAAATCTACTAACCAAGAAACATTCTATCATCAATCGTTCCAACATGCAAGGGATACAAAGACTACTACTACAGATCAAAATATCATGCATAAATAAAGCATCAATATATACATTATGTATGTATAAGAACGTAGAGAGTATAAAGAGAAAGATCTACTGTCTAGCTATTGTCACCATTCGCACTATTCATGACGACGATCACAGCTGTTTTTCGTATTAAGCTAGCCTTAATGTACATACGTAGGCTTTGTTGGGGTAGGAAAATATTGGCCATCATGAAAAGGTATTGGAAGTATGCGAAATTCAATCGGGAAGTTACAGAGGAAATGGATGCCTGCCACTTACACTTTGCTCTTATTGGTGGCTGAACTTCATTGTGTTTCTCCAAGCCCGTGAAACTAATCTTCCTGTACTCTATACGCTCTATTAGTTTATTTATTTCATGAAAGGGATCAATAATTTTCACGCATTCCTCATGGCTTTTTGTATTCTCATGTATCGTACAAGTATTTTATTATTGTGCAAAATTCCACGGAGAAAAAATCATCCGCGTTTATCCGGATTTATCAGCTCGAAAACAGCTTGTAGAGGAATGAAGATGGGAACCCATTGAGACTCGGAGGCTACACGCTAGGCTTAGTTTGCTTGAGAAATTCAAAATTGGTGTGTTTCTGAGCGACACAGAGAATATTATCGTGACTCCTCCCTACCTGTCTACATCTGACAGAAGCGATAAAATAAGAGAGATACATTGCCATTAATAGATAGGTGAAAAAACTCATTCTTTCCGTGCACAATAAGTGACCACAATTAAAACTGATTTCCACCAAATACACTCACGTAATACACGTCACCATTTCACCCCCCAAAACCTTTATTATTATTATTAGGTATTCTACCGGTAAAGGTAGGTTTTGTTGAATGTCAGAGAATCCGCTCTTGGTCTTTTACACATTCCGGGTCCTATCTCCCTCTAACATATCCTTTTTCGCCTCTGCATAAGATCTGCCCTTCTTCATCCCGTCCATGAAACCTATTCTCCTTCTTCCCCTTCCCCGCTTGCCCAACATCCTTCCCTCTATCACACTCTTCAGCAACCCATCACCCTTTATTACCTCCTTCAGACATCTACCCTGCCTTTCCCGGATTTCATTCAAAAGATTCCTTTCCTCGCCCACCATCTCAAGCACTTCCTCGTTAGTCTTCCTTTCCGTCCATCTAACCTTCTCCATCCTTCTCCACACCCACATCTGAAATGCCTGCAGCCTATTCTCGTCCTCCTTTCTCAGGGTCCACGTCTCTGCCCCATACAACGCTACGCTCCATATCAAAATCTTCACCAGCCTCTTCTTCACATCCTTACCCAGTGTTCCCGTCATCAGCTCTCTTCTATGACTAAACGCCTCCTTAGCTAGCGCTATTCTCTTCCGTATGTCTTTACTACTATGACCATTTTCCTCTAGCGTGCTACCTAAGTAATTAAACTGCTCTACTTGCTCTAGTATGTGTCTTCCAACTTAAATCACAAGCTTCGCTTTCTTCGTCCTACAGAATCTCATTACTTTAATCCTTTACATATTTACTCGGCTGATGTCACAACACCCCCTGCTATACTCCCATATGGCAGCTTTCAAGGTAGGGTGTAGATGTAAATGCGCAATATATTTCGAATGCATGGGCGTAACTCGTATGTTTTCGGGCTGAAATTTCTGTAGATGAAAAGGTGTAGACAGGGTGTAAATACGTTCGTTCATGGAACGATTTAACATTACTATACATTTGAGTGGTCTTGTATATTATTTTTCAAAATGTATTAATGGAATTCGTGTATTTTAAGTTCCCTGGCTGAGGTTTTAGAGGAGGTGGGAGTGCCGAGGGGGCGTGGAGGAGATGGTTTGGCGGGGAGAGAAAAATGGCGTGGCGGGGATGGGTTGGCGCGCGGGTTATTTCCATCACGAACGACTCTTACCACTTGAGCCAGTCAGCAGAAATGATGGATAAGGTGAAGGCGGGGGCGTGGAGGGGTGGTGGGCGGAAGAGCCCTCAAAAGGAGGGGGAGTGGGATGGGAGTCGGAAGGGTGGTTGGGGGAGAGAGCGGTTGGAAAGACAAAGTGAAGGGGATGGAATGACGTCTGGAGGGTGTGGCCCGGTGGAAGGTTTTTTTAGATGTTGCTCTCTGAGGGGAGGGGGTGAGTTTGCGGGGGTGGAGATGGAAAAAGGAGGGAGTGGAGCGGGGAAGGGGGAGGAATCCGCGCTCCCTCCCCTCCCCCCCAACCTCTCGAAAGAAAAGGATGAGGTGGAGAGAGAGAGAGGGGGGGTAGTGCTCATGCCTCTTTCTTCTGTTCCCTTTCGCGAAATAAAATATGCCGGACGAAAGGTCGGTCGAATGATGGGATTTTCCGATTATTCGAACCAGCTTTTATTACAGTAGATATGTATTTACATTTCTTATCGAAATATTATTGGACTGGTGATATTTGGCGCGAATGATAAAGATAAAGAGACATTTATTTCACCGCAAATAATATTACACAAAATACATAATTAATCAGTGAAATTAGGCACCCCTAAAGATTAACTCTTATATAGGGGTTGCCATTAAATAAAAATAAGGCAATGCTTGGCAGTGCATATCAAAATAATATTAAAGCAAAAATGGCTCTTATATGAGACCTCATAAGAACATATGCCCATGTACATTTGAGAAAATAAAATAACCTTTTGAAGCACAAAATATAATAAAATAGAAACACAAAACAAAACAACAAGAACACAGTAATAAGGAAACAACAATCAAACATATAATCAACACACCAGCGGAAACAAAGCGGAACAAAAGCACCAGAAAATCAATCACACAACGGTCACAAACAAAAACTCAATCTTCCTATGATTAAACAACCATCCTCTCAGTTTATTGGTAAATTCATGTTCACATTTACAACAGTGCAATTTTGTCCATAGACCCTCATACAATTTAGGAGCTAAATAATTTAAAAACTGTTTGTATGCTTCAATATGTGGTTTCAGAATATTAACAATTTGGTGGCACCTAAGATTTTTCATACAGGGACATGGTTTGTTTTTATGTCCACCACATGAAATTCCATCTTTACGTGGAAATAGAAATTTTTCTCGTGGCATTGCGTCTTTTTTAACCGAATATTAAATCGTTTGCTTTTAAATGTTTAGTATTGTTATAATTATGAGTAGTTATGGTTGCCAGAAAGGAAAGATCAAGAATCCTTCTTTTATGAAATGCGACTTCGTTTTTCTGTTATGATTTTGAGCTGCTAGCTCACCCAATATTTCTGTTAGCATAACATTTTTTTCTGTAGGTCGACTGAAAGCATTTACAACCTGTTATCTCTACGAAGATGTCAAGAAAAGATCCCTGAGGGGCACAAAATGAAGCTAACTGCTGTACGTCACTAAACTCTGAACAATAAGAAGAATAATTTAGGAAGGTTTGTGTAACTTTCAACACCGATCTTTTCTGTCATGAAAAAAGGGAATATACGTCAGACAGATGGCTTGAACCGTGGCGTTATGTCGCTTTATACCTATTTTTTTCCGCCATGCATGCCCAAATTTTCTAAATCCTGTCTAACAACAACCGATTCAATTTTGATTCTTAGGAAACTGGAGGCGATAGAGGTGTGGATTAAGAGAAGATTTGAGACGGTGAGCTCTGTGGAGAAAAATACGATCTAGGAAGTGTCGAGTATGGTAGAAGATGAAAGGAAGTTGGTGGTGGAGATTAGGTGAAGGCAGAGGAGGAGAGTGCAGGACGTGTCGAGATGTGAGGATACACTGAAGAGTGTAATAGAGGGAAGAGCGAATAGAAAGCGTGGTAGAGGAAAGGATATTTGGACAACTCAAGAAGAGGTAGAGGGTATGAGTTAAGAGGGACCTGATTGCGAGGTTTATTTATTGGGGAAAGTAAGATGATCTCCTAGGAATGAAGAAGTTATGTTTGCTCGGAAATATACTAACCAGCCGGTAGAATAGTCAACGTTGACACAAGATGGTGATGGTGACACAAGACGGTAGAACGTCTCCTTCAGAATTGAGACGTTGGCTCACAAGGGGAGTGTCAGATAGCCGGGTCTCAGATTTTATTCAAACTTAGTAGTTGTACAGACCGCTGTATGTGGTTCATGAATCACCCCACATGTAAGGTTATATAACCAATAGTTTAAACAAAAAAGGCATAAAAATTTCAAAATTCCCTTCAGACGGGCCACCCACATAACTGACAAGCTGGACGTGTGGCTGACGTGCTCGTCTCCGGTCTAGAGACACGGGTTCGATTCCAATACGGGGTATGTTTCTTCCGCTGTTTTTTTTAGTTTATATTTTACGGCATCCTACAATGCGCTCAAGATTTTTCTATTTTTACTCGAAATATTATTTTTGCGCGAGGCAAATTTTTCATTTGCATACACGACGTCAGGCTCAGTCTCATTTTTTCGGTCGAAGGCAGCCTTATAATTATGTCACTTCCTTATCTTTTCACGACGTATTTCCATCATTCCTTCGTGCACATGATTTCCATTTTCTATAATTATTTTATTTTATTGTCTTCTTTTTTTTGCAATTCAAGCATAATTCTTAATAATATTAAAATTTTTCGTAGCTTGTCAGTTATGTGGGTGGCCCGTATAAAAGGGAATTTTGAACTTTTTAAAGGCCATTTTCGTTTAAACTGTTGGTTATATAACCCTATATGTGGGGTGATTCTTAAACCATATACAGCGGTCTGTACAACTACTGAGTTTGAATAAAATCTGAGACCCGGCTATCTGACACTCCCCTTGTCAGAGTCCTTTTGAGACGTGGTGTTCTGATGGGTGAGGGTGAGGAACGCGGGACTTTAAAGAGACCAATGCTCTCAGGACACCAGGGTGAATGAAATGAAGTTAGTGGTGGAAGCGAGGAGATAGCAAAAGAATGTAACGGGTAATTAGTGGCGATAGGATGTGGAGTGTCTTGGTGGAAACGTGTCTGAATGAGCAGAGAAGCGGTAGGGAAACAGTCGACCCTTCTGTGGGACATATTTGGCGCAGAAATTATGCACACTCGAGTTTGGGTGCGAGTGAAAAAATAACGAAAAAAAATAACGAATAACTAATAATACCGTGATTTTCCTCATTTAATTCTGCGTTTTATAATGGCAAACTAAGATTTTTAAACACAGTTTTGAATTTTTACTTCGGTTGTAACTTATAAAAGTACCGGTTTTTGACGGTGCGTGGGCAAATCTCAGACTTTGATACTTCGTAACTCAAACACAAGTCCTCCAATGACAGCCGTATTTTTTTAAATGGTGGAAGGATAGGTTTGATGTGGATTGTGTTTGTTTCAGGTATGAATTTTTAACTGAAAAAAACTTTATTATTAATTTTGTAAAATTATTGCATCTCAAAACTGGAACATCGTACGATTTCGTTCCTGGTCTCGTTGCAATTCACATGCCTTGAACCTCAGAAGTGGCTATGCGCCAAAATCAGTAACAAAACTTTACTACAAAACTAAAAATATTTATCCTTCCAGCTCCGGGTGGAATTCTGTTCAATCGTTTGTTGTTCAATTGGTACTGAACCGAAATATGTGGTAGGACGTACAGGTGCGTGGAACTATAGGGATCGGTTACCGGACGGGCAGGTATATAATGTCGTAACTTCCGTCTACCATTACGGACCGCAGTAGCATTTGATAGATGGCGCTAAAATTTACGTATCAGCGATATACTGGGCTATATTATGATTATTTAAATGTTGTCGATGTTAACGTATTAATTTCGTTTAATGTATTTTGAATTTTGTTGAGAAAATGATTTCATGCTAGAATAACTATCCCAATTAAATGTCCATGTGATATATGAGTGCAGTGTCTATCCCGCACGACGGTTAGTAGCCGTAATATTGACTCAATTTAACAAGGAAGTGCATTTAGTGAAATAACTAATAGCTGCCTGACTGTATGTTTCACGATTAGTGCGAAACTGGTATGAAATCACTCTATAAACTCAAACCCTTGCGGTGGATGGCATGGTGTCTTATAGATAGAGACGCTACCCGTCCTCAAAGCGTCCTTCTGTCAATTATTCTTCCCACTTTTTTCTTTCATCACCTCCCCTCCCACCCTTAATATAACTAACTTTTCCTCGTTTGTTTTCCTCCTTGTGAGTGAGGTCTCCCGGATCTGTGATCCTTAAGGATATGCCTGAAAATTCGAGCCGTAATTCTGAGGAAGGCATTGCGGATTGCCTTGGCGGTATTGAGAGTGAAAGGGGTTGCTCCCGGATAAAGGGAGCATGGAATTTCAGGCAGGGGATTCTTGTCTTCTTGCTGGTTGCCGGGTGACGGTGGTTTTTATGCTACTCCGCCTCCTATTAATTCCGGAGGATTACGCGTGCCGGCTTCCTTGTGGTGTGTCTCCCTGGGCAACGCGGGACGTCTCTCCCGGTGTCGGATGCCTAGCGAGCGGAACTAACTCGGGGTTAACCATTTGGCGTGTGGGGAGACGGTCTAAGGGGCGCGGGGAGGAGCTCGACAGTCGAGGCTCTGTGGCGGTCAGCTCGTGGGTGGAAACAGCTGGGAGAAACTGCGACTTGCCGTCTTTATTCTAGGTCGCGCGTGGCTAGGTAAGGCGTCTGCTCATTGTATCTGTGTCAAGAGTGGCTTATACAAAACAGGGAAGTAACGGCGAAGCAGCGACCGCGAAATTTCCCCGGAGAAAGGTGCTTCTAGACTTCGAAATAGGCGCATCAGATTTTTTGAACTGTAAATTCATTATCGCTGTTGAAATACTCTCCTCAATCTCATCCTCTCCCAAAGACCCCAATTCCCGAGGGTTAAAGGTTCTAAGACAGTTATTCTCGACCTTTTCCTTGCTCTTTTATCCCCTCCCACCACGGCTCAGAATATCATTATCTCCTCCCAAGACTGTCGAAATCATAATGGACGTGCATCTGAAATCATGCACGTGTTAGACGGATTTCTTTATGTTAAATGGTGTTCCATTTGTGATGAGGAGTCTATCCAATCGCTTACTGTGGTGTTCGTTCGCCTTTGACTTATAAGTATGAAGGACTATTTGATGCCTGTTCATGTATATAAACCTCTGTTTGCGACATCGTCTCTGCAGACTTTGACCCTCCTTGACACGGGGAACGTGTGGTTGGGCGCTTTCGGTATGTTCTGTTTAATGTACGAAATTCCCTAAATGGCTGAGTTATATCCTCTTTATGATTGACGCTTCTAGAATTTACCCTCTATGAGCCCTCTTAATTTTCTAACTCACCCACGTTTAAGTATTGATTTTAATATGTAAAGAAAGATCTAATGTTTTCCCGGCGTATGTAGTCGTTGAAGGTTATTCGGGCTTCCCACCGGGTCAAACTCTCCATCTCAGCCGACGTTTCGATGAACGAGTCGTCCATCGTCATCAGGGCATGTTTTGCATCGTCAACTGGTCCGGCTTATATACCATTTAACATATAGTCAGGTGTCTTGTGATTGTTACCAAATGGTATATAAGCCGGACCAGTTGACGATGCGAAATATGCCCTGATGACGATGGGCGACTCGTTCATCGAAACGTTGGCCGAGATGGAGAGTTTGACCCGGTGGGAAACCCGGATAACCTTCAGCGACTTTAATATGAAACATTATTCATACTCAGGGCTGGTAAATATACAGGCCGAGGAGTATTTAAGGGCAAAATACTGCTCCAAATGTATTTGAAATAAAAAATGAAAATGTATTTCAAATACGTATTTTAAAAGCTTGCATTTGAAATACTTTCAAATACGTATTTTAAAAGCTTGTATTTGAAATACTGCTCAGCCATTATTGTACATTAATGAACTATGCAGAATAAATTTAAAATGACAATTTTTCTAATACTTTCTGTCCTCACTTCACATCCATTGATAAGTTGCATTCCTGGCCCCCTGTGGCTTTATCTCACGTGTCGGGCCGGCAGTGCCCATCTGTACAAATCATGGCGCGCTTGCTTCGAGTCGCCGCACCGCAGGAGGAAGGAATCAGGAAGCAAGCGATAAAGAAGGAGGAAGTTATGATGAGCCGGGGAAGTGGAGGTGGGGGTTTATGGGCTGGGAGGAGGGAGGGGACTTAATGGGTCGCTTGTCTTTGTCTTTCTCGGAAGCGATGAAAAGGCGGTGGGAATAGAGGAGGCCGTTGGATGGGTGGGAAGGAAGGGGGGGGGATGTTGCTGTCGAGTGTCGGAAACTCCAGGCGTTTAGCGTTCGTTGCTCCGCCCACTTGAATGACTGACGGGCCCACATCTACCCTGATTCGGCCGCGCCATCCAGTCAATGCCTCCCTGTTCTAATGTTTTTCCCGCGTCTTCAAATATTTCTTACTTCGTATCAAGCGGTCGCAAAATTAGCTGATGAGTCACAGTCAAACTTAAAGTCGGAGTTTTTAAGGAGGAACCTGCGCCTCGAAGTGCTGAGTTCTTATAATACGTAAAACTTGCAGTTATTTATTCATTTATAGAGTTAAACGTTCGCCCGAAAAAATAATTAAAAATTTAAAAAATACGAAACAGAAATCTATAAAATTATACAAAAACCTCGAAACATTTTTCATGAAACATGTTTTCTTCAGATACATAAAACTATTGGTTATTTATTTTTTAATAGAGTCAAACGTTCGCCCGACAAAATAATTAAAAAATTTTAAAAAATACGATACAGAAATCTATAAAATTATACAGAAACCTCGAAACAATTTTCATGAAACATGTTTTCTTCAGATACATACGTTCGCCCAAAAAACAATTCAAAAATTTAAAAAAAATACGAAACAGAAATCTATAAAATTATACAGAAACCTCTAAACTATTCGTTAATTTATTTGTTAATAGATTTAAACGTTTACCCGACAAAATAATTAAAAAATTTAAAAAAATACGAAACAGAAATCTATAAAATTATACAGAAACCTCGAAACATTTTTCATGAAACATGTTTAATTTAAATACATAAAACTATTGGTTATGTATTTTTTAATAGAGTTAAACGTTCGCCCGACAAAATAATTAAAAATTTTAAAAAAATACGAAACAGAAATCTATAAAATTATACAGAAACCTCGAAACATTTTTCATAAAACATGTTTTCTTCAGATACTTAAAACTATTGGTTCTTTATTATTTAATAGAGTCAAACGTTCGCCCGAAAAACAATTAAAAATTTAAAAAAAAAATACGAAACAGAAATCTATAAAATTATACAGAAACCTCGAAACATTTTTCATGAAACATGTTTTATTTAAATACATAAAACTATTGGTTATGTATTTATTTATAGAGTTTTATGTTCGCCCAACGAAATTATTTTAAAACATTCAAAAACGTACAAAACAGTGAAGTCAATTAAATTTTACAGAAATCTCGGAACACATCAAGAAACTTTAACATTTATCAATTTTCAATAGAGGCTTCTTTATTGACATAAATCAGTCTTATCACAGTAGAAATTAAAAGTTCGGCACATTCTGTTCAGTGGTAAGTTTTCACAGTAGTTTGATTTTACCATGCTCAACATGAATTTTATTTTTAACCTTTCACTGTTACTAGGCACTGCATAGCTAATTTTGCTAATTAATTCACTATTTTCAAGGGGGACTGACAGGTAAAGAAGGCATTCTCATGCCTATCTATTTGATGGATTATTATCATTAGTTTGTTCTATCGGTTGAAGCAAGTTTAAATGGAATAATATAAAACTCTCGAGACGTGTTCTGGCGCAGATCCCTACCTCCCTACACGATATCTTACTTTATCTTTTCTTACGTCCTACCTCGCCTATTACTTTTTATACTGACAGTGACATGATTGAATGCGACCGGTGGCTTTCCTGTTTTTTTGTCTCGAATCAAATCACGAGATGTTTTGTTTTCACCAAACCCGTCGTTACTCCCAAAAGATCGTTTCTGCAAGTCAACGATACGGCATAAACACCATCAAACTCCCTATGTGATGTGGAAACTAGTAGTTTTTCATATTTTAAAAGATCTCGATTTTATTGTACAAGAGTATCATTCATTAACTTAATCATGGACCTAACACTATTTTGCCGAAAATTATCTTCATTTAGCCATCTGAATACCGTAGTATTGAATATCATAACTCTTCCATTTTATACTGATTTACTGTAATTATGATTATAAAATAGAGATCCTTGGTAACTTGTTGACTTATGTTTTATGTAATAACCAGTCATCCGCGTACATATGAATGATTTTATTCAGCCAGACAAATTGTTTGTATTTCATTATTCATCGCTGAAGGCGATGTTTTTTGTTTACTTAACGGAAGTTGGATGAAATTCTCCGGAGAAACTTTCTTCCATTTCAGAAGGGTTATTTTGAACGTGGGACTTTGGTGAAGTGTATATTTTAGGAATCTCAGGTGATTTGAGGAGAATGGACTGTTTCAGTTTTGTCCTATTGGAATCTCGTTGTAATGTTGGTAACATACTTGTGTCCTGAAAATGTTCTGAATATATGAGAACTATGGTCCGGTTCTAAACTAATATATAAAAATAAATGTTTGTTTTTTTTCGTCTTCTATGCGTTCCAATACCATTCATCAGATTGCGATGAAACTTTGGTGAGTTGTTGTGGGCGCGCCCGTTAAGGTTTCTGCATTATTAAATATATTGTACAATAGAAGGAGCGCGATTCGTTTCAACAAATGAGTGTTGGCATGCGATATTCTCAAACAAGAGAGGAACGACGAGCAAGCAGAAGAGCAGATCGTTTACGAGTTGCTCAACCACGTGCATCAGAATCGTATCAGTGAAGCATAATTTGTGCTGAAAGATGCGTAATTTTTTTTACGCAGAATAAGATTTGGTGCAGTGGTCGTTTTATTTGCTTTTCTTAATACTAGCATTCGATTTTCGTATTCGCTTTGCTTTTTCATAAAATAGGATTTTTAAGCTCGAAAATCTTAAATTTTTGCTCTACTTCAACGGTAGAATTGCAATGCATTCCGGGTACAGCCAGTATCTTATAAATCTCTTTTTATTGTATTCACACTCCATCCTTCTTGTTTTTTACATTCCCCCTTGCAAGCTATATATGGCTGCCCTTTTGTGTACATATATATCCCCCTCTTGCCCCTTCTATCTCTTAATCCGCCCCTTTTATTCCTATTCATTCAAATCCTCTCTCTCTCCTTCTTGAAAAACCCAATCCTTCCTAATCCGTCTTTACCTCTCTCTTGTCACTCCAGTCCTTTAATCGTCATTCCTTCCACCTCACGTATTCCTATTCCCTTACTTTCTCCTCACATGAAAATTGAATCTTTTTTATATTACTTTATAGTCAGAGTAATCTACCGGTTAAGGTAGGTTCAAAACGAAGAGAGTGGAAATCCTCTTGATTTTCGAGGATTCATACACCTATCAAATATACATTTTCATCGCAGTATAAGTCCCATCTCACAGTATTTCGTCCAGGAGGCCTTTTTTCTTCCTTCCACGCCACGCATATCCTCTTCCGTCTCCTTCAACCCTTTCTCCGCGTATCCCTGGGGAATAATTTACCCGTACGCATTTTAATTGTAATGACATATTGATAGAATTAATGGAATTGGCTGTAACTTCCTTCTTGATGAAATCCTTCCTCAGACTCCGTATTTTTTCGCCATGTATGGATGTTAAAAATGGCTTAGAATGATTTGCCATCACTGCACAACCACACTGACATCACTATTGCTGTGCGTGGAGTACTAACCGAATATTAAATCATTTGCTTTTAAATGTTTAGTCTTGTTATAATAATGAGTAGTTATGACCGTATTTTCTTCTGGATTTTGCCGCGTCGATCCTTTTTTTTGGGGGACAACAGTTTCGCCTGCCTTCCAGCTGGCTTCGTTAGGTCAGAAGCCAGCTGGAAGGCAGGCGAAACTGTTGTCCCCCAAAAAATGGATCGACGCGGCAAAATCCCGAAGAGAATACGGTCATTAAATAACCGCGGAAGCCTCCGTATCGATGAGTAGTTATGGTTGCCAGAAAAGAAAGCTCAAGAATCCTTCTTTCATGAAAGGTACATGGCAAGTACAGGACACAGATGAAATAACAGAAAAATAAACGGAAAATTTCTTTCATCATAACTGGGAAGTTGGAAACAAAAAAAGAAGATAAGGATAGCTAGGACAAACATTCACTGGCTGCCTTCAATGTTACCCTCAATATAAACGCAAGGCCGCGAGGTGTGACTCAATAGGCAGGTGTTCACTATATTGGCGCTGTGCAAAATCCATGGAGAAATATTAATTGCATTATACTAATTATACAGGCACAAAATTACAAAATTACGAACGCTTTCTACAACACTTCAAATTTGAAAATAAAATTCAAATGTGAAATTTTTTCAAGGCTAGGGTAAAGTCTAGCTTGAACTACTTCAAGTTTTCACATAAATTATGACAATGATTTCTTCTCGTAACCTCAAGAAAAACGGCATAGAATGTCAGTTGAAATGAGCGTGAGGGGGTTGGAGGGTTGGTACACGTCTATGTGTTTGCAAATATGACGTATTAAATATTTTCATGGTTACGCCAATAAAACGATGACTCTAATGAAACAAAGTTTCGATATTTCTCCAAGACGTTGGCCATAGTTTTGCTAATCTAAGAAAACCGTCAAAATTTTTTTTATAAGTCTTGTATGCTGCTTGACTCTTCAATATTTGGTAGTTAGAACCTGATGATGATGTCCATTCGTGGAAACCTGGGTTGTATCTCTTTTATATAACCTGTGGCATGGAAAAATTTGTTAAAAATAAAATTTGATAACCATGAAATAAACTTCTTAATCAAATACGAGATTGGCTGAGTAGGTGGCTGGAGGATGGAATAAGGGGCGAGGGACTACTCAAGAATGTGATAGAGGGAAAGATGTTGGGCAAGCGGGGAAAGGGAAGAAAGAGAATAGGTGTCATGGACAGGATAAAGAAGGGTAGATCGTGTGATGAGACAAAAAAGGATATACCAGAGTGAAAACCGGGAGGAGATTCTCTGACATTCAACAAAATCAGCCTAAACCGGCAGAATACTCTTAAAAAACTATGAAATAGCACCAAGTGATTCAAGACATAGTTTTATGTACTCGTGCAGCTGTTCAGTATTTGTATACTTCAAGCTTTCTACAACTCTTTAAATTTGAAAATAAAATTCGAACGTGAAATTTTTCATGGCAAGGAAAAAGTCTCGCTAGAACTACTTCAAGTTTGCACGTCAATTATGACAATGATTTCTTCCCGTGACCTTAAGAAAAACGGCATAGGACGTCAGTTGAAATGAGTGTAAGGGGGCTGGCGGGAGTAGGGAGTGGGGCTGAAGGTGGCTGGGGAAACAACGATTTGTTTGCCCTGCGCTGAAGGCTGCCGGGGCAGGGGCCACGGGAAGGCCAATGGGGCGAAAAAGTTGAGAACGAAGTCAAACTGGTCCAGATGACTTCTCTCCATCTCTCTCTGGCCCAGTCTCTCTCTCTCTCTCTCTCTCTCTTTCCCTCTCCATCTCTCGCTCCGCATACTCCATTTCCCTCCGACCAATTCTAATAAAACACAGCTCTTGGGCAACGCTTTTTCCTTAAATAAAGAAAAGAACCGTGCTCCCTTTCTTTCAGATACTATTACCGTTACACAGTTCTCCAAATCTTTCGATTCGGAACCCTGGAACACAGGGAACGCATTCAACGTTTATGAGGGTTTTGATGATTAAGGGCGGTGAAAAAAAATATGGAAGGCCCGCCGACAAAAATGTACTGTACGCACACACAAGATACATGTACCCCTCTCACATATATACATGTACGTACTTGAACTTTTTCCTGCTTCTTTCTTTGCGTGGAGGAAGTGAGAAGGGAAAAAAACCTCGTGTACATGGTTAAGGGAAGAATAATCCTCTAAGTTGAGAAAAGAAATAAATAGGGAAGCATCGCGTCTTCGAAAGAAGAAGAATGTCCCGCACCCCTTTCCCTTCTCGAGTCGAAAGGGAAGGTAAAATAAAACTGAACAAAAGAAAAGAAAAAAAAAGAATAAAAAACTTTTCGTGCGGACCCGTAAAAGATTTGGGAGGATTGTGAACGAAAGAGAATGGAAAATGCGAAGAAGTTTGGTAAAGAATAATGGAGAGCGAGAGAGAGTGGAGGAGAAAAAGAGAACGCTTTAACGAAAGAACACCAAGACGTTGTTCCGCGGAAGGAGAAGCCTGGGCTGGGCTAAAAAAAAACAAAGGAAAAAAAGTGGGCAAAAAATGGGGAGAAAGAGAGTGGAAAACGAAAAGAGTGGGGAGGCTAGCTCGGGCAGGAAGGAGGAAAGGTCTGGCCCATAAATAAAAAGGGACAGCATTTAACGGACTAAACAATGGCCTATCTATTGCGACGGGGGGGGGGGGGGGAGGGAGGAAGGAGGAGGTATTTGAGAGAAGGGGTGTTGGTAAAGTGGGGGCGTTGTAGGAGGTGGCGGCAGTAAGCGAGCAAGGGAGTGGGCGGGAAGGGGTTTTAATTTAATTTTTAATTTTTTTGTAAAGGAAGCAGGAGGAGGGGGAGGCAGTGAGAGGGCGGGGGAGTAGAAAGGGAGAAGGAGGGGGGAAGTGGGCGGGAATGAAATAATAGCCCCGCCCAGGGAAGAGCACTCAATCTTTAAGCCCCTTTTCTGGCTCTCGTCTCGGGAAATAAAGGGGTGGGTAAGAGGGGGGTGGGTGGACGGGGAGGGGAAGCCAAGGAGGGAGGGGAGAGCTATTTATCATCGGTGCCCTGTGGTATTTTTTTTTTTAATCTTTTCCTCGCCAACCCACCCCCTTCCTCCACCCCTTTCCACTCATCTCTCCTCTACCCCCATCACCCCCCACTCTTTCCAGCCCCTCCCTCTCTTCCCCTCCCCTTTAACTTCCTCCTCCCCTCCACTTCCAGAGCATGATGTTCCCTTTTAAGAGGGAGGGTGGCAGGGGGTGTGACGGATGGGGGGCGGAAGGTGAGTCCCGCGGACGCCGCTGTTTGCATATGTGCCCGCCCGCTCCAGTTCGCACAGGGGAATCCCGTGGAATGGACAGTCTTACGCATACCAACACGCATACTCTAAATGCTGAACTAAATGAATATTTAGGCGCACGCTTGCTCGGTTTCTCTTGAGGCTAGAAGGTAAATATACTTGCAAATAAACCCAGGCTTTGTCCAACAATATTTAGGCATGCAGGCTGCCGAACGAACACGCAACTGTCTCGTGAAAGGTTGAATATTATTATAGGTCGCCTACCGTCAAAAATAGGGTCGGCTGGAAGTACAAATACCCATGCTGTCGTATCCCTGCGTCTCTGCGTGGGATCGTCATTATCAGACAATAGTCCTGAGATTGATTTGACACAGCCCTCCACTCAATTCTCCTATCAGCTTTATGTCTTCATATTTACGTATTTCTTCTCTTTCACATCTTTCATCACTTGTTCTGTACATCTCAAACGAGGCCTTCCTCTGCCGTTCTTCCCGTTGACCTGTCTCTCGACGATTGTCTTCATCTGGCCATCTTGTCTCATAATGTGGCCGATTAAGTTGTCCCGTCTTCTTCTTAGAGCTTTCAGAAGATTTCTCTTTTCTCCCACTCTTCTGAGGACTTACTAGTTACCCGGTCTATCCTGTTAATTTTCATCATTTTTCTGTAGCACCACATTTCGGCTGCTTCCACCCTTTTCTTCTCTCCGGTAGTCATTGACCATGTCTCACTCTGGTTGGGATATTGAGGAAAAATTTAAGTTACCCAGCGAGTCGAGCGGTTCCCTCACGGGTAACGGGGTGGGTAATGGAAGGAGTTGGAAATGAGTCCAACAGCGATCTGACCTTAGACTTAAATACGAGAAAAAAATTTACAACTACGCACGACCCTTAACAATTTCGCTACCACCAGAAGGGCACTGCTCAACTGTTTCGCACGATTGCGAGTCGAAGACTGCCTTTACCATGCATTATGACTCCAGTGATTCGTTAATCATAGCCGCTTACAATTTGCGCAATGGTGGATCCGGTGACTCTGCAATTAGTCACTGGTCCTCAGCGGTCACTGCCCTCAGTCATTACCCTCATGGGACAACCAGTCACGTCTCTTGCGCCATACTACATAACAGTTATCTAAAAACAACATAATATTATCAGACGAGGGTCTGTCTCTATAGTCATCATTGGATTCTTTAACAAGGCATACTTCCCAATTCTCCTTGTTATGTCCCAACATTTCTAAACACCTAGGAGTCCGGTTTGGACCAGTGGTAGCGTGTTTGACTCCCGTTATGAGAGTAGCAGATTCAAGAACAAGCGACGGAAAAAATCTTCCTGGCTTGCCAATCAACTTTTTCACGCTACCCAAATTTTACTGCTCTACTGAGAGGCAGCAGTCTCAGCAGAAGGTATTGATGGCGCAGATCAAAGAGATCGGACTGGTATCAACCATGACAGCTTCGGGCGAGAGTGAAGTTCACGGAATCTGCCGGGGTACTGAGATGTGGAGGGCAACGGGAACGGGAAACCACCGCATTACATCTACATCTACGTAATACCCTGCGAGCCACCACGAGGGTGTATGGCAGGGGGGGGGGAAGATCACCAAACATGCACTATTGACATGCAAGTAGGATATTTAAGGGAAACATGCTAGAGAACAGGGTCACATGCAGCTAGATGGTTAGTATCTAAATAGTAAGAAAGGGATTATTGGTTGTCATTACATGCATCATGCACTACAGACTACTCTAACTATATTTCACCTACCTATCCCTTTGCTACGCTGCCTATTGTTCTCTCTCATGGTACACGGGAAAAATGACATTTTAAATCTATCAGTACGACAATCCATCTCTCTAATCTTGTTAATCTGATCAAACCTAGCATAATACGCAGGGTTTCTTACTATATATCTAACTTCATCGTGAACAAATCGTTTCGAATTTATTTAAAAGGTTTAACTTAAATTTTAACCTGCGTTCTGATAGTAATTCCCATCCTAGTTCTTCTATTATATTCGTTACGCTTACACAATTATCATAACAGCCTTTAACAAATCTAGCGGATCTCCTTTGCGCACGCTCTAATTATTTTATCAAACCTTCCTCGTACGTATCCCATATACTAGCGGCATATTCTAAATCTACATCTAGTCTTCCTATAAGATACAGCTCTGCATTCTAACTATATATATGACGTGATGACACTCTTCCCAGTGAAATATTCCCTAGATAAAATAGTCCGCCAATCAGATCTCCGGTGGGGACTACTGGGAGGGGTACGTCTGTCAGGAAGGGCAAATGTCCAAAAAGAGCGTTTTTGTTCTTCTTTATTTCCCAACTTATCCAGCGTTGTGTGCTCAATCACGGCCGTCAGAATCCATTTGTCCCTCAGCACTCGTTCCAGTCTCCTACTCTGCCTTCTCCGAATACGTCGAACAGTTTTCCTCTCCTCACTTACCATGCTGAGTTCTACCTCCATCGTTCTCCTCTCTGTCGCACCTTCTCCATTCTCCTCCACACTCGCATCTTAAATGATTCCCATCTATTCCCATTTTTTCGATTGCCCAAGTTTCTAATATGGAACGTGGATCCTGTATGGATAGGGGACTTGGTTATTGCCAAGTGAGAATGTGCTTAGACCTGAGGCGTTTGAGATGTGGGTGTGGAGAAGGATGGAGAGGGTGAGCTGGGTGGTGAGGACGAACGAGGAGGTATTGGATATGGTTGGAGAGGAGGGGAGGCTGGTGGTGGAGGTTTGGAGGCAGAAGTGATGGAAGGAAGACGTTTTGAAAAGAGAGGGAATGCTGACAAGGGTAATAGAGGGGAGAACACTGGAAAAGCGTGGAAGAGGACAGGATTTCTTGGTGAAATAAGAAGAGGGAGATGACATGAGGAGTTCAAGAAGAATCTAATGGCGGGCCATCCATAGGAGTGAAAACAGATTTCGATAAGTAATATCCAAAAATCTACCAATCTTCTGGTAGTTCGTAAATAGCACTGAAATGTGGTCAAAGTTTCTACCTAATTCGTACACGCCATATTAGACTCTTAACATTAAGACATGCGGAAGAGGGTAGCGTTAGCTAAGGAGGCGTTTAGTAATAGATTGGAGCTGATGATGTGAAGAAGAGGCTGGTGAAGAACTTGATATGGAGCATAGCGTTGCATGGGGCAGAAACGTAGACCTTCAGAAAGGAGGACGAGAATAAGCCACAGGCATTTGAGATTGAGGTGTGGAGAAGGACGGAGAAGGTGAGGTGGACGGAAAGGACAACTGACGAGGAAGTGCTTGAGATGATGGGCGAGGAAAGGAAACTTCTGAATGAAATCCGAGATAGGCAGAGTGGGTGGCTGGAGGATGTAGTAAGGGGCGATGGGTTGTTCAAGATTGTGACAGAGGGAAGGATGCTGGGCAAGCGGGGAAGGGGAAGAAGGAGAATAGATTTCATGGACTGAATGAAGAAAGGTAGATCGTATGCTGAGACGAGAAAGAGAATACTAGAGGTAGTTAGGCCAAATAAAGCGCAGAAAACCGGGAAGAGATTCTTTGACTTTCATCAAAGCCTATCTTCACCGGTGGAATACTAAAAAAAATTTTCTCTTGGCTCTGATAGCCCCTTTATTTTCCCGCAAATAAAACTAACCAGCCCATATGAGTATGCTCAGAAAATGCAATGGACCAAATAAATTATCTGTGAGAGAATATTCATTTTAGCTGAGTCGAAACTACACTGCTTCAATACCCCAAGAAAAATGTACCAATAGTTTGAGTTAATCTGCTGGATTTTATTTCTCGAAGATGTTAATATTTTCTTTGGGACGTACTTAAAACAGGATATGATTTTACATAGTATCGCAATATCTACCTCCAGAAATTCTCAATGCGTGCGAAATGGAGGAAAAATAATTTCTTTTAAGGCTCTCGGAAAGACTATCAGGTTCTTTTTAACTTAGTATGAAAAATAAGGCAACTTCCACTGTGATAAATTTATTCCGACCGGTTTCGCTCTTTACAGCATCTTCAGGTAAGAAATATCTGAGGCACTGTCAGGTAGTATCAGGGTATTTCTTACCTGAAGATACTGTAAAAAGCGAAACCGGTCGGAATAAATTAATCACAGTGGAAGTTGCCTATTTTTTCATACTCAGTTATGTTCCGATTCCACTGCATCAAGCCTGAAATCACATAGTAGGTTCTTTTTAGTAGCTGTTTGAAGTAAGCTTTTACGTTCTCGCCACCGCAAGGTGCCGCATAGATCCGAGCTTTCAGGGTCGTGAGATTCGATATATCCCTTGCTCTGTCGAAATGGGCCCTCCCATTCTTTTCCACTCCACGGCCGCCATTTATATGCCTAATGTGCTTAAAATGCCGTAGTACACCCGAATAAATCTGCAATTATGCGGCGCAAGTCGTCATTTCGAACACAAATGCACCGGCAAATCAATATAAACGCTGAACAACCTATTCTATGGGAACTATACCAAAATAAGGACATCAATGGCGGACTTGTGTACGTCGCAAACACCTGTATCGAATGATGAATTTATAGTTATTGAACGTCCTTGCCGAGCTGCTAGTTAACTGCAATTATTGACGCGACTGTATTAGACTGTGGTTCGACTCCGCGTTTAAAGCCTAGGGAAATTCAAATTGTAGGCTTCAATGCGGTCCAATTTGTGGACCAGTGAATTACATTTCGTTTGGAGCTGGGAGGCTTTTTCTCTACCCTTGTACGACACGATTCATTTTTAAGAAAAAGCATTAAAAAAGTCATCAATCTTCCATATTTGTCGCACTGTTGGGTGGGTGTCATTCCACACCACACTTTCCAAGATTTTCCTCCATGAATATCGATAAAGATGGAAGAAATAAATTTCCACACGCTCGTGAATACATGTATACATATTTGCGTATGTGCAGTGAATGAATGGTAGCTTTGAATGGGTTCAGAGTGGTGACAGCACATGGAATTTGATTCATTGAATGAGGCACTCTCCTGATGTCATACACTTTTCCTCATGGACTTAATTCTGTGGTAATCGGCTTCTTAATTTCTTCGCCAGGGCTTTTTAAAATATTAATTTGAAGTGTATTCCGCCCGACTGAATACAGTTTACTTCCGGGCGTGCAAAAAAGCTAACGATGCTTAAATAATAGAGCAATAGACAGCGTTTTCGGATGAAGGTTCAATGGAGATCAATAGTCATTAAAAAAGCTATGATTGAATAAAATATTTTTCCGAGTTTTCTCACGTCTCTGATTCCGACACCGTCGACTTATTTTCTCGCAAACTTAGCGTTTTTCTCTTCTCCCAGTTAATACGTATTTCTCATATATTTTTCCAAATTGAAAGGCAATGAGTAATTGCCGTTTCATATCTTGTGAAAGGAAGTACGTATATTTTTTTCTCCTCAGCTAAGGAAGAACACGTGCGGTATATGATATATTTTTATTTTGTTATTTTCAGCGTGCTCCTAAAAATAACGCCATTCGTTAATGCACGCTCCTGCGCCAGCCGGCAATAAATGAGAGTGGGAATTGCCTCGCGAGAGGTAAAAAGAAATGCAAGGGATGGGAAGTAAAAAAAGAGAAACCGCGCGCCTCTCTCGTTTTATTTAAATGGGATTTCCTCAAATTAAAGCCGAAGCGAGGAGGTCGATTTTATTCGGATGCGCCCGCGTGGATGAGTCGCCGTTATTCTTTTTATAAATTTTATTTTCGTTTCCTCCGCCTTTCCCGATGAGAGGAGGAGGAAGGTTCTTTACCGCTTCGCACTTCTTCATCTTCTTCTTCTTTGCTGCTCGCCACTTCGGTTTTTCTTTATACTATATATATATGCGCCTCCGGATTGAGGTCACGCCCGACCTCATCCTCCCTGCGCTCCACTTCTTGCAATTCAGTGTGTTCGCCTCCCGCGGAGGTCGTGCCAAATGCATCCAGTTCGTTAATTTGCCTCCTTTTCCTTCCTTACTTGCAAAGGCGAATCCGGTACCTCACGTCTCCTAGGCCACTCGCCCCCCTCCCCCCGGTATCTGCCTCCTCCTTCTCCGCCTCCTTGCCCCTCCTCCCACCCAGCATCAATCTACTCCTCCTGCAGTCGCCTCCTGGGAATCCCCACCCCCATCCTTACCATCCCAATCCATTCCTTATTGGACCGCCTCCCTCTGGGAAAACAGCTTCTTTGTTATTCGCGCCCCGCGAACACTCGTTTGACTTGACTCGTATTTTGTCTGCAGCCCTACGTCTTCCGAGGAAAATTTCCGTCTTTACAAGGTTGCAATCCTTGATATTCACGGCGGGACGGGACAAAATCAATCTCGTTCATGCGCTGAAACTGAAGAGAGGTTTTTATGTTAATTGTAGGGATGCAATGTGGTTGAGACAGGCGTGGGCTTTACTTGAGTACGCATGATTTGAGAATAATTAGTCCCTCAACCTCGAGATTTGTTGACTGCATCCTCCATTTCCTACCCTTTACATTGGTTATCCTTGTGAAGCGTTTTCTTCTATTTCTCCCTCTAACGTGTCTCAAACAAAATTGCCGCATCTATAATTTTGGCCTATTCGCCTGAACTTTGTTTTTATGAATGACTGAATGAAAAAGAATTGATTGATCTGGGACGTTATGTCCTCTAAGATCAGAAAACAAATTACATAATAAGTAAAACGAGAAAACAACACTGTACCCACTTAATTGTTGTGAGGGATCAGTATGCGAACACAAAGGAGTTGAGTCCCTCCATTACATGAATAACTACAAAATTAAATGAAAAATGCTATAAACATTTAATAGAGCGAGGAAATTTTTTTTAAAGAAATCAAAAAACAAATAATATAAAGAAAAAAGAAAGATATTAAGAACATAACAAACTACCAGTATATAGGCAATGATGAACAAACATTGAAAAAAATCGAGGAGAAGAAAATCTAAATGAAGAAAGATACATTTTATAGTGGCACATGAATTATGAGGCATTGAGTAATAAGCTACAAGTCTTTGACTGAAAGGTTTTTATCGAGGGGAATTTTTTGACCTCATCTATTGAGGGAATTGCCGAAGTTGGATCATATTACCTGGAATGAGATGAATAGCAAAGGAGGTTTTTATATCAGTTCTTGTTGGTGGTTTTTGACATTATTTTGAAGAAAACTTCCAAATTTTGGGCTTTTCATTAAGAAATAATTAGTAGGGTCACTTATGCCACGTTTACAGGCCTCATCTGGAATATGCTGCCAGTGTATGGGATCCATATGGAGCGGGGTTGATATCGGAATTAGATCACGTGCAGCGAAGAGGAGCTAGGTTTGTAAAACGATGCTACGATAAGTTTAGTAGTGTGTCTGGATTGTTAGAAGTATTAGGATGGGAATCGCTATCACGGCGTAGAATTAATTGTAGGCTTAATCTCTAAATTTTAGGAAAAACATCTCTCTGACTACATAAAAAATATACTATTAACGCCTTCGAACTACGGTAGTTTAGATCGCGCCATTAAGAATTAGAGAGATAGATGGTATAGCCGATAGGTATAAAATGTCATTTTTTCCGCGTACCATTCGGGACCATAACAGCTATGATCGTCGTCATGAATAGCGCGAATGGTGAGATTAGCTAGATTGTAGATATTTATCTTTATAGTCTCTACGTCTTATTTATGCGTGGTGTAAATACTGATTTTCTTATTCATGCATGATATTTTGAATCTGTAGTAGTAGTCTTTGCATCACTTGTATGTTGGAACGATTGACGATAGAATGTTTCTTGGATATTAGATTTTTAATTGGCGCTTTGCATGTGTGGTACGCGGGTTTCAATGTAATTTCGGTGTTCTACCGTATCATTCATGCATGCCTGGTGTGGAAGCACCCCCTGCCACACACCCTTTGGGTGGATTGCAGGGTATGACGTAGATGTATGTGTACATTACTAGGGTTAGAATGATAGTTAATAAGGCGACTTAACCAACTTGCGTTTAGACGGCATTCTTTCACCATTGTTAACATGCTGGTGGCCACTGGTGGAGAGTCAAGATGGTAATGTAGCCCACAGCCCAGCAAACATCGTCAGTCGCTTTTGGTTTGTTCAAGAGCTGTGGGCTATATTCCTGAGACTAGTATAGTCGAGAAAAAGTTCACTGTACTATTAAAAATATTACATGAAACCCACTAAGCAGCAAAATCGCCAAAGTTGTTCGGTAGCTAATGGTATTGGCTTTAGTATTCAATGCTGTAGTATTACCTTTAAACAACGTTTTATGTGGTTCTATGTATTAAAATTATTTGGCCTGTTTTTAAGTTTTCATTGTCTGTAAAGTATTCTAATGAAATCTGTGTTTTATGCATTAGTAATTTTGCAATAATTTTTGTGCCTCAGCGTGACTCTCAGGGTATGAAGAATTAAGGTACCTGCCTTTAGTTGCTTTTCATCGCAAATGACTCTTAACACTGTTTGAAATGGCACAGACAATTCTCTCTCACTGCATGAGTTAGTACCTCAAAGTATGCTTGAATCAATAATTGCAGTAATATTTAGTTGTGAAAATGTTGCAACCCGCGTACTGCCATGGCCTTGAATTTGATCATGAACTGGAATGAGTATTGAATGCATGGCGTGCAATCACTCCGTGCCGTACACCTTGGAAGTATGTTACACGGTATTTATACATCTACATACAAGCCTGCGAGCTGTCGCATTGGCGTGTGGGTGGAGGTGTGAGGACCAGGGATGTTGAGCGAAACTGAAGTCATGGTTCCGGTTCAGAGTGGGTTAAGATAAAGTTTCGGTTCACGGAACCGAACCGAAAGTAGGAACGAAAGTCACGGAACGAAAGTGGTTCCAGAACGAAAGGGGAACGAAAATATTTTGAACGGAAACCCAAAGGAACGAAAAAGGAATCGTTCCAATTTCGGTTCAGGCAAGGAAAAGATTCTTTCCAACCTTCCCCCATATGGTTCCTAACTTACGACGCCAGCCGTGTAGAGTTGCAAAGTGGAAGGTGTGAAATGGTACATTGTATTTTGGGAAGGTATTGAGCGAGTTCAGTTTTCATTTTGGTCACTTATTGTGCGTGGGAGGAACGAAGTTTTTACCCTATATCTTGAAACATATTCGTGGATGTAGACATGTGAATTACTTAGTTACTCCGTATTTCTGTGTCACCGATAATACTCGTCGCTTTACATGACGGAAGTGTCGTACCGAATGTTTCTGAATGGCTGTAATATTGTGTTTATTGATTCCTCTTTCTTTAAGTCGACGAAAGTAGACTCGAAGATTATGTCGACTCGGATTTCGTTGTGGGCGGATGGAAATTCTTGTGGCAAGGAGGAAGATGTGGGGGGGATATGTATGGGAGAGGGGAGTCCGACCTTAGAGGAGGCGAATCCCATATTGACGCACGGGCGATTCCCTTTGAAGTGGATTGTGGCGCTATCCTCTCGGACTTATTTAGGTCGCCGGGTTCAAATGGATGTGGAAAGATGGAAGGTTGGGGAAGAATACCTAGTCCTCCTTAAGGCAAACATGTCTTGACGGCTTCTCTTGCCGCCGAAGAAAGAAAGGCGCCCCCTTGAGCGACGTCTGCAGTGTTTTTCCCCATAATCCCACCATTTGCTCTATTTTTGTGGACGCGAAAATGTCTCTCTTAGCTTCAAATGTGCAAAACCAATTTCTCAAGAGAGTTTAACTGCTTTTTGTGACATCTGCGTTGTACATCTCCTATCTAACTTTAGGGTGTGACCGTCGAAATATCCTTTCCTTGTCGTCGCATGTAGCGACACTGAATGCCACGGCAATACCAATATATGATTGCGAAAACTATATTTCTATAAGAGAGCGTATTAACACAAACTTTCCGGAACACAAGGAATTTTCATACTTGAAAATAAACCCTCGTGCAATGTCCTCACTATTATTTTCATCACCGACCACGGTTTCAGCACATTAAGCCGTCATCAGGGTACATAGCTCCAAATGTATAAAAGGATGAGACATTTGGAGTAATGCACCCTCATGTTGGCATAGTGTGTTGAAACTATGGTTGGTGACTAAAGTAAAATTGTGGGCATTGTACAAGTGTTTATTTTCAAACATAGAAAACTATATTTCTATTATACTTCGTACAATCATGATTTATTTTAAAACTATTGTACTTTTCTAAGCATTTTGAAGGGTTGTATAGCTCGTTTTTCCAAATAGTTAGGCCATAAGGCAAAACAATACCTGGACAATGTTTTTTGTATTTAGTTTTCGTTGTTAGGAGAGAAATTATGTAGGTTGAGGGAAGGTTGAGTTATGAATGGGCCAGCAGAACCATGGAACTAGGAATGAGGGTATAGGAAAGGTTATTTTTGGTATCGAGGGTCTTTTTTCGGAAAGGAGTGATGAGGGATGCGGTAAAAGTTTCTCATTACATCGGTTCGCGGAGTGCTTTATAATTTCGATTTTCTCGAGAATGTCCTTTTTTTAGTATTTCGGGAGGACTTAAAATTCCGCGGGGAGAGTCGCTCTGATTACTTTAATTAACGAATTACATATTTATTCAATACAATGAAATAAAATGCAATATGCATTCAATATGTTACAATTCAGTACAATATTTGCCATAAATTTAATTTTATACAATATATATTGCAATAATTTCCCGTTGGATGGGTTACAAAAGGATTTAAAACTACAGAATTAAAATTACAGCAGCTGTACAAAGTCCGCCTGAGTCAATAGACTCGTCAGGCGGTACTTTGTCAATGAAATATGATACAATATCACCTGGTTTTACACTTTATGGATAAAATGTTTCAATTTCAAAAATGAATCTAAGGACAAAATGTTTCAAACTTTTACAAAACTCACAGTTAGAAAAATTAAAATCACAAATAAAAAATCACAATTAAAATTTAAAAAATCGCAAACCCACTTTTAATGACAAATTCCAATATCAAAATCCCTCTTACTCCATCAGGTCCCTTGTGCTAATAACTTTTGAAAACATATCCTTTTCAATTCTGACAGGGATATCTCATCTGATATATATGTCACTATCCAGTTTAAAAGTTTTGTCACTATTATGATATTGTGCTAAGATTGAGGTTTTTTCCTTGTTATAGATTCTACCGTCTGCGTAGTGACGTTCATACTATGATCACTTCTCTCCAGCGAAAATGAAATAACCTTAGTGATCAAAATTTGAGATTTTAGGAACTCTGTATTCTTTTGCAGGTAAACTGGTAGAGAAGAGACGACACAATCGCAGAGATGTGTGTTAAGACTATCCGCACAGAACGCGGAGCTACTCAAGAAGTGGATTTTCTATTCATTTTCCTGTGGTCGATTCTGGATACGACAGGCTATTGCATCTAATTCTTTCAACTGGAAAGCTCCGGAGTCCTTAGGGCATGTTTAATCATTTGCAGCCGGTTTTACCCTACTTTTCTTCCATCATAATCAAGTCTTTGAAATGCATGCGTTGACCTTTTGTACTTGAATAGAGCCGTTTCTGGGTGTAAAGTCGCTGCTCATTCACCCTACCTGCATCTCACGAATGACAGTATTTTTTTCTATGTCAGTTCAATTGCAACCAATTACATCTCTATGTCAAGCTTTTCTAGTGCTGCTTCCCCTGGTCACCGACGTATGTGTCACCAAACAAAGCCTGATGTCGTCGTCCTTTCCTTGTGCCCTGCCCTGCCACTCTCGGACTTAATTCCGTTAATTCTTGTAAAGTTGGGCTTATGAAGTGGTGTTGAATTTCCTCGTTCCATTTTATATTTGAAATATAGTTGAGTTTTGAGACTCTTATCTTTCTGAAGTACTTAATCAGCGAATTATTATCATTTGGTGGCGCTTTAAAGTACATGCGGTGAAATTAATTCTGTAGCGATTTTTTAGTTCAACTTTTCTCTTAGGCTCCTATAAAATCTTTTTGAATTCCATTGCCCAGCGAAATAGACAATAGCAACATTGGTGTGACGCTGGAATTTTGAGCTTTGTATCAAGGGTTTGGACATTTGTGGGCTCTAGAGGTGGTGGTTGAGACCCTGAAAGTGTGGAAAATCGGGAGGAAATTCTCTAACTTCCTAGGATGCCTATCTTTAACGGTAGAATACGTATAAGCTCCTGAGCCCTCTATTGTAACTTTAATTAGGGACTAGCGAGTATTTGGTTTAATCGTTGGTGTGGGGTAAAGAGGGCAATGAGTGGACTGTAATAAGGGTTACAAAAGGATTACTTCCACTGTATTTCGTGACAGTTACACAAGCTTCATAAAGTGTGCCGAGTAAAAGGCACAAACAAAAAAGGCGACAGCGAAAGGCATGCAGCGAAGTGGGCGTGGTGCGAGCGATGGTAACAGCGTGCAGCAAAGCGGGCGTGGAGTGGGCGGTGACAGCGGCATGCAGCGAACAAGGCGAGGTGCAGGCAAGCAAGCAAGTCGAGGTGCAGGCAAGCGAGCGAACAGCAGCGGCGGTGCGAGCGGGCCAGCTAGGCGAGGTGCGGGTGAGAGGGTGAACGACAGCCTGCAGCAGTGCCCGCGAACCAGCAGAGAGAGAGAGAGAAAGAGCACGAGAGTGTGCCGAGCACAGGAGTATCCCGTCAGCGCCTCCACCGGAACACAAGAAAACTCGTCAGCAGACGACAAAACAAAAGAAAAACAAAATGAGTTCTCACAGAACGCAACAGTTGGCAAAATCATGTAAATGCCGTAGTCGACGTGAAAGTTTTTCATGAAATTTGCAATCACTGCATCACGCTATTTTTTCATGTCGTCGAAAGAAAAGATAAGCGAAGAGCGGGTGCGATAAGGAATGTAGCTTTGGATGGAGCTGAAACATGAACTGTTGAGAAAGAGTTCCGGAGTAGGTTGCAGACGTTCGGGATGTGGCTATCGAGGATAATGGAAAAAGTTCCGTAGATGGCAGAGAAGGCGGAAGAGGAATTCCTTGGTGTCGTTGGTGAGGAGAGGAAACTTTCAATGATGATTAGAGGGATGTAATGTTGGTGGTTGGAACAGATAATAAGCGACGAAGAGATGCTGAGAGCCGTGATAGAGGGGAGAATTTAAGTTAAAAATTGACATGCGGAGAAAGAGAAAAGGATTAATTGACGGCATGAAGAGAAGTAAGGCAAAAGTAAAAATCTAGAGCACTAGGTCATTTCCATTTTAGCATACGTTTACCATAAACATACCGCCTGAAAAATAATTCATTTAGTATTTCTATCGTAATATTTTTATGGGGCAAGCAGAAACTTCAAATTGGGGTTATAATTACAATTCCATTAATGAAATATATGCCACCATCATTTCTCGTAATTTAGAGCTCGATGTCAAAGCCGCTCTGCCGCAAAATATTCTCGATATGAATGTAGAGATTTCGTCCCGGGGAAAAATTAATGCCTTATCCTCGGATCGTTTTATTCGCTTGCAAGAAGAATGGCGATTGAGCAAATCTGCCAAGGTTTTAACCTATTATTCTTAAGCCTACCTTAACCAATACATTACTGTAATAATACTCAATCAGTTTTGTGCCGAAAGTTATGATGTAGGTCGGCAACATTTGGAATGCTGTGAAATCTTTTGTCACTCTCCCGTAACGGCCTCCGATTTTACATCATAGCCGTACTGCCGCAAAATATTCTCGATATGAGTGTAGATATTCCACCCCTAGAAAAAATTAATACGTTTTCCTCCGATCTTTTTATTCGCTTGCTAGAACAATGGCTATTGATCAAATCTGGACGGTCTTTACTCTCTTATTATTAAGCCTACCTTAACCAATGCATTTCTCTCATAATACTGGATCAGTTTTGTGTCGAAAGTAGTGGTGTAACTCTGTGATTTTGAATGCTGAGAAATCTTGTGTCACCCTCCGGTAAAGGCTTCCTATAAGGGAGGGTGATCTCATATTCTCCCCGCCCCCCTTTTCCCTGCTTGCCTACTGCGGGCGTCTGTTTGTCCGTCCTATCCCCCCACCATTTCTTTCCTCAATCCTCTCCCTTGGCCTTCGGAGACCGCAGTGGGCACAAACACCTCATATCTGACCCTTATTGCGCTCGGAAGACTCGTCCCCCACTGTTTGTTTTCCCTTTCTTTCCCTCTCCGCTCTCCGTCTCCCAACCCTCCACTGCTGCTTTCCACTTCGCCGTCCACCTTCCGTCCGCGATTCGAATGCGAAGGCGTTGACGATGAGGTGGCGCCGATTCGCTGGCTCGGAAACATTCGGGCAAGGAAGGTGTGCATTGTCAATTACCCATTTGCCGACGAATTTTTTCAACTTTTAAAATCAAATAGGAGTCTTAAAAACAGGAGAGCGTGTATGAAGCAGTGTATGGGGGTATATGAGGCAAAAGAGGTTTGCATGGATAGGTCAGTATGGAGGAAATTATTGAAGCAGAGTTAGATGTACAAATATATATTTATGAGTGAAAATTTGTGACTTTACCTACCACAGAAGGGAACGGCGTGATTGGTATATTTGTATGTAAAACCAGATGTTGGAATTTTTCGACCTCTTCATGTAAAAATAACGCATTGTTGTCTTCGGGAGGTAAGTCTCATAAATGACAGCCCGCTTCTATTTCTTCGCCGACGTATCGCAATGGTATAAATGCTTCTTCAGTGCCGAAACTAATTCACAGAATTGACAATCTTGATGATTGAATTTTGATTCAATATGGCTACGAAAGACTATCCAAAACAGTTAATGTACCTTAAAGTCGACCATATCTAGTGAGGTTTGATGTAACAACATTTACAAGAATGAAAATTGACGGATGCTGCACACTTTGTGGTCACTTATCAGATGTAATTCACCTAATTTCACAATAACCACGTGTTTCGGGGTGTTAAATTGCCAACGTATGGTAAAATTTCCAAACTTCGGTTTGTTTTGAGTATTTATAGTCGTCTTTCATCAAAGGATTGTTTTTAATTGTGAGAGGAGAGATTAAGTAGGATAGCTGTCGGAACAGATGCAGATTGAAGAAATATCTCTCGGGTATTTCACCGGGTTAGCAGCTCCCTGTCTCCCGACACATTCCGTCTCAGGAGCACTCCGTAAAGTATCCGAGGAACAATACATTCACCACTGTTATGCGTTTACTGATCCATTCGCTAGTTTCAATACCCTCGCAATATCTTCAATGTAGAACCATTGTTAATCAGTAACAATATGTGCAACTTGTAAACGGCGAATTCGAGGAGTTTAAGCCTACACAACTGCAACAATTCAACGTAACAAAACAACGCGCGGAGCTGGGTCGAGGCGCGCCATCGAAAAATCGAGTTTGCTTTCGGCGTCGCCGACATTTTTCCAATATTTTCCAGGATAATGTTACAGTATCTTTGCTTAATACTCGGATGAAGTATTTCGGTGCGCATACTTCTTAAATCAAAGATAATGACTACGTTATATGAAATTTTTCCTGAAAGTGCGTCCGCTATTTTGTGACGTAACAGCGCAAAAATATGGAGTAAAACTCTCTGAAACATATGCAAAGTATAGGTAAAGAATCATATGGAGAGTTGTAAAGAATTTTTTAATTTCATTTAAATCCTTCCACTTCTCCACCACCTGCGTAACTTCTAAGATATTCGACGAAAAATGAAAACGGGCGTTTTCTTGCAAATTTTGTCATTTTTGCGCCTCCGTGTTTAAGTACCGGCTTAGATCTAAAGGAAGTGGCTTATTATTCCATAATCAGCTAAAATTTGTTAAAATATGTGCCAGGTTTCAAGTCTTTACCTCAAAAAAGCTATTTTGGACTGAAGTCCGCCTTTTTTCGATTTGGACGGAAGTCGATTTATAGCCACCGCGCGACGTTTTGAAGGACGACTTGCTCTTCAACTTCCGGTTTACTGAAAGCCGTCCTTACATATTTTCAATCATTAATGCACCTCTACTTAGGGTCCTGTATCATCTGGTTGGCTGTGACGCATGTATGTTCTTCCCCCTTTCCTGACTTATTTAATGGGTTTTACGTTAGGCCTTCAGGTACTACGCTGATAGAAACCAGTATCATGGTTGAAATTATTCGGTAGTAGACGGATCTCGACAGCTGCATTGACCAGGCGGTCCCGATAGCTTTCCAAGCGGCTAAGCAGTTGGCCACCTCTCACTGTATGGCAACATCCTCACTTATGCTGTTCTCCGCATTTCCTCCTCAATATTTCTCTAATAATTAAATTTTTTATTTGCTCCAGTTTGTGCCTTCCTAATTTGATGGCGACCATTTATGAAGTAAAGTTAAATAAATTGATTTAAGAGAGAGAATGCTGAAGAGGATAATTGCGCGGAGAACAATGGGAAGTCGTGGACGAGGAAGGTAGAGGATAGGCATTCTGGACGAAATAAGAAGAGGAAGACGATTTGAGGACATTTAGAGGGATCTAATGGCGGATCGCATATAGAAGGAAAAATGGAATGAAAGAGGACGTGGAAAGATAAGATGAAGACGGAAGAAATTAGGGCGTTTGAAAAAGACCTGTACAAAAATCTGCCAATCAGCTGGAAGAATATTCAATAGAATGAATTTGATTTAGATGTCCCAGAAAATGTCATCATTTTAGTTTTTCTAATGTTTTTGTTCATGGCGTATTCCGATGATTAGTTTTCTAGAATCTATTATCCTACCTTTCTCTGATTTTCACTAAAAATTTATATTCACATACATTTGCCAAAGCTGGCAGTTCTTTCATTGATTATGAGCGCCAATAATGGCTTGAATGTTAAATTTTATGTGCTACATTCATTTATAATTTGCATCTCAGTAATGTGTATCTTAGTGAACCTGTTAATAGGTGGAAGAGTGTTAAGTGACCGTCAGTTAGGATGTAACATTGTGGTAAAGCGTTGAAGCTCGGCTAACTGGTTCGCGGCAGGGAAAATTAATTGCTGTTGCCCCACGGCCTACGAATGTGGTTTGAAAAAGGAAAACTTCTTCGTCTTTTGTTCCCCTCAATTTGCGCCAAGCTTTTGTTGCTGCTTTCCTCTAGTGTATCGATCGTTTATTTAAGAGCCTAAAGCCATTAGGGGGAGGGAGAATTAAGTCTTTGCACTTTCGTGGAATTGTTGGGAGGGAAACTGCGACGGAGAGGGTCGAGAGGAATGGTGTGGTAATGGCTACACGGTATTTATAGTGGCATATGGTATATAGTGGTGTATGGTATCCAGTTCGAAGGTTTACCAATCGTCCAGGTCTTGATAGAATACTGAAACAAATATTCGGGCCTTCAGACCAAAAACGTGTCCTCTGACTGATAAAAATAATAAATATCCTATCTCTCGACGCTGCATTTTATTGGAAATTGAACTTAAAATTACATGGCGATGAATCCAAGAGTGGTTTATAATCAGGGAAGAATAATACTACTCATTCAAACATGTTTGTCATTTTTGCAAAAATCGCTAGGCAAGAGACTAATTTTCCCAGAAAATTATATGGGTAATTAACTGTAGGCCCCAATCTACCTTTTTCCATCATTAGCAAATAATTACAGATACACCAGTCAGATACGTTAGCTCGAATAGAATGGCTCTCTAGTCGACTCATATGGCCGATGAAAAGTGTTCATTAAAAATACAATCGTGGAATTACTTTCATATCACGTGTATATTAACCTTGTTTTAATACAGTTGAAGGCCGTCGTTACTTGGATCAATATTTTCAAAACCGTACCTGCGGAAAGGTGACCTTTAATAGTTGTTTTGACATAGTCGCGGTGGAACCTTCTTTAACTGTCTTCTTTGGGCGCCTTCAAATTTAACGGCAGTCATCCAGTGGGTTGTAGAATGTTCCGTGGAAAATGATGAAGGTGGTGGTGACAAAAGTGGAGCGATCGGCGATAGGTCAAATCAGCGTTATTATCGCTCGAAATTCATCCTTGGACCATGCGTTCAGAGACAAATGCGATTGAACAATTTCCCACGCTGGTGCCTGCGTGCGAACGCTATTGCAGTAGTTAAAAAATCTTGGAAAGAGAACAGGTTTTATGGACGGGATGAAGAGGGGTGTGAAGTACACGGAGATGAAGAAAGAAATAAAAGAGGGAGATAAGGGCCTTCACGAGTGGAAACCAGGATGATTTTCTCTGACTTTAAATGAAACCTATCTAAAACTGGTGATTACTCAAATAATACCTGATCATAATAACTTGGCTAAGAAGGCCTCGCGTTGGGCGTTTACCCTTTTTCTGGTTTGATCTTTCCTGTAATAGCTGAAGAATTGCAATATTTTTCCTCTTGAGATGAAGAGATGTGTTATTATAAAAGAAATAATTTTCTCATAAATCGGTTGCGTTTTTTATTCGAACTTCCCATCTACAGTATTTCCGGACAGGACAGCGAAGACCAACACCCAGAACTTTTTTTCTTTTTTAATCTTTTGTATGTATGTAATCTTTTAATCGTATGTAAACTTGTGTGTATGTAAACTTTTAAACCACTTCGAGAAAATACTGGTGCTGAATTTACTCAAGCAATGAATACTTAAAAGTTAAAGGAAATCTCCAATGGCCTTTCGAAATACGCGTATCCGACGCTCACTCTCGTCTTCCACTTTCATCGCGTCGTGCTCCAATGACTTCGCTCATTTTGAGTAAATTCTCCCAGAAGGTGTGCCTGTGAGAGTGAGTATTTTTCTGAGAGCTTCTGAGTGTATTTGCCCTGAGTTTGTCTCTGTCGAGGGATTATCGTAAACTTTCACAGAAAGTGTGTTTGAAGATCATAATCCTAGCATCTCTAACTGTGCCCCTTTAACCCTACGAAGAATCCCATCGTTGGGTTGAGTGTGTGTGTCCTGTGGCTGGTCACTGACGAGGAAGTAACATTCTCGTGAACCACCACAGTAAAGCCGGCTTCATAGGTCGGCGGCGGCGGGGATCATGAAGTATTTCGCCGCGACCGGTAGCGGTGGACCCTTCATAGGTCGGCGGCGAGAAAACAAATGAAAGGCGGTAGGCGTACTATAACATTGACACTGCAGTATTTGCATGTCATCGGAAAAGCAACATTTTTTTACTCTTGAGAATAATTCGTGCTATATAATGATAGATTTGGTTCAAGATTAGTATGTAATTATTTATTAATGATAATTTGATGGCAGTAGTTTCACCATAACCGTATTCGTCAAGCTAACGTGCAACGCCTCAATCTGAAATCCATGTTTATTGAAATGAGTTGAGAAAAAGCCTTGTCACTAAATTCAAGAATTATATTGTGCATCCTCATTATATCAATACTTACATTCGAGCGAGTGAAATAATTAGTCATTGTTTAACGCGTTAGGCAGTGTCATATCAGCATTGATCCACTCCACTGTCCCACACTCGTGATCACCTCCACTGTCCGAATATGCAATAAACAATAGCCACAACCCGTACATTTTCTCCCCGTGGTTGCACCATCAAGAATGGATAAAAAATATTTTGCCTTAATAATTTTCAATTGGCTTGATTTAAGCCACTCTCTGGTTAACGCTAGTAGATTAATGATGCTATATAACTTTAAGGAAGGCTATTTCCGTTGGATACCAGCTCATATTTTCGCTAGTCATTATAAATTATACTCTTAACATCTTAAATATATCGTAAACATTATGCGCATCGCTTAAAGAATCTTTTACTGATACGGATGGGCTCGCTAATCATCCAAAGAGGATTCATTTTTGAAAGGCAGTGGGTTTTCCCGCTTCTCGGCCAGCTTCCGCCGCCACAGAATTCAGTCCAGATTCAGTCATGCTGAATATTTGCGGCCCCCGCTAGCCATCATAGCACAGCTCATCGGTCTGACGTCATGATTTCTAAAGAAGTGTCCTCATTGGCTGAGTACCACCACTTCCGCCGCCGCCGCCGACCTATGAAGCCGACCTAAGGGGTTATCTGGGGGGTCATTCTGTATTTCGTCGGTTCCGTACCGATCGGTAGCCTACCGACGGCATGAATACCGTACCGACATTGTCCTCGTCGGGGTTCCCTTACCGACGGAGCTTTCTCGGGCGATTCCGTAAGCAAGTCGGGCGCTGTTCCAATCGGTTTGATAACTCCTCCCTCTCAAGATACCCCTCCCTCCCAATTTTCCGAGTGTTGCCGAAGCTGAGGGTCACATGGCCCATTTCAACCAATGGAGACGAGAGACACGATAGAAGAAACAAATGACTAAATGAAGCCGCGTAGTGCTCTCGTGGGTATCCATGGGTATCAACCAAAACAACATCCAGTGACACATATTATAATACACAGACTCAATAATGTCGAAAGTAAAGTCATTCATACACAGTAATGTCGAAAGGAGGAGGATAATAAGTTCTCTGAATTGATTGCGTGACAATGTACATTTGTGCAATAAAAAAGTGCTCCATATTTCAAGTACAGTGCAAGTAGCTTATTTATGAACATGAAGTTTTTCAAATAGATGTTTGGTGCAACGAGAACTAATGTGTTGTGATTTATGTATGTAGAAATATGATTTGTCAATTATACCGATTTATTCATTATTTGTGTGTGCAAATTAACACGTGTGATGAAAAGCAGACAGTTTATCGCGTTGTATAGATTTGGTCTTTCTAGCCGCAGAAGTGGCCTCCGTGTGGAGTGCAAACCTTCGGAAGATGGTTCGAATTAATCGTCGAAACTAATTGTACAGTATCATCATGAATATAGAATATTTGTGGGGTGCTTATGAAATGTTCGCATTTATTTGCTTTATTCGTGTGTATAGCAATGGTAATGCTGCGCGCTCGTGCCATGAAACATTCATTAAGCGTCTTCGTGGAACGATTGTGAATGTAAAAATGACTTGAATGAGTAGTATTATAAACTATGATGAGAGGAAATGAAGTGGAGGGGCCGCTAAGTATGTCGTTGAACACTTCCTTGCTTTGCTGTTGTTGCATGTATGTCATTGTCAGCACACATATATATATATATATATATATAATGTCAGGAGCCCTGAAAGTTTCGCTGAAGCTTGCTTCTCGGTCGCTACTCCGTAACTACCTAATTCCTAGTTGGCAGTATTTATGTAATAATCCAAATTTAATTGAGGCATAGTGATAATTGACAGTTCAGTTTAAAAGGTGCTTCAAACTATTTTGTTTTGTTGTGAAAACTGGGACTGAAGCGCAAAAAATTCAGTAAAAGCACATATCTCACAGCGGCACGATAAAGCCTATTTCTCAAATAATAAACTACAGTAGCGTGAATAAGTAGGTTTCCTGCGTGGCTGAATGAACAAAATTAGACCATATGAGTAAAATTTCAAATTTGAGAATATACATTATGCGCAATAATTACTGACATTTGTCGCGGAGGATTTTCTGGAATTAATTGGCCATACTATAATAAGGTAATCCAACATGCATCATAGGCAAAATATTGGCCTGTAAATGTACTTGATAGCGCCAAATAGTAAAACATTTTGAGGAGCCAAGCGATCAATACAATGCTACACATCGGAATTCCAGTTGTTTTCAGGTTTTTCTTTTAGGCCGTCACTTTTATTATCATAACTTCAACTTGTGCATTACATACAATGTCTCTATTAATCATGTGAATAAAGTATTTCGCTATTACAAGGCTCAAATAAACCTATTTCAGACAAAAATCTAAATACATCGTCCATTTGTTACGGTGTCTCTCAAGCAAACCGACTGATCCCCCTCGGTACCGACAGCTTTTACGTGTCGGTACGATCTCCCGACGGAAGCCCTTCGGCGCACCGATCGGTTTCATACAGAATACCACGGTAGTCGGTGTGACGTCCCACCCGACGAAAAGCTTCCCGTACCGATCGGTTCGGAGTTACAGAATGACCCCCCTGGTTAGAGAATGTGTTTGTTCACAGGCGAGGAATTGTTTTTTTGTTTCCGTAAACCACCACAGAAAAGTTGTTCCTGGTTCCTTTGTACGGAAGAGTGGTGCTGATGTAATTTATTACGGCAATTGAAGATTTTTCTTTAACTTTTTATTATTAATAGATATTCATTGCTTGTGTAGATTGAGTACTAGTATTGGCTCGAAGTGGATTAAAAGTTTACGTTCTGGATGTTGGTTTTCGATATCCTGTCGGGAAAAATACTGTAAATGGGAAGTTTTAATAAAAAACGCAACCGATATATGAGAAAATTATTTCATTCACAATAACATATGTCTCTTCATCTATAGAGGAAAAATATTGCAATTCTTCAGCTATTAAAGAAAAGGTCAAACCGGAAAAGGGGTAAACGTCCAACGCGAGGCATTCTTAGCCAAGTAATTATGATCAGGTATTATTATTTGAGTAATCACCAGTTTTAGATAGGTTTCATTGAAAGTCAGAGAAAATCATCCTGGTTTTCACTCGTGAAGGCCCTTATCTCCCTCATTTCTTTCTTTCTTCATCTCCGTGTAATTCCCACCCCTCTTCATCCCGTCCATCAAACCTATTCTCTTTCTTCCCATTCTTCACTTGCCCAGCATCACGGTCTTGAGCAAAGCAGTGCATATACCTCATCAGCCCTTTCAGTCTCACCCCCAGTCTCCTCCTGATCTCATCTGAAAGGTTCCTTTACTCACCTATCGCACTCCGAGCCAATTCCTCGTTTGCCTTCCGTCCACCGAACCTTCTCCTTCCTCCTCCTCATATATATCTCGGGAACCTCCCATATATTCTCGTCGTCTTTCTCTGAATCACGTTTCTGCTCCATGCAATGCTATAACACTCCATACCATACACCTAGGCTTAGCCTGTTTGAGAATTTCAGGACTGGTGTCTTTTAGAGTGACACAGAGAATATTATCATGACGCCTCTCTATATCTTTAGTTCTAACAGAAGCGATAAAATAAGAGAGATACATTGACGAACAGATAGGCAGAAAAACTCGTTCTTTCCGTGCACAATAAACAACTAGAGTAAAAATTAAACTCTACTCAATACTTTCCCATATTACAGCTAACCCTTACTCACCATTTCACCTCCCAAAGCCTAATCCCTTACATATTTACACGACTGGTGTCTTAACACCCCCCTGCCACACGCCCATACGGCGGCTCACAGGGTAGTATGTATATGCAGATGTCGACCATGTTCTTCACCAGCCTCTACTTTATATCCTTACCCTGGGTCCCAGTCATCAGCTCCCTTCTATTACTAAACTCTTCCTTTGCTAACGCTATTCCACAACGTATGTCTTTGCCACTATATCCGTTTTTCTTTTAGCATACAAAGTTATTGTAATGCTCTACTTGCTTCAGTTTATAAACTTTTACTTTTATGACGATCCTTGCTCTCCTTGTCCTAGTGAATCGCATTACTTTTGTTTTAGTAGCCCTTTTAAAGGCTGTCTTCTAGTGAAAACAACAGTTGACTTCTCCACGAGTTTTAATAACGATACGACGCATCTTCACCATCAGGTACTAGCCTTGACTCTGGTCTAGTACATAGGACATCAGGTCTAGTACACGATTATGACAATGTGAGTTGAAACACGTCGTATCGTGTAACGTCGTGCTCTGCCCCAAATGAAAAGTAAATGTATTGGTTTGTTTAATATTTGTGAATTCGTTATTTTTTTAGTTATTATTTATTATATCGATGGTTGTTTCGTTTCTTTTTATTTATTAATAATAATATTCTTTTCTTTGAAGGCTTCCGCGACTCATATACTTGTTAATATTGCTGTTTTCAGGTATTCTCGTCGCGTGGTTAGTTTTTCTGACAACAGTTTCTCCCCTCTTCCTGGGGGCGTCTTCAGGTCAGTTGGACATTTTGTAATTATTGTTATTATTTATTTCCCGTTGTTATGTATTGCGTTGCTAGTTCAGTTGACCATTATGTTCATCTGCTGGACATAGATTTAAAATGTGTCTCCATTGCCCGCTCCTCGCTGTGGTCCGACCACTCTCTCCCAGGTTGAGGCAAGTGGGTATCCGTCCTCCCGATTGAAATTTGATGGATATTTAACCAGTTCTACTGCTTCTCTGATCAGCCTGGGAAAATAACGATTTTCCCTTGAGAGTACTCTCACTTGGTCAAAGGCAATCTGATGTCCTGGCTCGAACCACGCATGCTCTGCAACTGCGGAGAGGCTGAATCTCTTCTTTTCGGTGGCCCTCTGGTGCTCTTTAATTCTACATTGAATTGCTCTCCCCGTTTGGCCGATGTAGGATTTACCACATCTACATTTTATTTCATAGACTCCTTCATACATTACAGCGGGAATTTTGTCCTTGGGTTTTGGGATGATATCTCCAATTTTCTTCGAGTTCTTTCGAAATGCATAACAACGGGAAATAAATAATAACAATAATTAAAAAATGTCCAACGGACCTGAAGACGCCCCCAGGAAGAGGGGAGAAACTGTAGTCAGAAAAACTAAGCACGCGAAGAGAATACCTGAAAACAGCAATATTAACATATAATATTCTTTGTTTTATCAATTATTGAATGCTTGGCTTTTGGAAGCTGTTGTTGTTAAGGTGTTGTTGCTGAAAGGAAGAAATGAGATTTTTGTGAGAGAGGCTGCAGAGAGGGGATCGGAGATGATCCTGCTCTGAAATAAAAACCGATCTGGAACTTTAAATAGTGTCTGGAACTTTGTGATACAATTAATTAACTGAGAAAAAGAGTCACGTCATCATAATCGGTACTAAAAATTGTGGAAAAGCTTAATTCTGTTTTCATCGTGACTACCTTCCACTAAATTACGCCTGAATCTGTTAAACTTAAAAAAAAAATCTTCTAACATTGGCGAATTGCGATTTAATTCTCGCCGTGGACACCTTCCTGAATTTTTCCCTCCCGTTTTCGAGGAATACTGCGGTTATTCTAGAGTGTCCCCGAAGCTCCTTCTTCCGCGGATGCATCGCGTGTGAATAAAGCTTTCAAGTGCGGAGGCGGAGGGAGGCGCGAGGTATTGGCATCGCCGAACGGATTCCACCGCTGCATTCGCGTGTTCTCGGAACTTTATCGCCTCTCGTTGAGGGAAACGACGAGCACTGGGAACGAGGGGGATTTAGCATGGGGTGGCCTCCGCCATTGTGGCGTGATTTGTCATCGCCTTCGCATGCCGTCGGTTGCCTAAAGTGAGTAATTGATATCTTCCCCTCGGCGCCGCGGAGAAATTGGTTCTGCATGAAGCGAGGGGGTAATATCTCCACGTCGTTTGCTCCAGTAAACACACTATTTCATCTTTTGGAAAAGTGCCACTAGTCCTTCACACAATAATTATCGCAGGTCGTTCTTTATTCATACCAAGGTATTTTAAAAGTTTTACTCGGTTATATTTACAATTATCAATGATTGATATCAATGATAAATCGAAAATACTTATAACACCCCTCTGAAATATACAATGATGCCTTTATATTATAATTATCGTAATCATTCTTCTTCCAGCACGATGCATTGAACTCCACCATGCCAAGTTTCACTTCCTTTAAGATCTTTATATTCATGATTGGAATCGAAAATACTTATTCTCGGTTAAATTTACTTCAAGTTTTACTCGGTTAAATTTACAATTATCAATGATTTAAATCGAAAACACGTATTACACCCCTCTGAAACATACGATGATGCCTTTATATTATAATTATCGCAATCATTCTTCTTCCAGCACGATGCATTTAACTCCACCATGTCAGGTTTCATTTCCTTTATGATCTTTTTATTCATGATTGGAAACGAAAATACTTATTCTCTTTTCCTCATTTGTCCTACGCGCGTCGCCGACTTATGGTGTAATCAAACAAAAAAAATATTTCAGAGATTAGTTTGTGCATGGTATTATTGTTATCATCTCCCATCCCATATTTGTAATCCTCTCCCATTAGGTAAAACAAATATTTTCAAAAGTAAAATATCGCATTCGTAGGTTCCCACGGCGCTGGAATCTCTACAATTTATCGAGATTTTTTCCGAGTGGGTTGCTTCCGGGACAACGTTTTCACTTGCAGCTAGGATCCTTTCAACCTGAAGATGCTGGCACGGTATACAGTGAAACTTTCTTTATCACTACCAAATTACGCGTAAGAAATATTTAAAAAATGCAAACATCAGAAGGTCAACGATTTCTTTCTCGACTTCGAGGAATTTCAGCGCTTTGAAAATAATTATAACGCTTATTGTTGCCAAAGTGTGGAATTACTTAATGTTTTTATTCTTTTCAGTTCAAAAAATATTATCTGGATATCGTCTGTATCTGAGGGCACTCTTATGTCAGTAAAATGCTTTTTACATGTAAATGAGAAAAAAATTTAGAAACGAACTAATGCATTTTTTCTCCATCCAAAGATCTAATAGAAGACTTCGGATGCACTCCAGTTCGGCTCCGGCGCATTGATTATCGAGCGACACATTCTCACGAGCTGAGACTAGTGCGGAGAACAAGAGAAGAACTATGTTGTTGTCAAGACTGATAAAAAGTGGGAAAACTCCTCTCCTATTGTTTCAATTAGAGATTTCTTGCTTCTTTCTCAATAGACCAATTAGTAATGGGAAATTTTTGAAAAAAAATCCCCACGTAGAACGAGTCGCGTTGATTCAACCGATATTTGGCCCGATATATCGGTCTGATATATCCGAGGTATCGGGCGGTACGCTCCAAATTAGTTAATTAAACCACAGCTTATAGAGTTAGTGGGGGTCCTGGTGTACCGGTCGTTATATCAACGGTTACAGCAGATTTTTTGAGTTTGTTTCAACGACGGATATTATAGATAGCTTCAAAAATGGATACTCTTGCGGTCCCTTTAAGAGAAATGATTTTTAAGCTAACTCTGAAGAGTGTATTTCGACAATATCCTACCTCCGTAATCTTCGTGATGTTAGTATAGGACATGCTCTTCAAGATCATTTACGATGTGAAATGCCTGTTTTTGTATTACTAGTCTGCAGGTATAGGAATGACAAAACTGTGTCGCAATCACCATAGAAGAATTCAAAGACACTGTGGCAAAGTCAAGCGTTGGTTACCTGGCGAAGGCACTTAAGAACCCTCGGGTATCACCAAGTTCCGCTTACTGTATTGTGTCTAAATAAAAATTAAGCTACACAAAACAATAATCCTCACAGTGGCTATTTTTTGGTGGAGAAACACTAATATTGATGCGGAGATCGGAAAATAATGCCAGATATATTTGAAAGAAAGGCTATAAGAAAGATATTCGGCCCTGTGGATGAGAATTGACTCTGGAGGCGAAGATACAACTGCGACCCTTGCCATTTTTTCGGTGAAGTAATTCCACCCAACTTCATTAAAATTAAGAGACTACAGTCAAGGTGTGCACGGAGGATGGATGATAACAGGCCAGTCAAAAAAGTCATCAGAGGGTGAACGAAAGGAAAGATACAAATGGGAAATCCTAGGAAAAGATGGGCGGATTTGGTGGAGAGTGATGCAAGGGAAATTGCCTCGTCTACACTACAAGTGCATTTAAGTAAGTGGGATTTACTTAAAAGCAGCATTTATATACAGGCGAGAACATACTCACAGTCATTAAATGTACCTCAGCACAACCTAGTGTTCATGTGCGAGTATTTGTGTTTATTTCGGCTATTTATAGATCAGGTAGACATAGACATCAGATACGTGTGACTGCACAAACAATTGAAAACGAATAATAACGTGGACACAATTACTCAACTCCTCATATAAATTATGTAAACACACGCATGACGTAGATGACTATCGAAACTATTCGACCTGTCGATGAGGAGACCTTGACCGCCTCGACGGAACGCTATCTACATCTGCGTACTAGCCTGCGAGCCGGGGCATGGGCGTGTGACAGGGAGTTTTAGGTCACCAACCTCGGTATCAAGGACCTCTTAAATAGTGGTTCCCTGGACCAATCCGTTTCTTAAGTGGTAAAAGAGTGTCTACACGGTGTATTTAAGTGAAAAGTGCACTTCAATGCTTGTTTAAGGGATCAGTTTTGATGGGGCACATTTTAACAGCCATTGGGAGGAGGTATCGAAGAACAGGAATAATTTGAGACGATTTCTGGAGGTGTCCGAGGCCCGAATTGGGCTGCAGTGCCAAGGATAGACTGATAACACCGCATGGAATAAAGACTCGATAGAGGCTCTTTTAGATCTTCAAATGTCACTAATTGTAATGGACCAAGTTCTCCAAGAATACAAAATAAGAATAAATAAGATGAAGACTACAATCCTAGTAGGCGGAAGAGAGAAACTAAATGTAGAATTCACCCTGAGAGAAGAGAAATTAGAGCTAGTAGATTCCTTCACCTATCTTGGAAGTACCATCCCGTGGGACGGAAGAAGTACAACGGACATCAGGCAGAGAACAGTCCAAGCTAAGAAGGCGCTCATGGGAAAAACTGCTGTACTCAAAGAAGATAGGACTACAAACCGGGAAACAGTATGTGAAAACATTCGTGTGGAGCGTAGCACTCTATGGATCGGAAATATGGACTGTTGTAAAAGCTGACCAGAAAAGACTAAATGCGTTCAAAAACTGGGGCTGGAGGAAGATGCTTAAGATAAAATGGACGGAAATAAGAAATGATGAACTGTATAGAAGAATAGAAGTGGAAAGTACCATGCGGAATAACATTGATAAAAGAAGAACCGGATGGATTGGACACACCCTGATACACAATGGGTTTCTGAGGATCATAGTTGAAGGAAAAATAGAGGGAAAAGTCCCCAGAGGAAGGCCCAGGAATAAGTTCATGGACAAAATAAAGAGGAGAGTACATAGGAAGAGATACCAGGAGGTAAGGGAACTAGCATCAGATAAGGAAGGGTGGAAGGCCTGCAGTTAACCAATCTTCTGATTGAACGACCAATGAATGAATGAAGTGAATACTCGTATGACCCATCGACCGAGAGAGAGGAAACAGTCGGAACGCGTCGAGACGTGTCGTCGCTTTTTGCTACAATCTCGATGACGCTTCCGACGCCACGGTAGCCTGAATGGGGGGGCGCCATTAGCGCCCGGCGCCGCGAGCACGGCGAAGAGTGTCGAGAGCACCGTCCCACTCGTGACTTGTTTCAGCGACCCGCCCGCCCGGCCCGCCGTTTATTTTGCCGTCCACTCTCGCGAGGCGGCGGACACGAATTTGGACTCAACGCCCTCCCGCGCTTCAATCTGTTGTCAGGGGAAGGGGGTACGTACCTGGCCCACCCTCTTTACCCCTCTCCGCGTCCAACCACCTCTCTCCTCCCCACCGCTATGAGGGGGAACACGCCGTCCTCCTTTCGGATCTCTTTGGGGGAGGGAGGCGTTTGCCGTTGACCATCCGCATTGCGATGGTTTCATCTCAATCTGCATAACACCCTGGAAAGCCGCCTCAAGGATAAAGTGGAAGGGGATTAGTTTTCACCCTCATACATCTCACTCTATTCAACAAAAATAATTGAAACTAACACTATTACACTATACCCTCTTTATGGTCATTTACAGGAACTTTACATATGTATTCTATGAACTAATGGAACCTATCGGCCTCGGCGAACATTCAATTGTGTTCTATAAACTAATGGAACATATAAGCCAAGGCGAACATTCAATAAGTGCTGCAAAAACATTCGATACGTTAATTGGTTTCATAACTTTTGGCCTTGAGTTATGACTTACATAAGTAGCCAAGATCGCGGATGCGCACTGAACCGATTGGAGACTTAATTATGTACTTGATAAAAGAGTTGTTTTGAGACAGATGACCGGTAAGTTTACTCTTACTGACTAATTATTATGTACAGTAGCAATTATTCATAAACTGAACTTAAATAAATTTTATCCTGCGGTAGGAGATTAGATCAAGCATTCGAAACTAATAACTATTGGTAAATAATTTATGTAACTAATAGATGTGTTCCTGCAATCCGAAAATTTTTATGTTACCCATAACTTCATAGACCTCAGCGGATCTCGGACATCGGCGATGGCATGACTCGATCTTCGATAAGCCGCTTGTAATGTAAAATTTAACCTTTAATGGGGTTTAATGACATGGTTTTCATGGGATCTTGAATGTAATTCAACGGTACCATCTTTTGATTTTGTTACCTTCGAGTGTATGAGTTTGGATATGCCATTTTTATTGTCTCTTGTCTAAATAATGGTAAAGTCAGGCAACATTTTTTCCCAATGATGATGTCCAGATATCCGTAGCCTACGGCTAGAACTTTCAGGTAGATTGTGTGAATTCTTAGATATTGATGCCTGGATTGTAGTAATTTCAGCCGTTGTAAAACAAACACAAACTACCTTAAATAACGTAGCGTGGGTCGGCAGTATTGAACTGAAAGAGGCGATTCAGCATCTCGTATACGTTTAATTAACGCTACAAAGAGAAGTCCAAAGCAACTTTAAAGCCTATTTTATTTTCGGGACGCATCCAAAGCAGTATTAGTCTGGAGGACCTAATCCTACGGCACTATCTCAGGAGCCGGCTCTCATCAGACCTATCTATCTGGCTGCTTTTCCAGCCTTTCCTGACTGCTTCGTGGGTATCTAAATTTACATACTACGCTGCGATCCGTCGCATGGGCGTGTGGTAGGGTGTGTGAGGACACCAGCTGTATGAAAGGTGTAAAGGATAAGGTTTTTGAAGGTGAAATGTTGGCGTTATTAATGGGAGTGTGTTGAGTGGAGATTAGTTTTTATATTGCGTGGAATGAACAAATTGTTGTTCCTATCTATTCTGCAATTTATCTCTTTTATTTTATCGCTTCTACCCTACCTAGTAATGTAGTATGGCGTAAAATGATATCCTCTGTGTCTGTATAATGTGATCACACGCATGTTCGCTGGAGAGCGACCGCCGCTAACGGCCTCTATTGGGACAGTTTATCTAATACAGTGCTTCTAACCACCACTTTAAGAAGTGACAACTCAGTTTGCCCTTCGGTCACTTCCGGCTGGTCAGAAGTTAACTCGAGATGTTGGTTGTCAATTTTGACTATTCTCTCTTTGTGAGTTACATAATTAGAATGCATTCGCTGCAGGACATTCGCGTTGGAAATACTCTTCTCTGCTCGGTAAGGGAAGGGGATACGATTTTTCGTTCATTTTACAGGCGTCGTCATTTGATTGAGGATGGTACGAATAAAGAGTAGTCATTCTGTGAACTGTCTCATCTCATTTTATTGAATGGCTACTTTTTCCTCGTTTCACCATTTACTTCCTTTGGGCTTAAAGTTCTACTACAATATAAGTACTCAGAGCGTGACGTACCTATTTGATGTATAAGGCATTAACATTTTTCATTACTCTTATGTTAAGATAAAACTTTTTAATGAAATTCGGGATCGGCAGAGTAGGTGGCTGGAAGTGTAATAAAGGGCGATGGGTTGTCAAGAATGTGAATGAAGGAAGGATGTTGGGCAGGCGGGGAAGAGGAAGAATGAGAATAGGTTTCTTGGATAGGATGAAGAAGGGTGGATCGTATGCTTAGGCGAAAAAGGATATATTAGAGCGAGATAGGACCCTGAAGCAGTAGAAAATGGGAGATTCTCAGACATTCAATTAAATCTACCTTAACCGGTGGGATTCTTTGGAAAATATTCATGTGAAATAGAGTAGAAAATAAGTGAAATAAAATATTAAAGAGAGAGAAAAAATGTTAAAATAATAATTATATTTAGGAATCTTTTCTTTTTCGTTTCTGCGCCAAGGCTTGGTTCCCATCAACAAATTTGCATTCAGAGCAGTTAAAAGGTCGAATATTATTTCCGATATTTTAAATAATTTATGATACGATCGCCAATAATTTACCATATTTCCGATACTTGCGGATTAGCTTTGATATTTGCTTTAAAAAAGTTTGCAATTTGTCGTTACTACTCTCTTTGTTCTCCAAATATTTTTAAAATTGGTATTAGTTATCCTTTGTGAGTTAATTTTTTATAAATTTTTCATGGTTGAAAAAACAGTTTTTATTTCAAATATAAAATAGTAGGAGCGTCTGAAGAAATTTACAACTTGGCTGTTTCCACACGAGGTTTTATTTTTACCGACCATGGTTTCGTTACAGAGTAACATTATCAAGGTGTATCAATTATTAACCTTGATAATGTTACTCTGTAACGAAACCATGGTCGGTAAAAATAAAACCTCGTGTGGAAACTGCCATGTTGTAATTTCTTCAGACGCTCCTACTATGAAGGATTTCCACGAAGTCACGCCCGCTACCATTACTTAATACTCAAATATAAAATTTGACCGTTCTATTTCACAATTTAGTTTTGAATTCATTATTGGTATTGAGGAGGAAACATTGAAACTAATCTGAAACGCCAGATCATATGCCATTACTAAACGAGAGGTGCACTTGAGTTGGGTTAAATTAATTACAGCACATATATGCAGGCAAGCGTCTACACCCAAATATCAAATCTACATTAGCCTCAGCTAGTGTCCATGGAAAGAACTTTGCATCGCGCGAGTGTTGAGTTTCTTTTGGTGAGTTCTTAGTACGTGTTACATCTACATCATACTGTGCAAGCCACCACTAGGGTGTGTGGCATGGGGTGATTCCACACCAGGCATGCAGCACTCAACCCAGCTGTAATCCGAACTGCGCACGTTCCCCCGGAGTGCCAGGCGCAGACCAAAAAGCAGTCCAAATGACAATACGCGGTCAGACATAAGTATCCGAGAACTCACCTACTGCAACAAGGAGATTGCTACATGGATGAACATGCTACCATGCAGTACAATACTTAAAATACAACTATTGGTTATAATTACTGCACAGTAAAACAGTTCTACAAGGTACTAAATCATACATGAGCTATATTATGCCGGAAATTGCATACGAGGGTAATAACTTATAATGATGTTAGGATATTTAGCTCAAGTGGTAAAATTATTTTATCTAGTCAGGGTCAAAGTATCCTAGAACTGACGTGTTGCAACTATTGTGGTCCCTTATTGCATGTGGAAAAAAGGACTTGGTGATGTATTATATTTCTCTGTAGCTTATATTTGACCAAAATTTTAGTCCCTTGTTTTTATCCTTCATTTTAACCTTTCGGCACCTCTGCGGTCGCTATTACATCCTTCTCACTCGGTTCATAACTTAGGAAGGCGAAATGGTTTACAAAAGTGATTTCATCTCATATTTCATGGCGTGGACCTTCTTTTGATCGATTCTCTCCAAAAGTTTTTTCTGATTATCGAACAAATCTCCGCAGTTGATTCCAGTCTGCCTTTTGCTCCGCTGTTCAGTTCGTTATTTTTTCGCAAATTAATATTTAAACGCAATTTTTAAAGCCCGGGTTAATAAGAGATTTTTTTCTCGTCCGCGCTCCGGTACGTTTTCTGTTGAATTCGTTATTTCTCGGGAGATATTGTCTTGGTCAAAAGGGCTTGAGGATGAAGGATCTGTTCCGTGTGAGGCATTATTGCCTCAGACCCCTCGGCTCGAAATAAAAAAATAAAAACTTACTGGGTAGGGTAACTTTGTAGGGGCTTGACGATGGAAGATCTCAAGGTCCGCTATTCTTTCGTAGATTGTTTTGGGAGTTGGGGAGCGAAGACCTGTGTGTGTGTGCTGATAAATATTCTCTTGAACGGAGGACAGGGTGAATAATGCACCTTGAGTGAAGGACTGCCGCGCGTTTTCTACATTCATTTGTTTTATCCGAGGGCAGGCGAGAGACAGTGGGAGCGAGGAATGGTTATGGCTTCTCTCCGCCGCGGACTGACGATTGGCACCCGAGGTTCCTCGGAAGCCTGTTATGACTTCGCGGGAGAAAATTCAAAGCGACGGCGGATTCGCTTCGGGTGGATTCTATGAAGTGGTTTATGTAATGATTCCCTGATCCCCGCTCAATACTCGCAGAACTGGAGTTTCATTAAATCTATAGCTGGAAGTGTGAATATTTTCGTCGCTTTTTCCTCGTTGAAGTGAACTAGACTTGTTTTTGGGTTTCTAAGTTAGTTGTCTGAATAGTCAAACCAGGGACGCCGAGTGTATCAGTGCTTTTGGTCCTTTTTTCTGAATTGATATTTGGGATTCAGAAAGATTTTTCTGTGCTGCATTTATACGCCTTTGGGAAAAGTAATTACGTATATTGCTCGTAACCTTAAAATGCGGGAAGGATTCCTTTCTGCTTAACAGTAAATGTGAATGTAATTAAATACGTCTCTTTTTGAGAAATGATTGATATTGAAAAGGAAATTCCACGGAGATTGAGTGCGTAAGCCTCTCGAAGAAAAGTTTTGGCTTGCGAAATCAATGTAAGAATGTCCTTAGAAACTGTTTGAGGAATATTTTCCCGTGCATTAGATTGAGTCATTTTGAGAGTGGCGCAATTGCTTGATTGGTTTCAAAAAGTCTAAAATCATCTGTGAATGTTGGTTGCGACTTATAATTAATGTTTTTGGAAGTCAAAGCGGCGATGATCCTCTCTAGGTTTTCTGACAAAGAGATTTATTTAAAAATTCATGTGTGTCAATGTATTTATTTGGAGTATTTTGTATTCGACTGACGAATGAAGAATTTAAGGTTTTGTTAATTTTCCTGGTAAATCCCGAAAGTGTTATCACCTTGTTCATTATGCGTCAAGAAGTTATGATTATTGGAAAAGCTTTTCTTAGTGGCAGGGAGAACATTTTTTTTATAATTGCTTTTAATGTCGAAGTACATAAGATCTTCGAGAGTGTCGAATGTTCATTCATTTAAGATCGTATATTTTTATGTTATCATTCGGCTATAAGGTGTAGTCTTAATGGCAATGCCAGGTTAGATGTTTATCTATAGAATTTCTCGTAAAACGAATTTAAAAAGTGACTTCGCTGCCGCACTGCCGCAAAATATTCCCGTTGTGATTGAAAGCATTTCGCTCTTCGGAGAAAATTAATATGAGATCGCCCTATCGAGTATATTTTCCTGCCAAAAGAATATAAGTAGTGCTCGGGCGATTATTTTTCAAATAGCTAAGGGGCATGTTTCGTGCTCCGTCGGTGTATTTTATGCGGAGGCGTTGCTTCATTTCGTTTCAGTCTAAGTTCCGGCGTTTTCGCTCGTTCCGTTTTAGTCTCTATCATCTCTTTTTCTTGATTCCGGGATCCGTATCCTGTGCCTTTGCGTGCCGCAGGAATTATGAACGCTTAATATCCCCCCCTGTTTGCCGCTGTCGATAAATTATCCTTTTATGTCCTCTCAATAAATAATCTCTTTTGAACCGCCGGAACGTGACGCGTCGTCTCGTTCTCTTGTTTTCCTTTATTTTTCGCGGTTGCCGTCACCGATGCCTCCCTCCACTTGGGATCCTCCTCCACCCGAGGTCCCTTGACCTCTTGCTTTCCGTATCATATCCGTGGCTCGAGCGGGACTCTTAATCAAGCCTCCCGCGCGCCACCTTCCCGGAAAGCAATGCGAACGCACGTGACGCCAATCGGGAGATACTCGTGGAAGTGAGTCCACCATCCCTCACCCTAACTTATTACCTCTTTAGATCCTCCCTTAGGTCTATAACATGGAGTTATAAAAAGTGCCAGAGGTGTTGCTGCTTACACCAGGCCATAAGGAAGGTACTTCTATCATTCAGGCCAGAAGTCTTAACGTATTCCCTAGTAAAATTATATTACCCATTACTGCCAAAGCATTGCCTAACCCTTTTTATTGAGGTGGGTAGCGTGAAACCACTTCACGTAAAATTGGATGAAATTGTCCTCAATATAAAGTGAAAGATCTCTTATTTCTAAGAATAACAATATAACAATCTCTTGAAGTGTGCCACGAACTAACATAGCAACTTTATTTAGCAAAGTTGTAATAACTCCCCTTTGGAGACATGTAAAACAATATAAACAGATGCATACGTACGTAATGAACACTCAATTGCGTGAAATTTACTGTGTAAAAATCATTCACCTGGACTGGGAATCGAACCCAGATCCCTCGATTTCGCGCCGAGTGCTCTAACCAATAAATTATCCAGTCCAGGGGAATGATTTGTCCTATGTGGATTTCACGCAATTTTGTGAACACTAGCGGGTGACTCCGTTAAAGTTACTGCGCAGCTAATTCCATAGTTCTTTGAAAATGTCCAAGGTAAACACCCTTGTGTTTAGAAGTTGGGCTTTACCCCATAGACTATAGGGTTTAGCGTTCGCATACGGGTACTTCTGGCATTACATGCACGGTACCTGAGAGGACAACTTGCTCCTTAAAACCCCCATGAGATTCACGCTGAAAGAGGACGCCTCGGTAGCTAAATTGGTTAAAGTACTCGACGCAAAATCGAATGATCTGAGTTCGGTTCCCATTTTAGGTAAATAATTTTTCCACTGTGTATGTAACGCAATTGTGTGAACACTAGCGGGTGACTGCGCGGCTAATTCCGTAGTTCTTTGAATATACGTCATGAAGTTTCAGTGATCACTCAGGATAGTACTTCTTTAGAAAGTCCATTACACGCACAACTTACGAAAAGCATAAAAAAACTCAGATTGTTGTAGGGTCAAGAAGCAGTCTGAGAGCGAACGCCGCCTCGAGGTCACCAGGAAACCTCCCCTCGGTGACGATCCACAAAAATCCTGCTTTCACAGCGCCTCATACGTGGCACTCACAAGAAATAGTCGGCGCGGCCTTTTTAAAGTGCCGCACTGTGAGACACAACAGCGCACACTAACTATCACACTTTTCAAAATGTTTACTGAAAAATACCAGCCACTATACATTGGAAATGCCACGGTCTCCAAGAGATACTTTGTATTTAATGAGGACTTTCTAACGAATTGGTCTCGTTGGAGCATTAACAGTCTGTATTGTTTATGAGCTGAAGATTAAATGGGCGGACAAAATGAGCAATGATGAGGTATACAGAAAAGTAAAAGAGGAAAGAAACTTATGGAATACCACAGAGAAAAGAGGAACAGGATGACTTGGACACACCCTGAGACAAAATAGGTTTTTGAAGAAGAAAATTCTAGGCAAAATAGAGAGAAAGGTCCCCACAGGAAGACCCAGGAAAAAGTTCATGGACCAAATATAGAGGAAAGTAAGAGATATGAGGAGGTAAGGGAATTAAAATTTGACAGCGTAGGGTGAAGGGCTGTAGTCAACCAATCGTAGGATTGAAAGACCATTGATGATGATGGGTGTTTATGAATGAAATCCGAAAATTTTGTCTGAAATTCGAAAATTCTCTTTCGCAAATTTACTTGTTCTATTTTTCATATTCCTGTTCCTAGACAAGGGATACACGTTTTGAAAAACAATTGAATATGGCCTACAGTTTAGTAAAAAAAGAAGTACATTCTGCAACTCAGGTTGAAATCGGTCAGGGCGGTGGCAATTTCGCTCGCTTTTTGGTCAATTTTAATACGGAATAGGACCCAGTTGTTTATATGTAGTCGCTCCTGTATCCTTATTCTAATGTCTTCCTTCTCAAATGTAGCAGGTATCTCCGCAGCGATTGTAATAATTTTTATTGGAAACAAATTTGCATGTAGTCCATCAATACCCAGGGCCATTTCATTTCACAGCGCCTCCTATGTGGCACTCATAAGAAATAATTGGCGCGGCCCTTTTAAAGTGCCGCACTGTGAGACACAACAGCGCACATAGACTATCACATTTTCTAAATGTTTACTGAAAAATACCAGCCACTATACATTGGAAATCCCACGGCTGCTGTGCGTATAATCTTCTAAAATACACCCTAAGTTCCAAAGTCTGTTTTTCTCGTGAAATTGCCATCCAAAATGTTATAACCTGAAGTATATTATCCGTTAAATTCTAAGTTGAAATTCAAAAGCAAAGTCATTGCGCAAAATGAAGTGAATCTTCTAAATATGACGTGAATTTTTTGACATTATGCTGCCGGCTTTGCTTACTCATAAGTGGTTGGAATGAAAAATACTCGGGCTAAAAGTTTGCTGTAAATCTGTAAAAACGTTTACTGTCAAATTTTTTAACGTGCGGCGTTGGTGACTCGGGCTGACTACCTTTCCATGCCTAAGTAGGTTGTACAATTATTCAGGTAACTAGTATTTATGCTTAGGTTTCCGTCTGAATATAAATTTCTTTTGTTGAAAATACGGAAAAAATGAACAATTTTATCGGCAAAAATATTTTTTTTTCGGAAAACGCGAAGCGTGTACGCAAACCGAATGCAAGAATTAAAAATAAGTATTTCAGTCGTCCGAAACAAAAAAAATCCAAGCCTGTATTATGAGTGCATTTAAAGAGCCAAAAAAATGAACCCCCGCACCGAATCCAATGCTTTTCTTAGTGATGTAATGGCTGGTAGAAGTCCCTGTGGCTCTCGGGCGTTATCCCTCTAGAGGTTAGAAAATATGAAGCGTTCGAACCAACAGAATTTCAATATTGTAGGTATAAGTTAAGGTCCTTTAAGATAATGAGGAAATGGAATGGGCTCCATACGAATGTCTTTTGCATTTATTTTACCAATGGACTTGATCGTGTTCTTTGATGACTTGGTTTTCGGATTTCCCTCTCTTTGCACCTGTTATACATAGGCACAATAGACCTGGCGATGCTTGAATCCCATCAAGAGCTTCCCGTATAATCTTCCCATCAGCCCTGGTAGCATTCTTGTCCCCGAGCCATTGTTACGTTCGTCGTCAAAGGGGTTTTATACGCACCGCACGAAATGGAGCGATGCCTCCGCATGAAATTCCGTCGAGAGGTTCGTTGACACCATTCCCTTAGTCTTCCATTGTGTATAGGCCGTGAAATGTCATCACCACTCGAAAATATATTTGGCCAAATGTTGATTTCAAGCGCTCTGGCGTGAAGTTACGTTGCTGAAGTTAAGTACTCGGTGGTGAATAACCTCGCGTGAAGCAATGTTAATCAACCGTTGGGCAAAGTTTTCATTGCATTATTTCATCAATATGACTGGAAAAGGATCAAGATGCTTCTAGTGAGGGTCTAGATGGACAGTCACCAATTCCACGTCTTTTTCCTACCCGAGTGTCTAAATCGGCTTCTGGTAGATATGTTTACATCACATTATTCTCACCACTGTCTCTTTTTGAACAAATCATTGAAGCATTGTGGAGCCAGATGCATGCGTAAGGGGCTTAGATATAGTGATCTCATATGGGCTCTCTTCATAAAATATATTGGCTTAGAATATATCTGGTTTCAGGCCATTAAAAAAAATTCTGTACCATTTTGTCTTTCGCAATAAGTCCAGCATTTGAAATTTACGCCTATGGATCAAGTTGTGGTATTACTTTCTTTGCTGACGGTAATTTTGGAGGATTACGTAGCGATTCTATTCGAGCTGTCTTTCAACATTGTATTTGCATTTACTCCAATAGGACTGATGCAATCGTTCCAATTGAAAATAAAAAATGTTGTTTATTACCCCCAACAAGAAAAGAAAACAAAATTTAGAACTTCTTTTTACATAAAAAGGAAGCTTTAACTAGTCTTCAAGGCAATACGACGTACCTGCGTAAAGGCGCTCTTCAATTAACATAGACATTCTATGTCAACAATTAGATAACCAACAATTGATCACACTAAAAATATGCAAATTACACCAACTTCACTATAGTCTTAATATTCTTATGAAGAGAAAAAATGTGTATATACAATCAAATACATAATACTATGCTTAATTAATACTTTTGTGTCAAACCAAGTTTCAATATGGTACTGAGTGTATATCCATGATTTCACTAAATGAAAAACTTTTTCGAGAAATTTCTCACTTTCCATATTTTCAGGCCAAAAGTTGAATGCCTCAGGGCCCATATACAACTATGATCTTTTATGTAATGTTAGCTTAGGTATAAAAAGGCGTACATTGCTTTTTCTCTTCAAATTGTAAGAATGCCTTTCTAGAGGAGAGGATGGCGAATAGCCGCCGCTTCCAGTGTAACAAGATAAACTTTGTAAATGAGCAAAGATCTAGCTGGCAACAATTTCAGATCTAAAAGAAAAAATTAAAGGATTTATAGTAATGTCCACATGGTTTTTTATTCGTGCAACGCGTTTCGACGATTATATCGTCATCAAATATATACCTCAGTACCTCAGGACCATCAGGACCACTCAGGACCACTACCTGATGACGATATAATCGTCGAAACGCGTTGTACGAATAAAAAACCATGTGGACATTACTATAACTCTTTTAATTTTTCCTGAAATCATGTTCCACTACATCTCGCCAGATACCGCTGAGTGCATTAGTTCTAAAAACAAGGGAGAAGAAAAATTGGTGCAGGTATGGAGGAATCAACCAAAATTTTCGCTAAATCTATACGCAAGTTTCATGAAAGTTTAAGCCTCACTTTTTTTGCGAAAATATTATGAAGAAATATAGTTTTAACATGTCTATGAGTGAATACGAGGTGGATACAGAAGTATCTGTAAGTCCTCGAGCGAAGTTAAAATTCAATGTATGTTAAATCGTCTCCCCTTAAGTGCGGCCATCTACTCGACTTATCTTCGTTAACATTTAAATTGGTTTGAGCTGCATATTCTCTCCTTAAATCTCAACAAATTATCCTAATTATAAAGAAAAGGAAATCATCTTTGTGATGATTCCAATATATCAGCCACCTAAACGCTCTACTTTTAGAGATGCATGCCTTTTTAAGATAGTTTGAGTGAAAAATCATTTAAACTAGAAATCGATGAATTTGGTCTCATTTTAAAGAAAAATATATCGCCCTTCTATTAACACAAAAAATTCAACCCCTTACCGCATTACTTCCCGAGATATTTGCCAGAAAATACCAGCCCTTTTATATGGGAAATGGTACGTGTATGCACTCCAGAGAGACTTTATATTAAAAATGAGGCATTTCCTACGCTTAGATCTCGACAAAAAATCAACAGTGTGTCGTTTGTGTGTTTTCTCAACTATTTTTGAAAATTAATCTTAATGTCACCGCAGTAATCCCTCCCTCTGTAATCCCTCTGAAAGTAGTGAAACACTAAATGTTTGCTCGTAGCATTTTTAGCGACGCTTGCAGCTTTTCTTTGTATTTTATAGTTCGTTTTTGGATTAAATCTTTATGACCAGGGTCCCAAATGCTTGCGGCGTATTTGAGGTGTGGCCTTACCAGATCGAAGTGGCATCTCTCTCATACGTCAAGATATGCCTCGAAAATGTATATTTGTGGGTCATTAAGAAGTTCGGTTATATAGGAACAGAGTTCTAGCGTCATTTGTATTTGCTTTATGCTGCTTACAAGTGCTTATGGTTGTGAGACATGTATATTACTTCACTTAGAATTCATTTCAATTTGGACACATTTTGTGGAAGAAGATCGCATCTTTTATTGATACAAATATGTTTGTTAGTTACCGCACTAGTTTGCAAGATATTTTTAAGATATTCAAGCCGTTTGCTTTGGGATAATGAACTCTGCTCTCCATACATAGTTTATTCAAAAAATATGTTAACTCTTAAACATTGATCGCGTGAGAAATCCAGCGGTTTTGCGTTGTTGTACGCATGATTTCTTATCTGTTAAATAACACAAAGTCATTTATTAACATAATGAATTTCACAAAGTATGAACCCTTTTGGTTCTGGGAAAGCAATTTTATCGCTCGGCATGGGATAAATTAGTTAAGTAAAAGTACCTATCTTTTAATCAATCTTTTTAATGAAAATTGTTTCCTCCTTAATGTTACAGTATTTGCTCCATGCTTCTTTAAGGTGCTAAAACTTTAAAAATACTCTTCAATTACGGTCTGTAATATAACTGGAGAAAACTCTCTCTCTCAGTGTACCTTAAGGTTCCGTGAGCGAGGTATAATTTCATCTAGAATTCAATGTGTACCGTCTTTTTTTAAAGAAAGAATATCTCATTTCTAAGTACACTAAAACATTCCCCACTAATCATTCTTCTTCTGGAGATTTTTTTCTAGAAAATAGAAACACTTTTCGCTGAAATACGGGGCGCTTATGCACAAGAGAGACTTCATTTCAAAAGTGAGGCATTTCTTTCTTACACCTATATTCATTGGTTGTTCATTTCTAAGATTGGTTGACTGCAGCCCTCCACCCTTCCCTATCTAATACCAGTTTCCTTTCCTACTGGTATCTCTTCCTATGTACTCTCCTCTTTATTTGGTTCAAGAACTTATTCCTGGATCTTCCTCTGGAGACTTCTCGTTACTTCACCTTCAATTATGTTCATTATTTACTCATTGTTCCTGAGTTGTCAAATCGAATTTTTTCTTCTTTTCTGTATGGTGTCACGTATGCTCCTTTCCTCTTCGTCTCTTCAAATCTCTCGTCAAATACGTGTCCGCCACCTTGCGAGAGTGGACGGCAAAATAAACGGCGGGCCGGGCGGGCGGGTCGCTGAAACAAGTCACGAGTGGGACGTTGCTCTCGACACTCTTCGCCGTGCTCGCGGCGCCGGGCGCTAATGGCGCCCCCCCCATTCAGACTACCGTGGCGTCGGAAGCGTCATCAAGATTGTAGCAAAAAGCGACGACACGTCTCGACGCGCTCCGACTGTTTCCTCTATCTCGGTCGATGGGTCATTCGAGTAGTCACTTCATTCATTCATTGGTCGTTCAATCCGAAGATTGGTTAACTGCAGCCTTCCACCCTTATCTGATGCTAGTTCCATTACCTCCTGGTATCTCTTCCTATGTACTCTCCTCTTTATTTGGTCCATGAACTTATTCCTGGGCCTTCCTCTGGGGACTTTTCCCTCTATTTTGCCTTCAACTATGATCCTCACAAACCCGTTGTGTATCAGGGTGTGTCCAATCCATCCGGTTCTTATTTTATCAATGGTATTCCGCATGGTACTTTCCACTTATATTCTTCTGTACAATTCATCATTTCTTATTTCCGTCCATTTTATCTTCAGCATCCTCCTCCAGCCCCAGTTTTTGAACGCATTTAGTCTTTTCTGGTCAGCTTTTACAACAGTCCATATTTCCGATCCATAGAGTGCTACGCTCCACACGAATGTTTTCACATACTGTGTCCTGGTTTGTAGTCCTATCTTCTTTGAGCTCATCAGTTGTCTTCTACACCTATATGTTGATTGAAACTCGATATTGCTTGGTTTTAATGCTTTCTCTACCATTTTTAAAAATGATCAGTCACTCACCGCAGTAATTTGTACAGAATCAAAATATAAACCTTCTGTTTCGGGCGCTTTTTATAACGTACGGCGAAAGAAATAGATTCAAGTTAGACTTATGTGGGTATATTTATGTAAATACGTAGAATTAAACTCATGAGAAATTAAATTTTGTGCCATTAACCGTACCATATTTATTACATGCTTCTTACAGCCGCTGAAATAAAGCAGTAAAATTCGTAGGTGGTGTCCATTATTCAATTCAATTCATTAATTATTGTGGGCCTTTCTGGCCCATGAGATATTTGTACGTTGATATTATTTTCGAATTATTACAAAAATGAGATAAGTAAGTAAGAAAAAAATAAAAATAAAGAGAAGAAAAAATGAAGTAATAAATACAAAAATATGCGTTAAAATCCCATTAAGTGTGAATTCGCAAGTATTCAGCTCAAAATGTATGTACATATCACGCATTTTTATTATTATTAGTTATTCTACCGGTAAAGGTAGGTTTTGATGAATGTCAGAGAATCTTCTCCCGATCTTTTACACATTCAGGGGCCTATCTATATCTAGTATATCCTTTTTCGCCTCTGCATAAGATCTACCCTTCTTCATCCCGTCTATGAAATCTATTCTCTTTCTTCCCCTACCCCGCTGCTGCAACATACTTATATCCTAAGAAAGCCTTTGACATGAAATGTTTCAGAGCGACACAGAGAATATTATTTTGACGCCACACTAAATTTCTAGGTCCATCAGAAGCGATGAAGTAAGAGACAGTGCTGAACAGATAAGTACAAGAACTCGTTCTTTCCACGTACAATGAGTGGCCATAACAAAAACTGAGCTACAATCAAACACTCCCATGACACACTTCTCTGTAACACGCCCATGTGGAGGCTCACAGGGTAGAATGTAGGTATATGTAGGAGTAGTTGAGGTGATTTCTTCAAAGTTAAAAAAAAAGCTTAGAACCTTTGATCTTCTGCTAGTTCACCTCTCATAATGGACGTACATTTATCACCCACACAGTTTTTGAGAAGTAAAAACGAACAGTACGTGGTTTTTATCCTACCCACCCCAGGCGGGCGTACATATTTTCACGAGCGAACAATTCAAGACAGATTCGTTTTAATCTCTCAGCAGCAATAAATATAGGATCTGCCGACCCGCTACAGAGTAGTGATCGTTATGGTGAGTAAGGAAAGGAATCCACATTTACATATTGCCCCGGCAGGCCAACTCCCGAGTACAAGGTAACTTTTGGAGGAGATTAAGGTGGCTCTGGCTAAACTATATGAGTTAATAAAAATACTAAGTTTATTATTATTATGTATTCTACCGGTAAAGGCAGGCTTTGTTGAATGTCAGAGAATCTTCTCCCGGTCTTTTACACATTCATGGGCCTATCTCCCTCTAGTACATCCTTTTTCGCCTCTGCATAAGATCTATCCTTCTTCGTCGCGTCCATGAAATCTATTCTCTTTCTTCCCCTACCCCGCTTGCCCAACATTCTTCCCTCTATCACACTCTTCAGCAATCCATTACCCTTTATTACATCCTTCAGCCATCTACCCTGTCTATTCCGGATTTCATTACAAAGTTTCCTCTCCTCGCCCACCATCTCCAGCACTTCCTCGCTAGTCTTCCTTTCCGTCCATCTAACCTTCTCCAATCTTCTCCACACCCACATCTCAAATGCCTGCAGCCTATTCTCGTCCACCTTTCTCAGGGTCCACGTTTCTGCCCCATGCAACGCTACGCTCCATATCAAGCTCTTCACCAGCTTCTTCTTCACATCCTTACCCAGTGTCCCCGTCATCAGCTCCCTTCTATTACTAAACGCCTCCTTAGCTAGCGTTATTCTCTTCCGCATGTCTTTACTACTATGCCAATTTTCCTCTAGCGTGCTACCCAAGTAATTAAATTGTTCTACTTGCTCTAGTTTGTATCCTTCAACTTAAATCACAAGCATCGCTTTCTTCGTCCTAGAGAATCTCATTACATTTGTTTTCTTATGATTTATCTTCATTCCGAATATCCCGCACTGCGTTTCTAAAGCAATATCTTGCATACCTATTGAAAACAAACTTCTTACGTACATATTTTCCAAGTTTGGTAGAACAGTGATTCATAGATATAATAATTAACACTGTTCGGAAAAATATCAAAAAACAAAATTTCATATGTACATTATATTTCTGTATATGTAAATGATTAGAGCAGCGTGGTTAGTTATACAGGGAACTGTCATGCATTATATTGAAGTAGCTTTTGCGCTTTTGATTTAAACACTTGTATTGATTGTAAGTTTCTTATTTCGGACGGCAATGAATTCCATATTCTTGCAGCCGTTACCACAAAAGGTTTATTTAGGTTAGGAGTTCTGTGCTGGAGGATATGAATGTCAACAGAGTGATTCCTGGTAGACATTTCTTTTTTTTGTTTGCCGAACGATTCTGTTGGCCCGTATATCCTTGGAATCCTGATAGGCTGCCAAGCCTGTCATCAGATTCTCCATGGACCGGACCAACGGAACTTGATATACAACCATGCCCTGGGTGGTGGAAAACCCACCCAGGCGGGACTCGAACCCGCGACCTTCAGTTTAGCTGGCGAGGAATTTACCCCGCCGCCACCGGGGCCGGCATTATTATTGTTATGGGTGGAGCAAAATCTCTCGCTCAGCCTACCTTTAATATTCCATCTCTCCCCGCCAAAAATATAATTTTCTGTTCCCCCGAGGGGCGCGTTGCATGCCGGGAGGATGACCAGAGCGATCCGGCGAATGCCCGGCGCAATGAGAAACCCCTGGGCGAACGTGTTGTGCCGTGTTGGCGTTATGTGTACTTATATATATATGTGTGTACTTATATATATGTATGTATATTAATATATATATGGGTGTGAGTATATATATATATATGTGTGTATATATATTTATGAACGCCCCCCCTGCCCCCCACCGACCCCCACGGAAGGGGTGCGGCTGGGGCAAGGCCCTTCGCCCCGCTGCATCCTTTCCATCTATCTCGACCGCTCAGGCCGCGTATTCCTTCGGTCCTTCCCACAATTCCCCGCCTTATCTCTCACGGCGGCCACCGAACCCCATACCAACTCACTCTCGCGCCCTTTCTCCCGTCCCATCCTTATCCTTTTTCCCAAACCCTAACCGCGGCCTGCACACGCCCCCCCCTCCTCCCGGACCCTACCACCAGCGACTTCCCACCTCTCTCCTCCCCGCCTCGAAACCCTCGCTCTCCTCCGAAACCTGCTATAGAGCATTAAAGCCGGGAGCCGAGCTTTCGGCTCGCTCGCTCTTGCCGTAAATGTTAATTCTGATATAAAATAAGCTGCTAACTGAAGCGAAATTATAATATCTCTACCATTGAGGTAGATGGAAAGGACGCTTGCTGTGGTGGCCAATGCTGGAAATTATAACGTGGGCGTGGCCAGTACGCCATCTTTCTTATCCCCGATTTTCCTTCGGCGCTAACGGACTGACGCACTAACTCTGGGATATTACGATGTTTTCCATCGATAGCAGTACGGGTTTCACTAAAGGTACGTGTTCATGAACTGGTTTCAAACGAAGAGACGCGAAAGCGAGATCCTCAGCCAATCAGAAGCCCGGATTTCTTCGCGTGAGTTCGCGCGAGTTCGCGTAGTGTCGCGTCACCCGAGTTGAAATATTTTAAACTTTCAACGCGTGGAACGTTCCATGGATGGTTCCATGCATTCCATGCATGGTTCCATCCATGAATGAAATAATCATCTCCGAAATTCGAGAGAAGTACACGTTCCTGTACAATTATAAGGACTATCGATACAGGGATAGAACCAAAGGGAGAAGGCGTGGAGGGAAAAGGGATTCATTGGTGCCACTGTATCCATTTCTTTCTTTAAAAAAACTGCACGTTAATTAGCTCTCAGCAAGTTGGCGTGCGGATGAGAGGAATACGGTTATAGAGGAAATCGCAGAGAAATAGCTATTGCACTTGGATGAAGCTAGATAACTGTCAACACAAAATTATCAACAATAGGTTGTAGAGCGATTAGCACACACGGTCGTTGCGTTTCTTTTTTTACTATTTTTTCTCTGCATTAGGTGGCGCGTAGGTACCTCCTACACGTAGGTTCGCTTACATGGGAACGGTTCACGCGAAGAAATGACTCGTCTCGTCGCCCGCGTGCGCGTCTTACGCGCCCATGAAAACGTAGCTTAACTGTATTCTCAACGTCGCGAAACTTTTTTGATATTTCTTCTTAAAACTCACATTTTGCAAAGTTGAACGATTATTTTAAATGACATATCTAGCGATAGATATCACACCACCCCACCAAGTTAACTAAATAATTATAACGTGAGTACTCACCGGAAATCATGCTCTCCATTTGATGTACAGATTATAACAAGTCACTCAAGCCCGAACCGACATGCACGCCGAACACGACTAATGCGCTGCGACCACGGTGTTCGGCTGTTCGCACAGAACTGAATTTTTTCAATACAATGTTTCACCACCGCCAAGCAAAGAAGCATTTCCGGGAGATTTATTTCCGTCGGGTTCATCCGATCGTTGGCTACATATAAATCTATATTACACGTGAATACAACGTAGTTGGATTTTATACTTTTGTCCAGTTAATACGTGGAAATCGACCACTGTGCGTCGTCGTGATTATCGTCCCAGGAAGAAAGAGAAACGTGAAAGACAACCCTCAATATATTTCTGATTTTCACATCGATATCGTTCAATATCAAAATTTGATATCGTTTTAGAGATATTTTTTCATGTTAACTATGTATTTAATATCAATCTTGCATTCAAGCGGGCGTAGCTCAGATAGTTGAGTGCTCGCTTAGCATGCGAGAGGTACTGGGATCGATACCCGGGCCTCCAATTATTTTCTAAATTTTAATTCCTTCTTTAATAAAAGGTTTAGCAGCGCTATTAAGGTTAATATGTGGACCCCAGAAGTCAAGGGATCTAAGTGACATTTTTGAAATAAATAAGTTAGGTACAGGAATGGGATGTGAAAATATTAATCTTTTAGGTGGTAAAGGGATCCAAGTGATTTTCTTGACAGGTGCTGCTATCTAGGGTTATGCCTCTTAAGTACTTAGTGGGTTGTACCAAACATTTTCAACTTTGACTTAAGTTTCCTCTAAACAATGGTCTTGTTACTTAGACCCCTTGACTTCTGGGGTCCTCATATAAAATACTAATTATTAGAATGCTTAAACCCACTCTAAAACATAATAATGGTAAAAGTCCGTTAACAAAGCCTTTTATTTTGGAGTTCACGTCGACATCATCGAAATCAGCTTTAACTTACTTCTTTAATATGAATTCTTCTCACAATTATTGTTTTATTTATCGGTTAAATTTCCTCGCACTATTTCTCTTGAAACTCATATGAGAGACATGATTTGGATTCGCAGCTCATCTTTAATGCACGCTAGGCATTAGAGGTAAGGATTAAGGACATGATGCTTACCTCAGAGCTGAAAAAGGAACGGAATCCATAAATCCCAAAAATCGGACAGTTTAAAAAAAGGGCGCCTTCGTTTCCGATGTAAGACTCAAATTTTAATATTAGTACCTACTGATAACATAAATACGTTCGTTCTCTTACGAATGGGGCCGTCACGTTAAAAAAATAGGACCTTAGTTCTCTATTTCAAGGCTTAAAACACATTAAAAATTTGTTTTTTTATTTTTTATTTAAATAAATATATATATATATATATATATATATATATATATATATATATATATATATATATAAACATTTTGCCAGAGGAAGGCAGACGATAAACACGGAAACAAAATAATGAACACACAAAGTTTCTTGATATTTCGGTGCCACTAGCACCTTGGTCGCAAGAGCGTAGACTGACGCTCTACTGGCGCTGACAGTGTATATATATATATATATATATATATAGAAAATAAATATATATATATATATTTTCTATCTATCTTTTTATGTTATGGTTTCTATCACTGATGAAGGTGCGGGCGACCCACCGAAAATTTTAAACTCGTGAGTTTCCTTTTTATATTGTGGGCAGCGATTGTTCCGGGTTTCCATCCGCGTGTATCCATTATTTCGGACAATATTTCGCCAACGTTCCAGTTGGCTTCCTCAGGTCCACTGAAGTTGGACACTTCAGTGGACCTGAGGAAGCCAACTGGAACGTTGGCGAAATATTGTCCGAAATAATGGATACACGCGGATGGAAACCCGGAACAATCGCTGCCCACAGTCAGAATCTCCGCGGAAGCCTACTGGGAAATTCCTTTTTATATGTTTTATGTTTAGTGTCACCCTGTGACGAAGTTTTATATTGTTTGCCACGTTCATGGAATCTTCGCAAGAACTTTATATATATATATATATATATATCTATATATATATATATATATATATATATATATATGTTTTCATGAAACAGCGGAAAATTATCTAAAATATGATGTACTAAACATGAGATTCCAATGGGCCGTCTCGGAGTTAGGTAAGGTTTAAACTCGTGTCTACAAGACGCGTACTGTAGTCTCACCACAAACCCTCTCACGTGCTCTTACCCCCCCTCCTACCCTCCCGCTTCCTCTACTCGACCCCCACATCCCCGACGACCCTCTTCCCCGCCTCTTCCGATTCCCTTGCTATCCATTCCATAAATGTTATCTAAGGTCCGTATCGTTCCTAACACCGCACTGCGGATTACGTTTTCCCTTCGCCCGTACCTCGTAGTCAGCTCGCCCAACCACCCACGACCGGTCTTTCCCTTCTTCTCATCCCGTCCTTCCCCCACCCCTCACCAAACTCCCGCCGAATTCCCTGAAGCCCACCCCAACTCCCGTCTCTCCTTATTTTCCCTTCATCTATCTCCATTCCTCTACCTCCTTCTCCTCCTCTCCGACCTGCCGTCTCACTATTCCTCATCCGATCCGCGAATTTTCAGCCTTTATCTCCCGTCCCAATCCCCCGCCCATCTCCAGCAGCTCTCTGCCGCTGCCAGGACGAGTTAATCGCAGCGTTTGTTTGTTTGTGTGTGTGTCTGTGTGCTTTAATTCAGATTTCACGGATCCGCAATCTGTTCAGTTTTGCTCATGCATGAAGAGCGATCATCACGCATGTGTGTGACGTTCTCTGTTTGTTTTTTTTTATTTGAGAGGGAAAATGTTGTAATCGTCCTGACTCTTTTACTCGTACGTTTTCCACACCCCTCCACCCGATTGAAAGTTATCGTCGTGTTTATAAATGTAGGTGTAGATGAGAATGCTCGATGGTTAATCGAACATTTCGTCGGAAATATCGTGGCCGATTGTGCGCGAGCCTGGTACCAAACAGTTTAACTCGCGAACAAGATGTAATTTTTATTATTTTTACTTATTACGGAACATTTTTCGAAGCAATTTATTAACCCTATAGTGGAGATGCCCGGTCTCTCAGACCGGCAATATAATAGGAGAATTATCAGGCTTGATGTGGTGGAAAGAATTCATCATAAAGCATGAGAGTAAGGCAATTTTCCATCTATAGATACATTTTTATTCGACCTAGGTTTCGATGTGCTACTTCGTTATCAGGCACAAATGACAAAACATGTATATACTCCTCTAATTTTGTCATTTGTACACGATGATGATGTAGCATATCGAATGAAGTCAACAGTTTCTTGCAAGATATTGTGGAACTTGTTCAATTGTTCTATCGTTAAAGTGAAGAGCACTAGGTGTTGTACTGTCCGCTATTTTTAATACATAAAACTTTACAACACGTGTTTCGGCACTTTATCGGCCATTACACTGTACCTTATGAGGGCCAGTATAGTGCCAAAGCACTTGTTGTAAAGTTTAAGGTATTAAAAATAGTGGACAGTACAATATCTAGTGCTCTTCATTTTAGTACATCGAAATCTAGGTAGAATAAAATTTATCTAAGTGGGAAATGCCTTACTCTCATTCTATACGACAATATAATCTTTCTGGTGACGCAGGTGAAGTATCAAATTTTTCTGTGTAGCGTCGGACTATGTCTACTCGACAAAACAACATATTTCAAATTTTTATTTTCCAATCTTCAATCTTTACAGAGCAGCTCCTTTCAGCTTCCTGTCTATCTCATTCCCCAAATCCAACAGTCCCCCCTCTTCTTTATAAACGAACCTCTTCACAACCGAAAACATTTCAACGATCAAGCATACATTTCCATACTAAAATAAATTAAAACAGTTAAAAAAAATACTGAAAATGAAAACAACATCAAAACATAGACAATAATAAAAAATAATCACACGTCACAGCTGTTTATGCAATTCAGTAGCTTCCTATTTTATACTGCTCCTCCGATACACGTGCCAAAAAATCACTTTGCGCAAGCATATTAGAAAGTAGCTACTGCATAGCTACATTTCGTCCCACAGACCGTGCGTCAACACTTGCGTCACCAAATACTACCTATTTTGTTATGCTATATGAAATATGATATATTAAATATGTGGATAAGTGATTTCTGACATATTATAGAAATGAATATTTGTTATGTTCCTACTCCTTGTAACTGTAATTTTTTCTCCTATATGCTAGAGAAGTAGTTTTGTTTCTCTTGTTGCTTTGACTAGAGGCCCTTCGGTACTAAATTATTATTCCAGCTATTTCATGTTCATTCTTAATCCTGTTCCCATTTTTTCTACCCTAAACTAAAAAAGGACAGGAGAGAATTTGTTGATGGTAGTCTGTCTCCACTCATACGGCGGTAAAATTGACGTTATTTAAACTTTATTCATCTTTATTGATTACACCGCTGCTGTTTTTTTAATATTAAAATGGGAAAGATACATCGTTTGCTCCTTTATCTATGTGATTCTTTTCGATCGTGATGCCATGTTTTGAGCGCCTAAGTAAAATACCAAAATTTAATAGTTCGTGGCAATGGGCCCGACATGGGCAGATTTTGAAGCTGCAGCTCAGTTTTTCTCCCCAGGCACGTTATTATTTTCAGAGGATTAAGATCCCATTCAAAGTGCTCAGGGTTGATTCCGATTGTCGCGGCGATCGTAACGTTCGAAGTACCTCGTAAAGCTCGCGCGTATTTCGAAGATTTTGAGCCTCTCATTAACACGAGGTAGTCATCGTTTTCGCAAGGCCTTACGCTTACGTTATTCGGTTCTCCTATGGTTATGATGATGGCCTCCGGTATCAAAGCACCCCTAGTTCGCTAGTTTATCGGTTATTGAACGTAGTCGTGAATCGGCGGGCGCCTAAAGTACTGCATTATTCCGACAGAATTGAGACCATTAAGTTAAGTACTCCTTCATTTTTTTTCATCTCCCGTATTCCCGTTTATTGTTAAACTTCCCGCCGAGTTAACATAATATCCTCGACATTACCAGACATGAATGATTACGGCCAAATGTGGCTTCATAGTAGCTGCCACTGACATTTTTGTTTTGAGGTCTTTCGATGGCTTAACTTTTTCTTTCTTTCTGCCGTACCGCATATCAACGGGGTGAACATTTCACTCTTTTCTTTCACAGATTTCTGTCTGAGGCCTTGTATTTTCTCCAGCGTTTCTATTTTATGCCTTCTACCACTTAGTCCTTCCATCTCATATTTTGTTCCCTTCTTCATTTTCCCGCTGATTTCCATTTTCTCAACTGTTTTTCCAACATGGTCCTATGCCCATGTCTAAACAGTCCATGTATTTCTCTAGTTAATATAGCTAATTATTTGATTTGCCCTCTAAGATTTCAAACGTGTTACACATTAATAGCAGCATGTCACTCTGACCAGCAGCATGTCCCTTTATGAAATAGCAGAATACATTACTAAGTACTCAAAGTGTCTATAATATCGGTTTAGTGATATTTAATTTTATCATTTAAGTTGGAGGATACAAACTCGAGCGAGTATATAATTTTAATTACTTAGGTAGTATGCTAGAAGAAAACGGACATAGTAGCAAAGACATACGGAAGAGAATAGCGCTAGCTAATGAGACGTTTAGTAATAGAAGGGAGCCGATGACGGGGACCTTGGGTAAGGATTTGAAGAAGAGGCTGGTTATTGTTAAACTTCCCGCCGAGTAAACATAATATCCTCGACATTACCAGGCATGAATGATTACGGCCAAATGTGGTTGTGGTTGATGTAATGGAAAGGCTTGATATATGGCATTGGTTGTACTGGGCTGCAACATGGACCCTCAAAAAGGACGGGAATCGGCTGCAGGCATTTGTGATATGTTGAGATGAAATAACAACACTTTGTATAATCCACACAAACTTTAATAGTATAAGCCCGACCCGACCGGTTTCTACACTTTTGTGATATGGGTGTGAAGAGGGATGGAGAAGGCGAGGTGGACGGAGAGGAAAACTAACGAGGAAGTGCTTGAGATGATAGGCGAGGAAAGGAAATTCCGTAATGAAATTCTAAATCGGCAGAGTAGGTGGCTGGAGGATGTAATAAAGGGCGATGCGTTGCTGAAGAGAGTGATAGAGGGAAGGACGTTAGGCAAGCGGGGAAGAGGAAGGAGGATAGGTTTCATGGAAAGGATGAATAAGTGTAGATCGTATGCCGAGGCGAAAAAGGGTATACAAGAGGTATTTAGGCCTCTGAAAGTATATAAAACCGGGAGGAGATTCACTGTCATTCAATAAAACCTACTTTTAGTGGTAGAATACTTAAAAAATACATACGCAGTTATTATGGAGGATTGGTCTCAGTTGTGTAAATGACTTCAAACACCTCTTCCCGCCAACGTTTTGCTGATGTATCTCCGCATCCCCATGGCTGGAGATGGATACTGGCTGAGTGCAATACAATAAATGCATAGGAATGTGGATTTTTTATTGTACTCAGCCTGATATCCATATCAAGCCCTGAAGATGCGGAGATACATCTGCGAAATGTTGGGGTACAGAGGTGTTGGAAGCCATTTATACAATCGAGGGCAATCCTCCGTAATAACTGCGTATGTTTAAGTGTTATCAGCAGCATTCATACTGTCTGGTGCATTGTGGCGAAAATTCACTTCCAGGCATTTTCCGATTTTTACTAATGCGTTAATAGTCGTCGTTTCATCAGCTGTAGTAGGATATATTGTGGTATATTCGTTAAGGTGAGAACTCATCTCCTATCAGACGCCTTTCAGGTGACTTTCAGTCTATTCTTATAAACTACTATGTTACATAACGACGCCTCACTACATCTCAAGGTCTGACCATACATGCATACATACCAATCACGCCGTTCCGGAGTAGGCACAGTCACAAAGTTTCACTCATAAATACATATTTGTGCTCCTAACTCTGCTCCAATAATTTCCTCCATACTGACCTATCCTTGCAAACATCTTTTGCTTCATTTACCCCCATACACTGCTTCATACACACCCTCCTGTTTTGAAGACTCCTAATATTCCTCCTCCTAAGAATTTCCTCAACCACATTCAACCACAACTTTCTCGGCCTACCCCTACCTCTCTCACCATTCATTTCACTCTTATATATCTGTTTCGTTATTCGACTCTCATCCATTCTCTCAACATGGCCAAACCAAGGAAGCGCACTCCTTTTATACACGTCCATTTCCGGAGCATGTAACCCACATTCATTTATTACCCGCTCATTCCTGACCCTATCCATCCAACTTTTGCCGCAAACACTTCTCAGATAACTCATACCCACGGCGTTTAGTCTACTATTATGTATATCCAAGGTCTGATAGAAGCGGTAAAATAAGAGAGATACATTGCCGAACAGATAGATACAAAAACTTTTTTTTCCGCGCAAGTAAGCAACCGCAATAAAAACTGAGCTCCACTAAATGCATTCCCATATTACTCGTCACCATTTCGTCTCCCAAAACCTTATCCCTTATGTATCTACACGGCTGGTGTCCTACCGCCCGTGCCACACAACCATGTGGTGGGTCGCAGGGTAGTATGTAGATGTTGATATACTATACCTCTAAGATACACCTACATGTATACAATATATTGTATATTGAATAACACGCTATTTTGTTGCCCTAGTCGTTACCATCTCAGCTACGGTGGCTGTACGATACGACGCAATAGCGCAAAATCGTGCCAAATTAAACGCTCTCCCCTTTAGCAACCGGTGGTTAAACTCTTTGGATTACCTTTGCAATGGCTTTTAATGTTGAGACTTCAAACGGCTTCTATCGATGGAGGCGGCGAGTAGCTCTGACTGCCTCGTAGAGATTTTGGGGATTAGCCTCGATTGAATAGCCAAAATCCATTCAATGCAATGCGTTTGAGTCCCGCTTGACTGTGGATTAGGTCATTGTTAGTTATCCAGCCGTGGCTGAAGATTATGGAATCACACCGTGCCCGTTGAGTGTTCTAGTATTCTGTTTCTCGCGTACCTCGAATTCCGCCGCGTACTTAAAATGAAGTGAACGCAGAACTTTTAAAGCAGAAATCGAAGCGCACAACTAGGCGTGACTCTTCCATCCATCATTGAATCGGCGTTTTAATACGAAAATTAATCTAAGGTAGTATTATTTGCTAATTTTCTGATTCAAGTTTTCCCTAAGCGTCATTTGTCTTTTCGTTCACCTTTAAACAAAAGTGAAAGATATTGGGACACGTGATTTGTTCGTGTTTCACCCTTTAAATAGATAACCCTCTATTACTTTGAGTGACCTAGGGGTAAAATATAGAAGAGTTTTTCTCTTTGTCTCTGATTAGGTTTCGTTACGTCTGTATGCCTTTGTGACAACAATTGTAGAGCTTGGCAACTGAAATTTCTCTTATTCGTAAATTTTAGTCCCTGATTCTCCCACGAGTGGGGTAGCATGTGAAATGACTGCACAAAATGGACGAAAAAATCGGTGTGTAGTGGGTTAATCAAGGAGTCTGAGATCTTCCTGTCACACAATTGCCCTGTTACCATGTCAGACTACTGTTTTATAACATATGGTTAGAAACATTGTTTCCATGTCATCCATCCTGCATTAATGCGTTCTACCATTTCTAGCGCCCACGTTTGAGTTCATTGGGAGCACCAACACTTAGGTCATTTGGCAACGCTCACTTTCACTTGCACACAGTCGGATGTAATGTCCAAATTACGCTTATTAAAAGTTGGCGTGGATTGAATGGATAGGCTAGGCCATCTTGCAGCCGATCTTTAGTGGACACTATAAAAACAGGACTACCTACGTCATATATGCTAATATAATGAATGAATTATTGAAAATGAATTCATTGATCCAGGACGTGATGTCCGCTTAAGATCAGGGAGCAAATTACATAATAAGTAAAACAAGAGAACAACACTATACACACTTAATTGTTGTGAGGGATAAGTAAGTAGACACTAAGGAGTTTAGTCTCTGTATTACATGAATAATTACTTAATTAAATTGATAATGCTAGAAACATTTAATAGACCGAGGAAACAATTTTAAAGAAATAAAAAAACAAATACAATAAAGAACAAAAAAAGATATTGAGAGCACGAAAAACTACGAGTGTATCGGCAATGATGAACAAACAATCACAAAAATCCAGGAGATAGAAAAAATAAACAAAGAATGATACATTTTATAAAGTGGCACATGAATTATGTTGGATTTACTAATTGGCTACAGATCTTTGACCGAAAGGTTTTTATCGTGGAGGCATTTTTGACCTCATCTGTTGAGAGAATTCCAGTTGTTGGATCATATTACCTGGAATGATTTATGAAAACAGTTTGTCCGATGAGATGTTTAGCAAAGGAAGTTTACATCAGTTTTTTTAGTTAAATTGGTGATTTTAGATATTTTTTAATAAAGCGTACAAATTTTCTGGCATTTTATTATGAAATAGTATAAAGGAGTATTCATACGTTATTGATATCTCAGGTTTTTTTTGCTATAACTTAAGCCTACTGTACTATGTCGTATTTGGCCACTGAAACATCGTACTGGCATGAAGATAATGGGGCTCCCTATACATTTTTGTTGTTGAAAGAAATCTACATAAAATTCTATTATTTCTGTCATTGTTGGATGGAGAGATCCAGCATGCTGTTATAGCAGCTGAGTATGTTGAGTATGAAATGCCACTGAAATGGTGCACACCTTTTGTGAGGCTTTTCCAGTTCTCCCTGACACGAGATTGCGTTTTGCATATGGATGCGGAAGAGAAAGTGCGGTGGGCGGAATGGAAGACATCGACAAATATCCGAATTTTGCGTTGGTGATCTGGCGATGAAGCGTGTGTTAACCAGACAACTCACTCACAGGTGCATTAGAGGAATACTCTGACTGATGGATACAATTATCTGTGTCTCTTAGATTTTTGGATGCGAATACCACAAATTACTGGTACAACATTTTCCGATGGATTTGTATAGCTCTGTTCAAGGTAGTCCGAGCGAGATAGTTCCCTAGTCATAATAGAGACCATATTTGAATTATACGTTTTAATTTCACCAGCTGTAGGACACATAAATTAAATATTACGTTATTAATGGTGCAATTATATAGTTTTACATGACAGAAATTGTAAGTAATTAAATGAAAATATCTAAATAAGTATTTAACTAGACTTCGTTTTTTCGCGCGGTGCCTTTGAAACTCCATCAAAACGGAAGGTTTTTTGTGATACCCAAGAACCTATTGCGTTGATATTATGATTAATTTTCAAAAATACTTGGGAAAACATACAAACTACGCACTGTTAGTTTTTTGACGACATCTAAGTGTTAGAAAAACCTCATTTTGTAAATATTGTCTCTCTGGAGTGCCTACACGTACCATTTCCCATGTGAACGGGCTGGTATTTTTTGCCAAATAACTCCAAAAGTAATGTGGTAAGGGGTTGAATTTTTGGTGTCATTGGATAGGTGAGATATTTTTCTTTAAAATGAGATCAAATTCATTGATTTCTAAGAAAAATGATTTTTCGCTCGGACTACCTTAAGGTTTCCGCGGCGAACAGGGATTCGTTCCATTTATTTTCAGGGATTCGGCCGCGTCGTTCTTTTTCTGGCAACGCCTCTCATCCTCTCCTCGAGGTGTCTTCTCGTCGAAGATGCGAGAGCTTCTTCTGGCCGAGTTTATATGGAGCTGTCCATAATCCACGTAGATACCAAATAGGAGGGGAGGGGGGGTTGTCAACGAAGGTCCACGTTGGGGGGTTGGGGGAAATGTCTATGTAGACAATGGTCGAGATTATCATAGCTTCAAGAATGGTTTTTCTGGTACTTACCTTTCCCAAACATCAGCCTGAAATTACAAATAGTCCATGACAATCAATTAACAACCCGTTTGACAGCTTTTTTCGCAAAAAATAATAGTCTACGTGGACAACAGGGGAGGACGGTGGGGGGGAGGGGAGGGGTCCGGATGAAGTCTGCGAGTGTCCGCGATGGGGCTGGGGGGGTCAAATAGTGGCCTATTTTTGTCTACGCGGATAATGGACAGCCCCTATACTAGAGTCGGCGGGGTAGGTCGCTTCCAATTGGCTGCCATTTTTGGCAGTAATCATAAGTGAGTCAAAAGGTTTGAATTTCGGTCGAGTCAAAGGATTGTTTCAAGACAAATTACAACCTTTGGTGTCTATTCATGTCATCGTGCCTACCGTGATGGCTTTGGGTTTTCAGATTACTTTGAATCATTGGAGAAGTATACGGCCTCGAATTAACTCAAGAGGCTAAGATAATTTTTTAATTACGCTTTAAGAGCGAATCCTGTCCCAATAATTTTAATAGACTCTGCTAACCGCTAGTCTCTTCGAATTTTTTTCTGCGAAATATTTTCTTCGAGCTTTTTTCGAACTTATTGCCTGTATAAATCGAGCTGATTGTCACTGCCAATCATATTCCGATGTCAAACCTGCCATAACCTAGTTACCTTCTACTTCCGACCCACCAAACCGTTTGACGTGGCCGCCTCACAACTCTGGAATTCTGTTCCAATTCATCTGAGGAAATCTCTTTTGTTTGCAACTTTTCAATCTAAATGGTACGAAATTTTATTTAAAGAATATTTTCCTAAATAGTTTTGCCTTTTCAGTAGTAAATTCTCATTACTAATATTTTCTAGATAAAAATTTTTTTCATGGCCCATTCATGTTTCTTGTTTTAACTGTTTGAAATGTTCTTCAAAATCTTATGTGTACCTAATGTAATCTTAGGGATTTTTACCCTTCGATTATCTTTTTATTATATCTATACTGTAACTTTTCTTGATTGCTTGGTTGGCGTGTGCCGGGATGGAGGTCGTCCACTGGTTGGTGGGAAGGGAATCAGCAAAGCACAATATTCTCACAAAACAAGTATATTAACGTTTTTTCGAGATATCTTGAGGCACAATAATTACCGGCTCACGTCGTGTGCTTGGGTGCTCTTGCAAAAATCTCGTACCGTACTCTCTCGAGCGGCATTTATATGCTCTCCGCCATTCGCATTCCGGGTTGCACTTATTTTTGACTTTTCTCCTGCAGCTCTCAGGTGGCGGTACATCTCTTACCGCCACTATACCTATCTTTGAATTTAATGTTACACATGTATAGTTATTTTCTTAAACAGAGGTTAGTTATTTTTGTCTTTTCTTTTCTTTGTTTTTAAGTTCTATATATTTTCCTATTCGAACACAATCATTTGTTAATTACCTCGCTGATATTTCATTATTGTTACTCTAGGGGACCTGTCCCAGAGTATAATAAAGGTTTATCTATTCTGTTCTATTAGAGTCCCAAATACTTGACGCGTGTTCTAGGTGGGGCGTGAATAGTGAAAGATAACCAGACATTACATGCAACCGGGCCGATGTGATGAGTGCCGTTTGAGTGTTGTCGGTATGGGGTGGGGGATATCAAGAGAGGGCCAGGGGGAGAATCACATTGGGAGGAGACCCAATAGGAGGAATGAGAGGGGGAGGGAGTATCAAAATCAATCGTGAGCAGCTGACAGCTGTTCCGCCATTGTCTCTCCCCTAATGCATTTTTTTTCATTCCGATTCCCTCAAAGTTTCGGCCCTTCCCCCTCCCCGGTTAGCTCCGTCTGTCGCTTTTGTGCGTTAACATGCCCCCATCTTTCTGTTACCCGGCCTGATTAATCGTTTTTCGACAGTCAATTCAATCATCGCTCGTTGCCATTTTGGAGACAGCATCATCGGGATCTGACGTGATTAATTATCGGTTGGTGTCCTCTCGTTTCCTAAATGTTGATAGGGAGGACCCTTGCGACTTTCGCTTTCTTCGACGAATTCCTATCTTCGCTCCTGCTTTCCAGAAGCCAGTTTTACTCTCAAATATTTTTACATGAAATCCTGCAGGCCGCCATAGAGAGTTTGTGGCAGGGAGCGATTCCTACCAGGCCTTGCCTTACCGTTAAACACAGTGTAATAGTGCTATTCGGAATTAAACTACTAACTATTACTTGAGTACATGTTGAAGTCGAGAGCTAGAAACTGGTGCAAACGGCGATTTTCACTGGAGTGAGGTTCAGGAAATAATACAGGTTCATAAATTGCTTAATAATAGCCGAACGGATGCCTACTAAAATCAGCATGTATAATATAGATTCCAATAAACTTAGACTTTAATGAGCTTTAATTTGAATTTGAAAGAAATTGTCTCTGTTGTTTTTGAGATATTACGCTTCGAACTTGGGTTGCACGATTTTGAAATTGACTGTAAGTAAGCATTGTAGCGGAAGAGGTGTCTGTTAAGAGTTAGTTAATGTTTGGAACACAGTATAGGTAACTTGTTTGGAATTCAAATAAGGAAGTAAGGAAGCTCATTAGTCTAAAATATATTGGGAGCATTTTGTTTTGCGATAGTGAAGACTGGGCAATAGCTGACGCAGAGAAATAGGCATTGGACGCAATGGGTGATATTAATCAATGATGAAGATCAAGATAAACATTATAGAAGATCAAGAATGGGACTCGGCAAATTATGAAGGACGTGATGGTGTAGAAATTTGTGATACTGAAGTTGTTTGCGGAGAGAGGGATGGAGTTGAGAGGTACAGAGAACCAATCTTCGGAACTATGAATATTGGTGGTGGTACTTTCAAGTAACGTATGTGTTAGATTTTACATGCAATACGATCTATAATTCTCAGTTTATTCGTGCTGGATGGATACTGCACTCCAACATCGCGTGAACGTTTAGTTAGAATTAATTCATGCTAACATTCAAAACGATTACGGAAGTGCAACACTGCTAATAACAGTCGTCATAACGTGCCAATCTTATTACAAAATTAATGGCGTATAAAATAAAATTAATTAACCTTTTTTAAAAACATTTAAGGTTGTTCAAAAAATAAATAAGGATAATGAACATGGCTCTATGCAAAGCAGTTTGAATAACTTGCGTATTTTTCGGCTTTCAGCTTCCGCTAGTCAAATCATCTCTCTTTATCTTAATCAGTAGTTTCTCTCTGAAGGCTTTTGTTCTGCTTCGTATATCTTCAGTTTTTTTTTTTAGAAATCAGCTTCATTCCAATTTTACATTTCCCCCCGTCATAATTTGTATGGTACGTTACGTCCTTGGTCTTCTTCATTTTCATTTTGAAATTTATTTCTTCGTCCTTAACTGTTTCCAGGAGATTATTGGAGGGTTTTTCCAGAAAGTAATGCAATCACTGTTATTTTTTGAAAAATTAGTGAATAGATTGATACTGGTACTTCAAATTCTACGACAGAGAACTCTTTAAGCCATGGATGCGATTTTGCGAGCTTGTCAATCCTTGACATGCTTCCTAGTAGGCTTAAGCGGGAGTCTCCTTCAGTACACTTGTCACGTGGGCCTGGATGCTATTTCATAGTGTTAAAATCGTTAAAATTCTGTTTTTTCAGGCTGTTTATGGTCGAGGTACAAGAAAATCTTACGATTGGCTCCTCTCGGTAGGCTTTTTGTGACACAAACTATTAGTATTGAATTAACCGAGTTTCATACAAATTTGAGTCGCTTTTGACATTCACGAAGACAGGTGTTTGCTTAAACATCGAAATTCTCTCTGTAAGTTGAGGTGATCGAGACCGGTCACACTGTATATCTAAGACGCGCGTCTGGTTGGCGGGAGAAACTCGGTCTTTGCGGACATACCCTGTGCGCCCTTTTATTGTGTCTCTCTTACTTTGCAAGGTTTTTTTTGGTAGAAAAGGTTTGATTTTTTTCTCTTTCGTCAGGAGTCTTAGTTCCAGGTTCTTTGAAAGACGTTGAGACGGACGAAAAAGAATGAGCTTGTTTGGCTTGATGAGGATCGTAGTTGCGTGAAAGCGTAACTGATGAAACGAAGGGCTTGGAATACATCCAGTCCTTACTGTCTTTATTACTTCCGATGCTTATGTTAGACGTAAGGAGAGAGAATAGCGTCCTTCTCTTGTGAATCAGCATAATTATGAGTTAAATTCTTATAGGGCATTTGCTGCTGATTGCGTAGTTGAGTTGTTACTGGCCACAGCAAACAGCCCAGCTCTTTCGTCTAATCATACTTTTTCTGTAAGAATTAGGGTCTTGTGATATTCATGAATGAATCGTATTAGCATTATTTATCAGTCAATGCGTCTTTATACCTGTTTTGTACGTTAGCGTGTTATACTCCTAGATTCATGTTTGCCCTTCATTGTTCTGCTGACTAAATTCGGTTCCCCCGTGCTAAAAATCTTGTAGGTGGCTTGCATGGTATTTCGTCGATGGAAATGAAGGTACTCTCCAGGATTTGAATTGATATCACAAGAATGAAGACTTTTCCTTCTCTACAGATGTAATAAGGGGACTTGATGAAAACCTTGAATTTGTAATGAGTGCATTCTAGATATGCAATGAGTAATTACGAGTACCTCTCGATTTAGAAGTACGAGAGCATTCATTTTAGGAATTCATTATCCCGTAAGAAGAGATAAAACGAGCCGCGGCTGTTTCTTTGAGTAACTCAATTTGGGAAAAGCGCCAAATTAATTGCCTCCTGCTATAATGTAAAAAGATGATGATAGCATGTTGTGCTGAATATCGCTTTCCCTCTGTAGAGAAGCATTATACTTAGTTATGTTTTGAGAAAGTATGAATATATACTAACCCATTACTGCATACCATTTTGGGATTGATGGAGTAAAAGAAGTTATGTAATGCTGTTTAGCCTGGAAATTGGCTCTCCTGTAGTAATTTTCCCCACAGTACCCTGTCACCTCCTAAACCTCTTCCCAGTCTCACCATCTAATCTCACAATAGTCACAAGATCCTCACCTCAATATTTATTCTACCCAGGACACTGCACCGTAACCTTTCAAAAGTCATTCCAAGTTGCCGGTGCAAAACTGTGAAACTCCCTATCTGATGAATTTAAGAAAATGCAGCCACTAAACCAATTAAAAAAACGCATTAATAAGATGTTATTGGGCAAATGTGTTCTCCTCTCTCCTCTCCATACTTACTTACTTACTCCTCGGCGCTACAGCCCTTGTAGGGCCTTGGCCTCTCCGACGATGTTAGCCCAGACATCACGATTCCCGGCATGCGTTCTCCATCTTTTAATTCCCATCTTTCTCAGATCAATCTCTACATCGTCCAACCATCTTTTCCGGGGTCTCCCTCTCAATCTTCTACCACCAGGATTACCACAAAATATCTTTTTCACCATCCTATCCTCAGGCATTCTCTCGACATGTCTTAACCAATTTAATCTATTGCTCTTAATTTCTGTCACTATGTTAGGATGTTTGTGGAGTTCCTCGAGTTCTCTGTTTCTCCGTATTTTCCACTGTCTACCTTCCTTTGTAGCACCATAAATCTTTCTTAGTACTTTCCTTTCCCATCTTTTAAGTAGCTCTTCTTCTGCCGCGGTCATGGTCCACGTTTCTGAACCATATGTGACCACAAATCTAATCACTGTTCGGTAAATCTTGGTTTCAAGTTCCGACTGAGGTTGCGTGACTTGAGCACTTTCAATAAAGCTCGATAAGCCCTATTGCCTGCTGCAATCCTGGCTTTTATTTCTTCATGTGTTTCATTATCTTTTGTCTCCAGCACTCCCAAATACTTGAAGTTGTTACATCTCTCATACTTATTCCCATTGAATATTATAGATTTATCTCGAACAGTAGTACTTTTCCTGGAAGAGAACAGGTACTGTGTTTTGGCAGAGTTCACTTTTAGCCCATCTTTCCTCTCCATGTATCACTCAAATTTCATATGTCAGCTTGTATGTTTTTTATTGCATGCTTATTATTCATGCTCAAAAAAGTTGAATATTATATTGATATCATATTGAAACTTGACAAACTGTTTTGTAGTGTTTTTGTTGTATTCAAGGGACAATGTCTCAGTGCAAAATAAATTATCCGTCTATCTACCATGGCACAAGATCAACTACACTATTATAAATGTGTTTCCTTAAACGACTTTAATCCATTTTGTCACCATGGCCATGTCAACGTAGGCCCACATCTTTCGAACAAGCCCACTACTGGAGCGTTTAATCTACATTCTTTCATGGCCCACTGATTCGTAACCCCCTTTTTCGGGAACCATTTTACTGGAACTCCATTCCCACTACATTTAGTCCACTCAAAGACTTATCCTGAAATACCCAGTTTTCGCTACCATATAATAAAAAAAAGACTTTTGAAAGGTATTAGTAGTTGATTTGAAAGTCGGACTGGCGGACGAGCAAAGAGTGGAATATTTTCGTCTCAATATACGTGTAAAGAGGGCTGGATAAGGTTAAGTGGACGGAAAGGAAGACTTACGAGGAAGAGCTTGAGATTTTGTGCGAGGAAAGGAAACTTCTGAGTGAAATTCCAGATCGGCAAAGTAGGTGACTGGAGGATGAATATTGGGCTATGGGTTGCTCGAGAATATGATAGAGGGATGGACGTTGGACAAACGGGGAAGATGAAGAAAGAGAATAGGTTTTATGGACGGGAAAAGATTGGTAGATCGTATGCTGATGCGAAAAAGGATAAACTAGAGCGAGATAGGTCCCTGAAAGTGTGGAAAACTGGGAGGATATTTTCTTACGTTCAACAAAACCTAACTTAACCGGTAGAATGCTTTCAAAAATACTCCATTGAGGATTTGTTTTGGTATCAGATGGGGTCGCTCTTATATTCTCTACGGGTGTCGCAAGGGATCTCGATAGAGACGGTAATTTTGTAACGAATGCTATCTTGCATATGGAGCGAGTAATTTCGGGAAGCTCTTTATTTAGAATTTCTGGAACATATATTTTTTTTCGTCCTCGGAGGAAGTTATATGTGCCTCAGCTGATTCCGTGAGCTCCTCCATTTCGCGAAAAGCGACAATTTAATTGCCTCCTTCTTCCGTTCCACGCTGCCGTCTTAATATTTTATTCTGCTCGAAGGATCGCATGAAATTTCCGTGAAGTTCTCTAGGTCTTTCATGGCGTCACGATTCAATGCTCCTGCCGCAATATCTAGAACTTCTTCGTACCCTGGAGTCGGAATAAGAGAAAAATAATGGCTCGCAAAAATTTTTGCTCCTCCTATTCAAAGAACGTCCTCCTTTAGAGGTAACTAAAGATCATAATGTCACGAGCGTAAGCTATCGTAGATATGACATGCTCTATTGAAGTGAAATTACGGTCGTTATTATTTTGCTATGCGGGATAATACTTGTTCGTAGTTGGTAGTTTTTTTTTTAAATAGGACCTTGTTTTTTTTATGAGATTAAAATTTATTTGGGCAAGCCCTGAAAATACCATCTTCGCGTACTTTTTGAGGTAGAGAGTTATTCTAATCTTTGTAATCTGTTTACCATCCGGCCTCGTTGGTCTACTCTTAGGTCGTGAGTACGGGTCCTGCCTGGGTTGGTTTCCTTTCTCTTAGGGCATTGGTGCCTATCTGTATGCTTCCAAAGAGCTTTGTTTAAGAGAGTATCATCAAGTCCTAATTTACCTCTGAGTGAAGTTCCTATTATTATTACCCCTGATTACTGAAATATATACTTATTGATTGTATGTTTATAGTGCTAGGGACGTACCTAATGAATAATTACTGTGAAAATTCACTTGCGTGATATTGCTTACAGGTAAACTTTTCAGATAATATGTTAAATTGGTTCAGTATCATAGCTTTTTTCCGGTTTAATGTATTGACTGTACAGCAGTGGCTTCTCTTTCCGAGATCTTGGGTTTGAATCCCGGCTGTGGAGTTTTTTCGCCAGGAATTTTGATCCTTGCTTGAGTGCAATTAGGATGGCATTTCAAGTGTAGAGCTTAATCAGTCGAATTGGACGTTAAACCTTCCTTGTCTCCTTTCGTTATGACTGGAATGAGGCTGACACTGGGTTTCCCTCGACTCTTGCTCTGCTCCACAAATAAACAATCCTCTCATAACATACCTACCTACCTTCCTTGCTAGATATGATATTGGTCGAAGGTATTTTTTCCTTTTGGTGGAAATATTGATTCCGATGTAATTTCCGAGGATTCGTGCATACATGATATTCGTCTCTGCCAACTTGTCATTATTTTGATTGCATTTCAAATAATTTCCTGGTCTTGTGGTGATACATAATTTATATGAAGCCCTGAAAATGATTTAAAATAAAATATTAACTTTATCAAAAAGATTATGGGTCGATTAAATTTTATACCGAATCCTAAAAAAATTAAACAATGGAATGAAGCAGTTAATGGGAAAACGGAAGTGAAATGGGACTTTTAATGACATGTTTAAAGATTTTCCATGCGTGATCTCTGACGTATAGTGTTTAATGTGGAAAAATTATACGCAGAATTTTATTATTTTATAGAGTTTGATGATAAATGTTGCAATAATAAATCTTAGAGTTAAAGTAACCTCCCGGTAAATACAATAAAGACTTCTTGTGGGGTAATCGATGGAGTTTGATAAATTCTTCGTTTAATGGCCGGTTTCAAGAACATTTAGTTATTGAATCAATGGTTATGAGATTCATAAATTTATAGAGCTCATGAAAATATTTGGGTTGCAGGAAACATCTAAACTTATTTACCGATGCATCATAGCTTGGAATATTCGATCTAATCTTCTACCGCCGGATAAAATTTGTGAAACTTAAGCCTATGATTAATTGCTAATGCACATATTAATTAGTCAGCAAGAGTAAATAAACTGGTCATTTGTCTCAAAACAACTCTTTTATCTAGTAATTAAGTCTCCAAATGGTTCATTGCGCATCCGCCATCTTGGTTACTTAAGGAACTCATAACTCCTTTCCATAAGTTATGAAACCAATAAATGTATCTAATGTTTCTGCAACACTTATTGAATGGTTGACGTGGCTTATGGGCCCCATAACTTTATAGAATACATATGTGTCGTTCCTGCAACTGGCCATAAGTCTGTACAAATCACTCGGATTTTGAATGCGCCAATGAAATGCTCGATGTCCCAGTGTGGAACAGTGAACCAATTCATAGCATGTCATCATCGTGATGAATATACAAGACTAGACAAGTTAGTATCATTTAGCGACGGCCTTCGCCGGGAACATATATATACAAGCCTTGCTTTTAATCCAATGATGGAGGCTGAGTATTTGTATCGGTCATTTTTTCTTTAAAGAAGTATTGAATCATTTCGTGATTGCTATTTTAGTGAGTAACGTTGGTGGAAATAAAGGGTGACGAAACCGTGTCGGGCATTTGCTCAATGTAATTGAGAAGTTATAGAAGTCTTACGACTAGTGCGGATTAAATGTGTCATTTATACACTGAGCAGAGAATTTTTCTTTGAAATGCGGCGATGTGTGCATGAGATATTGATGTAGATTTCTGTGAGAATCGAGCGCGGAAACGAAGGGATGGGTGCCTAAAATTTGTAATAACAGTGTTGCATAGATGTAATTTGATTTCCGCCGTGCAGAAATGAGTGAAAAGAGGTTTATCAAGCTCACAGGGAATTAGAGCTCACAATTTCTATATTTATTGCACGTTTGATTCCGTCCATGGGGAAGAATTTGTGACAAGTAACGCGGAAGCGAAATGAGATTATATGTTTTCAGGATTGACAGAAAGCGGCAGTTGTAATAATATTATAAGAGCTGATATATAAATCAAATACTAGTTGATACCCCTTCCTATAGCCGTCTTGTAAATGGGATGCGAGTGGCGTCAATCTAATTAACGCTAGCTTGTAAGCCATTGTCACGCAATGCTCAGCCGTACGCTGCCCCATCGGAAGTGCCTACAAATCTTTGCAATACACTTGATTCGCCGCTCGGAAATATTTTGAGATAATTTTTTAAGATGCCTAATAATCAATGCTTGTTGCTGTCATGTTATTTCTCGTTATGACTTTCACTATACTGATCAGAAGGTCAAAGTTGTTTGGCATGATATTTACTATTTATTATGAAGTTTTTATGCTGATTTGGAGCTAAAATGATACCTTTTTAGATTTTTGAAAAGACTGATTATTGTTAGTTTTTATAGTTGCTATTTGAAATGAGCTTTTACGCGCTCGCCACCGCACGGCCACACAGAGCTCCGAGCTGCAAGTTTTTCTGCATTTGTCGTCGCTGCTGCATATTCCTAGACTGTGCTGATGCTCTTCTGCCTGTAGGTTTGGGAATGGTACGTTTGGCTTTTGTATAATAATTAGGGCCTATGAATATGCTCCGTTTCCACTGGCATATGATGCTGTAAATGTTTCGCCACACTCCGTGTATTCGGCCGCAATTTATTTTTCTTCGTGGAAATAGCGCGTGTCAGATGGGAAGTTGTGTTTGCGTTCGCGAATTTTGCGGCCTCGCGCGTGCCACGGCGGTGATAATTATGACGGCACGTCCATGGGCGAAGCATTTGCGGGAATTTGTCGGGCTCATTTCGGGGGAGAGAGAGAGAGAGAGATCGGGTTATGAACTTCCGCTCGAGATGGGCCGCTGCGGATGCCGCGGCGCTGAAATCGGTATTGCCAGGGGCGGGTAAACGCACTCCGCTCCCACTCAAGTCCCTCCATTAAACCTGCCGGCCCTGGGACTCAACTCGGGAATGCATTCGTCGGCGGACAACGCAAGCGGGGAGAGAACAGATCCGTATACTTCCGCCCTTATGGGCGGCATACGGGCAGAGAAAATTGCCGTGTACTTCCGCTCTTGCGTGCGAGTAAGTTCGAGCGAGGCATCGCGTAGGCACGCGAACCGAAAAATGTTTCCAGCCAACGGGCTCGCGGATATTGCATGCAATACTTATGGATTTATTTTCCCTAATCGCTTCTCGACTGAGCGATTTTGCGTCAAAAAATTAAATGTTAGCCCTTCTGAATCCGTAGAGTATGTGGAGCAGTACGTAATCAAAATTAGAGAAGTATTCCGGTTGAGATAGGTTTACTTGACTGAGACTAAAAATTCTCTAATTTTTTTCTAGCACTTCTCCACATCTCCTGGCATAATTTCTTTCCTCATCTGAGTACTTGCCCTACATCTCTCCATTCCGTCCACAAAGATTATTCGATAAAATAATTAATCATGGGATAACCCGCGTTTTATGTGTAAAAAAAATTTCTTCTTTACTGCCGGAGACTTCATCAGGGGTAATGAGATCGTAACCACTCGTTACCCCTGATGAAGTCTCCAGCGGAGGAGAGGAAACGTTTAATTCTTAACCAAACAAGGTGCGGGAAAACCCTTTCATTGAAAAATGGGCCAGGCACTATTAGTGATCTCACGAAGACTTTTATTTTTCATCGCGGTGGCGACGGGGTAAAGTCCTCGCCGGTTAAACCGAGGGTCGAGGGTTCGATTCCCGCCTGGGTGGAATCACTAAGGGCATTGGTGTTTGTGCTTGTATATTGTTGTTGTCATTCACCCGAATCGGTCAGTTGCACTGTATTTGAAGTAGTGAGGATAAAATAACCCCTTTCCCCGCTTACTGAGTACCCTTCCTGTATAACTTTTCCTCGAGCTTCCCTTTTAATTATTTTATTGTTCCTGCCACATATTCCACCTCTTAACGTGTCAATGAACTCGGGATGACCTATTCCAGATACTATTATGAAAACTTGAATATGGCACCTTTAAGTGCGTTTTATACACTGAGACGAAAATATAATCGCGTTTTCAGTCTAGTTTTGTTGTAATTGAGTCTTGAAGGTGGAGATTTTATTATGGGCTCTTGTGGAAATTACTCTGATAACAGTAGAACATTACCGATTTGGACGAGAAAGCACATTCTAGCCTTTAATTAAAGCTTTTTATTAGATTTTATATAATGAGAAATAGATTTGCTAAATGTTTTTTTTACGGAGTGTGGTGACTTACGGCAGCGAAACATGGACTGTCAAAAAGAAAGATGAAAAGTATTCAGAAAGTTTCGAAATATGGTTGTGGAGAAAAATGCTTAAGGTGAAGTGGACGGATAGAATGAGAAATGAGGAAGTTTTAATGACAATAGGAGAAGAAAGATAACTGCTGAGGGAAATCAAAAAGAGGAAGGCAGCTTGGATGGGACATATATTACGCTAAAATTGTCTTTTGAGAAGAATTATTGAAGGAGAAATAGAAGGAAAGTGCGGAAGGGGAAAGGTGAATGGGAGTGCTCGATGACATTAAAAAATGGCCGAAGTTACAGGCAAATGAAAGAAGATGCTCAGGACCGACTGCGATGGAGGGCATCCAGTTGAAACCTATCAGAAGACAGATCCCACCAAGAAGAAGAAGGAGAAGCAGAAGAAGGCTGGAAAATTGAATAAAAATAAAATACAGGAAGGCTACTAACTGTTATTTTCCTTAAGCTATTAGCAAATCACTGACGTAATTGAAGTCAAAATGCGGTAGTTCCATGAAAATGAAACCTTCACCTCCTATAGATTTACAAATGTGGCCATTAACAATACATTCGTGGAATTATCTGCATACTTTTAAATTTAATTTGGATTTGAAAATAGGTTACCCATTTCATCAGCGAAAGCAGGTTTTTTACAACAAATAAATAAAAATATGTAACTGAGTATTGAGCTTGATAAGGAGCGTAGCGTTGTATGGGCCAGAAACGTGGACCCTGAGAAAGGAGGACGAGAATTGGCTGCAGGCATTTGAGATGTAGATGTGGAGAAGGATGGAGAAGGTTAGGTGGACAGACAGCAAGACTAGCGAGGAAGTGCTTGAGATGGTGGGCGAGGAAAGGAAATTTTGTAATGAAATCCGGGATAGACAGGGTAGATGGCTGAAGGAGGTAATCTAGGGTGGAGGTTGATTCCTTTTTCCGGGTTTTCCGCCGCGTTGGTTCATGCTTGGGGACGATATTTCGCCGGCTGTCCTGCTGGCTTCCTCAGGTCCATGTAACAATTCGGTTCTGGAAGCGCCGTGTTATGTAGGGTCGTTTTCGCGCCTTTTTTGTGGTCCTCTTCTCTGATTGGTCGGGCTCTTTTCTTCTTGGAAAAGTGCTTTCCAAGAAGCGGAGAGAGGGTAACCGTCGTCTCTATTGAAATTATCGCGGTTTTTGGCGATTTCCACCGCTTCTCTGATGAGACGGGGGAAATATCTTTTTTCTCTGTGGATGATCGTCGCTTCCGGGAATAATATGTCATGCTGCGGTCCCTCCCAAGCATGTTCCGCAATGGCAGAAAGGTGGAACTGTCTATTTTTGGTGGCTCTTAGATGTTCCTGCATGCGACACTTGAGCGCTCTGCAGGTCTTTCCAATGTACCTCGAGCCGCAGCTGCAGGGCACGGAATAGATGCCTTCGCTGGCGTCTTTAGGAAGGCGGTATTTGGCCTTGCAGAGGATGCTGGCTGTTTTCTGCACAGGTTTGAATCTAGAAACGACATTATGCCGTTTTAGGACCCGAGATATCCTCTCGGAGACGCCGGCCACGTAGGGAATCGAGGACCCGAGAGGATATCTCGGGTCCTCGATTCTCGGGCCCGCGAAATTTCGCTACATTGTTTCTTTCTCCCGAATAGGTCTTTGGCTCCTTCCCTCCCCGCCCTTCCCCAACCCTCCTACCTGCTCCTTCCCCTCACCGCCCCTCCTATACGATTCTTCCTCCTCAATCCTCATTCTATCACTGACGAAGGTGCGGGCGACCCACCGAAAATTTTAAACTCGTGAGTTTGCTTTTTTATGTTTTATGTTTTATGTTTAGTGTCACCCTGTGACGAAGTTTTATATTATATATATATATATATATATATATATATATATATATATATATATATATTATCTGTAGTCCTCTAAGAGCTGATGTAATCTACTTTTCATGCATGCTGCCCTAAGATTTTCTGCCTTACCTAGCGAAAGTTTTGTGCGAGGCAAATCGCGTGATCAAATGTTTTCCGCTCGTTCACAGCGCACCTATTGATTCAGACTTTTCACTCAGCTTATAAATATTTACAAGCTGGCGACGAAGGGTCGTTGAGTTACGCAAACAGTTACGTGTAAACATTCTCCTTGGCCGTCGTTGTTTAGATTTATGATAATTATGGGGGAGGAGGTACGATAATTTACCTCAGCATATGATGACCAACAAAGTGTGGAACTCATTATACTGTTTTAAATTGGAAGCTATGTTTTGTTTGGTTTGAGGCACGACTACTATTCGAGAAAATAACAGAGTTATTTTCTCAAATACCATGATATCAAATATCATTTGAGGAAATAACAAAGTCATTTTCTCGAATGATGAAATTACTTTTTTTTCTTCCGCCGATTTATAAATCAGTGGAAGGATAGTGCTTATTCTTACGTCCTAATTTTTGGCTCCTCATCCTGATATCGTCTTTCTCTTTTTATTTTGTCCAGAATTCCTATCCTCTTCCTTCTCTTACTACGCTTTCCCTCTGTTCTCCCCACTATTTCCCTCTTCAACATTCCCTCTCTTTTCAAAACGTCCTCGATCCATCTCTTCTGCCTCCTCCAAACCTCCGTAACCAGGCTCCCATCCTCTCCATCCATGTCCAATACCTCCTCTTTCGTCCTTCTCGCCACCCAGCTCATCCTCTCCACACTTCTCCACTCCCACATCTGGAAATCTCCTCAAGTCTACGTACATGCTCCCTTCACCATGACGCAGTATCCGACCCATATTGCGCAACGCTCCATATTAGAGTTTATTCGGCACATATTTCGTGTAAACTATTTTCAATTTGTACAGATTTTCTTCGAAACGTGAAAAAATGCATTTATTATCGTTACAAAAGGCTGCTACCAAAAAGCAAAGTGTCACGCCTATTATAATACGAGGTACGGTCGGATTCAAATGCATTGCAAAGAATCGAGCGGCGCCACTTACGCTTCTCAAGGACATTGAGTTTCACTTACGGCGCTGTTATTCTTGGCTACGCAACGCTATCTATTCATCTGTTTATTTGCACGTGTTCAAATGGTAATAGTTGATCAATTTCCTATATTGTGCTGATTTGTCATTACACTTTCGTTTTGGTTTGGATTTACGATTTGAGCATGGATAATTATTATTTATTAATCACAACTGTTACTCTAAATGATACATTACGTAGTATTTGCCGTAGTTATATTGTATGCCAGGAACGATCTGTGTTTAATAATAAAGTTTGGCATTTCAATTAATCAATTCGTCGCAGCATGTCATTATTATTCGAGCTGATCATATTATGTAATAACAAGTTAGCAAACAAACAAGCAACTGTTACAATTTAAATACGTGCAAATAAACAGATGAATAGATAGCGTTGCATAGCAAAGAATAACAGCGCCGTAAGTGAAACTCGATTTCCTTGAGAAGCGTAAGTGGCGCCGCTCGATTCTTTGCAATACATTTGAATCCGACTGTACGTCCAGAAAGTAAGTTCCGTTTGTATTTCTTGCCGTGGCAGCGCTGCAATTGAAGTTTTATGCATGCGCGGTCGTTGCTCTGAGTCTTTAAGTCGCCCCAAGCGACTTATATATCTTTTTGCTCCCGAAAACGATCCTTGGGGGTCAAAAATTCTACAACGATGACGATCTCGAAGAACATGTAACCACTTAGTTGACAACACAGGCGGCAACGTTTTACGAAGAAGGCATACATAAACTTGTGCCACTCTGTGACAAGTGCCTACAATATGGTGGGAGCTGTGTATAAAGATAGTTTAAGATTTATAGTTTTTTTCAAAAATTGTTTTTCTGTATCTTTACTCGTTTTGTTGTTATTACCAAACGGAACTTACTTTCTGGACGTACCTCATATTCGAAAACGACATATTTCAATATAATTTCGCCTGAATGTGGAACGCCGCGCCGAAAACTAGGGCGATAAAACGCCTTCATGCAATCACTTGAGTATATTACCCGCTGATTGGTAGGTTTTTGGACTGTTTTTATTCTACTGCCGCATAATTCCGTTTTGGCTCCCGTGGGTGACCTACCATTAGAACCCTCTCTAATTCCCGATATCGTATTTCTCTTCTTTATTCGTCCAGCATTCCCGTCCTCTTCCATCCTACTACCCTCCTCCCTAACGTCTTCCACTCTGTTATTCTCTTCAACATTCGCTCTCCTTTCGAAACATCCTTCATCCATTACTTCTTCGTACTCCGAAACTCTAGTACTAGCATCCTATCCTCTCCAAACATACTTATGCGCGTATTCATAGTCGTATTCCTAGGGGTTACCAGGGTATCCCCTAGCCAAGTAACACGTGAGAGTCTCCTACGCTGAGCGATTCATAAACCTTACCTGGGTAACACCCAGCTAGGGGACGCCTGGGTAAGAGATTTGTCAAGAATCCTGGATAAAAATACATATGAACGGTTCCGCTGAATGGTTCTCAATGTTTTCGATGCTGATTTTTCACCTTAACCAAGCATGCTATAAACAATAATATAGTATACTGTTACACGACGTTGATGAAAAATAATTGAAGGAATATGAGAGAATGTTTACAATATTACTTAAATATTTATGTGATATGAATGGTGAGGAATATGAGACTGGTTCAATAAGTGCCCGAGTTTGTAAACAGAAGACTTTACTATGGAAAGTTGTTGTTATTATCATGTACTGCCATTATTACAGTAGTATCAATTCGTCCCTCGCGTGGGCAGCAGTCCTGCGTTAGGGGAGCTTTGGGTAAGCTTCATGCCTTACCCACGAAATCGACGGCCTGGGGGAGGGTTAGGGGAAGGCAGTCCCTTGGGTCATGACTATGAATACCGTTTCTGAGCCAAGGGGTTCCCCCACACCTGGGGGACACCCAGGTAACGACTATGAATACGGCCCTTAGACTTTTTCTTACACGCCGCCCAGCTCATCCTCTCCTTTCTTCTCCAAACCCGCATCTCAAACGCCTCGAGTCCGCAAATGGGTTGGAAACTCGGTCATTACGTAGGCAGGATTTACGTAGAGTTGAGGCGTCTGAGATGTGGGCGTGAACAAGAAGGAGAGGGTAAGATGGGTAGCGAGACAGACGAACGGGGAGTTATTGAATAAGGTTGGAGAGGAGAGGAATCTTGTAGCCGAGGTTTGGAGAAGGCGTAAGGGATGGATGGAGGGCGTGTTGAAAGGAGAGTAAATGATTAGGAGGGCAATAGAGGGAGAACACTCGGGAAGCGTGGAAGTAGAAGAAGAGGAAAGGAAGTCTGGAAAAATGAGTGGTTGAATGCAAAAAGTGAGGATAGCTGCACAGTGCTGATACATTGGATTGGATATTTTGGGAGGCGACCGACGGCTAAGGTCATTTGCGCTATAGGGGATAGGTAAGGGAGGAAGAGTGGATAGAAACCCGGCGTCGGCATTAGCCTACTCTTAACGAAAGGCGCCAAGGGGACCACGGCTTAACGTCTCATCCGACAGACGGAGTACTCTACTTGAAATGCCCTCCGCAAGACACCCAAGTAGGGATCGGGTTCCTCTGAAAAACATCCTCCTCTGCAGGGATTTGAACCCTGGCCGCCCGAGTGCTGATACATTATTTTTGCATTGTGCTCGGTATGGTTGTAAGTATTACACTTGTGGTTTTTTTCTGCTAAAAACCTAATGCTGCATTATTTATCTATGAAAATGGTGTATTCTCATTGTAAGTTACAGTGTTCTCAATCGGATTTTGTGTGTTTCCGCATTATCGATGTTTTATAGTTCCAAATTTTGACACATTTTTGTCACAGCACGAGGAGTTGGTTACCCCAAAATGGATGAAATCATAATGGTAATGTAATTTTCTTTGATTGAATCCCATGATGTGTACCTCAACAAATGTAAGCGTGTGCGAGATATAAATTAACTGTTATAATGTGAGGGATCTAATAGTGGGGCATCTATAGGTGGGAAAGCGGGGCGATTGGCATGCAGAATTGGGATAAGGACTGTCCACCTGCCAATCAGCTGGTGGAATAATCAAATGAAAAAAAAAACTGGTAGATGACCCTTATGATAAATGATGCCACAACACGGAAATGTTCGCAAACATTGTTTTCGCTAGTAGTGCACGTTTGCTCGCGAACATTATATAAATTATGCGCTTTGCGTGTTGTTCGCAAGCTGATGTTGATAATTCGGGGCTTCGCATTCCGAGTGTCGCCTGATTGACTTATCGCGTTGGCGCGACGCAATTCATTTTGGGCGTCGGCTGTCTGGGAATGGGCGTGGAAGGGGGATGATTGTGTGCGGGGGGTTGGGAGAGCGGGGAGCGGTGGGAGGGGCGATGGGAAGAGGGGGGGGGGGGGGGTAAACCGTGTCCAAAAGAGGTGGGAGGGGGGGCCTGAGGGGTGGGTGGAGAGGATAGGGTGGGAATGAGATTGGCTTCATTACAATTTTAAATGCGAGTGCCCTCTCTCTCCCGTTTGCCATTGTTGTTTTACGGTTGGCGGTTTGAATTTATCTTCCTCGAGCTCCGTGAATGCGGGCGGAACCTCCCAATTCCCTCTCCTCACAACCCCCCCCCCCCTTGGATACGGGTGGTGGTGGCAGTGGTTACAGCGGGTTGAATAAAAATTAAGGTGAAATTCAAAAAAATTAAAAGGGAACACATCGCCGGCCAATATTTTTACTTCCATTAATAGCTTTTCGTGGTACTTTTTTTGCGCAACGGGTTATGCAGCTTAAAAATAAAGACATTAAACGGCAGTTGCGGTTAAAATTTTGCAACAGCCTGAGCATTCATTCTGAAGGGAGTCTATAAATTTTGGTTTGGTTGCGATTCGCGGGAAAGAATTTAGAGTAAAATTAAGCGGACCTTTCGATTTTGTTGAAACGTCTTGACTCCATTCTTGACGTTAAAGTAAGTGAATGTATGTGCATGTTGACTTAGCATAAAGAAGTATGGGTAGGAGCTAATTCCTCTTTGGAGCCAGCGTTTAATGCAGGAAGGTCTTAGCTCTCATTACTCTGGGCACACACCTATTTTTCCGTAATGTAATTTGTCTTAATTTTTATAATACCCGGAGAAAAACTTTCAATGATGATTGCCGTAGAGGTGCAGTGCTAGATGTATGGAATGAAGATAGACCATTGGACGAAAGGGATGAGATTCTCTAGATGCCAGAAGGCGAGGCTTAACATTAAGGTGGTAGGGCACAAAATTGCGCAAGTCGAGAAGATCACAATGGGGATCGGGTTGGTGTGGTTGCTAGAGTACTCGCCTATCACACGGGCGGCCAGGGTTCAAATCCCTGCCGAGGAGGATGTTTTTCAGAGGAACCCGATCCCTACTTCAGTGTCTTGTGGAGGGCACTTTAAGTAGAGTTCATCCGTCTGTCGGATGAGACGTTAAACCGTGGTCCCCTTGGTGCCTTTCGTTAAGAGTAGGCAAATGCCGACGCAGGGTTTCTATCCACCCTTCCTCCCTTACCTATCCCCTATGGCGCAAATGACCTTACCCGTCGGTCGCCTCCCCAAATATCCAATCCAATCGAGCAGATCACGCGTCAGGGTAATATTTTGGAGGAGAAAGGTATTAATGATACGGACATCATTGACATGAATAAACGAGCATTTTCGAAAAGGTGGCCATTGATGAGGGTGGTCTGAGTAGAAGAAAACGTAAAGAAAAGGCTTTTGAAAACCCTGAAATGGAACATGGCACTGTGTGGGTCGGAGACTCGGTCATTGCAAAGGGAGGATGTTCGTACTCTCGAGAGATTTGAGATGTGGGTATAATGAGAGTGAGCTGGGTGGCGACAAGGACGAATGAGGGGGTATTGGGTATGGTTGGAGAGGAGAGGAAAGTAGTAGCAGAGATGGTTTGTAAATAAATTCACCGTGTAATATTCCACAATGGTTTTTATTATTCCGACCTAGGTTTCGACTCGATCGTGACCGTTCAGAGGGACAGCATGTTAATTCAGAATTGTATAGTTGCAAAGTGTTCAAGATATCATATCAGTGAAGTCGAGTATTATAACATATTATTTACCCTTCCTCGATTTCGGGCAAAGTTATAAAAATTGGCGAATTGACAATGAGTCGAAGCCTAGATCGGAATAATAAATACAATCGTAGAATATTACCAAGTGAAGTTATTTACAAGCCATCGCAATGTTGTTCCACCAAGTTAAGCCTGAGAATTTATTATGTAATAGTTGCAGAGGTTCGGAGGAGGCAGAACAGATGGATGGGCGTACTTAAAGGACAGCGAATGTAGAAGAGGTTAAAATGAGGGGAGAACTGTGGATAAGCGTGGAAAGGTAAGAAGAGGATAGGAATTGTAATGTTGTATTTGTTTCGGTCATAATGGAAAATGACGTTTTCTTATTTCCTTGCCAAAATTGGTTAGTTCACCATTCGGTCGAAACCAGAAGAGAGAGACAAATTGAGGAATTCAAGAGGGGATGGCAGGCCATCCATAGGAATGAAAGCGTTGGAATATGCCAGAAATTAGGACGTTAGGATAAGAAAAGCCCAAAAACCTACCACACACATTTCATATATAATGCGAACAGTATCTAATGATGTTTTCAGTATTTTACAATATGTTGAATACACTGCTAAAGTATAAAACATATACGATTTGAATGCCTTTCGGTGTGGACTCAAGGAAAATTTAACAGAACGCCGTGCAACACGAATAGGGATTCTGTACTTCGTTGAAAGCTAGATAGTATACATTTTTGCAACGGTACTTATAGTCCGAAGAGCTTGACGTTTGTAATGAAATGTTGTATTTGTTTCGGTCATAATGGAAAATGAAGTTTTCTTATTTCCTTGCCAAAATTGGTTAGTTCACCATATCTGAATACTCGTTGATGATTTCCGTGGTAGTTTTTTTAGTTCATGGTCATAAACTCTGTTTAGAATTTTTAATCAGTCCGTTGTTCCTGAATTTGTTCTCCACGTCGTTATTTTTGGTGTATTCTCCGGCGGGCATTTTCTATTTTTTTTGGTCTGATAGTCCGCCCGTGACAACTACTGCAATAGTTTTTCGCGGTGCGTCCCGAGAGGGTCGTGATATCTTTTTTTTATCCTCCCTCCGAATGTGGGATACATACCTGTTTTGAAATTCGTCCAGTCACGTATTTCTGGCCGTTTTTCGGCGCAAAAAAAAGTGATGCACGCCGGTTACAAATAGCGTGGATGTTTACCTCCGCTACGTGTGATATTTCGTATGCACGTGCCCGATCGCCTCCGCCACACTAAAGTGGAGGCGCCGTGGGATTCGTTTTTCATTTGTTTCCCCGCGCGCGCAATACCGAGTGCTTTTGGAATCGGAATCGTGGGCCTCCCCCACTCTCCTCGTGCTGGTTCTCATGATTTCATCCTCCGTTCAGTTCCTCCCTCTCACTCTCTCTCGCTGTACTAAACGGGCTTATGCTGTTCCATTCTCCCTCCTTACGCTATATGGTGGGCATTCCCTACTTCTGTCAGAGTCCTCTACTTCGCGCCAACTCAACTTCAAAGTGTAGGCTGCAACTTTATAGTGTAGTTAGTGCAATGTAGAATACTCTAGCTTCAGCTGCCCTACCACAGTCCCTGGTTCTTATACCCAAGGGAAATATTCGTATATGCCCAGGGAAATATTCGTGGATAAATGTGCCTATGTCCACGTTTGAATTATGGATTTAGAGGTAATATTTACCTCGTTCCTGGAGTCGAACGGGAGTTCTCAGGCTGAAAGTTCAGACAAATTCTAAAGCCGCTTGGTTTTTTTCTGTGAACTTCAAAGTTTTCATACCATGGCCTTGTTTATTCAGTGATATATTCGTGGGTCTATGTGCCTATTTCTGTTCTTGAGTAGTGGATTTGGAGGTTATATTGAAAATTTCCCAGAGTCGAACAGAAGGCCTCAGGCCGAATTATCCAATAAATTCTAAAGCCAGTTAGTTTTTCCGTATACCATCGAACTATATATTTCATTATCTTGTTTATTAGGGAAGATATTCACGAATCATTGTACCTATGTCAGCCATTCACTTGTACACAGTTTGAATTCCCGCCGCTGAGTCGATTTAATATGGTGGATTACATTTGATAAATGCTTGTTCTGACCTGGGTCTAAGGACTTTGCCACAGTCTAGTATTAAAAAACTACATCTTTATAGTAGCCTATAAGCCATCTTATGGGTTTGTGGCGGGGGATGAGTAATCACCTACATGCACTACCCTATTGCATAGTAAATTTAACGTAACTAGACTACTAATGCAGTGGCAAAAAACATGAAAATACCATTCAATAGGTGACTTTTCTCTAATATGCAATACACTTTGTGTGTCACCTATATTTTAGATGTATTTATGAATGTATTCTGCATCCACTAAAATACCTACTCAGAGAAGTAAGAGAAATGATAGACTCGCTGTTCTACGTCTCAGATTAAGGTGCCTGTATACCACAGCCGAAAATGCTTCCACAGACGTCTACGTGTGTTGATTTTATGACTCTGCGTTGCTACATAGAGTAAATCTGTTTAAGAAGGCTTCTAGATTAAGGATTAATACTTAAAATAGGTGTCGTAACTTTTCGCTTTTGGCATTCTTCATAATGTTTTCGACCACGGAAAAACCTGAATTTGTCGAAATACAGGTGACCACCATGACGCGTCCGACGTATGTTTCTTAAAATATTTGCACTAGACGTAAATGGGAGTCCTTCGTCTGAGTAGGGCATCATCAAAATGTTGCACATTACGTTCAATGTCACAGTGAACATTCTCCTGAACCCTTGCAACGCATTTTCCACTGAGGCATTAGGGGTGCTCTTGTCGGGGGCGGGTAATGGAGGGGAAGGCGAAGATCATTCCTAGGATGCGGCAAGAGCCCGAGATAAAAGTGCTTTTTTGGCCGAATGATACAGCCCACTCAAGAATTGAGCATGGATGAGGTAATCAAGTAATTAGATACGCTGAATGACTACAATCCTATGTATAGTTCTTATTAGTTGCTGTGATAGCTTCTTATAGTTCGAGAAAAATGACATGGAAATTTGACAATCCAATTACTATGCTATTGGGTTAAATGTCATTTATGATAAACCAATTTAATCTACGTTGATGGCAGGTAAAGGTGCGGCGTCAGTTTAGCCTCCTACCGACCAGCGTATATTACTAACCCGCTCATTTACAGTGGAGGAAATATTTTGTGATGAGCAAATTGTCAAAAAATTATCAATTCTTTTTGAAAGGAGACTTTTCCTTTGTAAAAAGATCAATATGAAAATACTTCTCACCAAAAAACAATGCGTCTGTTGTAATTTTCCCATACATTCGTCGAATTTATTGTGGGAATAATTAAAAAAATACAAATTTATTTTAACTTTGCCTGAAAATGTCACTATTCTCTCGCGTCATTCTGCCACCAGTGATGACTGCTCCTCTTCATCGATCTCGCATCACTGGCGAACCGCAGTAAAAAGGATATGAATATGCCAGCATCCAAAAGATGAGATTCTGATACTGCTACGAGTGAACAGAGAGTGTTTCATGGCTTTTACAGGGACAGCTTTTTATTATTCAGGGAACCGCTAGAGACTCGGAGGATTACACGCTAGGCTTGGTTTGCTTGAAAAATTCAGAACAGTTGTGTTTCAGAGTGGGCACAGAGAATTTAATTTTGATGCCGCACCACATCTCTAGGTCCGACAGAAGCGTTAAAATAAGAGAGATACACTTGCCGCGCAGATAGGTGCATAAATTTGTTTTTTTTTCTGCGCACAATAAGTGACCGTAGTAAAAACTGAATTCCACCCAAAACACTCCTAAAATACGGTTCACCATTTCACCTCTTCGCATTTACACCGGTACACGACTGGTGTTCTAAGACCCCCTGCCACATGCCCATGCAATCGCCTGAAGGGTAGTATATACCGCATATACTATACGTTGCAAAATTCCATCACCCGAGTTTGAAGACTAATATCTCAAAGACGGTTCAATCGATTTTAAAATGAAGTACATCAAATCAAAGCTTGTTTATTTCTGCATTTAGTGATGTTATACGAAACTTTTTACGGTTTATATTGATTCTAGTGTGTGCTTAAAAACAGAATTTAAGAGCATTTTTCCGGGTACTTGACGGATGCATCGCATTTACGGCTTCACAGTAACAACACGGATCTAGATATCGGAATTTTCTTCGTTATAATTCGTTATTAAAATCGCGTTATTTTCCGTTCCGCGCATCCCTGAAAACCGCCGTTTGGACCTTCTTCAAGCTATCAAGTTCACCATCATGAATCCACTAATAAAATCTTAAACGAATTCGTTGGTTAAATCAATATTGATTAACGTCTATTTTGGAAAAAGAGTGCGCTGAACTGCCCGGAGCACGCCCGGAAGAGAAAGGGAGAGGCGCGTGCTGTTCCCCAATTTGATGGTTGTCCGTGAGATGCGCGAGTAATTGCCTACTGTAAGCATTTACCGGCGGGGGAAAACTACTTCGCTCGTAGTAACACTCTGTAGTAAGCGATAAAAATTGCTGCACTCACCAAAATATAACCAGAAGTATTTTTTCACCACTTCCCATGAACATTGTCACCACATTTTTCGTCTTCTCGACGAAAGAAACAAATAGCGCCTGAAGCTATCCTCAACTCCGACTCCAAAAATTTGGCACGAAGAGGCATAGCGACTGTATGTTTCCACACAGATCTAAGATAACAATGATGACCATTCTTAAAAATGACCCTTTCTGTCACTGTTTACCGAGTCCTAATGACTCATGCACTGTGATAGGACCACTGATTTTCCCCCAGTAGTAGTGGTAGATGTAGTACCCTAGTGAGTGTTTATGTCTAGAATAAATTATCTGCGTATTGATATTAATATTTAAAAACTACTCGAAGCCACCAATACGTCGAATAGGGTATGGTTTGTTGCAAGCAATTACTTACCCACCACCGTTCGGCGCCGCTGCGCGCTAGGCTGTAAGCTTGTTTCCGTTGTTGGTGCCACTGTATATTATTAGGCTGTGGTCATGCGGCATCTGTAAATATTCACATTCTCTCCCGAGTGACTAATTTCGCGAACAACGCGTGGTCTCTTTTATTTGTTTTCCTCGTTTACTCGCGTGCAGCGTGGGCAACGCTTGGCGTCTCATTCCTTTTTTTTTTTTTGGTTCCTCCGGGCGCTTCTTGTTGGTTGGTTTTCCTCGCGTTGAGGCCCGGACCAATATGTCGGTGCGCGATATTGCAGTTTGGGGCAATCGGTCGGATCAGTGGCGTTTTGGGAAATACATCCGGTCGCTCTATCATTTCGGCTCGCTCTCCTCACGGCCGTATTTGCATGCGCCGCCCGCATTTAAGGCTTTACTCTTTCCTTTCCACTCTCTGTTTGTCCTCTGGCCTCATTTTCCATTTTCTCCGTCGCGCTTTCGCTTTGTCGTAATAGGTTTCTGCGTAATGGATGATCGATTAGGGGAAATTCCCGCTCATCGTCCTCCATCCCTCGCGGAGCTTTGTCTAAAGTTGCCTTCATTAGACATCTTTGCTAAAGGTGCTTCGTTTGAAACATCGAGATCGGTTGGATGCTAAAAGTGAAATAATCGTTATTTTTATTGGGTAACCTATCAGTTGGAACAGGTATACATATAAGGAAGTGAAACACTCTTGATTTTTCCGGTCTAGGCCTCTGTATTATCGAAAGAGAGCTAGGTAAAAACATCCGAGGACCATAAGACAATAAGCTTCACTTCCCACGTAGCTGAAGAAATCCTCAAAATTATAAATATAAGATCGGGGAGCAAGGCTAACGTCCTGGGTAGCGACCAGTTTGGATTTGATTTAGAGTCGGCATCGCGGAACGCTATAAGATTGATGATTACGCTAATAGAAAGAAAGCGAGAGTATGCAAAATATGTTTTTGCTTACTTTGTGGACTATGATGTTTTCATGAATGATTATAATGAATTGAAATTGGATAATTACGATAAGAAATACTGCTTCTACTCTGCATAAAACGTTTACGACGATCGAACATAAAGTTTGTCCATTATGAAGTTTTACGAGAGCGGTTCGTTAGAAAACAAAAAAGTCGGCACTTTACGTGCTCCACGGTTGAAATTGGCCATGAAAAAATCATTTGATTTGACCGGGATCCGAACCCGGATCTCCCAATTTCCGGTCAGGTGTCACACCTGACCGCAATTTGTAGATCCGGGTTCAATCAATCGAGAAAAAAATCATTTGATTTGACCGGGGTCCCGGTCAAATCAAATGATTTTTTCATAGCGTATTTCAACCCTGGTGTATATGCACCCGTGCGAGTGACTTCGTACCACATCATTTGTTAATGCAATGATTGGAAAAAACTTTACGTGCTACCATGCAGTACACTAGTTACTTAAGTACTACTTACTAGTACTACTTAAGACACGACTACTGGTTGTAATTATTGCGACAGATTAATAGTTCTACTAGGTACTGAATCATGCAAGAGCAATATTATGCCGGAAATTGCATGCGATGTTAATAGATAATAATGACGTTTGGATATTTAGCGCAAGTGCAAAAACCAAATTTACCTAGCCTGAGTCAAAGTATCCTAGAACTGATCCATCGTAATTATTATAGTCTCTTATTGTACGTGAAAAGATGACATTTTAGCTCTATCGGTTCTGCAGTCTATTTCTTTAATCTTATGCCTGTGATTGTTTCTGCCACAATAGTTTGGTTATAGCAAAATATGGTGAACTTCCGCCAGGAAATAGTTGGCATCAAACACAGTCGGATTTGGTCCCGGTTTTAATCTCTTCAGCGCTAGATTTTTCCCGGTTTTGGCACTCCAGATTGTCGCAATCTCAATCATGTGTGGCCCTAATAGGATCAGTGGTCATTGCTCCCACCAGTTCAGCTCTAGGGGTCATTGGAATGCGTGAGAATTTTTACCTCGTCAAGATATAGTCCAAGGTAAAATCCATAGGGATAATTATGCTTGCTTAATCCTATTACAAGAGGTTTATGGTAACAACGGTCTACAAAAAATTAACACGCGTATATCATCCCATTGCAAGTTGACGCAATGAAATCACCATACATGATTGTAAACATTCATTCATCGTTTGACGCTAAAAATGTTCATTGCCGTAAATCCAATCTCGGAAAGGACGATTGTAAACGCTAAACTTTGTCGTTAAAACTGAAATGCTGCAATTCATGGATGAATAACATAAAATTGGCCGAAAAAAATAAAACTTTGGTTTCAGCCATAAGTCTCTCCGCGTAACACCGCTGCGGGTGTATTTTTTATCGAAAGTCATAAAATATACCAGACGCGAACTTCCCGTTGATTTTAATACATTTTCATCGTGAAATGGAAACTCATCCATAGAGTAAAACTCGGTCCAATATGTCAGAAATTATTCATGTCTGTGTATGGTTGAGGACAAAACTTTTCCACCGTGCGGGCGTTGTATATACTTCTTCCGTCTCATTTGATGATGCTTCCAAGATAGGTGAAGGAATCCACTTTCCCTAATTTCTCTACTCTTAGAGTGAATACTGAATACAGCATCTGTCTTCCGCATACTAGGCTTTGTCCTCTTCTCTATTTTTTTCATGTTATATTCTTGGAGTTCTCAATATCATATTATTTTAATATTGAGTTGTATAGCAGTCATAATAGTTTTTGTAGTTAATGCTCAAAAGCAGTACATAGTTAGGATAGTGCCCGCGATAAAATCGCCTTCGAGAGGGAAGAGAATGTTGAAACGTCTTTATTCCTGCATTCCGGCCCACAATCCCTGCGAATCGGTTTCCCGATACGACAGGACTTCCAAGCTCTCCTAGGATGTGACTGCCGGATGGTACGTTACCCACGGTAGGCTTGTGCGATGAACAAATTCGCCCATCAAGGGTCGATGAAAAAAAACAATCGAGATGATTCGGTTTCGATGATTGTCATCGACAACGATGAGTCGATGAATTCATCGCCGTCGATGAGTCGATGAACTCACCGACCTCGATAAGTCGATGAATTCATTCATCGCCGACGGAAAGGTAGGGATAGGCACGGGTGGGCGACGCAGCACAAACAATTATCATCTAATTGGGATGTATTCATTTACTCATTTACTTCACTTTATTTCTCAACTCATTGGCGTAGTTAATTCATCGACTCATCGAAGTCGGTGAATTCATCGACGTCGATGATCGATGACATTCATTGTCATCGACGCGGTTCATCGCAACGCGTCGATTATACACAGGGTGGGTCGATTCATCGATGAATTCGATGAATCGACCCACCCTGCTCCTGCAGGCCCCTGCTCGCCTCTCAATTTTGTGCAATGACACATTGTTGGCCGTGGAATCAATTGAAGCCAATGAGAAAAATATAGTACTAAATGAGTTGCCACTTTCTTTCACTTTCAGCTAACGAAGAGCGAATAGATATTTAGAAGAAGTGAAATGAGCGCGATCGCTACCTTGCGGTAGAGGACTCGTACAACGAAGCTGCATAGACGTAAGTGCGGACGCTACGCAACCGGAATCGTCAAGATGTTTACGCTATAAGGATCTGTACTCACGCGTGGACGCTGATAGCATCAGACCGCCCGCTGTGGTTGATTGAAGCCCGGTTCACATGCACGCGTTTCGTGCGTAGTGTGCCAAGGTTTTCGCGCGAAACCGCGCGAAAGATTCACGTGCAAGCGTTGGTGACGGCTTTCCTATCATCGGTTGTTCAATCCTAAGATTGTTGACTGCAGCCCTCCACCCTTCCCTATGTAATTTCAGTTCCCGTACCTCCTGGTATCTCTTCCTATGTACTCTCTTCATTATTTGGCCCATGAAATTACTCCTGGGTCTTCCTCTGGGGTCTTTTCTCTCTATTTTTTCTTCAATTAAGTTCTTCACAAACCCATTGTGTTTCACGGTGTGCCCAATCCCTTTTGTTCTCCTTTTCTCTATGGTGTACCATGTGGACTTTTCCTCTTCTACTCTTCTGTACTCTTCATAATTTCTTATTTTGTCCGTCCATTTGATCTTCAGCATCTTCCTCCAGTACTAGGTTTCGAAGAGTTCTAATTTATTCTGGTCAGCTTTTCTTTTCAGTTAGCTTTCCGTGCTGACATATATCAGCAAATGAATATAGAGGTGGAAATAGGTGAGCCTCTACGTACGTATGGAGTACATTGACACTATAGCTTTCCCACGAACACGACGAAAGCGTACGAGAGCAACTACAGCAACTACGTCTTTCTTTCATTATAAAGAAAAATAGATGATGACACAAAAGTATGGCGACCAGACATTAATTTAATTTTAACCGCCACCAAGATTCCTCAATTTCTCCGCTGAACTTGGTATTTAACTCTTATTGAAAAGATCTCTGCCAAGCCGACCGATACGAAGATTGTCTAGAAGTTAATTGGAAAATTGTGCTAGAAAATTTTTACTCGCGAAATTCGTCTCTAATTAAAACTTATGGAAAATATCGTGAATAACCGTATGTTTAAGTTAAGAAAATTGCCAATGTAAAAATATCGAGTGTAGGTCAGGAACAATGCAACTATAGTACCTTTCTGACGTTTCGAAGTGAAATGCACCCCATCAACATGGCTTGCATTCGACAATCAAAGGGATTCATCTACAGTAGATAGACTTTTTAGGATGGAATTTGTTTGGGTTATTGCACATTCCAGAATCAGTAAAAAAAAACGTCCCATCATCGAATTACTGGAATCGAATTGATTGTTCCTGATCTACCCTCGATATTTAAAATGTGGTTCGACGATATAGCGTTCGGTTATAACGTGTCGTGTTAAGTGTTCGGTTCGGTTATAACGTGACGTGTTATAACGATATCGTGTTAAGGAAATTGTGGAAAACACAATACTGACCGTTGGAATTTAACTCGTGACCTTATTGCCCAGAGAGAAGCATGCTAACATCTGAGAAATCCCTCTACGTCAATGTGAGGGTGATACATAACATAGTATACGGTACTCTGAGTACGCCCTGAGATTGTTTCTCACCTTTTAGTGGAGTTTTTGACGGTAACACACTCCTGGAGGGTCCAAAAAAATTTTTAATAGTTCCAATCTACCCCAACAACATACTTTGAGCGGGGGCAGGCCAGGGAATCGTAAATTATAATGAATATTTAGACGGTGTCTTATTGTCGTCTGGGATGTTTATGTATGGAAATTAGTCCATTACTTATATACACACATACCAATTACGCCGTTCCCTACCGGGGTAGGCACAGTCACAAAGTTTCACTCATAAATTCATATTTGTGCACCTAACTCTGCTTCAATAATTTCCTCCATACTGGCCTATCCTTGCAATTTTGCCTCATTTTGCCTCACTTGCCTCATTTGCCTTTTGCCTCAAACCCCCACACACTGCTTCATACACGCTCTCCTGTTTTTAAGACTCCTTATATTCCTCATCCTAAGAATGTCCTCAACAACATTCAACCACAACTTTCTATGCCTACCTTTCCCTCTCGCGCCATTCATTTCACTGTTATATATCTGATTCATTATTCGACTCTCATTCTTTCTCTCAACATGGCCAAACCAACGGAGCACTTTCCTTACGTATATGTCCATTACTGGAGCATCTACCCACATTCATTTATTACCCTCTCATTACTGACCCTATCCATCCTACTTTTGCCGCATACGCTCCTCAGGTAACTCATACCCACGGCGTTTAGTCTACTCTTATGTCTATCCTGACATACCTATGTTTCACTATCATACAACAAAGTGGGGAGAAGCACACCTTTGTACACGGCGATTTTCGCTGCCTTAGACAGGCACTCCTTCCCTGATATGCTCCACATGCCACCTACAAATTTCCTTCCAGCATTGGCACGTCTCCTCATCTATCCGTCCATCTTTCCTAAACATCTTACCTAAGAATATAAAATCATCCACTTGTTCAATTACTTCACCATTCGCCCTCATCATACAGTTATTCTACCTATTCTCCTTATCAAAAACTACTACTTTAGTCTTTCACGCATTTACCCTCAATTCCATTCTCTCTGTTGATTCACAACACTTTTCTAGGAGCTTCTATAATCCCTGTTGGCACTCTGAGATCAAAACAGCACCATACGCATATAGGAGAACTCGCACGTTTACATTTCCAATCAAAACACCGTCACCGTCGCAATTTGTCCATTGAGTTTTTAATTTGTCCACAATATAACTGTTAGGTACCTATCGAGATCTGTATCGATGAATTTCAGAAGTGGACAATTCTTGAGTGAATGGTGATATGTACCAGTGAATTTTCAAAATAAATACGAAATGATTCCGCATGTCCATTTTTATCACGCGCTCTGGCTCGCAGAAAATTGAGCAAAATTCAACTTCCCTCTTGCCAATCAAGGCGAACGAGACGACGCAACTGATCGGCTGAACGAGAAGTGCTTTGCTTCGTTACGCGAGAAACGCCTGCGAGTGAACTGCGAGCGTAATAGTAATTAGGGTACTCCTGAGGCGCGTTAGAGTGTTAGCGGCGGGTAAAAAATAATGCCATTTCTTGCGTCAAAAAGTGAAAACTGACTGAATTACTTCTTACTCAAAATTTTATAACTGTATTTCCTTTCTGAATCCTGCATAGGTATATACTTTGGGCGGTTGGAGCCATTTCCGCATGTTTACAAATTTGCGTAAAACTTTGCACATGTATGATATGTATTAAGAAATAGGAAAGAATGCATGTTACTGTTTTGGTTTCTTGGCAATTTTATGCTATTATTTTAACACGTAGCCTTACGGCATTTGACTTGTATATCGAAATAATTCAATGATATATGTACAGATATCCTCCTTAACGCGAAAACTTAACTTGCATATGACTTTAATGGTTGCTATGAAATATCAGGGTATCACACCGGACGAAAAACATCATTTTGTATAATTTTTGTTTATATTTCTAATTCCGCTCCGTAAACCCTTGTCATAATTTTTTTATAAAATGTATTTACCGGTAAAGGTAGGTTCTTTCGAATGTCAGAGAATCTCCTTCCGGTTTTCTACAAATTCAGGGGCCTATTTATTTCTATTATATCTTTCTTTGCCCCTGCATACGATCTACCCTTCTTCATCCCGTCCATGAAACCTATTCTCTTTCTTCCCCTTCCCCGCTTGCCCAACATCCTTCCCTCTATCACACTCTTCAGCAACCCATCACCCTTTATTACCTCCTTCAGACATCTACCCTGCCTTTCCCGGATTTCATTCAAAAGATTCCTTTCCTCGCCCACCATCTCCAGCACTTCCTCGTTAGTCTTCCTTCCCGTCCATCTAACCTTTTCCATTCTTCTCCACACCCACATCTCAAATTCCTGCAGCCTATTCTCGTCCTCCTTTCTCAGGGTCCACGTTTCCGCCCCATACAACGCTACGCTCCATATCAAACTCTTCACCAGCCTCTTCTTCACATCCTTACCCAGTGTCTCCGTCATCAGCTCTCTTCAATTACTAAACACCTTAGCTAGCGCTATTCTCTTCCGTATGTCTTTGCTACTATGCCCGTTTTCCTCAAGCGTGCTACCTAAGTAATTTAACTGCTCTACTTCCTAACTTAAATCACAAGCCTCGCTTTCATTGTCCTAGAAAATCTCAAAAATGCGTAATTTAAGACGAAAATTTGAAAATATTAATCTTGCATCAAGTTCTCGATCGGTCCGCCGTAGACACGTCAAGAGAACCAGGAAAGGATTGGCGGAAAAAGTATGATTTCGCTTCAACTGTTAACACTTCTTTATTCTTTCACTTCACAAGACCAACTCCCTTACATAAATGCCTATAGCCCCCTCCCTGCGCTCATATTTCCCTCTTGGGCCATTTAAGTATCTAGTAAGACGTTTTTGAGGGTAGGAGGATTGGGATCATCTTAATTTGTCTTATGAAGAAGGGAGACGGGGCCTGGAACCAATGTGCTTAAGGTTTTTGCCCCTCTTGACACAATGTATCGTTTCCAAATATCCTGTGGTTTTTCCAGTTATCCGGTGATTGGTCACAACTTAATCAACTGTGGTACTGTTTCGCTCTTAACGTGAATGAATGTGTTACTCCAGCGCTGCATAATTATACGATATCCAGGGCTAAAAGCTTTCTGATGGCTTCTATGGAGAGATGTAGGAAGCGAGCATTTAACGAAGAGAAGATCTAACGTCTTACGTAAGACTGAAAGGGAGGGGAGGTGGGTTGGGACAATCTTACAGTATGTTACATCATACAAAATTGGCAGAAATCTTCTTACGTAATACTTGATTGACCCCTCTACCGATGGTTACACATTGCCGCTCACCCGAGAACGGTGATACTGTATGTACTGGGGATGCAGCGGAAGCGAGCATTCTGTCATGGCGATAATGCAAGTGCATCAGCTTCTGCGAGTGGAAGGAGAAGGGAGGAGGGGCACATAGCTGATATTTCAAAAAGTGTGTTATTTCAGACGTAAGAGTAGGTGTACTTTAGCTAAGTGTTGCTAAGGATTTTTTTAATTTGAAAAATTATGAAAATGTGCACTCAAATACTCATGATCCGCGCTCCAACCACCTTAATTTCGTCAAGCCGGTGCACAGTGGTTTCAGTCGCTAATCTAGCGGGACAAAAGTCATTTTTGTAACTTTCGGGAAAAAAGTCACTCCAAATGTCGTATCCAAAACAACGCATGAATATGTTACAATTATCAATGAAAGTTATCCTAATAATTTGGATGCTATTAAATTTCTTTTTCATCTTAGACGGATGAGGAAAAAAACTTGATTCCTGTTTTTTGCCAAAATTATTAAATTCTTGTTGTATTAAATTGCATCCCATCGCCGAGAAAGTTCGTCAACCCTCTTGAACTTCACACTTAACTGCTTCATCAGTAATCGTTGCTGACTTAGAATCTTTTTTAATCATATTTGATCGACGTAAAACTGTTCAACTCAAATAATTAGCGTTAATTGCAAAGTATTGAAAATGAAATATTGCCTTATATTATATATAAGCAAATTAATTGGCTCTCTTGTCGGGGCCAGTGCCTTATCCTCATAATATCGTGGAATCTAGACCATGTAAATTCATATTGCGGAAGGGAGGAGTATAGTAGCCTCAGCTAAGCCTCTTTGTGCAAACATTCTACTCTTTATCACCGAAGAGAATATTATCATGACTCCTCACTACATCTCTAGGTCTGACAGATGCGATAAAATTAGAGAGCTACACTGCCGAACAGATAGGTACAAAAACTCGTTCTTCCCGCGCACGATAAGCGATCACAATAAAAATTGAGCTCCACTAAATACACTCGTATAATACATGTCACCATTTCATTTTCCAAAAACTTGCATCTTTACACGGCTGGTGACCTACCACCCCCTACCACACGCCCATACGGCGGCTCGCAGGGTATTATATTATCTGCCCAGGACATGGGTGTCTGTGTCTCGTCCGTCGTTACTGTTGTTCACCCGACGTAAAATGGCCTAATGTGCTGTATTCGGGGCAGTGAAAATAAATAAATAAGTATATTTTTCAAGTCAATTTAAATATTGAAGAGGGAGATAGGGAAGGTTCTGAGACAGAGGAAATAATACTATAAACCTAGGGCTCAAGAGTGCTCGTATTTAAACAAGTGTCACATTCAACGAAGTCCGGCGAAATGTTGTGGGACATTTTGTTTAGAGAATAAAAGAATAAAACTGGTTAAAACTTGGCAATGTCCACTGGATTTATTGTAGGTTCTACGCGTTTCGACGCTTATGCGCCATCATCAGGTGCAAACATTTTTGGAAAATTTCAGTCATATATATGTGTGCGGGGAAGGAAGAGGAGGTTATGGGGTTGAAGGAAGAGGGAAGGGGTACCGCAAAGTGCTTCCCTAAAGACATATACAGTATTGGTTTCTACGTCCCCGACACCCTCAAATCTAATTTCCAAAAAAACGTTTGATAAAATTGACCCCTTGTTAAAATCTGGTGTTTACGAAATGAAGTGTGAAGGTTGTGACTGTGTGTATGTGGGGCAGACTGGGAGGAACTTAAGACTACGGGCAGATGAACACAAGAGGTGCTTCTTAAACAAGGAAATCAGATCTCTAATCGCTAAACACCTCATCGACGAAGGCCACCACTGTAACTTCACCCCAAAGATTCTGTGGCTCGAGGGAAAAGGACGACGCCTTAACGCTCTTGAGAAATGGGAGATAATTAGAAGTTGAAAACGGAGGGTCAAACTAATGAATGATATTGAATTTGTTAACCATTCCCCCATTCTTTCCCTACCGACGTAAACCTTGGTCGAAAAATTCCCCCCCCACCCACTCTCACAATGAAGCCTCCCTCCCTACCCCCTCCCACCCTTTCCCTTCAACCCCTTAATCTCCCCTTCCTTCCCCGCAAACATAAGTATATATGACTGAAATTTTCCAATTATGTTTGTATCTGATGATGGCGCATAAGCGTCGAAACGCGTAGTACCTACAATAAATCCAATGGACATTGCCAAGTTTGAACCAGTTTTATTCATTTTATCTCTTAAGTGTCACACTGAGCAATGCCACATACTGTTTGCCTAAATGTCCTGTTAGAATTTATAGTTCCTTTCTTTTAAACTTTTTTGCAGGTACTTGTGAACACTAACGGATCAGACACCGTCTGGATCTGGGTGGAGGGTTGGCAGTGTCGACGCACAACTTTACGACAGTGCAATATTGCCATGACTTAACACATCCTTGCCTAAGGTATTCTTCTTACAGTTATCAATCCTTAGATTGGAATATAGACCTCCATTCCCTTCTGTTCTGAGCTTTCCTTTTCATGTCTTCGTAGGATGTTGCGCTAGATATTGTTCTCTTGGTCTCCCTCTGCATCGTATTTCCTCCACCATTCACTCTTATACACACTTTACTAGACTCTCGTGCCTGAATATACTTCGTGCCTATAGTATAAATTATGATAAAGAAATTAGTTGACGATATAACTACATTTGAAGAGACTGTTTTCCCGAAAGTTACAAAAAAATGGCTCTTTCCCCCGCTAGATTCGCAATTGGAACCACTGTGAAGTGCAGGCAAGGTAAGGAGGCGCAGATCCGGATCCGAGGGACGAGAATCCTGTCCCTCCAAGATAGGCCTAGCGTGGGAATTCCGTCCGCACTGCTACTTAGCCGTTCAGAATGTACGTCGACAGTCGCTGGCGATTTCCCGGCCGAGTACGCTCGATGGAGAACTCCGCTTCCAATTAGTTTTCTATGTTACCGACTGAGATAAAGGTTTCGTTTCCAATGCAATGGAGTGTTCTCGCCAGTCCACCGAGTGGACAGTGACCACTGGACACCCGCACGCCCGACCGTCGCCGTCGAGAGCCACCACACGGCTGTGACGCAAACTAATGCCGAAGGAGAGGGAGGGTCGGGGATACAAAAGGAGGAGAATGATTGTCGCGCTTTATTTATTAGTCGGCCGCAGTTAGATGGGAGTGGTGGCGGGAATTTGTTGGAACGGCCGGCTGAGAGGGAGGAGGTGGTGGCCTGGTTGGGGGCCTGAATTGTCGGGGTCTCGTGTTGGAGGAAGAGAATTGACCCCGTGGAGCCTCTCTCAGTGTTATTTTTTATTGTGATTTAAAAGCAAAAGTTAATCCCGCTCGAGTCGATCATTGTTTAATTTTTTCTCTCTTCATCCCCCCTTCCAACCCATCGTTTTTTTGTGTGTGTGTCCCTCTGAGGTTTTTCCGAATTTTAATTCGGTCGGAACTGGTAAAAATTCGTGGTTTCTTTTTTTTCATCCGGGTCCAGTCGTCCGTGTTTTATTGCCATTGCAAACTTCATTAAAGCTCATCCGTCTGCTGTAGGATAAAAAATTTAAAAAAATTATACGTTATGTGTATGAATGCATTCATGTGTACTCCCACCGTCCATTGCTTTTGTGCGTTCGTGTTGACTAAAGTGCCCCCCTCCCCGGTTTTTTTCCGTTTCCAAAAATTATTTCATCCGTTTTTCGCATGTGGTAATATCAGGACGCTTATTCTGTCGAGCGCTTGCTTCCCATTTCAATTGCGCTCGTCGCACTAATGTCGCGCCCCCTCATGCGTGTTCCTCACATGTTACGTCGAAATCGTTGGCTGCGTTCCTCTCGATTTTTCGGGCAGCGCGGCCGTTCCTTTTTCAACTAATGGGGCAGCGAATGCTTTTGTTTCCTCAGAGTGACTTTGCGATCTAATCACGACATTTTAATTTTTTAAAATAATCATCACAGTCGACGATTGCCGTCAACGGTTGCATTTTCCATGAAAAAAAAAAAACAATGATTTTGTCTCTCTTCAATACATGCCCCTCGTTGGATGATATTATTTTAATGCGCTAAACATTTGTGTACGGGAATACAATTGTTCCGAAGACACTTGGAGCCAAATATTTCCTCTGAATTTGTATATTCTAATGTATGCATCAAGATAAGCCGCGGGCTTCGTTTAAAACTGTCACGAGCGAACAAATCTATAGTGTTTCACACCTTAATGAGGGGTTAACCTTCATCCGGGCGCGCCCTCTTCCTTAGCGCCGGTGGGCGCGCGGCGGAAATTAACCGCCTTTTGTTTTTACGTCTTTTTTTTTTTAATCACCCATCGTAAATCATTCTTGTTAGGATCAACTTTATGAATAAACTTAGTACAGATATGAAAATGTTAGCACTAGAGAACGTTTGACGTCAGCTGAGACGAAAGACAGGCTGAGTCGTGCTAGGACTATTCTGGAATCTAGTGTCATAATGTGCCACTGGAGATAACATGTGCCTCTAAACCTTCAGCATACCATCATGCCATAGTTTTGCGCGCTTTCATGAATGAGGCGGTGAACTACCGCCCGCGCGCCCGGATAAAGGTTAGGGTGAGAGCCCATCGAGACTCGGAGACTATAGGCGAGGCTTATTTTCCTTGTTAAATTCAGGACTGGTGTATTTCAGAGCAAAAACGAGGATATTGTCATGACTCCATACTACATCTCTAGGTCTGACAGAAGCGATAAAATATTAGGGCAAAAAAATAAAATATTGCCGGACAGATAGGTACAAAAACTCGTTCTTTCCGCGCACAATAAGCGAGCACAATAAAAACTGAGCTCCCCTTAATACACTCCTATAACTTAAAACACGCAACTTAAACTTGCAACTACGTAGATAAATATTTCTAAAATAGAATTTGCAGACCGGCAAATCGTAAATTGGGATTTATAAAATGAATACTGGGAAAATGTGAGGAGAGGGAAGAGATGTTATTTTTTTCTCGTGAGAGATCACTTGGGAGTACGCCGCTATTATATGGGACCCTGACGAAGTAGGACTAGTTTCAGATATAGATCGAATACAGCGGAAGGCAGCTAGAATTGTTAAAAATTGTTACGATAAACATAAAATTGTTGAATGGTTAAAATGTGGGAATTAGGGTGGGAACCTATATCCGATCGATGGGAAAAAATAGGTTATATATTTTACGAAAGTTTGATTTTGGGTATTTTTTGTCGGACGTTCAACATATTCTGTTAGAGCCAAACTATTATGGTAGGACCGGATACAGGCATATGATTAAGGAAATAGACTGCAGAACTGATGTATTGAAAATGTTAATTTTCTCCTGGTGCAATAAGGGATTTTAATAATTGCGATAGAAAAGTTCTAGGATAATTTGACCCTGACTAGGTAAAAAAGGTTTTTTCACTTGTGCTAAATATCTTAACATCATTATTAGCTACTAACCTCGCATGCAGTTTCCAGCATTATATAGCTCTTGCATGATTTAGTACCTTGTATAACTATTTATCTGTCGAAATAATTATAACTAGTAGTCGTTCTTCTACAGAGCACATTCCTAGTTTCTGGTCTGACGGCGCACTGTTATCCTGTCTGCTTTTGGCCTGCGCCTGGCATTCGGGGGTAACGTGCGCGTTTCGGATTTCAGCTGGGATGAAGGCTTCATGCCTGACGTAGAGTCACCCTGTGCCACTCAACCTAGTGGTGGCTTACACGGTTTTCGTAGATGTAGATATAGAGTAAACGTTTACATGGCCTCGGTCCAATTTGCGGCACGTCCCCAAATGTGGCGTAATTCGGTAACGATCAGCCAAGCGGTCGTCATTGAAGTCTCTAGTGATGAGCTCCCGGCGATATTTTGCGAGCCCACGCTATTTTAAACGGAATCCGGTCCCGTCATGCTTTTATTCTCGCCGATGCTCTCATGAGCTCAATTTATGAGTTTAATTTCATTTTGCTGCTGTTCCTAGTTTGGTTGGGCCCGTGGGAGCCGTTCCCAGCGATCGTTTCGCGAAGGATGTTTTTATTCGATAGATTTGGCACCACAAATCACCAGTCATCCCGTTTTGAGTTTACCCTATGCCTTTCTGTTTAAGTGACAGCTCAACAATTTATCTTGATAGAATAAGTTCCTATGCCTCCCCGTTTTCTGGTTTTTTTTTTCGTAACTTTTGCGATTAAATTGAGTAGCTGGACCAGTGAAACGCCGAAATGTGACTAGTGAGAGCGCGGGAGGATATGACCATGGCGGTTAAATTTACGAATGCTGATGAATTTTATTGCGAGATAACTTGAAGAACCGTTAAAAGTTAAATCCCTGCAAATGGGAATAATCATAATTTCATTTCGGAATTAATATCTAATTACGTTTTTATAGCAAAATGTTTCTAGCGATTATTGAATTACAATTATCAAAATATAACAGTATTCGAAAGTGTTTCCATCACAAACGATTGCATGTAGATTCAGATACATACAGATACACACCTACGTACTACCCAGCCGCCGGAAGTGTGGCAGTGGGGGCATGTGGCAGGGGGTGTTATGTCATCATCCGCATAAATATATAATGTTTTTAGAGGTGAAATGGTGAAGTGTATTATGGGAGTGTATTTAATGGAGCTCAGTTTTTATTGTGGTCGCTTATTGTACGCTGAAAGAGCGAGTTTTTGTATCTATCTGTCCGGCAACGTATCTCTTTTATTTTATCGCTTCTGTCAGGTCTAGAGATGTAGTGAGGAGTCATGATAATATTCTCTATGGTGCTCTGAAAAATATCAGTCCTGAATTTCTCAAGCAACCTAAGCCTAGCGTGTAGCCTCCGAGTCTCTATGGGCTTCCATCTTAATTCCTCTAAAAGTTGTGAGACACTATATGCACTATATGTGCGTATTCGATGTGTGGCCTAACCAGAAAGAAGTAGCACTTCTCTTTGACTTTTCCATCCGAGGACCTGCCTTTTATACGCTTAACAGAACCTAGTTTCTTTAATGCTGTGCCGCATATGTTTTCTATGAGTGTTTCCTACGATATATCTGAAGTTATGGTAATACCAATGTATTTAACCGTATCTGAAGATTTATATGTTTACTCCAACCACAGTATAGGTATGGCATTTGTGTGTAGACTTTTTCAAGAAGTGAACTGTGGTGCATTTACTAATATTCAATTATGTATGTATCATCTGATGAATTTTCCATGGTGAGGAATTTCCTTTATTAATTAAATTAGGCTATCAACGTAATTTCAACGTAGACGGCTGGTCTGCATTTAGCCCTCTGCTTCCCAGATGGCGTTTGCTTTAAATCCTTGCAGCTTATAAATGCATTTCATCTCAAGATAAGGGGCACACTTTTCCTTTCTCATCGGATGCATGCGACGTTACTAAAGTCCTAGTGTGTTAAATATACGTGATATATATATATATATATATATATATATATATATATATATATATATATATATATATATATATATATATATATATATATATATATAAAAATCCAATTTTAACGCCTGTAACGCCTCTTTTGTTACCAAGCCAAAGGGTACGTGGTTTCCGTCGGATCTAAAGAAACATCTGATATCCCCTGAATGCCAACTACTTTTATCATGCCGAAAAATTCCCACTCTTCATTGCCTGTATTCTTCCACCTTTTAAAAATATTGATGGACACATACGCTTGAAATTGCGAAGTAAATACTCGAGGAATATCTTTGATTAGTTATTTATTCATTTGTTCTACCCCGAAAACAGCACATCTTATACGTCGAGTTTTTAGTAACATCAGCGAGAGACGTACACAAAATGTATATCCTGAGTGGTGAAATATTCCACAGATTCCTCAGATTAACAGGCGTGGACATAATTCCCTGTCACCACCGAGGCAGACTTTGATACTTTGGTTAAGGTGGCTCTGTGCCGTTTTATGTGGATTTGCCTTTTTTAGTATCTACCGGTGAAGATAGATTTTGATAAAATTTAGAGAATCTCCTTCCGGTTTTCTACACTTTCAGGGTTCTATCTATCTCTAGTATTTCTATTTTTGCCTCTACCCTCCCTCATCTCGTGTATGAAACCTATTCTCATTCTTCCTCATCCCCGCTTACCCAACACCTTTCCCTCTGTCACTCTCTTGAGCAACCCATCGCCCGTTATTACATCATCCAGCCACCTACTCTGCCGATCTCGAATTTCAGTCCGAAGTTTCCTTTCCTCGCCCGCCATCTCAAGCACTTCCTCGTTAGTCTTCCTCTCCATCCACCTCACCTTCTCCATTCTTTCCCAAACCCACATCACAAATGCCTGCACCATATTCTTGTCCTACTTTCTGAATGTCCACGTTCCTGCTTTATGCATGACTTGCTGCTGTCTAAATACGATTTACGGAGCAATCTTATAAAATATGGTGATATATTCCTGTGATATGCTGAGAAAGTTGAAGTGCTTGGGACAAAACGCAAAATAATTTAAATGGGTTTAACTCCATGGAATGTATTTTCTAAATCTACCGATCTCTTTTTCAGGACTGCACGCACGGAAAATTTCAGTGGAAAGTCATTTCTATTTCTCGAGGCCCAGGATGCTGGTGAGTTGAGGTTTTTTTTCCCCCCTACATTTACCATGTAGAGCATGCCTTTGTATATTCTAACCATCAATTTAGCTAAGGACTGTCTGAAATTTTCTGGTAAACGGAGATTATTACTAATGTCAGGCACCCCGCATCTATGCTGAATGCTAAGAGTCAATACTGGAAAATATTTAAGTGTATAAAACGTTATTTTTTCGGATATTCTATATTTATATTGTGTGGAGAAGTTTCTTGAACTGTTTTTACAATTCAGAGCGACCGTAGCTGAATCATTGCCTAGTGAGCATATGTAGAAAATGGTTATACGAAGGTCAATTAAGGCCAGCTACCTCAGGATTGAACTATAGCCAACGGGAAGGAAATACACCACAGGAAATTACCGGCCTGTATCGTTAACATCGCTTTAATGCAAGGTTCATGAAGTCATTGTGGTGGCAATATCATGATTTTCCTTGCCAGATGAAACATTTTGCCCGGCAGTAAACATGGCTTCTGAAAGGGTACATCCTACGAAACGCATTGTTCGCTTGCGCTCTTCCTTTGTGACATCTTAAATCAGGGAAAGGTAGTTGAGGCAATATTTCTCTATTTTTTAATAAACCATTCGACTGCAATCCTCTCAAAGAGCTTATTTTTAAATTGCAGTCATGCGAAGTAAATAAAAAACAGTGATAGGATTACGTGACTTTCTGAGCGGTCGCAAACCAAAAAAAGTTATTGACGGCATTAGCCTTGATAAGATTAGAGTGACATTCGGCGCTCCACAAGGAAGCGTAATCAGCCCCCCTTTTATTCGTTATTTATATGACTGACCTAAGTTCTCGTGTTAGCAGTATACTAAGATTATTTGTGGACAGTGCGGTCATCTACCGCGAATTTAGTGAAATCATCTACTGAAGATGATTTGAACCGTTGAAACCATGGTCGTAAGATATTAAAAGTATTGTGGAAAAACAAATTATAACCCTTTTTTCCAAACATTGTATTTAACAAATGATGTGGTACGAAGTCACTCGCACGGGTTTATGTACACCAGGGTTGAAATACGCTATGAAAAAATCATTTGATTTGACCGGGACCCCGGTCAAGTCAAATGATTTTTTTATAGCGAATTTCAACCCTGGTGTATAACCCTTTTATTCAAAATATTTAGCAAATTCCATAAAGTCACCCCGGAATCCATCAGCCTTAAATCTTAGTTAGTGCACCATAGGGTACTTTTTGCGGAAGTCATCACATAAACGCCATATCTAAGCTGCATGGGGAGAGTAAACATAAACGGCCATATTCATAGATTCCTTAGTAAGCTGCTACCGACTTAGTAGCATACAAATTAGTTGTCAACTAACAAAATGGTAAATCATAGACAGCTACTAAGCTTAGCAGTGCCAAGTGTGCAACTATTTTAGTGACTGATTCTTTCCCGCCTGGTTACGAGGCGCAACTATATGTGGCGGCCCGTCACAATCGATTCACCTCTGCATATGTATATGCACCCGTACGAGTGACTTCGTACCACATCATTTGTTAAATGCAATGTTTGGAAATTTGTCAATTTCGTCGTTTTAATAACGACAATGTTGGGTTTATCCACCGCGACAGTGGCTTTGTAAGCACGACTTCGTCTCATGTGCTACAATGTAGACTTGAGGTCTGAACATCTAGTTCGCATAAACCCCCCTCGAAATTCGCATTGAAGGAAGATAGCTTGGTAGTGTAACTGGCTAACACACCTGACCGGCAATTGGGAGATCCGGGTTCGAATCCCGGTCAAGTCAAATGATTTTTTCATAGCGAATTTCAACCCTGGTGAAAAAGAAGGAGTTATTATTACTGTGGTTTCGAGCATCAGAAGGTGCTTACAACCACTTCTCGTTACATCAGTGCCACGCCTCTCAGGATAATGAAGTGCATAAATGTGTGATGGCTGTTTTTCAGAACGCCAATGTATTTTTAAATTATTCAGGCCTAGCATCTTATGCTGTTCATTTATGGAATTAGATGAATACTCTAAGAGTATATTGCCCTTTTCTTAAGAATGCGTCAAGGATGAAGCCTCGCAAACAATTTTCAAGCGAATATTATCTATCGTGACTATTGCATCAAGTGAGGTGCTTGAGAATAATTAATCCGAGCATATTACTCTTTTGATGTCGTAGAAAGATGTCTTATATTGATTTAAAGATAAACATTTGTTTTCTTAATGAATTATAATGATTTCGCATAGGTTATTTTTATAATTGCGAAGCTAGTTACATCTGAGAGGTGGTCTATTTATATTCTGTTTTCAATTTCGTTTCGCTTTTGTTTTTGTTTTGGATTCAGAGCCCTGTTATGGTCCATGCAGTGAAAAAGGATGTTCTTCCCGTGTTTCATTAGTTAATAGCATCTTTTCTTGTGTTTTGTTCCTCTTAATGGATTTGTGAAATCAGTTTCATTTTATTTAATGCTCAAAAAGGATTGTTAAAGGGACAAATAGGTACTCAGATTAAATAGTGACAATGTCTGATGTATCGTTTCCATATTCATTTATCGTTTGCAAAGTGATGATTAGTCTGAAAATGTGAGTTTTATTTTGCTACGCGTTGCGAAGTTAGGGCGTCATATCAGGTAAATTTCGCTTACTTTCATCATGTAGTTACACCGCATCTTGCCCTACGTCGTGGAATATTACAGCTGCGTTGCTGCTGATAACACACTGGTGAACTACCTATTCACATATAAAGAACTTTTCTTTCACATCAGCGGAAGTAAATTTAAAAAATGAATTCTTGTCTCGTTTCCCAATTTCCTTGCTGTAAAGTAGATGTGACAAAAATCGCGGCGGGAAATGGAATTCTGGTTTTCCCCGTTATAGGCAAGTATACAGCCTACTCTCTTGCCCCGGGCTACGTTTTCCAAATAACATTTCCTGTTCCTCTGTTGCCGTTCCTGTGAACGAGCTGTCACTCTTATCGGCGTGTTTCCATCTTCTAGGCAGTTCCTCTTTCAGTAGAGCCTGTTTCTATCTTTCTGTCGTAATTTGGAAATATTTGCCCCCTCCAGCTCCTCCGGAAAATTTTGATTAATACTTCCTTCTCAAACGTCTATCACTGTTGGTCTTTCTCGTCTATCTACGCATAAACCTTCAATATTCTGTCCAGATCTTTTGGAGATAGGTTATACAATTGTGTACAATATTTTAGATTTACTTATTTCTCAGCGTTCATTTGTCGCTGCGCATTTCTCCGTGCAGACGACAGCGAGTCCAAAGGCAGTTTCACGCGAGACAATTCATTGCTCAATCTTATGTATGTATGGATTTGCATTGAAAATTACGTCGTGTGAAGGGGTGAATTTTGTGGATACATGAAGGTAAAATGACAACATTTAGTATCTGATAGCTTGAATTTGGATCACTCTGATGGACCTTAAGTTTTTTTTGAATTATTCTCGTTAATTGTGGAGATACTTATTATCCTTATTGTGAAGTTTAAACAAAAGTTTTCTACCCCCTGACTAGTGGATTTTAGGTCAACACTTAACCTAACATCCTAGTTTATGGCACTTATTTCCGTTTTCTCTTCTATAATGGCCCGGCATTGGATCTCTCTTGATTTCCTCTCATTGTATCCATCATATTTTGTCCACAATTCTTATCTTCTTCCCCATTTTTCTCCCTCCCTCTGTTTTTCTCTGCAAAATTTCCTCTCCTTTCAAAATGTACTCCATCCATCTCTTTTTCCCTTTGCCGTTCCGATTTTGAACTAACAAAAACGGGAGATTATAAATGTTTAGATTTTTTAACCGTTTTGTAATGAAAGCACTAAGCCTGTGAACTATAAAGCTAATAATATTAACTAGCCTTCTTTAATATTATTCCACCCTATAATTGGGATAATCGCATGGCTCTCTGAGATGTAGGCATCCTTAAATTTTGGAAATGGCGCAAATTTCCTGTCTTCTAGCCATATTTATGCTTTTATAAAATAATAACTTGTGATTTCAGACTCGTAATTATGTTCTACAAGAAATGCACTTAGTGTAGAACGATCAATAAATTATTCGTAAAATCGAATTAGCAGGTGTACTAAAGTCGGAAGTTGATGACTTATGTCGACTTTTAATCGACTTTAAAAGTTAAGAGTCGGCCTCAATATAGTCGACATCCGGAGTGAAAAGCCGACGTTTGACTGAAGTCATCTTTGACTTTCCAATCCTTAAGTGGAACCGCCGAAGTTCAGGTTTTGTTTTTTCTTCAAACTGTTCAGCTACAGTTTGAGTCCTCAGTTCCCGAGGAAAGAACCAAGTTACCTACGACTTTATCTACTACAGCTACGACGGCAACGCATCCTGCGTTGAAGATCTCGTCCCTTTTTGGCTACGTAGTGCCCCACAACGCAAAAAAGGCTGCATGAAAACGTAGCTTTGGGCTAGTTAACAAATGAAAAACGACGAGAAACGTAAATCAAATACACTGTGCCAAATTTATCGCCTACATTCGTAGATTCTTGGCTGAATATTAAAATGGTTTTCTTTGATGGGAGGGAAGAACTCCAGTAATAGGGGCTGAGGAAGAAGATATCTTCAACCTTTTCCAACCTACAGGAGTCACTATGAGCTAGGGCCAATAAGGATTTTGTCACCCGGCTAGTTACGAATATCCAAAGTCAGTGGTCCAGAATGTGAACTGAAACAAGCCTCCTATACTTCAGCCCAATAATTTTATTTTATCATTGCAATCAAAGATGAGAATACCTATACACCATCAACTTTATTTAAAAAAAACACCCTGTTTTGTCTGCTGCTAGTCTCTTCTAAACTGTTATGTCCTGATGTCGAGAAATTCTCTGTTGTTATTACCGTAATAAAGACATTGGATTAAACTAGGCCGATTCCTCTCCGCTTTTGAGTTACCCGGCATAGTTTGTTTACCTATCAGGTGAAATCTTTATTGACTTCATATGCTCCCAAACGTTAAAAGTACCTAGTAGTTGCTGCATTTTGCTCAAAATCGCCTGTTTCTTCATTGGAATACCAATTTTATGATATGGAAGCTTGAGACCGAATCATTCCAGTCTTGGATTTGATTGGATTGTTGTGGAGGCGACCGACAGTTAAGATCATTTTCGCCATAGGGGCCAGGTATGGGAGGAAGGGTAGATAGAAACCCGGCCTAAGAATTACCCTGCTCTTTACGAAAGGTGCCAAGTGGACCACGGTTTAATGTCTCATCCGACAGGCGGAGTACTGCACTTGAGCGCCCTCCACCAGACACTCAGTAGGGATCGGATTTTCTCTGAAAAACTTCCTTCTCTGCAGGGATTTGAACCATGGACATCCGTATGGGTAGCCAGTACTCTAGTCACCACTCCAAACTGATCCCCTTCAGTCTTGGAGTTCAGTATCTCATTTACAGGAAAAGGGATAGTCTAAAAATTTTTTCAGAGGAAAATTTTTATTTTTTCCGGAACGAGAAATCGACCCTCCTTCTCCGTGAACGAACCCACGGTGCTTGGCGCCGCGAGCTGAAACCGTTAAACTGTTGGTTGCCATCGGAGAACTCTTTCCGGGGATCGCTGCACTCGCGAAATCCTAGTATGGCGCTCGGAAACATTGAAACAGCAGTTAAAACGAACTAAAAAAGATGAGTCGGGGATATTTGCCCGTCATCATCGGGGCACGCGAAGATTCGAGCATCGCTTCAGTGGTGATTGGAATGTTTTGAGGTGTGTCTGAAACGACTTGCCATCCACTCAGGCTTTCTTTTCTATCGATCATATAGGCATCCGCGTGACACACTGTCGGTCACCTCTTGGTTATACGGGAGGGGGTGAGTTATCACCGGCATGCACTTCTCATAAGTAATAAGGAAACCTTACAACGGACTGTGAATTAATACAGGGTGTTTCAAAATGAATATCGGGGTTTATCGGGGAATATCGGGGCTTGTTTCGCATGGCCTCCACGTTCACGCGATCCGACGCCATGCAATTTTTATCTTCGGAGGTTCATTAAGGATCACGTGTGTCTCCGATAACAGCTGACCTACCCGACCTAAGAAACAGGAGTGAATCAGTTTTTGCGTCAATTACTCCAGACACACGGATCAAGGTACGGGGAGAACTCGCTTATCGACTGGATGTATGTCCTGTAGCGAATGGTGCTCACATTGAACACTTGTGGGTAAAACAAAAACTGTTTGAATTGTTCTTTCATTTGATGTATAATTTATAATTATAAGTCAAATGGCATAAATACTACAAAGCCTTAAAACTCCGATATTCATGGCATGATGGAAAAGAAAAATTTCTTCGTAAATTTCACACTAAAAAATGTTTATTACCGACCTAGGTTTCGATTGTCTTGCAATCATTTTCAAAGGACCTTCACCAGCCTGCGCTACTCCTAAGTAATAAGGAAACCTTACAACTGACGGTGAATTAATACAGGGTGTTTCAAATTGAATATCGGGGTTTATCGAAGAATTTCGGGGCTTGTTTCGCATGGCCTCCACGTTCACGCGATCTCACGCCATGAGATTTGTATCTTTTGGGTTTCATAAAGGATAACGTGTATGTGGGTCGGTACCTAGGTCGGTAATAAAAATTTTAAGTGTGGAATTCACGAAGAGATTTTTCTTTTTCGTCATGTCCGCGATAACCTTCCACAAAGTTACGCCTTCAACTATTAATTTTACCCGATATTCATTTGGAAACACCCGGCACAATAACTGTATGAAACAACTATCTATCTATCCTTTTGATTGTTCATAACACAGTTCCATAATTGGAGAGTAGGCATTTGGGTCTGGGAGTTTGCTCATCCCTGCACTTGACTATAACCCGCAACTGCTAATGGAAGTACGAATATTAATGCAGTGGCAAAATTCTGAAAATATCAGTCAAGAGGTGATTTTTGAACAACATGAACTACACTGCCCTGTTGAGCCAAAAGTCAGTAACTGGAAAAACTATACATTTGAGGTTAGAGTTGAAATTGTCATTTTAAACCGTAGGTATTTCAAAAACCTCCACAAAAAACCGAATATTTCGCTGTTTGCCAGATATCACGTTCTGCTTTCACCGTAGTCACTGTACCAATGTCATTTTTCTGGGTCAGATAATGGTAACCACAAGTCTCTCTCTCTGAGAATCTCATTACTTTTGTTCCCTTATGATTTATTATGCATTCATCTCGCTGGATGCTCTTGGGGAACGCATGTTGGTATTTTAGGAAGAAGCGGGAAAGAAGACAGGGTAAGGGTACCATGGTGTCGTATCTTCAAACATTTACGTTATTTTATTCCAAAGCTGTTTTTTAAGCAATATGGTGATTTTAAGTATCCACAATGATGAATCCATTAGAGTTGCTGTGCGAGAGGTATGGGATGAAGAAAATCATAGGAAAACGGAAGTGATTAGATTCTCTAGAAGCTAAAAAGCGGGTCTGAGTATGAGGGTGGGAGGGCACAAAATAGAGTAAGTTGAGCAGTTTACGTATCTGGGTAATATTTTGGAGGTAAATGGGTTTAATGGTAGGGAAAAAAGATGCAGAACTGCCATGGCTAAAGAAGCATTGTCAAATAGGGGGGGGGGGCTGATGCTGATTAGAGACTTAAAGAAAAGGCTGGTGAAAATCCTAAAAAGGAGCGTGGCGCTGTAATGGGCGGAGACTTGGCCATTTCGAAGGGAGGATGTACGTAGACTTGAGGCGTTTGAGATGTGATTGTGGAGAAGGATGGAGAGGGTGAGCTGGAAGGTGAGAAGGACGAACGAGGAGGTATTGGATATGGTTTAGAGGAGAGAAAACTAGAAGCGAGTGTTCGAAGGAGGCAGAGTAAATGGTGAAGGACGTTTTGAAAAGAGGAGGAATGATGAAGAGAGTAATAGAGGGGAGAACACTGGGAAATCATGGAAGAGGAAGAAAGAGGATAGGAATTCTGGACGAAATAAGAAGAGGGAGGCGATTTAAGGAATTCAAGGGGGATATATGGGCGGACCATCCCTAGGAGTGATTAGGTTATGTACTATCCATAAAGCTGTCCAAAGATAAAGTAGAAGACTTAAATGAAGGAAGGGAACAATCTTTATTGGCGGATTATTTCCTTAGGTAATATCTATGCGGATGTTTGGAGGGTACAGATGAGATGGATGAAGGACGTGTTGAAATGAGAGGGAATGCAAAAGAGGGTAACAGAGGGGAGAACACTGGGGAAGCGTGGAAGAGGAAGGAAGAGGATAGGAATTCTGGGCGAAGTAAGAAGAGGAAGACGGGGAATATGAGGAATTTAAGAGGGGCCCGTAACGTCGGACTTTTGTGTACTCAATAAATTTTTTATTTTTCAAAGATACAACCTTTTTCTTACAACTTCTTTCGCACAACTTCGCTCCGATCGCCTTTACACCTCTCCAACCATCTCTCTGAAATTCTCAACTATCACTTCCTATCAAAAACCCCTTAACTAATATAAGATTTCAAATTTTCATGGCGAATAGTATTAATAAAGTTCTCTCGGGCTTTACACCAGGTTATACAGTGGATAACTGCCAACGTTTAAAATTTTTTAAAATACCAGTAAATTAATTGATTTAATTCATTTACTGGTATTTAAATAAATTTAGTTTGTGTCCTGAAGACGGTGGCGGACTCAGCCACAGAAACGTTGGCAGTTAAACACTGTATAACCTGGTGTGAAGCCCGAGAGAACTTCATTAACCCCTTAACTCCCTCACAAAAAATAAACCGCCAACAATCAAAATAGTATGAACATTTCAAATAAAAAATACTAAAGAAAAAACAATCACCTTTTCATAAATAAACATCGTAATGAGAGATAGTGGAAACGACATGTACTTGCTGAAGGGAACAATACTAAACGTTACACGTCGAATGGCGGATCACCTGTGGGAGGGAAAACGGAAGGGTGTGCCAGCAATTAGGTGGTTAGGATGAGTACTGTCCGAAAATCTACCTATCAGCTGGTTAAATACTGAAATGAAATCCTGTAGCTGGAGGGAGTGTTAGAAAGTGTCAGATGAGGGTGGAGGATGAGGGAGTCGCTGTGGGATTGATCAGGGAGACTCTCGTCTGGAATGTTGCCAGCAAAACGTCGACCCCCCGCTCCTCGAGACGAGTGCAAAAGGATAAATAAACGATATTTCTCTCCCCGGGGGGGAGGGTGTGGGGTGATTCCCTCGTTCCACGTGTCGTTTCTCTTGTTCCCGAGTCGTATCGAAAAATCCTTTTATAAGGTTGAGAGTGTGAGAGAGGATTGCGATTTGAAGCAGGCAGATAATGTGTAAGAACAACAAAATGTCAACCGATTGATTCGCTTTCCTTCTGGTCGATCGGACTGGATTCAGTGAAATGCGGTGATTCATCATTTCCCCCATCGCGTCCCAGCGTCGCGAAAAGGGTGCAATGCGGGATGAGCGTCTTTCTCGTTTTTCGTTTTCGTCTTTTTTAGTTCTACGGTATTCCGTCGAGGGCGCCTCTATCCGTCTCTTTTTTTTCGGGTACGGTGGTGTCCCATTGTCTTCCCCTCGAAGCGCGTTAGAATTCATTTGCATCCATAGTTGGTGTCTTCCCGAGAAATCTATATTTCTTTCTTTAAAACTAGGCCACCAAATATATTCATCTGGTCCCGTTCGCGGTCGACGTCGTAATCTCCGTTTTTTTGCCCTGTTAATTTTCTTTTCTGATTTGCACCCGCAGCGTGAATTAGTTTCATTTAAGAAAGATAATTCTCTCGCTCTGTGATTCACTTCCATTGCCCTGTAAAATGATAGTTGGGGCGATTTCTATCACCCTTCACAGAATATTTTCAAATTGTCAGCATCACGTTAATTAAAAATCTGGCTCCTACCCTTCAACATACCTGGGATGAGTGGACCTATAAGGCCAGCTCTTGGGGCCATTGGAACCTAAAAGACCTTTTACTGAGTCAAAGTTGAGTAAACAGTAAAGACAAACTTGATAAATTATTCAGATCGGGTATTTGCAAAATTCACAAAGATATTTACTTATAAAGAGTTCAGATTATATGTAATAATTTTCCGTTGGATAGGTTACAAAAAGGATTTAATGACTACAGAATTAAAACTATAGCAGCAGCTATACAAAGTCCGCCCGAGTCAATAGACTCGTCAGGCCATATTTTGTCAATTAAAAATGATACACTATCACCTGGTTTTACACTAAATAAATATTTATAAAATATAATATGTAATTCAAATCTAGATTTTACTCATAATATACAATAATGGCAGGTGAAAAAATGAATAATCCCAAAGGTATTACTAATTTTAAACCGTGGTGAACTTAGAAAATCATTGGATAAAATGTTTAAAACTTTTACAAATTTCACAGAGTTAAAAACATTAAAATCACAAGTAAAAAAATCACGAACCCACTTTTTATGATATATTCCAATATCAAAATCCCTCTTACTCCATCAGATTTCTTGTTCTAATAATTTTAGAAAACATATCCTTTTCAGTTCTGACAAGGATATCTTCTCTGGTATATATGTCACTGTCCAGTTGAAAAGTTTTGAGACAAGAGTGCCAAGTCTTCTGTCTCCATATCTAGTGTATGATATTGGGACATCTAATTTACATGACCCTCTCAGTCTTTGTTTGCCCCCCTTTTGTAATGTTTTATATTTATTTCCAAAATAGTTTTCCGTTATTAAAATATAATCTGAGCGTTGTAATATAGTAATAATATTAAATATATAATAAATAATAGTAATATATAATAAATTTAATAGTTGTAATATAGCTTACATTAGTGAAATAAGATGAAATTTTAAGACACGGATCAAAAAACACTCACGAAGTTACCTAAATATGGATACTAACTTACAATTTGCTAAGCATCTGCTGGATTATGATCATGTTATTGATTTTATCCCAGAAACTCTACATGTCCTACCATAAGGTTTAAAGATGGATGCATTGGAGCAAATGGAAATTATCAGAGAGTCAAGCAACCTTTGCAACGAGTTTCTTTTTTCGCACTCTTTCCCATACCTTTCCGAAAGAATTTCCCTTTTTACAAGTTCCTATCCTATGTTTCCCTGCCTTTTCATCCAAAAATTAGTTTGTTCTCCAAACCCCCCCCGCAGTTTATTGGTATTGGTTACTATCGGAACTACAATAAATAACATGTGAACATACCTGAGGATGCAGCAATCTGCGAAGCGTGTAGTACATTAACAAATTTTAGTGGAAAAGTACAAAGATTGTTTGGATTCAAAATATGGATTCAAGTGTAAAATAATTCTACGAAGTGACACTTGAAGGTGTATAGTTTATTCTATACACATCGTAATTTCTCATTTTGTCCGTATATATTATCGTCACCATCCTCCTCCAGCACCAGGTTTCCAAGGCTTCATGTCTTTTCTGTTTAGCTTCAGGCGCACTTATTCCGGGTTAAATTTCTGCTCCCGATTTCTGTTTCAATCAAATGCAAATTTCTATTCGTAGATGATCAATATCGAATGGTAGAGCTGGTGTATCGTGTGGGCCGCCGAACGGGAATAGTTTATTCATTTGCTCCAGTAGCAATTAAAAAGCAAGTTGATTGGGTTTTCTCTCATTATTGAAATCGCCTGCACACAAACGAAATCATTTCATTGCAATTAGGACGTGTACATGGCTCTTGATCTGCATTTTACATTTTTCAACCATTTGTCCCATTTCTTTGATCACCGAAATTACTTCCATTTAATTCGAGTTGCTATTAATTTTCATTTTTGTGAAAATACCGCTGTTTCGAATTTTGTATATTTTCTCAATTTATCGCAATTTCACATGGTAGTTATTTTTTAAAAAATAACTGATGTAGTTGAAGTGAAAAGTAATATGCATTTCATCAAAAGAAAATTTAATATTGGAGTGGAACCTTCATCCGAGTTTTGTTCATTGCTCCATGAAATATTATCCCTCTCGTTTATGATATGAAAACCTAATTAAACCAGATTTCTAGTGTAGTTTTTTTCGTTCAATTCGAGTTTTCATTTCGCGTTGGGGCACGGACACGCTCGACTAATGAATGAAGCTTCATTTCCATCGCAAGCGAATGACGCGCCGGGTTGACCTCGTGGTAACAGTTGCCCGCTTTGACCCTCGGGGAATCCTCGCTTCGGCCGGTCGGTGGGCCTCGGGTCGTCATTTTTAAAAATCTACATCTACAAAATACCGTGCAAGCCACCTCTAGAGAGTGTGGCATGGGGTGACTCCTCTCCAGGCATGAAGCCCTCATCCCTGATGAAATCACAATCGCGCACGTTCCGTCGGATGCCAGGCGTAGGTCAAAAGCAGTCTATCGTTATTCAATCTTACATAAAAGCATTTTCTCAAGCAGTTACGTGCTTTTGGTATGCACAGTCAACGATGGCGTGATGAGGCCATTATGGATTGATGAAAACTAGTACGTTTTCCTCTATTGTGAGTGCAACTCACGAGCTAATGCTCATCTATGGATATGGTTGAACATGACGACTCCGCGATAAATGTAGTGAAGGACAAAATTGAAGAATACTTTTACAGCATACTGCATTCCACCCTGCGAGCCGCTGAGGGGTGTGTGGTATGGGGTGGTGAGACGAATGAAATAGAGAAAAGAGAGCAGAAATGAATTGCATGCTAACGATGTGTCGTATGTTAGCATCTTGCTGTTTTCACATAGCCACTGATGGTGCGTGGGAGGAAGAAATTTTTGTACTTATAAACAATTTCGTATCTGTTTCATGGGTAAAAGTACACGTGCATACCCTGCGAGGACAAGTTCATGGCCACCGTATAGAATCACGGACATTTGTAAGGCTGGAGATTCAAGTCTTTGTAACACCCCTATCAAAAATGGTTGGCCACCTACGCCACCATCGATGAATATCAGGTAAGAATTATCACAGTCGCTATATTTATCTTGTGTGATGCGCGACTGTCTGATACTGATACGGAAATAAAATGAGCAATTTTCCACACTGAGAAAATTTACTTCCAAGCGGGTTTCAATGTTTATACATCAGCATACAGGATCACCAATTTGTTATTTATCTTTGTGAAAAAAATTGCTCATTTTTATTGAGTATTATGCAATATTTCACTCAATTTTTCTACAATCTTCGTATTTTATACGTCTGATACTGCGTGAGCTCCAGACTATGCCTTCACATTGCCGTGGGTAAGGCACTGCTCTTCTGTGTGATTTCTCTTCGAAGATACTCTCATTATTTAATTCGATTTGTTTTTCCAAGGCCTGGTTGTTAAACGTGTTCGTAGAAGAGAATGTAGAAGGAACAAACGAACTCCAACATGCTACGGTACGATCATGAAAATAAAATAAGGGATTTAGATTGTAGAACAGAAAGGTTTAAAATGTCGTTTTTCCCGCGATCGTTGAGAGACCATAGTGGATACGTCGAGATTTTGAAGGAGACTAGTTGACAGGTAGTGCAGCTGAGTTATTCATATGCACTCTAATGCATGTTTCTAAATCTGCCAAGTAGTGCTAAAACCATATTTTGCATGGTCCCTGCACATCACACGTTGACGTGGTTGCATTATAGATTAGTTTAGTGGTTTCTGTAGCGTTTGTAGCATCCCCATAGTTCCAAACCGTTTCAAATGCGGTGAGACTTTTTGTAACTATTGCTGATTATTATATTGAAGAAAAAATGGACATTGCAGAAAGTTTTCTGACAAGAAATTTATCATCTGACAAAGTTATCAATATCTTACGAACTCCAATGTACTACGGTAGATTAGATTATGAGAATAAAATAAGGGAAATATAACTAATAAATTCAGGCTTCACTTTGTGGAAACTCTCCATATCGGAAATCAAAACATGCAAGTAATGGTCCGCTAATATTTTTAATATTACGACCCGGGTTTCGTAATGACATCTTCAGGTACAAATATTATTCCACATGGGTATATATACAAAATCAGCTGCAGAGGAAGGAGGGGAAGGGAAGGGGGGGAGAAGGAAAAACTGTTGGAGTATGGTGTAATGGGTAAGGGGCAGGTAGGAAGGGTTAGGGGAGGGGGGAAGCGTTGGGCTGATTGTAGAAAATACCGGGCGGCGGGAGGGGGGGGGAGGAGTGGGAGGATAAAAGTAGGAAGAACAAACATACAATTTTCTAAGAAATTTAAAAGTAGTGTAGTTGTATGTTCGTTCTTCCTATTTTTCCCCTCCAACTCCTCCCACCCCCTTCCCGCCGCCCGGTATTTTCTCCAATCAGCCCAACGCTTCCCCCCCTCCCCTTCCCCTTCCTACCTGCCCCTTACCCAATACACCATACTCCAACGGTTTTTCCTTCTCCCCCCCACCCTTCCCTTCCCCTCCTTCCTCTGCACCTGATTTTGTATGTATACCAATGTGGAATAGTATTTGTACCTGAAGATGTCATTACTTGACAAAACCCGGGTCGTAAATAATAAAAATATTAGTGGACCATTACTTGAATATTTTGATTTCTGATAAGGGAAATATATTGTAGAAAAGATAGGGGATTATGTCATTTTTCCCGCGATCGAAAAGAGAATATGATGGCTGCGGCAAGACTTTGAAGTAGGTTAGTTGAAAGGTAGTGTAGCTGATTGATTCGTATGCCCCCTAATGCATGTTTCTTAATCTGCTAAGTAGTGCTAAAACCATGTTTGCGTTTTTTCTGCATGACTCTTAAATCACGTTTACCTATTTTCACTATTTATCATTCAAGTAGTTTCTGTAGCATTTGTAGCATACCCATTGTGTGGTGCATGTTGGTGGAAGAAAATTTCTTCACTGTAGTTCATGTTGGTGATAAGTCACCCCCTGCTTAACACTCTAGTGGTGGTTTTCAGGATAATATTTAGGTGTCTAGATGTAGATGTATGCTTGTTATTTCGGTTGTCAGGCTCCAGTTTGATGACGTAAAGCCCACTCAATCTTCCCCAATGATTCCAGCTCTTCCTTCCTCCTCTATTTTCTCTCCTTGTATTTCCACCGCCCCAACATCGGAGCGGTCAAAACGGCTGCATAATTCGCCTGGGGGGAGGGAAGAAGTGAGGGCGCGTGTCAACTTGTCTCACCCACACGTAGTCTTCGGCCCGCCTCTCCTCAAACTCGTTAATTATTTTCCCGGGAGAGGTGGGCGACGTCACCGCCAACATCTACCTGGCATTCCCCCACTCCCGAACCCCGCTGCCGCATCACATTGGGTATTCTGCACCGGCTTCCCCAACGCGCCTTCCGTCGAAAACTTACATCCCCCTTATAATCGCCTTTCATTTTCACCGTTTAAGTGCGCACGTACGTATGAATAAAGACGCATGGTCACGGTGGCCGACCGAGTGCGCATATAAATGCTAAACTTGAATCTACATCAACATACCACACCGCGAGCCGCTGCATGGGCGTGTGGCAGGGGGTGGTAGGTCACCAGTCGCGTAAAGATGTAAGTTTTTGGGAGGTATAATGGTGACATGCATTATAGGAGTGTATGTAGAGGAGCTCAGTTTTTAATGTGGTCGCTTATATTGCGCGGAAAGATTAATTTTTGTACCTATCTGAACGGCAGTGTATCTTTCTTATTTTATCGCATCTGTCAGGCCTAGAAATGTAGTGAGGCGTCATGATTATATTCTCTGTATCCCTCTGAAACACACCAGTTCTGAATTTCTCAAGTAGCGTAAGCGTAGCGTGCAGCCTCCGAGTATCTAGGGGTTCCCACCTTAATCCCTCTTACAGTTGTGAAACCCTATATGTTCGTTCGTAGAAGTTTTTAGCGAAGCGAAGGATGTGGCGTGGCTAAATGAGGAAATGTCAACAGGAAAAGCTCCGGTTCTTTCCTCCTAGGTTCGTCCCTAGCAATTATGTTCGCTTCTTTCGCTTTTGAGTTCTTGGAATTACCGTAACTTCTGATATATCGGAGGCAACACACATACAAAATATATACGGCACAGGATTAAAGAAACTTGGCTTTGTTAAGCGTATAATAGGAAGGTCCACGGATGAAAAAGTCTGAGAGAAATGCTACTTCGCTCTGATTAGGCCACACCTCAAATACGTAGCGAGCATTTGGGACTCTGGTCATAAAGATTTAACCAAAAAAATTAATCAAAGACAAAGAAAATCTGCACACTTCGTTAAAGACTGCTACAAGCGAGCATATAGTGTCTCACAACTTTTTGAGGGGTTAAGGTGGGAGCCCCTGGCTACCCGGAGGCTACACGTTAGGCTTAGGCTGCATGAGAAATTTAGAACTGGTGTGTTTCAGAGCACCAAGTGAATATTTTCATGACACCTCGCTAAATCTGACAGAAACGATAAAATAGGCCGAACAGACAGGTATAAAAACTGGTTATTTTCGCGTACAATAAGCGACCACAATAAAAACTGACCTCCACTAAAAACACTCCCATAATACATGTAACCATTTCACCGCCCAAAACGTCACATCTTTTCACGGATGATGACCTAACACCCCCTGCCACACGCCCATACGTCGGCTCGCAGGTTAATATATAGATGTAGAACTGACAACTGGTTTCCGTCCCCAGTTAGAGTCGGCATTTGATTTTATAAAAAATGGCTCTCTTAGGGAGTTGTTCCGTATGTAAATCTCCGTATCAGAGGAGGAGCGATGCTTCTAATGACTACAGGCTCTATGCAGAATATAGCGCTATGCAGTGTACAAACAGCATTTCTCAAAATTTTATGAGCGGCTGATATTCCCTTATGGTAGTTTTAGTGAGATATTTCCCTAGTTATAACAGAGATCATTTTTATTAATGCTTTTAAATTTTATCAGCTGTAGGAAACATGAATAACATAATGCATTCTTAATGGTGCAACAATTTACTTTTACGTGACCTAAATTCTAAGCAATTGAATAAAAAAACAGAAAACTGTCGGCCCCGGTAGCGGCGGGGTAATGTCCTCGCCTGGCAACCCGAGGATCGCGGGTTCGAGTCCCGCCTGGGTAGAATATTATCTGCTCAGGACATGGGTGTCTGTGTTTCGTCCGTTGTTACTGTTCTTAACCCGACGTAAAATGGCCTCTTGTGCTGTATTCGGGACAGTAAAAATAAATAAATAAAAAAAATATCTACACAAGTCTTAAGCTTGAAATTTATTTTCAAGCGGTACGTTTGAAACGCCACAATAGAAGGTCTTTTTGCGATACTGCAAAAAATTACTGCGGCAACTTCTGTCTGAAACTCTCCACCCCACCTTCTCTATCCTTCTCTACACCCACGTCTCTAATGCCTGCAGCCTATTCTCGTCCTATCTGAGGGACCACGTTTCTGCCCACGAGGGACCTGCGATACGCTTCATATCAAGCTCTTCAACAGCCTCTTCTTCACATCCCTACCCAATGTCCCCGTCATCAGCTCCCTTCTATGACCAAACCCCTCATTAGCTAGCGCTATTCTCTTCCGTGTGTCGTTGCCTAAAAAAACAAATTATGTTAGGAGAATACATATTAGGTAGCGAGATAGTTCCCTAATCATAATAGAGACCATATTCGATATATACGTTTTAATTTCACCAGCTGTGAGGTACACGAATTAAATATTGCATTATTAATGGTGCAATGAAATAGTTTTACCTGACAGAAATTGTAAGTAATCGAATGAAAATATCTAAATAAGTCTTTAACATGACTCATTTTTTTCACGCGGTACGTTTGAAACTCCATCAATACGGGTTTGTTGTGATCCCGAAGAATTTACTGCGGTGACAATATGATTAATTTTCAAAAATAGTTGAGAAAATTTACCAACTCACAATGTTAGTTTTTTACGACATCTAAGTGTTAGTAATACCTTATTTTGAAATGATGTCTCTCTGAAGTGCATACACGTACCATTTCTCATGTAAAAGGGCTGCTATTTTTTGGCAAATGTCTCGGAAAGTCGTTCGGTAAGGGTCTTATATTTTTGTTTTTTTTTTGGACGGGGGAGATATTTTTCTTTAAAATAAGACCAAGTTAATTTATTTACTGGTAAAGTGATATTTCGCTCAAATCACTTTAAGTTACGTTCTTGAATTCTACGCGGTGTTAGTTTTCAGTATTTGGGATCCTCATGAGGTAGGCTAAAAAACAGAGTTGGAACGCATGTAGAGAAGATCCGCAAGATACATTGTAGACCGTTATGATAGCCTGGTTAGTGTCACTGGCCTCTTGCGACAGCTGTGATGAAAAAAGCGTCGTTAGTTTTGTTAAAACCGTAATCAATTTATTTTTAAGGGGGAGAATATTCTAAGGGCATGGTGGAAAAAGAAAGAGGAATTGGGATTTTGAGCGGCTTTAAGAGAGCCAGAAGTTATAAGGGTTAATATAGAAACTTAATGGCGACCCATATATTGATGTGAAAATGAATGTGTTCTAGAAATTTGAAATTTAGAGTAAGAAATGTCCAAAAACCTATGAATCACATCTAAGAATTACCCAATTAATTTCTTTGGGTTATTTCTTATAGGTAATTTTCATGTTAGTTCTACATTTTGAGCCACAAATTGACTTTTGAAGTATTCTGCATGCTTACTGGTAGGTTTTTGGGCAGTACCTAACCTAACGTCCTAATTTCTGGCATATTAATGGCATTTCCGGCGTCCTTTTTCTGATTCTTTCCTGTTTAAGAAAGTGCTTTATATCACTGCTAACCAATGCAAATTTAAATTTTGTAAAATGTTCAAAGAATGGTTTCTGCACAAATAAAAATGTTTATGTTTTCAAATGTTCTAATATTTTTTTGCTTATGTGTGTTTTTTGCTTACTGTGAAGGAAACATAATTATTGATGGCTCAATTCAGGTCTTGATCTTGGAGCCACCTAAAGCTTCCGTGGATATGTTTAATTATTTTCTTATGTAATGTTCTACAAATTTGAAGCAAATAAAATCCTATTCTCTATTGTATTTAATAGAAGAATATGGGAGTGTCGTTCATTAAAAAAATGGTCCTAACATAAAAGTTTACAGTCTTCCTTTGATTAATTCTATAATTACGATTAGCGCCATTTTAGGACACTTCTCATTTTCAATTCAACGATGGATAACCATTAGATTTCTTTATTTACCGTTATAACTTCTGACTTTCCTGAGGTCGTTGATTGATATGCCTGAATTCCATCAGTTCGTAAACCATACGTTAGGAAAAAAACATTGGTTTAAGCACGCGATGTTCTAAGGCATACGCAATTTTCAGTGATGGTGAATGAAGTTTGATATCATAGTGTACACGATGAAATTTCGGGTTGAAATTGCGTGGGAATAGCAACGTCAAGTCGTCTTTGTAATTTAGTTGCCTTCGTAGTTCCCAATCCACTCGTGCCCGAATTGTTCATAATCCTAAATGATGTTTTTTTTAAAAAAACAGGATGGCATATTTGATTTTTTTCATCCTCACATTCAAAATTCAGTAGATTTTGAGCAGTGTTTATCCAAACGTTCTAATTTCTGGTGAATAATATTTGATAGAAGAATATGGGAGTATTGTCCGCTAACAATCAATGATCCTAACTGTATAGTTTTCAGTCGTCCTTTGATTAAAAGTGTTATATTCCGATTAGCTCGATATTAGTCTAAATCTGGCACATTTTCTCATTTTCACTTCTATAGATGGATCAACATTTGGTCTCTCTATTTACCTTTATAACTTCTGGCTCTCCTGAAGTGATGTGTAAAGTGAAGAATCTCCTTAAGTCATGAAGTGCAAATATATAAATTGCATTCATCCGCCGTCAATGAAAAAATAGTGAATTGAAAAAGTGACTTTCTCAGTGATCGAAAACAAAATGTAGTTATTGATGGTTTTATCTCTGATATGGTCGAAGTCACAGCTGGTGTTCCTCAAGGAAGCGTGATCGGCCCACTTTTATTCTTTATTGTATTAATGATCTAAGTTGTTGAGTTGTCAATAAATTAAGATTTTTTGCTGACAACACAGTTATTTACCGCGAAATAATCGAAGAAGTGGACTTTGAAGTTCTGCCATCCGACCTTAACAACGTCCATTCTTGGTGCAAGGAGTGGGGATTAGAATTAAATATTAGTAATTGCACCATGGTTCACCTCCTGCGAAAGTCATGATGAAATTTCGGGTCGAAATCGCGTCGGAATAGCACTATTAAGTCGGCTTTGTGATTAAATCGCCTTCGTAGCTCCCAATCCACTCACGACCTAATTATTCATCATCCTAAATGATGTTTTTAAAAACTAGATTGCATGTTTGAGTTTTTTTCCTCCTCTCATTCAAAAGCGGTGGTATTCAGGGGTAGGTACAATGGCGAGCCAATCCAGGTGCTGAGTGAGGATGAGGGGTGGGAGGAAGGCTTTTGAGAAGGAAGGATTTTGGAGAGCAATCGGGTGAAGAAGGGAGAGAGAGAGAGAGGGTGAGAGCGAGAGAGATGCGAATGAACGCACTGATACCGTCTTCCCCGAGTCGAAGTTTAATTGAAACGATCGATTCCACTTCGCTTGAAGTTCTGCGGTCCAATTCAAGCGAGAGGATTCTGGCCCTCGAATGCGGGAATGAGTCCGGACGATAAGAGATCATTGTCACGTGTTGGCCAGAGAGAGAGAGAGAGGTAATTGGCCCGCTCTGAGAAATTACTTAATTAACTCTCTCTCTCTGTCTCTGCTTCTACTTCCGACCCCGCCTCCCGCCATGCGCGGTATCCATTCCTCGGCTACTCTCTCACCCGCACGCGACCTTGGCCAAGTTCGTTATCACTGCTTTCTGGATGAAGGGCTCCATTTCCTCACTCTAGTGTGCATGTATGTATCTGATCGAAGCGGAGGAGTTGGTGGGAATTGTATTGGTCTTAACGGACGTGTGTGTAGCCCCGTGGGTTGGGGGAAGGTGTAATGGAAGTGAAGGGGTAACATTCCGAAATCGTGGTTACATGCGCGCGTATATATTACTTGGGGAGATCACTCTAGTAGTAATCGCATCTCCTTGATGAGCGACCGAGAAGTAGTAGGAAAATCATTTCATTTTCAATTCAAAGGTTTTTTTCATGTTCTGCGACGTAATACTTTATAAGGAAATAGACTGCCGAGCCGATGGATTTAAAATGTCATTTTTTTCGCGTACAATAAGGGACCATAATAGTAGCGATAGATCAATTTTTGGATTCTTTGACTCTGACTAGGTGAAATAGGCTTTTACGCGTGTGCTTAATATACTAACATCATTATAAGTTACTAAAATTGCATGTAATTTCTGGCATGATATAGCTGTTGCATGAGTTAGTACCGAAACTATTTATCTGTCGCAGTAATATTAATAACCAGTAGTCGTATCTTTAGTAGTGTACTGCTTGGTAGCATTTTCGTCCATGTGGCCCTCTCCTAGTCTCGAGTCGGACCGCGCACTGTTGTCCTGTATATGTAGTAGACTTTTTTTAAAAATATTCTACCGGTGAAAGGTAGTTTTTGTTGAAAGTCAGAAAATTTCCTCCTTATTGTCTATACCTCCAGGGGCCTAAATACCTCTAGTATTTCCTTTTTTGCCTCAGCATACGATCCATCCTTCTATATCCCTAATAAAACCTAACTTTCTAAAATTATCTTAAAAAAACTACTTTAATTTTCAATACCTTACTAACCTTCTTGATCCTAATAAAACCAATTCTCTTTTTTCCCCTTCCCCGCTTTCTCAACATCCTTCCCTCTATCATAGCCTTGAGCAACCCATCGCTAATCATTACTTCGTCCAGCCACCTACCCTGCCTATCCCAGATTTCATTCAAAAACTTTTGTAAATCAATCTCTTTTGTTGTTTTTTAAAAACTTTCAGCGTAAAATGCACTATCAGATTTTCGATTTTGTGATTAAAAATCGTTACTACTTGTAAGTTCAAGTGTCATCTTTAGGCCAGCAATCAGGTATTTCCTTTACATTACCCCTTAATATTGAGAATCCCCACCCATTGTGAAACAGTAAATTTAATAGATGTTATTGATTTTAGGCGGTTATTATTTAAACTCTTTATTTTCACCTTCTTTGTCCACTCTGAGGGCTCTACATTCGATCCTTGCTGCAACACAAATTTACGTCGCTGTTGTGGGGGTTAATTCCTTGAAAAACTATCAATATATTTTTTTTGCTAAGGTTTTATAGACGGTATTAAAAATGAGAGTAATTCCATGTCAGATCAATCACCGTTTTGACCTTAACAGCTAGGATATTGATGAAATTTGGCTTTGATATGCACATATGACTAGATATGTAATTCTACCGATTATCAAAATTTAATTAAAAACTTTTTGAAGATACAGACAATAAAAATCAGTATTTTCGTAAAAAATGCCAATCTCACATACATAGAAGTGGCTGTAACTTTTTTCCTAATTACAGTTGAGTGACGGTTTGGACACCGCTTGAAAGCTAAGAAATAGAGCTTTCTGTTGATACCTTACTTGACCTTACACAACAGCTTTGGCACAAGTAGGAGAATGTTGAAGCAATAAGAAAATTTTTTCATAATTTTCTGAGGTGGCATGTTTTGAGATATTCTAGGTCAAAGGTCACAGTAAAAGACCTTGAAACTTAAATCTGTCATAAGAAGGTCAAGTGGGGTATCAATAGAAAGCTCTATTCCTTAGCTTTCCTAACCTTTGTATGCATGTGAGCTGGAAATTTTTTACGAAAATTTTCATTTTTATTATGTCTGTATCTTCGACAATATTCAGAATAAAAATGTGAAAAGCGGCATAAATACATATGTTGTCATTTGCGTGTATCATGCTACATTTCATGAATATCCGCATTGGTGAGGTATAAAACTTTTATATTTTGATTGATCTGACATGGAATCTCTCAGAAGTTGAACTTAAGATATGAGAAATAAAGTACTCGTAATTGTTGAAGTACGTATATAGAGTTATGCGCCTGCGAAATTTAATGTTTTTTTCTCATTTCCATTAAAACGTACCTTAACCAGTTGGTTTCCCTATTCATGATAAGAATTACTATCTACTAAACTCCTATCATTTAAGTTCCGTAGTCCAGCCTCATTAGGCTTCCGTCGTTTATTTAATCGATTATTACTGTGCCATGGAAACTGAAATCCCTGGTTGTTTATCTTCTTCGATGCTTCCGTCAAACTTGAGTGTATCACTCTTTTTCATTATATGATGTAATTGTGATGGCTTTTGCATCTCTCGCTTTTTTTTCTTTTGAACCATGTTTAAAATTTATGAATGTATCATGTCGAAATGGCTTGATTATTTTGGAAATGGAGAGATAAATTTCATTCTCTCTTGATTTTCTCTACCCTTATATTCATTCGGTTCTGACTGCTTGGCCTTTAGTTCTAAGCTTTCAGATGTCCTCATTTTCAAATAAATCAAAATTCTCGTCTCTCTTACAGTGTGAAAGATTTAACGTAGGCCTATTCGTATGTATGAGGTAATTGCTCGTTAAAAGCGAGTCTTCAACGAATAATTTTTGTAGGTTGTTGAAAATCAGTAGTTTTACAGTTGATTTTCTTGTGCGGCCTAGTTTTGCGATATTGGATCGGCGTCATAAGTTAGTCTGTGCCAGAGCCGTTTGATATATGTTCAAGGCAGCAATGCGGCTCCTGACATATGACGCTTAAGGTAGTCCGAGCGAGATAGTTTCCTAGTCATCATAGTGACCATATTCGAATTATACGTTTTAATTTCACGAGCTGTTGGACACATCAATTTAATATTGCACTATTAATGGTACAATAATATAGTTTTATATGACAGAAATAGTAAGTAATTAAATGAAAATATCTAAATAAGTCTTTAACTTGACTCATTTTTTTCGCGCGGTGCGTTTCAAACTCCTTCTAAACGGAAGGTTTTTGTGATACCCTAGAACCTACTGCGGTGACAATATTTTTAATTTTTAAATATAGTTGAGAAAACGCACAAACTACAAACTGTTAATTTTTTTACGAGATTGAAGTGTTAGAAAATCCTCATCTATTAAATAAGGTGTCTCTGGAATCCATACATGTACCATTTCCCTTATAGAAGGGCAGGTATTTTCTGGCAAATATCTTGAAAAGTAACTTGGTGGTTGGTTGAATTTTTGGTGTCAATGGAAGGGTGATATATTTTTCTTTAAAATGAGATCAAATTCATTGATTTCTAGGTAAAATTATGTTTCGCTCAAACTACCTTAAGGATGGGTGTGTGCTCACCTGAAGTTACTCAGGAAACTATAATTGTCTTCAGTAATCGAGTAAACCTCAGATTTATTGTTTTTAAAGTCATGAAGTGGCCAGATGGCTTCCTTCTTTCACGGCCCTCTGTCTCATTAGCCGTGGTCGTTCATAGCGGGCGTTGTTTCTCCGGAGTGCGCGGTCTGCCGCTTTCATCTTGTTCCGAGAGAGGGCGCTGAGAGCAGCATCCGCCGCTTTGAGAAGGGGGACATAGGTCAAGAGGACGAAGGGAGAGAGGTCAGAGACATTCTCACCCCGTATTTTTTTTACCGCTGGACGTAAAAAAATACACTCAGTCCGTGGAAGAGTGAAAGGGTTGCGCGGGAGGAGAGTCGAGGGAATACGTTCCGGGCGCGTCGTTTCTTGTTTACCGACCGTGGAACATGGCCCGACGATTATTCACGCAGATGCGTCCTCGTCAGACACTCTTGTCTCTTTCTCTCTCTATTTCCCCGCTCTTCCTTCGTTCCTCCCCCTCCTCCTTCTTCGTCCTCTTTCTCACGTCCTTCATCTTCTCCCTCTCCAAGTCTCCGCGATGTTTGCCTCATCTCCATGTCACTTCATGCTCAGGGTTGCCAACTGGGGCGTTTATGACCCTTCGACTGCGGTCTGGGTGACGTTTCTCTGACATTTTTCAATCGACTTTTCCGAGGTAATGTTAGGTACGAAGCAGACTTCGCGTTGTTTTGTTGCATGCGACAACAGTTTCTCCAGCGTTACAGCTGGCGTCATCAGGTCGAGTGATCTATGTATTTCATCTTATATATTATTTCATATATATATATATTTCATATATATATATAATATATATATTTCATCAACTTATAAAACAGCACAGTTGACACAAGTGTGTGAAATTCACAGTTTAAAAAATCATTTGCCTGGACTGGGATTTAAACCCAGATCCCTCGATTTTGCGAGTGCTCTAACCAATTAAACTACGCAGTCGTTCTCTTCCGCTGTGAATCTCATAGAGGCTTTAAGGAACAAGTTGTTGTCACAGGTACCGTGCGCGGCTAGTTCTGTAGTTTTTTGAAAAAAGCACCGTGTACCTTTTACACCTGACATATGAGCAATAGCGAGAGATGAACACAAACACCCAAGGGCTGAGTGGTGACATATCCTCCCAGGCAGGTCTTGGGCCCGGGACATTTGGATTAGCAAGCAAGGATGTGACCCGGCGATTTTATTGGTTTTGCAGAGTTACCTAAAAATTATATTTAAATAAATAAATCAAACATTTATGCATTATTACTGTCCGAAGAAATGAGATTATGTGTGAAACGTTTCATTTCTTTGCGACGTCTAGGACTTAGGATGGCGACCCTTTAACTAGAAAAACTAATCATTCGAGGAGAGTCGTAGAAGTTAACTTTTAAGGTGATAAAGTTCCAAAAAATTTCCAACTGTCCAAGTAAGGGCAACTCGGTATGTATTGAATCATACGAGATATCTCTAACTTACTGGCATTGTCATACATGGCAAAATATCCGGGTCGAGAAGGTTTTGCAGTTGGCAACCCTATTCATTACGATATTTATTTTTTGAGCTTTTCCCTTTCGTTGCTTTTCCCACTCTTGTCTTCCGGCGAAACACGGAGTCGCCGCCGTGTTGACGACCCTTTCTATTCCTCTCCTCGTCCCTGTACGACCGTGGAAGGCGCGAAAGTTTAAGGCACACGAGCGCCACTCCATTGGCGGAAAATGGCCCACCGCCGCCGGCCAGGTGGCCTGCCGATGACACCTTTCCCTTGTATGATTTCGTTTTTGTTTCGAGCTCGTTGAATCGAATGATATAACATGTCTGTCTGAAACTTTCAGTTATTCCAACCCTAAATTTATTGTTAACTCTTTGGTTTATAATAGGCTAGATCATTAATTGAAAACTTACTTATAAGAAATACGCACGTAGGATTTTCCTTAGGAAATAATTTCTCGGAAATGAACTGCTTACTTTTTGCTTGAATTTTAAAAATAATTATTCTGCCGGGTAAGGTAAGCTTTTTTGAATCTCAGAGAATCTCCTCTCGGTTTTTTACACATTAAGGGGCCTATCTATCTCTAGTATATCCCTTTCCGCCTCAGAATACGATCTACTCTTTTTCATGAAATGTCCATGAAACGTATTCTCTTCCTCCTACTTGCCCTCTTGCCCAACATCCTTCCCTCTATCACATTCTTGAGCTACACATCACCAATTGTTACATCCTCTAGCCAACTACTTTGCCGATCTAGAATTTTATTCAACTTTCCTTTCCCACCCACCATCTGAAGCACTTCCTAGTTTGTCTTCCTCTCCGTCCACCTCACCTTATTCATTCTTCTCCACACCCACATCTCAAATGTCTGCAGCCTACTCTCGTCCTCCTTTCTTAGAGTCCTCGTTTCTTCCCCATACAACGCCACGCTCCATATCAAGCTCTTCACCAGCCTCTTTTTGACATCCTTACCCAAGATTCCCGCCATCAGCTCCCTTCTGTTACAAAACGCCTCCTTAGCTAACGCTCTTCGCTGGAATAGAATTATAAGTTGCTCCTCACCAATATTTTGGGATTTAAATAATTCCATATTCAGGGCTCGGGTATGATACATGAAGATCAACTATTGAGCAACAAAAGCATCTTATATCGTAATCTTACATAAAAATCTTATCAGCCATGAAATGGTTTGTATTTTATATGTATCATAAGTTTTTGTATTTTAGTGTGATTGTTTTGATACTGGCTTGTTGACATTAATTTATTGTGTTTCCGACCATCAGGTGGAATTCATTTAATTTATTGTTTAAGTGTAACTGCTTTGAATTTCTAACCTATCCTCGAGAGGCCTTTAATAATATTACTGTTATCAACTTCTATTTATCCTTTGTGGTCGACATAAAGATTACCGAATTCAATTTTTTTTCTTGCAAAAACTTTTTCAAACCACAGAAATTGATATATTTCAAGATGCGGGTGTCAATGCTTTAAAGCATCATCACTAGGTGATTTGAAGACGTACCTTAGTTCTCCGGTTTGTTCTACCGCAGCACTCTTCTTATTGTGTTAGGAAACTGGTTTTTTTTTTATTTTTTTATTTAGTTTATTTATTTATATAGTTATTTTAAAATTTTCAATAACTTGCTATTGATGCTTCAGCAATGTAACCAGAATCGTTAGTTCGCGGGTTTATATGATTTGTAATGATTTTCAAGCGGATGTATATATTTAATAGGACCCCTAAGTTGCGGAAACGTTCCTTTTCATTCCACTATATTTCTAGGCTTAAATGTGGGGAGGCTATACTTGTAAAACAACTCTCGCTTCTCATCCACTCAGCTATTGCTTTTTACAGTCTCTCTTCATTCTAAGACTTTTAAAATTCCTCCTCTTCCGAGTCTCTTCTGCCACATGCACCCATGGCTTTCGCGTTCTACCTCCTCCTCTCACACCATCCACTCTACTGTTTTCGCTATCTCTTTCTTCATACGGATCTCTGCCATTTTCTCGACATGGCCTTTCCTTTCATATTAGTCCATTTCTGGAATATCCAGCCCACGTTATCACTTCACCCACCCATTATCAACCCTATATATCCTACTTTTGACCGAAAAACAAAATCATGTTGGATGTATCAAGTAGGCTGAGTTGCTAGTGATAACGAGTATTCGATCTGCTGATTGGTAGGTTTTTAGATAGAAATTATGCTAACGCCCAAATTTCTATCATATTGTTCTTTTTTACATCTCTGCGTGATTGGTTGTTAGATCCCGCTTAAATTTCTCATATCGTCTCTCTCTTTTTATTTCGTCCAGAATTTCTATCCTCCACCTTCCTCTTCCAAGCTTCCCCATTGTTCTCCGCCCTGTTATTCTCTTCAGCATTCCCTCTCCTTTCAGAGCATCTTCCATCCATCTCTTCTGCCTCCTCCGAACCTCCGTTACCAATCTCTTCTCCTCTTTACCCAAATCCAATACCTCCTAGTTTGTTCTTCTCTCCACAAAGCTAACTCTATCTATCCATCTCCGCGCCCGCATCTCAAACGCAACAAGTCTACGTACATCCTCCCAATGCAATGAGGTCTCATACCCATTCAGCTCCCCGTTTCATATTAGAGTTTTCACCAGCCTTTTCTTTGTGTTTCTACCTAGAACTTTCCTCTACAATTTCCCTCCTCTGGAAAATATCCTCCTTAGCCAGCGGGTAAGTGAGTGAAAGTAAGTTGAAGTTAAATACCGACTCGCACGTACGTGCGATCACATCCTCCTCCTCCTCCTTTCTCCCTTTCTGACCTCCGACCCTTCCCTCATGCCCTCCTCTCCCTTCGAAACGATCCTCTCCGTTCTTCTCTGTCCCCGCCCTCCCCCAATCATCACCAACCGTTACGCCCTTCCGCAGCTGTTGCCGCGGACCTGTTAACGGGCCAAACCAGCCGTTGCGCGCCCTTTGAGCAAGGTTTGAGGGCAAGAGCGTGATGAAGGAGGATGGGGCCACCCCGATGGATGGATTCATATCTCGCCGAAACTCCCCTCCGGCCAACCGCAAGCAGAGCGAATCTGAAACTGGTGTCAGAAGCCACACCAATGACGAGGATGCTGGCTTGGGATTATCCTAGAACGTGCTGTACGTCAGTGGTCGAAGGGAGGCATGAGAGTTATTATTGTAAACTCAACTCCCGCCTTCATATTGACTTTCAGATTGACGTGGTTATTCGCTACAATTGCATAGATTTCAATTAAAACATATTTATCGGTAGTTATGGAGAAACTATCCATCTATCGTACATGAACAGATAATCAGGACGTTTCCATGCTATTTCTCTCTGAAATTAAACTTGCTACTACAAGCTTTAAAATGCGAAAATCGGAGAAAAACGGAAATATTATATTTTTTACCTTACATTATTGCATTTACTCGATAAGTTGTTTGTGTAAAGGATTTTACTGAAGAAAAGAAGAAGAATTAGGGAGGATCACACCAACGGTTTTTACAAAAAATGAAGTAGAAGCATTTGACTACCTTATTTGGAAAAAAATGATTTCTAATAACAGCAGTCATTGAAGTCCAAATGTGGCGATCGAATAAAAAAGACGCAGGAGTTGGCCACAAATGACTGTCAATTAATATTATATTCGTCCAATAAAAAACATGCAATTGATACTTTATTATCACGATACAATAGAAACTGAACTCCTCCAAACACACTCTCATTGGACATGTCACCAATTCACCTCCAAAACTTTTACGTCTTTACTCGGCTGATGACCTACCATCACGCCAGCCACACGCCAGAGCGGCGGCTCGCGGGGTAGTATGTAGATGTAGATTATTTGTTATCAATAGGTAACGCATGGTATCGGTGAAAAAGGTTTTTTTTAAGGCAATTAAACAAAAAGGTGGAAATTAGAATTTTTTGACTCATCCAGCCCCTGTAGAGAATTTAAATTGATGGCCTCTGCTATTTCAAATGAGATAAGTAAGTTTTGGTTACACTTTTCTTCAAGCAAATTTGAAACATTAAACTGAATTGTGCGTTACTGCTGAATCCGCCTTACACCCTGCAATCCACCTCAAGAATGTGAAACCCGATGCCACTTTTCACTGACTAAAATGAAACCTAAAAATTTAAATTAAAAACGCCAAATCTTTGATGCAGCATGATTTTATTTACATTGAATATGATTTGTGAAGTTCAATGCCATCTGCAGGTGACATGGTGGACCTTGAGATTATGCCCAACCTAAGTATGAGATTGAGACTAGCAGTGACTAAGTTGAGATTTTGAGCAACCAAACTGACTTTGAACGTCGGGACTCTGGTTATTGTCAGTTTTTCTTTTTTCATCCTGGCTTGCATCGACTCCATTTACTTACGCCTATAATTAAGTCTTTATCCTACGAAATTTAATGAAAGTACAATGGTGTGAAATTCACAGAGGAATAATCATTCGCCTGACCTGGGAATCGAACCCAGATCCCTCAAGATCGCGCCGAGTGTGTTAACTAATTAAGCTATCACTTTAAATCTCATAGGGGCTTTAAGGAACAAGTTATCCTCACAGATAACGTACATGTGAGGCCAGAGGTGTCCGTATGTGAGCGCTAAACGCCACAGTCAACGGGGTAAAGCCCGACTTTAAACACATAGATGTTTGCGTAGGACATTTTTAATTAACCACGGAACTAGCCGCGCAGTTACATCAACGGAGTCACCCGCTAGTGATCACGCAATTGTGTGAAATTCACAGTGGAAAAATTATTCGCCTGAACTGGGAATCGAACCCAGATCCCTCAAGATCGCGCCGAGTGCTTTAACTAATTAAGCTACCACTTTGAATCTCATGGGGGCTTTAAGGAACGAGTTGTCCTCACAGGTAACGTGAATGTGATGCCAGAGGTGTCCGTATGTGAGCGCTAAACGCCACAGTCCACGGGGTAAAGCCCGACTTTAAACACATAGATGTTTGCGTAGGACATTTTTAATTAACCACGTAACTAGCCGCGCAGTTACATCAACGGAGTCACCCGCTAGTGATCACGCAATTGTGTGAAATTCACAGTGGAAAAATAAATAGTAACTGCGCGGCTATTTCCGTGGTTAACTGAAAATAATGTAAGTACAATTACTGATGCAGCAGCAGAAACCTGCAAGTACTTTTCAGAAGATAAAATTTCATTAACTTGCTCTAAAATGTCGCTACCAGTGAGACCAAATTCATAAGTATATATGCGTATGGCGACTACATATACGCAAAGAAAAGCCAGAGTTACGTACGAAATATTCGAGCCGTGCATAGACGACATTCGCAAATTAAGGCAGAATCTTTGATTCCGAATCCCGCAGCTGACTACGCTACCTATCGGGAAACCTAATTACTAGTTCTCAGTGGCAGATATTACGGTCTCATATCTTTCATAGTTGTGATTTAAGTTGGAGGACACAAACTAGAGCAAGTAGAACAGTTTAATTACTTAGGTAGCACGCTAGAGGAAAACGGGAATAGCAGCAAAGACATACTGAAGAGAATAGCGCTAGCTAAAAAGGCGTTTAGAGGAGAGTTGATGACACGTAGTGTTGTATGGGGCAGAAACGTGGACCCTGAGAAAGGAGGACGAGAATAGGCTGCATGCATTTGAGATGTGAGTGTGGAGAAGGACGGAGATGGTTAATCGGACGGAAAGGAAGACTAACGGAGAAGTGCTTGAGATGGTGGGGGAGGAACGGAAACTTTTGAATGAAATCCGGGATTGGCAGGGTAGATGGCTGAAGGATGAAATAAGGGTTGGGATGGGTTGCTGAAGAGTGTGATAGAGGGAAGGATGTTAGGCAAGCGGGGTACGGGAAGAAAGAGAATAGGTTTTATGGACGGGTTTATGAAGGGTAGATCTTATGCATTGGCGATAAAGGATATATTAGAGGAAGATAGGCCCCTTAATGTGTAAAAGACCGGGAGGAGATTCTCTGACATTCAACAAAACCTATCTTTACCGGTTGAATACAATCTAATGATCGTTCATGAACAGAATGATATTTTAAATCTGCCTACAGTTTATTTACATGATTTTATTCCCGTGGCTTTATCTACGGGAGTATATCCGGTCTCGTACAATGTTTTTGACCTCGTGATAAAATAGATCGGCTTGAAAATAGGCTTAAAAAAACTGTGGTATGGATGTTTAAAGATATGAAAGTAAAAGTGTCCTATTGGCACGCAAAAGTGAATCCTTAATGACTCTTGGACATTCCTCCTTGTCAATAAGTTCAATGTGAATTTTGTTTGAGCGTAATAATACACTTATTTTATGCAATATGTTTTAGTGGACATGTGGACGGAATAGCTGAGAAAATATGTGTTGAGCAATCTCGTTGGGTTTCGGGTTGGTGTAGTTGCTGTAGGTTTCTCTTCACCCTTCTACCATTCCCATAAAATCCTTTGTTGACAGCCGACCCACCATTCTCAATTTCGCAAATGACGTCAGTTTTCGGTTGCCTCCCTGTGTAACCTACCAATTTAGGCAGAACGAGATTTTTCCCTTGCTGTAATGGAGAGCATATTCTCCATTACAATAGTAAATTTTTATTTTTCAGCTTTAGCAACTCGGAGAGGTATAGCGTAAATATTGTAACATTTATCTGGCAAAAAATACTTGTATTTCACTATTTAACTAAAGTTATCAATTGTTAAAGATAAATATCCAAAAGTCTTTGACGAGGCTGGATTGTTTCTCGCTGTACGGTGAAAATGCCTTCACATCAAATGATTGTTTTCCGATTCTTTCAAAGTTATTGCCGAGAATTATTGATTTTGTGGTGGAAATATTAAAAAAAACATGCAAAATGTCCACTGTTAGTTTCTGAGACGAGGTCTAGGTGTTCGAATCTCCTCGTTTTCTGATGAACTATTACTTTTGTGAATGCGTGTATCTTATCCCATGAAAAACAGCTTCTCTTTTAAATAGCTTATTATTTTAACTAGAAAAGCTAGTTAGATAGATAGATAAATAAATAGATAGATAGTTAAAAGTTAGATAGATAAATAAATATATTGCTCCACTTAAAAAACAATACAGAAAAAGTTTAGCAATACAACTGTGGGGCTTTAGGTAGATTCAGTGGATTACGCCAGTGTAGAACCTACCAGCACGTATTCATGCGCTCAAAATATGTCATTGAAAAATTTAGCAAAGCTTTTGTGACAAGACATGAGCAAAAAAAGAAGAATAAACCATTAAACGAGAGCATACAAGGATAAGAATATGCTGCTTACAGTGTTTTAAGAATGTTAGAAATATAACAGTGGCAAAACAAATTACATTACACTTTTTTATACAATACAGAACCATGAAATCATAAAAAACTTCTATATCTTGATGAGATAATAGTCAATCTCTGCCCTTTTTACAAAAAATATATTTACTATTTACTTCCTTAATTTCGCTCGGTAAATAATTAAAAGCTCTTAGCCTAATGAACAAAAACGACCTTTTGAATAATGAGAGATTTGGATTTGGATTTGGAAATTCAATGCTTCTGCGTAAGTTATAACATTTTACTGTTCAAGGCTTTTCAGGCAAATTAATACTCTTAAAAAGAATAGCTTTAAGACCTTAAAAACAAACATATATCTCAATGGCAACACCCTCAGGCTAAAAAAGAAGGGGTATGAATGCTCAAAGCGCATATTATTTCTCTAAGGTGTTTTTTTTGTCGCAACGCCATAAATACCATAATTTTTCATCAAAATTAATGATTCAAACATCGCTTTTAGCTTTTGTTGCCCACTATTGACGAAAAATAAACAAATGGTTTAAAATTAAAGTTTTTTAAATTTAAAATTAAATTTTTTTTAAAAAATTATACAGTGCCATCTGTTGACAATATAATCAATTAATAGGTTGGCTATGGTTACGTACTTAAAAGACAGGGTCGATTTATTCGATATGTTGCACCATCGATATCGACTCGAAGAGGCGAAGAATCGAGATATCGAACGACCTTGCTTAAAAGACTGTAGGAGGCGCCATCTATTAACACATCGTTTAGTTAGATTGTTTACATTCTAAATGCAATCAGTGTGACCGTTTAACGTTTACGTGTACGTTATATATCTTTAACACAAACATAAATAGCATATAATTGTCCATGGGAAGAAACGGGTAGAAGAACAGAAAGAAAGAAGGAAGAAACAGGAAGAAGCTGCATACTGTGCAAAATATTCGACAGGTAGAAGGACAGGAAGAAAGAAGAAAGAGACAAGAAGAAGCTGCATACTGTGAGAGAATTATTTACAAGGGTCAGGTAGTTAATAATTATTCTCACTGCATATTTTTGGAGAACTATTGCAGGGTGCTGTTCCGTCTTTTGGGCTCCACCCCAACATATGGCTGATATTAAATTAGGTTAGATGGCTGATATTTTGGTATCTTTGTAAAAGGTGAGATATTAAAATAAGAGAAAATTCATTGAATATTTGGTGCAGTGATACCTTGCACAAACCAGATTAATACGATTTTGGAACAAACGTTTCCAAATGCCATATTCACTCCAACTATGCTTTCGTTCCGTTGTTATTGCGAATGTGCTGCTTTCTCCTCCTTTCACTGTGATTTAAGCTGGGGTAGTCCCGTGATGGGGCGGAGTAGTTGTTGAGGGGAGAATGGATGAAACGTTTCCCAAAATGGGAGTTGAGGTGGTGGATGTGAGGACTGAGGGGATGGAGGAGGGGTGGTTTAGTTGAGTGCGGGAGATGATAAAAGGATCGCCCGGAGGGAGGAAATGGTTTTTGGGGAAAAAATTGTCGAGAGAGAGAGAGAGGATAACCGGAGGGGGTGAAATGAAAAGGGGTGTGTCGGGGGATGGGTGGTGGATTATTACGTCAGCTAAGTGGGCCATCGACTTAATCGTCGCAGTTTTGTCTGCGGGGGAGGGAATGCGCGATTTCAAAGATTCCGAGCGGGAAAAAATGTGAGTCGGGGCGGGAGGAGGAGGTGGGCTGCTTGGGATGGGGGAGGTAGAGGATGGGGAGGAGGTTGTGGAATGGAGGATAAAAGGAATTGCCGTTTCTCCACCCTTTGTTCTTCCTCTCTGACGCTTTAAATGTATTCGCACGGGGTAGGCTACGGTTGCCATTCTGTGGCCGCTGGAACGAGGGGTTTTAAAAAAGAGTTCAGTGGACTGGATTTCTGGCGTTTAAGTGCTTCATTGAAGTTTCCCATATTCTAGCCCCCCCCCCCCCTTTACCGCCCGCCCCTGGCTAGTGGGTGGGGAAGAGTCCCCCCAAGCGATAAGAATTGCGAGGATTCCACCAATTTTTTCCTTCCTTCTCACTCTCTCTTTCCCTCTCCCTCTCTCGGGGTTGGCATTAATCACTCGTGGGCGTCAGATACCTGCTCTTTCTCTGTTTTACGCCCGTGTGGTCATTAAGACTTTTGAAAAAGTTTTTTTTCTTTCTTTCTTTTTTCCTTTTTTTAAATGTATACATGGCCGTTATGACTAACCTCAGGAACGCTCTGCTTTTCCGCCGTTAAATTTCATACTCTTTGCGAGAAACGCTTACCTTAATGAAAAGGTCTTTCTTTTATTTTTGATACCCCGCGCAATCTTTAACTCCTGGTGGAGTAGTGAATGAATAAGTGCTCGTGTTAGCCTTGGAAATATTTTTTATCACCGCATGAATGCGCCACGATAGAGCGAACTTTTATCATTTCCAAGTGACCACCCCCCACCGTGTGCCGCGACTGATTGGTGTTTAAAGTTTGACTGAACAAGGCTCGGGATCAATATGCAGTAGTTTATTGCCACTTTGGAATGTCCTTAAATGTTGACAAATCTAGTTGATTTATGATCCCCTTTCATCTTGACTTCAAGTCGTGAGGTACTGGAAATTGATCTTAAACGAAAACAGTCTGTTATCTCTTCCGCAAAACATAAATGTTCCTCATCTCTACAAGAGATTTTCATTTGGCTTATAATGGTTAACCCGTCCAACAAATCATCCTGAAAATAATGAAGCACGCCAGTCAATACTCTGAATACGGAAAAGGACAGGGATCCTGTGAAGCTGCAAGTTTAAGGCAAAAGGAGTCTCCATGTTTCTCTTGTGATTATCCCTTTATTCGTCGTCGTCTGCTCAGCTTATACATCTGCATACTACCCTGCGAGCCGCCAAACGGGCATGTGGCAGGGGGTGTTAGGACACTAGCCGTGTAAAGTTGTTACGGATAAGGTTTTGGGAGGAGAAATTGTGACATGTATTATGGGAGTGTACTTAGTTGAGCTCGGTTTTTATTATGGTCGCTAATTGTGCGAGGAAAGAACGAGTTTTTTTACTTATCTGTTCGGAAATGTGTCTCTCTTATTTTATCGCTTCTATCAGACTTAGAGATGTAGTGAGGTGTCATGATAATATTTTCTGTGTCGCTCTAGAACACACCAGTTCTGAAATTCTCAAACAGGCTAAGCTAAGGTGTATGGTATGGAGTGTTATAGCATTGCATGGAGCAGAAACGAGATTCAGAGAAAGACGACGAGAATATATGGGAGGTTACCGTCGGCTCCGGTGGCGGCAGTCCTCGCCTGCTAACCAGAGGGTCGCGGGTTCGAATCCCGCCTGGATAGAATATTTTCTGCCCAGGACATGGATGTTTGTGTCTCGTCCGTTGTTACTGTTATTTACCCGACATAAATTGGCCCATTGGGCTGTATTCGGGATAATGAAGATAAATAAAAATAAATAAAATAAATATATATGAGAAGGAGGAAGGAGAAGGTTCGGTGGACGGAAGGCAAACGAGGAATTGGCTCGGAGTGCGATAAATGAGTAAAGAAACCTTTCACATGAGATCAGGAGGAGACAGGGGGTGAGACTGAAAGGGTTTGAGAAGGTATATGCACTGCGTCGCTCAAGGCCGTGATGCTGGGCAAGTGAAGAATGGGAAGAAAGAGAATAGGTTTTATGGACGGGATGGAGAGGGGTGAGAAGTACACGGAGATGAAGAAAGAAAGAAATGAGGGAGATAAGGGCCTTCACGAGTGAAAACCAGGATGATTTTCTCTGACTTTCAATGAAACCTATCTAAAACTGGTGATTACTCAAATAATTATACTTTATCATAATTACTTGGCTAAGAATGCCTCGCGTTGGACGTTTACCCCTTTTCCGGTTTGATCTTTACTTTAATAGCTGAAGAATTGCAATATTTTTCCTCTATAGATGAAGAGACATATGTTATTGTGAATGAAATAATTTTCTCATAAATCGGTTGGGTTTTTTTTATTAAAACTTCCCATTTACAGTATTTTTCCCGACAGGATATCGAAAACCAACATCCAGAACGTAAACTTTTAATCCACTTCGAGCCAATACTAGTACTCAATCTACACAAGCAATGAATACCTATTAATACTAAAAAGTTAAAGAAAAATCTTCAATTGCCGTAATAAATTAAATTAGCACCACTCTTCCGTACAAAGGAACCAGGAAAAACTTTGCTGTGGTGGTTTACGGAAACAAAAAACCAATTCCTCGCCTGTGAACAAACACATTCTCTAACCAGATAACCCCTTACTGTGGTGGTTCACGGGAATGTTACTTCCTCGTCAGTGACCAGCCACAGGACACACACACTCAACCCAACGATGGGATTCTTCGGAGGGTGAAAGGGGCACAGTTAGAGGTGCTAGGATTATGATCTTCAAACACACTTTCTGTGAAAGTTTACGGTAATTCCTCGACAGAGACAAACTCAGGGTAAATACACTCAGATGCTCTCAGAAAAATACTCACTCTCACAGGCACAACTTCTGGGAGAATTTACTCAAAATGAGCGAAGACATTGGGGCACGAGGCGATGAAAGTGGAAGACGAGAGTGAGCGTCGGATACGCGTATTTCGAAAGGCCATTGGAGATGCCATTTGAGATGGAGTGCTTCTACGCCGACGGTTCTCGATTTTCCGTTAACTGAACCGCTTTTCTTTGCGGTTACTTTAAAATTCTATCGTAAACAATCAAGTGTCACACACTTGACAGGCTATTTGAAGATCCAGCCTCAAATCCTGGTCAACTCAATTTGTTTTGTCATGGCAAAAATCAAACTCTTGGGTGCTTGTGAATGTAGTATTTCCTCTGATAAAATTTAGGAGAATCCGGCGACATGGCCTGGAATTTGAAAGTGATGAGGGGATAATCTGTGTGAAATGACACATAAGCAAGTAATTTCATCTTTGTTTATTCCAGGGCCATTGTATATTCACGGATTATCATGTATGTTTTTACTGTGTGCATCAGCGTGACCGTAATTCATTACCACCATGATAAATAAGCGTTACACGTTTGATCATCAAGCTCAGCAGCAGTCATGGGGCGTGTTTATGTATCTTTACAGCGTGTGCACCCGTGTTACCGCAATTTTGCTGCAGCGACAATGAAATAAAAAATGTGTTGAATGCTCGTCAAACTACGGCTGTTCTTTAACGTAACTGGTTTCGCAGCTGTACAACTATCCGCGCGAACTGTAACTGAGAACAGTTCCAAACAATCGACGTTCACGTATTGGATATCATTGGCAACAACCATTGAGGTATATGGATAGGGCACTTGGGTGCTTGCTATGCCAACGCTAGAAGCTGAAGCCAGATCGACATTGCCGTTGACCCTCATTTTAGCACGTTTTTATTAGCTCGTTTTGGCGGGTTCACAACTTTTGTAATCGATTGTAAACTTACTTCCTGATGGTCTAGAGAATTGAAATTTGAGCATAGCTCAGAACCGGATAACAATGCAATAATAATGTATTATATAAATATAACACTACTATTATTTATTATTTCTCCAGCGCTTGCGAGCTAACGAACTAATTTTACAATTTTAGTATGTTTTCATCCGATAACGTAGGTACTAGAAATCAGCATACTTACTAATTTTATGTGGATTCTCCTTTAATTTATTGGTTACTTGTTAAAATAAAAAATAATCGGGATTCTCGCGGAAAACTAGGGTAAATTTAAGAAGAATCCCTAGCGCAAAGTCACCAAAGAATGTTAGATGAGTTACTTCCCTTTAATTTCATAAAGATGCTTGTTACTCTTGCTTTACATCTGGTAATTCGTCCATTCCGTCGTGCCCAAGATATGTTGGGAAAGAGTATGATTAAACAATGTGATTGTTATTTCGGTTGTCAGGCTTCAGTTTGATGATGTAGTACTGTTTAATCTACCTCAATATTGACAACACGCAGGAAAGATGACTCGATCGCGCCCCATGTCTGATGCCTGCTGATGAGGTAAATCTGAAGTGAATTCTGTGTTCGCCATTAAATTTTAGCGTACTTGCGAAAAACTACTCGCGACAATTATCTCTTCATTGTCATTTCTGGTGTTAGTTTTTCGTCAGTAATTATTTTCTATTTTTTTTTCTTCTACTGAAATATACTATAAAACTTCTATCTATCTACTTTTCTATTTTTTTCTATCTACAAAAGTGTACTCCTTTCCACTTTGTTTTATGGTCTTGAAACATGGGTATGTCAGGATAGACATAAGAGCAGGCTAAATGCCGTGGGTATGAGTTATCTCAGGAGTGTTTGTGGCAAAAGTAGGACGGATAGGGTCAGAAATGAGTGGGTAATAAATGAATGTGGGTTAGATGCTCCAGTAATGGACATATATGAAAGGAGTGTGCTTCGTTGGTTTGGCCATGTTGAGAGAATTGATGAGAGTCGAATAACGAAACACATATAACAGTGAAATGAATGGTACGAGAGGTAGAGGTAGGCCGAGAAAGTTGTGGTTGCATGTGGTTGAGGAAATTCTTAGGAGGAGGAATATTAGGAGTCTTAAAAACAGGAGGGCGTGTATGAAGCAGTGTATGGAGGTAAATGAAGCAAAAGAGGTTTGCAAGGATAGGTCAGTATGGAGGAAATTATTGAAGCAGAGTTTGGTGTACAAATGTGTGTTTGTGAGTGAAAATTAGTGACTCTTCCTACCCAGGAAGGGATCGGCGTGATTGGTATGTAAGTATGTATCTACTGAAGGTGGTTAGTAAGCCTTCACTAACTATAAGCCGTCCCCTCCTGGAATTAAGTGTTGCGACTTATTTTTTATCTCCATTCTTTTACGTATTTTAGTCTTTTGTTTTACTCAGGCATATTTGGGCAATGCTTTCATCGGTATTCTTTTTTACCTCAATTGAAAGAATAGTTTTATAGTTGTTGGTAGTTAGGCTCACAGCATAAAATAAAAAAATACAATACAAGCTTAGAATAAAAATAAGAGTGTCATTACTGTTCTTCCTCATCCAATGACATCCCATGACATGGGTGTTTATCCATATTGGTGAAAATGTAATAACTCAGTCGTAATTTCCGCCATGTTTGAATGGAAAACGACAATGGTTTCGACCCTTTATGTCATTACCAAGAACATAGACCTTGATAATGACATAAAGTGTCGAAACCGAGGTCGGTGTTCATTTAAACATTTTGGAGATTACTACTTAGATACTTCGTCTTTGCCAATGTGGGTATACATTATTTCCAAAAAGTTACTACAGTGAGTATGACCAAACTCTTTAAAGGAGGCCTGGGCGGGAGGAGGAGGGGTCCGGGCTGTGACCTCATCCGGTCCACATTACAATAAACAAGTCAAGTCTCTTTCACCACATTCACCCAAAACATTATTGGTCTACCTCTCACAAAAATCACCCCCCCATCATGAATCTGTTCACTTATTTCAGTCTCATCCATTCTCTCAACATAGCCAAACTAAAGGAACAAGCGCCTTTCACGTACATCCATAATGGGAGCATATATGGCATTTCTTCCACGACACACTCGTTCTCGAAATTACTTCTCTAGCTGTAACAGCACACACTTTTCAGATACTCTAAGTTCACTTCATTTATCCTACTCCTTTGCGTAACTTGACCAGCCCAAGTTTCGCTCCCTTACAATGATGCGGGAAGAACAGTCTGAATTTATTATCTATTACGCCTGAATTTATTTCATACATGTGTGTATGGTTTGGTCTGGACCCTATCTCCAATGCCCTTGTGCCTTCCCTTGTTATTTTTTGGTCACAGAGATTATAGAAACCCCTACGAGTGGATGGTAGCGCCCTCTTTGGGAAACTCTGATCTCGAGTGAATGTACGCTTTAGATGGAGAAACAGTGGGCGATTTTCTCCCACCTCGACTCTTCATCCTTTAATCAATCGTATCCATTTTGCTTCAAGTCCTTTATATTAACATAGCCTCGCATTGTCTCGCGGACAAATACATCTACGATTCAACGGGGACGGCCGACGGCGAGAGAGATGAGCAGGGAGTGTTTATGACGTGATTCCGAATTACGTGACGGAATCCATCCCAGCGAACGCGCGCCTTTTTATTATTTAGGCTTCGGCTGAAAACAGTTAACTCAGTGTAGCGTGGAAGTCAATTTCAGCAATCGCAACCGGAGGAGAGGGGGATGGTGAAGGGTTAGGGTGGGGGAGGCTACTGTTTCCATTTTCTTTTGTCTCTGCCACCCCAGTTTACACGGAGGGTCGCCGCATCCTCCCCGCCCCGCCCCCGGAGGCCATCTCTCGGCCGTTTTAATAATCGATGGACCCCTATTCTCCCCCCCCTACCCTTGATTGCTCCTCTCTCCCCATCACCCCCTCCGCGCCCCCCGGCTTAAATGGAGAGGAAGCGAATGCGCATCGTACAATGGGTAGGAGAAGCTTTAGGGAGGGGTGGAGAGATGGAGAGGAGGGAGAAGAGTGGTGGAGGGGATGAGTTATGCCAGAGTGAAAAATGGAGTGTCGCCGAAGGTGATTAATCTTCCGAAACAATCTGCTATAGCGAATATCCCTCCTCTCCCAATCCCGTTACTTCCATACCCTTACCTCAACCCTTTTCTCAATATAACGGGGGTATTTTTACCGACGTCCTCGTTAAAGACGTTTGCATTATCTTGAGAGGTCTGACTCGTTGGTTGGGGTGAGGGATTATTGCCTGCCACGACCTGAGCCCTCTGTGTGGACAGGAGTTTTTCATAGCAACCCTCTGAAATATTGCCAAAACATCGTAGCGACATGAGTACAAAAGATTATGGTGCGTGGAATGCTGATACGATGAGCTAACTCAGAAAGTTTATGCCGGGCAATTCGTAAGCTATCTAAGTGTCCGATCTTTGTAATACTTTAGTAGATCAGTCAAATGGAGTGTAATTTTACTTCTATTACTCCTGGAGTTTCACTTATATTACCTTTGGAGTTAACAGAAAGAAACTTTGAAATGCCCCCTCAGTTATTTATTCCCCCTACGTGTTTCAACGCTTAAAGCGTCATCATCAGTGACAATTTCACTCGCTCTTCCGAATGATCGGTAGGGCATGAATAGGAGGAAATCTATAACAACGCCGGTTATCGCAAATGAATTGCCGAAAGAAGGAGAGATTTTTATAGGAGTATTCAATTGAACCTGATGATGACGCTCTTAAGCATTTAAACGCTTTGTACGAATACATACCTGAGAGGGCATTTCAGTTTCCTTCTTTTAACTTCACGATGATGTTCCACAGTATCTCGCTGGATATCGTTGAATTAATCTATTACTCTTATTTTTTTGTTTGGATATAAATTTTCGTGTAACCAAAATTTTAATCCTAGGTATCCATGGCATTCAAAGAACTGTTGTTTCCATGCATAAAATATGATGACTAATTATAAAGAAGCCCTTGAAAATCTCCGTCTATTTTTGGAATACCCAAGACAGTCAGATTTCCCCTTCGAACGCACAAATGTTTGTTATGGTGCATTCATCGCTAGGTAGCATTAAATACAGTTGTCAAAGTGTTCTTCCCGCATCATTGTAAGGGAGCGAAACTTGGGCTGGTCAAGTTACGCAAAGGAGTAGGATAAATGAAGTGAGCTTGAAGTATCTGAAAAGTGTGTGCTGTTACAGCTAGAGAAGTAATTTCGAGAACGAGTGTGTCGTGGAAGAATATGCCATAAATGTTCCCATTATGGATGTATGTGAAAGGCGCTTGTTCCTTTAAGTTTGGCTATGTTGAGAGAATGGATGAGACTGAAGTAAGTCAACAGATTCATGATGGGGGGGTGATTTTTGTGAGAGGTAGACCAATAATGTTTTGGGTGAATGTGGTGAAAGAGACTTGACTTGTTTATTGTAAAATGGACCGGATGAGGTCACAGCCCGGACCCCTACTCCTCCGGCCCAGGCCTCCTTTAAAGAGTTTGGTCATATTCACTGCAGAAAATGGCGCGGAGGCCTGATATGATTCTTTTGATTACATGTTTGGTAAATTCAACCTTCTCTGCATTGCTCTCAAATCATTTGGTGTCTCTGATGTTTCTCTGATCTCCGGTTTGCAGTTGATTTTCGTTGTTATCTGTTAGCAAATATAGACCATGCATGAATAAAAATACCGGCGTAAAAGTCAAAGGAATAAACTTTTACAGTCATATATCATTACTAGTATTAAACAGCACTAAGCATAAGAGGTCAATTGCACTGAAGAAAAACTTTCATAGTAAAACTGCACAATCCCGCATTATTTTGTAGAATCATGTTAATTAAATGGTCAGTGGTGGGTTCTTAATTAAAAGCAGGGGTTAAAAGGTGTTCAAAAGATAGTTAAGATTGGCTTAAAATCTTATGATCTCTTAATTTGATGGTTAAAACTAAAGACCAGGGCGAGATAGTATATTGATGATAAACAATTTATAAAATAAAGAGTTTTAAAATAAGTTAACTAATTCGGTAAAATTAAAGTAAAAACACAACTAGTATCGAAAGATGGTGGATGGAATGATTCATAAGATGAGTTGGTGCTGACTCGAGTGAATGAATGTATAAATGAATAAATGAATGAATACATTTTAAGAGAAAAGAGTCTATAGAGTTGTAGGACATTCATAGCGCAGTGTATTGGTGTAACTAAAGTGAAAGAGCAGTGCAAAAAAGGAGCGGTAAGAGAAAATTGATGAAACAGCCAGTTTTGAAGTCTCATCCCCGAGAATTTAGATATTTTGATTTGCCTACCTTGAAAGGTACTGGCGTGATGGGTATGTACGAGCTCGTATTTACATAGCTCATCAGTATCCTTCCGTTGATTACCTTTAGGTGTCCTCATTTAAATGGAGATATACTGGAGGTCTGGATGTCGAATAAATACAACTAATAGAGCCAAATGTGGGGGTGAATCTCATTTTTAATCTAAGTTTTACCTCTAGGCTTGTCACTAATGCCAGAGACACAATTTGTATTCATGTACATTGAAACTACGTAGCCGAGATACAAGAGTCACGCTGGGACTATTGCAAAACGTGACTTGGGATATTAAGAAACGAAGAAACAAAAGCATGACGTGGGATATTAAGAAACCAGCGTTAGGGAGCAAATCAACTAATCAGCTACACTGCTTGTCAACTAGCCTACTTCAAAGTCTCATTGGCAGCCATTATTTAGGCTGCAAACGCTTTAAAATACATCTGCCTCATTTGATGCCCACATTGGCTATCATCATATCTATGTCTGATTCGCTTGATGCAATGCGGAAGAGTTCCAACGATGTTATTTCGAACTACTTTCTCCGATTTGTTATCCAGAAAATTCTTCTTCTATCAGGGCCTCATCTCTCTTCAACGTTTCATCAGAAGCTACCTCAAGAAGTCGATATTAATCCCCGTGCCTCATTACTGTCCGTGATAATGTAATTTATGCTGTTTCGTCGTTCATATAAGTTCCGAGTCGAAACGCATTCCGTGAATGACTTAGTCACACGATCCACCCAAGAGGTCCTAAAATTCGTCCATAGATCCACACATCAGAGCTTTGAATCTTCTTCTCCAGGGTCTCTGTCATGGGTCAAATTCTCTACACCTTTCAGTAAATTTGAGAAGACTTATCACCAAAGGTTTAGCGATGTTAACCTAGATCTACGAAATACTAAGTCCAGGGTGTGTGGACGCGTTCATAAAAACGTACCATATGATCTCCCTGTTACCCCTGTTCTCCTAAATCCAAACTGGTTGTCCGAGATGTTGTCTCATATTTTCCTTTCCATTCTTCATCTTATCATTTGTGTGAGTACCTAGCATATGGTAATGAATTGACGGAGTATTTATGTTTTAGTATTCTGAAAAATTTTGGCGTTAAACTTCAAGAATTTTCTTTATTGATTCTGCATTGACACTTGGTGCTTCCTCTACTCCTCTCCCTCGACAACTGTTATTCATTTCTCTCCAGCACTCATTCAGCGTCTGAGAATGCACAAGACGTCGTCTGGATGTAGGTGTATAAAACGGGGAAACTTCTCCATTTCCCTTTATCTGCTAAAGTAACTTTCGGCTGTAAAACAAGAGTCGTGAGATCTTCTTCGTCGCGGAGGCACGCGCTTTTGCGTTACAATGCGCGATTGTGTGTGTATGTATTTTTTTCTTCCCGGGCGCGCGTGAGTCAGCAGTGGTTCTGGGAGTGAGTCCGCTAGTATCGCTCCCTATTCTCCCTTCCCATCTATCTCTCACTCACTCAGCCTTCATTCCTACTCCCAAACTCCCCCCTTAAGGTTCTCGCATCCTCCCCCTTTTATTCCTTTTATATGCTCCCTCACTTTCCTCCTCCTTTTCTTCCCTCCGGAGGTCTCTCGGAAATGGCTGCAAGGCTCTTTCTCTCTCTCAAGGAATTCAATGCCCCTTTCCTTCCAATGTACAGCAGTACGCGCCCCCTTCTACTCCTCGAGAGCACACTGACATAACTTCCAAACAGGCCCTGAGTGCCTCGTGGGCTGCCGGAGAAAGTATCCGAGTCAGACGCTCCCTCCGTTTGTTGCCCGTAAATTCGTCGATTCCCCCCCCCCCTCCTTCAAAGCGATATTTTTTTATGGTTTTGCTTCTGCACGCTGCTAGAATAGGCGTAAAATGCCTCAGTTGTATCCTCTCTCGTCATCTCCCTCCTATTCTAAGGTCTAGAGTCTGCCCCGCGAGGCTGAAAAATTTTGTGCAAGATTATTGCGTCAAATACATTGCGGACTCCATTTAAATTACTAGTAGATTGGATGAGTCCGGAAGAGGAAGTGCAATTTCGCTAAAAAATATTTATCCATTGGTGTATCTGGAGGTTGGCGTTGGTAGCTTTACGCTCCAAGCTGTACTTTTTGAAGAGGCTTTATACTGCATTGAAATTCTTATAAACTCTTTTAATATAAAAATTTTAAAATTATCAACTATACTGAGAGTTCACATTTACAATCTATGACGGATTACGATTAAAGTATCTTTCTACGTTATGTAAAGAGAATCTACTAGAAAACAAAATACATTTTTCATTATACGTTAAATGATTCTCTTACAGAAAAGCAAGTGAAATGCATTTGTGTTTTTTCCTTTAATCTAGATGTACAAGAAATATTTTTCCGTTATTTTAGTTTCTAAGTTGTGTCTGAATAAGCTTTGCGTGAAATATGTCTCTATCAAATGTAATCGCCTGGCCGCCACGAGCGGCTGAAACTGTAAGTACGCCACGCAACTGTAAGTGATTTTCCTCAAGTTATGGTGCTTATCTACCAACCAGTTCTTTTTTTTCTAAACTGGCGGTATTCGAGGAAATTATTGCTTTACTTCGTAACCAAATATTTAATTGTCGTAATTGAACTGAAAAGTGCCTTGTGCAAATAGAGTATTGGTCTTGATATCCCCCTCCTGATTGTCTAGTCTCGTGAATATGTAACGTGACAAAAAAGTTATTGTGGCGCTTACTTTTGCAGCAGTTTCTTTCTTTTAATGTATTTCATGTTTATCCAGCCTATTAATTCAATAAAAAGGTAAGCAATAAATAAACAGAAAAATATACAAATATTGTTAACAATAGTCATAGCTGTTCAAATTGAATTCAATGGTTAAATACATATATGCATTATTTAGTCTGCTCATCAACAACATTATTTCGCTGTTTGAAATTACCTCTTGTAAAAATTTGTTTCTTTATTGGTAAATATTAAGGTCTTTATAATATTCATTGTATGAAATACACAATTTGTCAATAGCAGCATTTTTACAGTATTGAATATTGACCGACGATGCATAGAATGTCATCATATTTCTACCTTTTTTCAGTGGAACGTGAAAATTTAATCGATTCATCAGCGTGCCACATTCTCTTTTATTTATTGCGTCATGTGAAAATAGAAAATCATTCAATATTTTCTCTTTTCTTCATCACTTTCTCCTTGATCACTTTTCAATCATAAAACCCTGCGCATCCCAGGCGCCCCTTTCGCTTCGCCCTTGTTAAACTAATTCCGATTCCTAATTTCGTTAACTTAAATTCATTTTTCACTCCAACATTAAATTGAATTCCATAACAGAATTGTTCTTCAGCGAATATTTTTTTTTTGCTTTCCCCTGAGGCATTTCAAGGAGAAATTCATTCGTTTCCCAAAAGAATCTCTATTAATGGTATAGAATGGAATAAATTCAGCCTTCCTCACGTACTGATTGGCATGTGCGAGTCTTTGTCGTGCTGTCTCCATGTCTAACGGGATTCTGATTCATCAAGTAATAACAGTAATAAATCAAGTAATATGTTGGTCATGGTAAAGTAGTTACTTCATTTATTTTTATCACTTTATTTACACCTATATTTGCCTTTCCATTGAAGATCAATTCCTAAAATTAAAGCTCAAGGTACGGACTATCTTGCTCTGTAGACTGCCGCGAAAAATCTGCTTTTTTTTTAAAAAAAAAGCAGGTATATTGGGTCTGAACGAGGGTTCTGAACATCTGTTGTAATCTCCAGCTAATTTTATTGTTTTGCATTATGCGTATATTTCCTGTGCGCATAGGTTCCCAGAGCAATTACGTTTCTGAAGGAGCCTGTTAACATCCGCACTCGAAGTTTGTTCTCCAACGTCAACTTTCAATAGTTACCACGAAATAATGGGAAAATCTTTACTAATTGGCTTTCAGAAGAGTTTTCACTTTTCTACTTCTACCTCTTCTTATTACCCTGCAAGCCACCTCAAGGATGTTTGGCAGGGGGTGACCTATCACCAACGTGAACTACAGTCAAGAAAATTACTTTCACCAACAAACACTACACTATACATGAACTGAAAATGCTACAGAAACTACTAAAAGAATCCATTATGTAACTATGAAAACGTGACACAAGAGTCATTCAGGGAACATGCAAAACATGGTGTTAGAACTACTCGGCGGATTTGGAAACATGCATTAGGCGGCATATGAATTAATCAGCTACTCTTCCTGTCAATTAATCTCATTCAAAGTCTTGACGCAGCCATTATGGTCCCTTATCTATCGCGAGAAAAATGACGCTTTAAACCTTTCTGTTCTACAATCTTCTTCTTCTTCAGTGTTCAACCCTGGGGTTGGTTTGCAGCAGTACGCCATTCCTCTCTTCTGTCTGCTTTTCTCTTCATTTCTGTGTATGTGGTGCAATCCATATCATTCACAATCTGCTGCATGAATGACATCCTTGGTCGTCTCCGGCGATTCCTTCCCTCTATAACTCCTTCTGCTATTGTTAAAACGATGTTGTCGTGTCTTAGAATGTGCCCTACGAGTTTGTCTCTTCTTGTTTGGATATGCCTCCACAGGGATCTGGTTTCTTAAACTCTTTTTAGTACCTCTTCATTCGTGACTCTATCTTTCCAGCTGACCTTCAACATCCTTCTGTAGAGCCACATCTCCAGGGCTTCTAGCCGCCTTCTCTCTTGTTTTCTTATTACCCATGTTTCGCTCCCGTATAGGGCCAAACTCCAAACAAATGCTTTCATCATCCGTTTCTTTATTTCCAAACTAATGTTCTTGCTGGTGAGTAGGTTCTTTCCAAGATGGAATGCAATTTTGGCCTGATCTATTCTCCTTACAATTTCTTTCTGGCTTCTACCATCTCTTGTTATTCTGCTTCCCAAGTAGGCAAATTCCTCTATTATTTCTAGCTTCTCTCCTCCAATTCTCATTATTGGGGGTTCATATTGTTCTTTATTACTGCAAACCATCACCTTGGTTTTGCGTTTGTTTATTCTCATGCCATACTGTTTACAGAAAATCCTACCCATTGTGTTGATCATCCTTTCTAGATCTTCTGTGGTCTCTGTGATCACAGTAATATCATCTGCATAACGCAGCATATCTATCTTCTGTCCATTAGTTTTAATCCCCACCTCAGTAGTTTCACGAACTTGGTCTATAGCTTCCTGGATGTAAGAATTGAATATAAGAGGAGAGAGAGCACATCCTTGTCTCACGCCTTTTCTAACTTTTGCTTCTTGCTTTTGATGAAAATTCCTTGTCACAACCATTTCGTTCTTATATAAGCTGAGTATCACCCTACACTTTTTTCTACAATCTAAGTCCCTTATTTTATTCTCCTGATCTAATCTACCCCAGTATTTTGGAGTTTGTAAGATGTTGAATGTTAAGTTGAAATCTTCATGTTAAGTCTTGCTCTGTTTTTACGCTTCACTCCTTCATTCTCCGTTCCTTATACAATCAAGCACATGAGATGAACAGTGAACGCGAAACTTCTATCTTCATCACACATGAAATGCTTTCTCCATTATTATTGAGATTAGTCTTATCACATGAATCACCTTTTTGTTCTTATTTCTAGCATTTCTAGCCAGAGCTTCAGTTGTTTATCCCGGCGCGTCAGTTACGTTGACTTATTTCCTGGATTTTAAGTGCTCGTTCAAGCCTCTAAAGAAGATACATTTTAAAAATTTATCATCCCATGTTCTGCGTCCCTTTTTTTAGGGTTCATTAGATTGGATTGGATGTTTAGGGATGCGCCCGACAGCTTAGGTCATTTGCGCTAAAGGGGATAGGTAAGGGAGGAATAGTGGATAGAAATCCGGCGTCGGCATCAGCCTGCTCCTAACAAAATGCGCCAAGGGGACCACGGTTTAACGTCTCATCTGACAGAAGGAGTATTGTACACGAAGTGCCCGCTACAAGACATTCAAGTAGAGATCAGTTTCCCGCTGAAAAACATCCTCCTCGCAGGGATTTGAACCCTGGCCGCCCGTATGGTTAGCCAGTATTCTAGCCACCACGCCATCCCGGTCCCCTTTTAGGGTAGGAAGGTATGATAAAAGAATTAGAGCGCGTGCAAAGGAGATCCGCTAGGTTTCTTTAAGGCCGTTATGATAATTGTTTAAGTGTTACGAGTTTAATAGAAGAACTCGGATGGGAATTACTATCAGAACGCAGGTTAAAATTTAGGTTAAACCTTTTAAGTAAATTCGAAACCGATTTGTTCACAGATGACGTTAGATATATATTGAGAACCCCTGCGTATTATGCTAGGTTTGATCATATAAACAAGTTTAGAGAGATAGATTGTCGTACCGATAGATTAAAAATGTCAATATCACTCGTACTATAAGAGAGAACAATAGGCATCGTAGCAAAGGGATAGGTAGGTGAAATATAGTTAGAGTAGTCTGTAGTGCATGGTGCATGTAATAACAACCATTAATCCCTTTCTTATTATGTGGATACTAACCATGTGACCCTATTATACAGCATGCCTTCATTAAATATCCTAGTTGCATGTCAATAGTGCATGTTTGGTGATCTTCACCCCCTGCCGCACACCCTCGTGGTGGCTCGCAGGGTATTACGTAGATGTAGATGTAGGGTACATGTTTCGATCTCAGGAAATCCTACAGTTTTTCACCCACATCTCGTTCGAGTCATAATTGACCTTTCTTTTATTTTGTCGCGGATGTGTAGGAACCGCGAACGCGTTAAAAGAACGGTGTGATGGTGTCATAAAATATTCCTCGCGACTGAAGACCGTAATTTAAATTCCGATTAGGAGGAGAGGGGTCGCCCAACAGCCCTGGCGCGCACTTCAGCATTGATTTTAACACGAGGCGAGGTAATATTGGAGGTCACTAAGGCCATTCTAAAGAAGGAAAAAGGGAGACAGAGAGAGAATGAGGGAAATACAGGAGGGAGAAACACTGGGAGACCTTCCAACCGAGATAGAGCATTCATGACGCGACAGTTTTCATTCGCTTTGCTACCCTCCTTCTCTATTTCCCGCTCCTCTTCTCTCTCCCACTTCGTGACACATCCTTTCTTCCCCGCTATTCTTTCCCACCATCAACTCCCCCTCCCCAATCCTTTCCTTCGCCCATCTCCCTGTCATCTTTTATTTTTTTCCACCCGTGAGGTGGTGTGGAGGTTATATCCCAAATGGGATGAGCAGGTGGTGTCGCGTGGCAGGGACCTCACCCTTCTAACCCCAATGGCAAGGGGGGGATAGGGCTGGGGTGAGAGGTCGGAGAGAGTGTAGGGTGGGTGGAGGAAGCTGTCCGCCCTGGGTTGTTCTTTAATGTGAAGCGAAATGTCTTGCTTTAAAAATTGAAAACCCACTTTTAAAAGTAAAACTTCCAACACCATTAACTATCTTGAGAGTTTGCGTTGAAATTAAAAACTGATTGTAGAATTATTTTATATACTAGCAGGCAGCTAGCCTGCTAACTCCATGAGCAGGGATGTGCACCCGCAGGGGGTAAGTGTCCTAGTCTAAAAATAGCTCCTTGGTGAACATGTTTTATTTTGCATTCACTCTTCGCCTTTGTGGTTTTTAAAGCCATTTGAATAGGAGAGCACTGTTGGTTTCTTTTGCTTCAACCTTTACGCTCTTCCACTCTCCCTTTTGGCCTTTCTCCTTTCTGGTTGTTGCAACTACAACCCAAAAATATAACTTACACCTTTGCACGAATGGCAACACAATACACTCCATTTCATCTCCAAATAACTTACACATTTGCACGGCTGGTGACCTAACACCCCCTGTCATACGCCCAAGCAGCCGCACTTTTGGATCTTATTTAAACTAACTAAATTAATTACTTTGAATTCATTCATTCGCGAATATCTTACACCTTTTAGCGGCTGGTGACCTAACACCACCTACCCTACGCCCAAAGTTATAAAAATCCAAAATGACTACCAAATCATGAAGACAGAGATTCCACATTCAACGCACGAAACCTCACTCTTCTAGCTTAAAAATAGGCAGGGAAAGAAACAAAATGGATACAGAATGACTGACGCGCTACAAAATTAATATATACAGATTATCTTTGGGGAATCAGTAAACAAAATATTGTTGACGGCATAATTGCCGATTTAGGAGCGTGCGAAGGGAGGAAAGTACGTTTTCAATATCGTCATTAAATTTTTAAAAGTGAAACTACTAACATAATTAACTATTTCGAGAGTTTGCGTTGAAATTAAAAACTGACTACGATTGTAGAACTATTTTCTATATTATCTTTAGCGATGTAACTAACGCAATGATGTTGACGGTATAATTACCGATTTAGGAACATGTAAAAGGTTAAAAATTTGTTTTTATATTTTCATTAAATTTGTATAAGTAAAACTAACTATACTGTTAAATATCTCGAGAGTCTACGTTGAAATTAAAAACTACTACGGTTGGATAACTATTTTATTTAGTATCATTAGAGAATTGAGTAACATAATGATTATGACGGTTTAATAGCTTATTTTAGAGCATAAAAAAGAGAAAAAAAATGTTTTCAATTTTGTCACTAAAGTTTTTTGACAAAATTATTCTACCGAAAATGTAAATTTTTTAATGTTTCAAAATAGGTATTTTGTTTTTTTCTCGTATTAAAAGCCGGCATTTTTTATACTAAATGCTTTTAAAGAAAGTTTTTCAAAAATTAAAATGAGCGTTTTCAGCAATCCAGAAGGCTGAAATAGCTAAATATCATTTGCCGTTTGTAAAAGTAAATGGAGTATTTTAATATTGTCAATGAATCATCAACTAGGTAACTTAAAAATTAGATTTAAAAAAATGTATTCTATCGGTAAAAGTAAGTGTTTTTAATGTTAGAGAATCACCGTCCGGTTTTCTACCCATTCAGGAGCCTATTTCTCTCTAGTATATCCTTTTTCTCTTCTCGTACGATCTACCCTTCTTTATCCCGTGCATGAAATCTTTTCTCTTTCTTCCCCTTCCCCGCTTGCCCAACATCCTTCCCACTCTTACACTCTTCAGCAACGCATCACCCTTAATTAAAGCCTTCAGCCATCTACCCTGCCAATCCCGGATTTCATTCAAAAGTTTCCGTTCCTCCCCCACCATCTCAAGCACTTCTCCGTTAGTCTTCCTTTCCGTCCGATTAACCATCTCCGTCCTTCTCCACACCCACATCTCAAATGCATGCAGCCTATTCTCGTCCTCCTTTCTCAGGGCCCACGTTTCTGCCCCGTACAACACTACGTGTCATCAACTGTCCTCTAAACGCCTTTTTAGCTTGCGCTATTCTCTTCAGTATGTCTTTGCTGCTATGCCCGTTTTCCTCTAGCGTGCTACCTAAGTAATTAAACTGTTCTACTTACTCTACTTTGTGTTCTCCAACTTTAATCACAGCCATGAAAGATATGAGACCGTAATATCTGCCACTGAGAACTAGTAATTAGGTTTCCCGATAGGTGGCGTAGTCAGCTCCGGGATTCGAAATCAAAGATTCTGCCTTAATTTAATATATCCTTTTCCGCCAATGCATAAGATCTACCCTTCATAAACCCGTCCATAAAACCTATTCTCTTTCTTCCCGTACCCCGCTTGCCTAACATCCTTCCCTCTATCACACTCTTCAGCAACCCATCCCAACCCTTATTTTATCCTTCAGCCATCTACCTTGCCTATCTCGGATTTCATTCAAAAGTTTCCTTTCCTCGCCCACCATCTCAAGCACTTCCTCGTTAGTCTTCCTTTCCGTTCACCTAACCTTCTCCATTCTTCTCCACACCCATATCTCAAATGCCTGCAGCCTATTCTCGTCCACCTTTCTGAGAGTCCACGTTTTTGCCACCTAAAATGCTACGCTCCATAATATTAAAAATTTGATAAACAAAGCGATCATCATCCTTGGTCGTTCAATTCTAAGATTGGTTGACTGCAGCCCTTATCCCTCCCCTACGTAATTCTAGTTTTCTTATCTCCTGGTATCTCTTCCTATGTTTTTTCCTCTTTATGGGTGTGAAGAAGTGGGATTTGTTGGTAATTCAGTGTTGAGAGAATGGAAGTGCGGAATAATGAAACAGATGCGCAAATTTCATGAGTTAGAACTGAATCTGAAGGGGAATATTATGAGTCTCAAGGCAAGGAAAGCATGTATAAAGCAATGTATTGATGTAAGTGAACCAAAAGTCGTTTGTAAGGATTGGCTCGTCATTGGTCGTGAAATCCTAAGATTGGTTGACTGCAGCGCTCCATCTGCCCCTATCTAATGCTAATTTTCCTACTCCCTGGTATCTCTTCCTATGTACTGTCTTCTTTTTATTGGACCATGAATTTATTCCCGAGTCTTCTTCTGGGGACTTTTCCTTCCATTTTTACCTTCACTTTAAGCTCTGCACAAACCCACTGTGTCTCAGAGTGGGCTCAATCCATCTGATAAAATGCGGAACAATATTTACTATTTTTTTGTAACTTTTGACTGCAAATGTTTTTTTCTGAAATTGAACTTTCCTCTGTTTCTAAATGGGTTCGATGTGTATTGAGCATTTATCTCTTGGCAGACCGCCCCGGGCGGCTCAAACTGAAGCTACGCTGCTGTCACGCCCCCACCGCCCCAACACACTCCTCCTCTGCCCCTCTAGGCTATTCCGTAGGTTCCCCCGCCCACCCTTCGACCCTCCCCCTAAAGTCTCACCGCCACCTTAACTCCCAACTTCCCCCGTGGTTCCTGCATTTTTCAAGGGATGTGTTGATACACTTTCGCATCCGCCCTTTACCTTCTTCATCTCCTCTTGCTTTTTCCTTCCCTCTCCCTTTCTCTCCTATTATTCGGGTCCTCCCTCACTTCTCTTTTTTCCCCTATTCTCACCGACCATCTTATCCTCTCTCGCCTCTTGGATACGATTAAAGAGTCATTTTTTCTGCATGTGACGAGGAACCACTCTAGATATGATAGATAGTGCTAATAGTGTTAATGGAAACAGTAAGATTAATTGTACTTGTGCGATTTTTAAGTGGTATATGTCTTATGATAAGCATCCATCGAGTTGGAAATAAAAACTTGTACTATTTCCAGACTTATTTTCGTCATTGACCAAGGTTTCAGAACATTTTTCCATCCTCAGGGGTCATTTTATAAGTGTTGTTTTGTAAATATGGGAATCCATAGATCCCACAAAGTTTGTGCCAGTACGTTCTCTTATATGCATTGGGTCAAATAATATGTTCTTCGCATCTTCTGGAAAGTATTCGTCTCATTCGGAAGACACTGCTACTTCAACCTACGCTGTGATACAAGTTCCCTTCCCATTTCTAAATTTATTTTGTGAACTGCTTTTCAATCCGCGTTCGCCTATTGATACCGACACTTTTTTAAGGGTCTTTTTCCAATCACGGGATGCAGAGTGAACTCTGTAATTAATTTTCACATTCATGGCTTCTTCTTGAAAGGTGATGTCTAATTTTCTCTGCTTTTTGAGAAAGGCGCTCAGTGGTAAGAACTTCAGTGTACATTTCTCGGGCTCGCCACCGGGCAAGATAGTCATAGGCAGCCGACGTTTCGGGTTCCGACTCGTTACCTTCCTATTTCGGCTAGTACCTCAGAGATCTCTGGATGCAGGAATGTGCTCAAGTCCTTTTCTGTCCTGGTTATAGCACTGGACTCGATATTCAGGGTTCTATATCAAGTAAGCACGATAAATCAGTCTGTAATGTTTGTTTTTGTTCATAATTGGCGCCATCTCGATGAAGTAACTTGTATTTATTTGTTTTTCCGGTACTCATTGGCGCAAAGTTGTGTTTTTTAGCAGCAATGCATTTTGTATATTGAAGGTAGCCTCGCCACAGGTCTGTGACCTTTGAGGCTACCTTAAGCTCCATAAAAAAGTTAAGTACACTGTACTATATGCAATTATGGAGTAATATATATTATATTATTATTCTGAATTCGAATCTCAATCTAGACGAGTGATCTTTTCAAGTTGATATTCCCATATCTGTTTGGTTATTAGGTCCTAAATTTTCAGAGAGGCTAATTCCTCAGTTGTATGAAGCTTTACTAATTGATTTGATGGTCTTTGAAAATTCCAAATTTACTTCTACATTGTTTTACTTATGAGATTTTTACGGCACTATTTCGCTATTAATCCCTGTATTTGACGCTATTCAAAAACTCATGAAGAACATGGTGTAGGTCCTTTGACAGCGAGGATCTCCACTGTTTTAACTTGTACTTTTTGTATTTGATTTTTTGGATGTCCATAAAATGAAATACGCTCAATTTGGTGAATCTTTTAAGAAAGTAACGGAGCTTTTTAATTAGAGGTGAAAATGTTTTAAATATTTTTTCTAGCATAGAGAACCCAGTGAAATCAATTTAAATGGATACCATAAAGTTGTCTGAGAACTTTCCTTGAAAAATAAGGCAAAACTTTTTCCAGTCGCTTTCATGTTGCTTCAATGGAAAATCGCGTACCAACACGAATCTCTCTTTTAAGGGAGTTAGGTAATCAATTGTTAATATTATTTTTTGAACAGAGAAAAACATGTATGTTTACGAAATTTCTTTCAAGATTTGCTCCATATATGAACATATATGAAAGAAAAACCTGAGGGATGCATATGATAGGAGTGTGCTTTGTTGATTTGGCAATTTTTATAGAATGGATGAGAGTCGAATAACGAAACTGATGTATAAGAGTGAAATGAATGGTGCGAGAGGGAGAGGTAGGCCGAGAAAGTTGTGGTTGAGGAAATTCTTAGGAGGAGGAATATTAGGAGTTTTATAACAGGAGGGCGTGTATGAAGCAGTATATGGGGGCAAATTAGGTAAAAGAGATTTGCGATGATAGGTCAGTATGGAGGGAATTATTCAAGGAGAGTTAGGTGAACAAATATGTATTTATGAGTGAAACTTTGTGATTGTGGCTACCCCGGAGGGAACGGCGTGATTGGCATGTATGTATGTGCTTCAGGTACACTATTTTCAAATGATGATTTGCTGACGCTTAGATCTCGTCGTAAATTTCAAAATGTGCAGTCCGCAGACTTTCTCTCTGACTTTATTCTGTCGACCTGTCGATTTATCTCTCATTGATGTACATCTCTGAGTTACTTACTGACGTGTGCATTTTTATCCTGGTATCTGGATCCCAATTTTGATTTGGTTAACGTCCCAAGTGCTGATCATTCTGGATATCTTGAGGAACAGCAATCGGCAACCCGTAGTACTGTTGACGGATCTGGGTCATGTAAAGGTTTCGTTCTTGAATGCCGAATACTTGAGTACCACGTCCAGGATTTCTATTCGGCGAGTAAGAATGGGGCTTCCGAACCTTGATATGAAGTTTTGATGAGAGAAAGTCTTATAGAAGACTCACGAAACTAGGCCCAGGGAATCGTGAAAAAGTCAAGGGACCATAGTTGATTCTGTGCCTGCCTTCCATCTCGTTCCCCCGGCTACACATCCTCTCTAGCCCCTTCATAGGTTTTTTTATACCTGTTCACGTGATCCTTCCTTTCCCCCCTTTCTCTGTACTCGTTTGTTTTTTCCCTCGAACCCCTCTTCCTCCGTCATTCAGGGTCTCCCATCTCGTCAAACCCTTCTGAGAAGGCAAGGAGAGAGAGAAAGAAAGAAAGAGACAACTTACTTTCTCCATCCTTTTTTCCATTTTCCCCCTGCGCTCCAACAAAAAAAGAAAACAAACGCGAAAACGCGAGCGCACATACACACACACATATCTACACGCAAACCTTTCTCTCCTCGTATCCTCTCTCCTTTTCGTTGGCTCTGATACGACCTGACAAGTGCTGCCCTCCCCCCCCTGGAGCGTTCCCTCGGAGCAGAAAAAAAATGAAAGAGATGAAGCGAGGAGAGGGGGAAGGGAGAAGGCGGGCGCGCTACCACGGCGCAACTGTTAAGCACACCCAGAGACCACCCGTTCCCTTCGCTTCCCATCTTCGCCGGCTGTACTCGATTCCATTGCTTCCGTTGTCAAGGTAACGACGTCCGCGTTTTTATTCAGTTTTCCTCTTTACCCCCTTTCATTTTAGTTCTTTTTTTGCTACGTCCAAATACAAAAGAAGAGTCCTTTCTTTTCCCATCCTCCCCTTTTCCTCGCCCTTTTCAGCTGCTTTCGCTGGCGGGGGGGGGGAGGAGGGGGGGAGATGAATGGCCAGGTGCTGCTGTGCGGATCCCGATGAGAAATTTTCCCTCTCTCCCATGCCTTTCCTATTGATGGGGAGGTGGCATTGTGCCCGGATTAACGCTCTCGTGGACTCCGGGCCTCAAGTTCTCGTTTTGCCTCACAGATCGTTGGAGGAGTTAAGGAGAGAGAGAGAGAGGGATATGGACGGTGGTGTGCGATTGGTCTTTCCACCCTTCCCCTTCTCTGCAGATTACCCGAGAGCCGAAGCGAGCCATCGAGTCGACTCCATCATCGAATTTTCGGCCTAATTAGTCGAATCGAGTTGTTTCGACGACGACCGCGGGGAGGACGGAGTTTTTTCTAAACGTATTCTCGCTTCATGTCTGGCGATGATGTCGGATTGCATTAATTACTAAGGGGGTTGGTCGATTGGGTTCGGAAATAATGGGTCGAGTTTGTGATTGGGTGCATTTTCTTCCCGATGACTTGTCGCACTGTTCTTCATTTTATGAACGGAAAGAGCACTTGTTAATTTTTTGCTGTTACTCATACAAATGCTTATCTTCAAATGAAAAAATAATGTCTCTATGTCCAACATCTCACGTTAAGTCACCATGATTGATCATTCAAATCTAAAGTTGGTTTACTGCAGCAATCCACCCTTTCCTATCTAATGCTAGTTCCCTTAATTCCTATCCTAATTTCCTATCTAATGGTAGTTCTTCCCATGTACTTTCTTCTATATTTAGTCCATAAACTGATTCCTTAGGTTTCATGTGAGGAATTTTCCCCTCTATTTTATCTTTAATTATGTTCGTCGCAAACCCATTGTGCCTCCGAATGTGTCCAATCCATCTGGTTCCTCTATTCTGTATGATGTATTCATATGGTCCTTTTCTCTTCTGTGAACTTACTCATATGTCACTCTTAAGCAAAAAGCTACAAGAACTCGTTCTTTCCGCGCACAATGAGCGATAGCAATAAAAACTGAGCTCAACTAAATACACTTCCATGATACACGTCACCATTTCTCCTCCCAAAAACTTATTGCTTACATCTTTACTCGGCTGATGTCCTAACACCACTTGCCTCACGCCAATGCAGTGGCTGGCAGGGTAGAATGCAGATGTATAAGTACTACCTTTTTGCTACATACACGAGCGCAATCAACCCAGCCCTTGGAGGTGAACATTCTATCCAGCCGTAATTCTAACTCGCGACTCTCGGTGGGCAAGGACTTTATCCCGTCCACCAGGGAGTGAGAGAAATTATCTGGAGAAAAAAATAACCAACCTCGACCGGGAATCGAATGATTTTCCAAGAAAATGCCCTGACCACCACGCTTCCCAGGAATCCTGTTCTATTAATCAATTTTCGAAAGGATATGAAAAACACTTGGAGTTCGTCCCTTGAAATCGATCTAGGAAATTATCGCAGTCTTGAGAATAATACCTGTAACATTTCTCATCCCATGCAAGCTCTGTATGGAGATGTCTCATTTCTGCCAAAACCGGTGATGATATTTCGGAGAAATTACCTTAAGGGAAAATCCACCTATGAGCCTATATAAGTTCCCTTCATTCATTTTATTCTTTTAATTATTCTTTCAGCTGTTTGGTGCGTATCCTAATCTGTTTTCACTCATATGGATGAATGACCCGTCATTAGATCCCTTTTGAATTTTTCATATTGTCTTCCTTCCTCTTCAACTTTTCCCCAGTGTTCTCCCCTGTATTGCATTTTTCAGCATACCCTCTCTTTTCAAATCGTCCTCCATCCATCACTTCAGCCTACTCAGATCCTTCGCCACTAGCTTTCACTCTTCTCCAACCATATCCAATGCCTCTTCGTTTGTCCTTCTCGCCACCCAGCTCACCTTTTCCATCCCTTTCCACACCCACATCTCAAACTTTCTCAGGTCTACGTACATCCTCTCAAACCTTAAAAACATTTCGGGGTCGTACCAGATTTATTTACAACTGCTAATGTTTATTTCATTATATGGGGCAATTACATGGAATTTACAACAATGTACAAATTCAATACCTAAAACATAAAAGCAAACTCATATAAAAGCAATATAATATAAATCTTGTAAAATGCACGCTTTTTAATCAACTTAACAAATTTTTGGCCCTGCTAGGTCGTTCGTGGCTTATCAGTAGGTGCCTTAAATAATTTTTCAGTCATGTTTGAATCGTGTCGTTTTGTGTCGTGTCGTTCGGTTCGTCTTCAATTGCGTTCAAAATCAGGAAGTCTGGGTTACGTGGGTGGTGGTGCATTTTTTCCCTATGGTATTTCCTGCTTGTTTTCATCGCTGGTTTGGAAAGAAATAAAATATCTTCGCTCGTCTTCATTTCTTATTCCCGGTTCACTTCAAAGCCCATATCAATGGTATTTCTTCATTTGACAGTGTTTTTGGTGTTTGTATGACACTCTGCGCGAAGACTTTTGCCAGCATCAGTGCATTTGCATCTCAGTTACTTGGCTTAACATTCTTCGTTCAGTGTGATCGTGATTTTATTTTTGTTTTCCTCCATTGACCAACGAGTATCATTCTTGCTGGGCATTAAAATCCTATTCTGAGGCTGCTTGAAAGGAATTCGTTGTGCAGCTGAAGATGTTGATGCGATCCGATATAATATCTTCATTTAGCTAGATTTTGATACACAGAAATATTTGATAATCTGATGAATATCGCAGAAGTATGGCAAATGGCTCTGAGATAAAACTATTACACTCACTGGCATTTGAAAATAACAAGTTTAAAAGTTTAACTAATGTTTTTATTGGACCAAGTTTCATTGTTGGGAGAAATTGGTCACGTTTTAATGATTTATGAGCAGTAAAAAAAACGACGCCCGTCCCCGGAATATTGATTTTGCACGCGTGCTCCCCCGTGATGATTGACTCAATTGGAAAAGGCTGTGCTTTAAGAGCTATTGGCCAAAGGTTTAATGTTATATTTCTGTGCCCGACTTATTTTGAGGTCACTGCGTCCAGAGCTTTCTTTTTTATTTTTGCAATCTCGTTGGCTTCTGGAATGATTAACCTTGACTTGGATCCGGAAACCATGGCGATGACATCCATTTACGCATACTAAGTTCCGTGCTGAATGAATGCACCATTAGCTGTTGCCAAGTTTGACTTCCCCTAGTTTAGTGACCTTTTTTATACTCTCTAATCGGTCTTAATAGGATGTGCAGCCACTATATGTATCCATCCTACACTTGTAGCGCAAGGAAAAATTTGATTTGGTCTCTATATCTTTGGAGAAACTTCATTTTTGTTTTTTTTTTTCAGATTTCTAGATGCTTGTAGCAGAACGTATTTCATCCTCTTTGTTTATCAGTAATTCATGCCCCGTTTTTCTCCTTTCTTAATATTTAAGTAGATTCCTCTATCCAATAATTTATATGTATCGTTATATTGACTTAATAGTACACTGCCTCATCCCATTATGAACATAAGTAACTTGTATTTGTACAGCTGGATGCTGCTTGTTCGAGTTCCATTCCGAAACTGTAAATATTGGGTTCTGTCAACCTCTAACTCTTTTCCACAGCTATTCTTTTCCCTAATACCCGTCACCATGTAGATTGCGTTTATGTTGTCCCCGTGAAATCCAGTCACTGCTCGTCTGGGAAATGTATTTACTTGCATTCTTAACAAATGAACCCGCCAATGAACTTGATTTTTTTTCTTAACGCCATCCATTACAGTATCTGTTGTTATCATGCGATCACGAATATACGCATCTGTAACTATTTGTATACAGGTATTATATGCATCTGTAACTATTTCTATGGCGCCGCTTCTAAGGTACTGCATATCAACAGCTCTCAACTTCCTTCCTTTGGTCTTTGTCAATAACTGATGCGTCGCAGTCATAGCGTCGGACGGTGTCTACTGGGCACATTTGGGAGTATATGAACGCCTTTTCCTTTCCCTGTGATTCCGCTTATGGATTTCTTAATGGACATATGTTTCCTGATAATTTCTAAGCACGGGTACTGAAAAAGACTTTCCTTGGATTTGAGCCTGGAACATTTGTCCTGTCTGCACTCTCTTACCGCCGTCCTTAATTTCTCATATGACGCTTAGTTTGTTTGAATCCATTATTGTATCTCACGATATCGTTACTCTTGGATCGCCTCTGTAGTAGGAGATCAAGTTACATAGCTTTTCAATGAAATCCGAATAAAGGGAATGCATCAAAAGTTGCTAGGTAGAAATGTTTCACGTTTGAATGTTTATCAAAAACGAATATGTTGTTATAAATGCCTGCCTGCCATATAAAATTTCTTATCGGCCTTGGGTAAGGTACATGGAGTTAGTCCTTGATAATGGTACATTTTGCCGAAAATCTGTACGATTATTATGTAAAAAAGGAGTAAAAAACTATTAATTTTTTTTACTTAGCATTATGAAAGAAAATACTTCAAGTTTCTTAAACGTTTGTAAATATGTAAGATTTAACGATCCACGGGGTGATTTTGACTATCCAAATAATATTTTAAACGAACATAAATGGAAGACTCGTTAGGTACGGGCTTGCAGTATAACATAATGCCCAAAGTACAGGAGTCCAAGCGAATATGATGAAAACTCGGAAACTGATATACATGTCTTAACTCGAGCATTGATAATGTCGTTGTCTACTTCCACGCAGAATATTCTCTGCTTGCTGGAATTGATGCCCCCCAATGAACTAGATATATTAGCCTTTTATAAAAAGAGTTCATCGGTTTGGAGTTATTCAAACTTGTTATTTTAAACTTACAGAGTGCTTTTGACTCTCTTTCTGATAACCAAATCGTGTATCTAAAACTCGCTGAACGCCCGTGAGTAACGCTTCCCTGCCTGGCATATATGTCATGCGGGTAGTGTTCTTATTTTCGTAAAGGTTTTGAGGTCATTTTATTTGGAAATTGTGTCCCCTGATACAGTTCCAAAGAAGAATGCTCTCTTTAACAAAGATGACACCGTTCTTTACTGGCTATATTCAGTGTTATACTTTTTGCAATGAAGATTCTAAGGTGCTTGTACTCTTAGCAACGCCGTATATGTTGTCCAGTTCCAAAAACATTAACATTTTATTGCCTTCCTCCCACTCTATGTTTGCTGTTTTTTTTTTTTTTTGCTTGCCGGACGATTCTGTTGGCCCGTTTGTCCCCGGAATCCCGATAGGCTGCTGTGCCTGTCATCAGGTTTTCCAGGGACCGGACCAATAGAAATTGACATACATGCATGCCCTGGGTGGTGAAAAAACCCACCCAGGCGGGACTCGAACCCGCGACCCTCGGTTTAGCAAGCGACTTTACCCCGCCGCCACCGGGGTCGGCTATATTTATTTATGCTTATCTCACTTTTGGTATTGTTCAAAGATTTTCTTGCCATTTATTCTAAATATCCATACGTCCTCTACAAGAAGAACTTATTCATCCGCGTTGTAACATTTTTTGTGGCCCTTTTTATTTCATTTAGTCGGGAACCTCGTACTTGACTGACGATTGAGATTCTCGACTCCTCGCAATTTTCAAAGTAATAAGATGTCCTACAGTAAGAATGTACGAGGCTGGCGATCCATTTATGTATTGCATGTGTAATGAAATTTGTGAAAAATACTCGGAGAATATATTTTCTTCGAGTGAGGTACCTGTGGAGCCCTAGTAATATTTTGAATTCTCTTCAGGAGTTGAATTTTTATTTTTTTTATCTTCCTCAGCATCCTTCATTTCGTTGCACTCTATTTGAAGATAATAATGGGTTTTAGAGTGAATACTATGACCCTCAAAAGTTCTCACGCACGCATCTATGCTTCGGCGATTCCATTTTCGAACGCTAAATTTTCAAGAATAATCTTTGCGATATTTAAAAAAATAATAAAACGATCATTTGAAGGATGGCAAAGGCAAAAAGTTCTTGATCGACATTTTTTAGAGCCGAAGTGTTTCCTTCTCATAATATCTCATTTCTATCGTTTCATCCATAAGCAGTGCTAATTTACATAGTCTGTTTTGAAAAACTGTGAAGTGATAATGAGACATTTTTAGTGAAATCTTGTCCTTTCTTCTCTATAATCTCTAAGCCTGGTTTTGCTGTTAACCTTGGAATGCGAGCTGGAGATAAATGATCCATTAAACTATGCGCTCGAGTTTTACTTCGTTGCTTGGTGCAACATTTACGTTTTTCAAATCATTGAATTTACAAATGATATGGTACGAAGTCACTCAAAAGGGTGCATATTAGAGATGGGCTAAGTCGATCATTTTAGTGATTCAATCAGTTTGATTCGAGTCACTTAAAATATTCAATCGACTGATTCAATCATTTGATTCAGTATGACTCGTAAGTCAGAATGATTAGATGAATCACGAGACTCACGTGAATCGAAAGACTCGAATGAATCAAGATTGATGAGACTCAAACACCCGAATGTTGCTAATTGATGCCATCAATCCATTTGAATAATTTGAATTATTGATTTAGAGTAATTACTATCGTGCTTAGATATTTAGGAAGGCTGATTGATTTCCGTATTCCACAAATTTTGGATCCGCATTAAATTGGATATTTCCGAAGTACTATAGTCACGAGAATATTTAGAGAGGCAAAACTGTCACAGATTCTGAATTCAAGACGAATAACGTCAAACTATGTACATGAAAATTAAATCACTACCTCAGACTACACAAATTAATGTGCATGAATGTTATCTGATCTGCTGTATTGAATTCCATTCAATTAGGAGTTTTTAACTGAGCAGGTAATTAAAACTCTTATCAAGTTTACTAACTGTAATGATGCGCTGATATTGTAACAAGGGTTAAATTTCATCGTTTTTAAAATGAGCGCCTTGTCTCTAACTATGCTATACAAACATAAAATCTCTGACCAAATATTAATGGATTTATGCCCATGAAGATATCTCTCTGAAATTTCATGACTAGACATAACGGATAACGTACATGTGAATATGTTTTTCCACTTAATATCACATTCAATCACACATCACACAATCACATATGAATGTATGATTTTTTACTCACTTCATTCATGAACGAGAGCCTTCCGCATTATTTGATTTTTTTATCAAGATAAAAAACAGATGCCGCAGTTTTACCCAAGATATAAGTTTTTTACGGGAAATTTTGAGATACAACGCCATCAAAGAGAGGCAATAAACTTAATAGATGAATTAAAACTATCACTCACTTTAGTCAGTCTCACTTGGTGGTATTCCATCATTAAAAAATATAAGATGACAACTTTTACTAAAACCACTAGATTTATTGAAAAACTTTTTTTAATAAATCTAGTGGTTTTAGTAAAAGTTGTCATCTTATATTTTTTGAAGTAAAACTAGGTTCAAATTCGTGGAGTTTCATGTTAATTAGAAAAATTACTTTTACTCATTGTCAATAAATTTATTTCCAGGGGAAAACAGCAATACATTTTTCAATTTCATCATGAAACAGTTTCACCACTTAAGATTGGAGATGATATTTTACATCAAAATTATTTTTTATCCGAGGTGACCTTAGCCCACATCACGTATATTCCAGAATTTACTGAAACGCGGATTATATCCATGTAACAGTAGAGTCAAAGTGCGGTGGCTGCTACGGGATCATAGTAAAGGCTTAGATGAAAAGAAAAATGGAGCCGGATAAAAAAGATGGGGGCGGGGCGTAAAGGAGATGTATTTGGAGATAAGGAGAGTGACGGGAATGTTATGGGAGAAAGAATTACACAAAAGACTCAATAGAAAAGTAAGGTAGGGGGATCAAGAAGAAAGGGATCATGGAAAAAGAGGAGAGGGAATAGGGTTATAGGGAAAAAAGGAGCATGGACTTTGGCAGTGAGGTATACAATAGTACTGAGGAGTACAGTAATAGTCTCCCACGTCAGTCCTCCCTAACGAAATATATATATAACAAACATCGATCCAATTTAGACAATATTATGAAACGTAGTAGAATAAATGACTGCATTTAAACATTACATAAAAAATGATATAAGCGAAACCATTCAAGTTACTATCAAATACAGTTAAACCTGTATTAAGCGACCACCGACGGTTCCGCTGAAAAATGGTCGTTCAGAGGGCAGATTTAAAAATATGAGGAAAAACTCTTAAAGCGCCGGTATTGTTGAAACCTTTACAGATGGCGGGTATTTCATCGTAATTAAGTTGCTCCTGGGAAATTTCAATGCAAATTAATCTGATTTTCACATACATTTAAAAGATTCTCTAGGACGAAGAAAGCGAAGCTTCTTATTGAAGTTGGAGGACACAAACGGGAGCAAGTAGAGCAGTTTAATTACTTAGGTAGCACGCTAGAGGAAAATGTGCATAGTAGTAAAGACATACGGAAGAGATTAGCGCTAGCTAAGGAGGCCTTTAGTAATAGAAGAGAGCTGATGACGGGGACACAGGGTAAGGATGTGAAGAAGAGGATGGTGAAGAGTTTGATATGGAGCGTAGCGTTGTATGGGGCAGAAACGTGGACCGTGAGAAAGGAGGACGAGAATAGACTGCAGGCATTTGAGATGTGGGTGTGGAGAAGAATGGAGAAGGTTAGATGGACGGAAAGGAAGACTAGCGAGGAAGTGCTGGAGATGGTGGGCGAGGAAAGAAATCTTTTGAATGAAATCCGGGAGAGGCAAGGTAGATGGCTGAAGGAGGTAATAAAGGGGATGGGTTGCTGAAGAGTGTGATAGAGGGAAGGATGTTGGGCAAGCGGGGAAGGGGAAGAAATGGAATAGGTATCATGGACGGGATGAAGAAGGGCAGATCTTATGCAGAGGCGAAAAAGGATATATTAGAGGGAGATAGGACCCTGAATGTGTAAAAGACCGGGAGCGGATTCTCTGACATTCAACAAAACCTACCTTTACCGGTAGAATACCTAATAATAATAATAAAAATACGTTGAAACCTGAATTAAGCGACCAACGACGGTTCTACTGAAAAATGATCGTTGAGAGGGATTTCACTGTACTTATGTTTTGTTGATTGATACAGTATAAGTAATACAGATATTCCTGACACGAAATTCAAAAATACTGTTACATCAAATCTCGGGATAATTGGTAGTTTCACACTTATTAGCATTTTATAAAATATTTTCAGAAAAATAATGATAGCAAAAACTCCGCCCCTACAACTGTATCCTGGAGTTGAACACCCCCTCGGCCCACTTCTGTCAGTAGATACGCCACTAAAACATATCTTCAGAGTAGCTGCAGTTTCACAGACGGCAAATGTAAATAACTAACTGACCCTTCTTATAAGATCAAAATGACGTTTTGATCGTGTTTGTTTAAGTATTCATCCATAAAGTTTTTATCTAGTCGGAATGAAACTCAAATTCAATACAAGGAGAAGATAAAAAGGATAGAAAAGGCGAACCATGCCTTTCGTCCACCCCTAGATCCGCCACAAACCGGTTGGAGGGTTGATGGGAAACGAAAGAGAAGAGCGACTGGTTCCTGCAAGTATATTGGTAAAAAATTAAATTTCTAGTAAAATACAGATAGGACGAGATTAAGTAGGGCACGAAGGATATTATCTTGACACCGCGATGTTTATATCTAGACCTGACAGAAGCGGCAGAATAAAGAGTGATACCCTACAAAAAGGATTCCTCACCTTCTTTAGACGCACGATTAGTGATTTATTTACTTATTTGATAAAAGAATCACGTACAGCATAAAGCCATTTTAAAGTGAACGTATAACAAACAAAAAAGGACACAAACATAAAAACATAACGAGAAGAAGGTAAAAAACAATAAAGCAACATGGGGAGATAGTAAACCTATTTTTTTTGGGAATGGAAAATGGCTAGGTTGACGAAGACAGTGGAAGATGGGATGAAAGTGTCGATGTTCTCAGGAAGGGAATTAACAAGAGAAGAGAGGCGACAAATGAGGGAGCGTTTGGTAAGTGATAATCTGGGAGTAGGGATATGGAGCAATGAGTGAGTTCTGGCGTGTCGGGAGGGTATTGTGAAATTTATCGAGGAAACAATGTCGGGGCAGTCAATGGTTGAGTTCAGAGTGCTATGGATTGGTTTAAGATCGGTTTTTAGGAAGATACGATCAAGTTTATTAACAGAGAGTGAGGACAAGACATCATCAGAGGGTAGCTTGTGGAGATTTGGCACTATTTTTTACAATACGTGCGAAAAATAGAGTGCCAAATCTCCGCAACCTATCCTATAACAGAAACAGCGTAGCATTTGCACGAGGTACATCATTAATACCCAATTCATCTCTTTCCTCTCAAGCGTTGCCGCAAAACGAGACGAGACTTAGGATCAGTCTCGTCAAAACGAGACGAGACTTAGGATCAGACTTAGGATCAGTCTCGTCAAAATCTCTTTTTTCCGAACTCAAATCCCGTCCCGTCTGGGTCTCTAGTCATAAGTCTCGTCTCAGTCCCCAGTCCTAAATCTCGTCTCGGTCTCGAGACTCCAGTGAGAGCATGATGGCAACGGTCTCACAGCAACACTTCTTTCCTTCCTACCCCCTTATTTTCCTCACCACGTTCCCTTTAAATTGCTGGTATCCTGATACCCCGATTCACATGCCCCTGCGGCTTCTCGAAGGGTAGTATGTAGATGTATACATGATAGCGTGTGCGCGGCAGAGAGGGATGCGGAGGGTGAGGTGAGGGGTAGGTGGGAAAGGGAGGGAGAGATGGAGGGCTCCGGGAATGATTTTGATGGATTGCAAAGCGAGGAGAGAGGACACGTGGGAAGAGGAATTGGTCGCGTAAGGAAACAAGAGGAGGGAAAGGCAGGAGAAAGCTCGAGTCACTGCCTGCTCAAAGAAAAGAGTTCAAAGAAGTAATAGAAATATTGTATATGAATAGTACATGATCTGCCTACAATATGAAGGTACTCGAAGGATAAAGTCGAAAAAAGGTGCTCCTTCACTCTGATTAGGCCACGCCTCGAATACGCCGCGAACATATGGGACCCTGGTCATAAAGATTTAATAAAAAAAATAGTAAAATAAAAAAAGCTGCACGCTTCATTAAAAACTGCCACGATCGAACATAGAGTAATTCATGACTTTAACAGGATTAAGGTGGGAGCTCCTAGAGACTCGAAGACTGCACGCTAAGCTTAGCTTGCTTGCTGGAATTCAGAACTTGTGCGTTTCAGAGCGACAGAGAGAATATTATCATGACGTCTGAATTCATCTCTAGGTCTGACAGAAGCGATAAATTGAGAGAGATAAGTTGCCAAATAGATAGGTACAAGAACTTATTCTTTTCATGTACAATACGTGACTACAATAAAAAGCTTCACTAAGCACACTCCCATAATCCACGTCACCATTTCACCTCCCAAAACATTATCTCTTTCATCTTTAAACAGCAGATGTCCTAACACCCCCTGCCACACGCCCATGTGGTGAATTGTAGGGTAGTATTATCCATTCATCATCCATAAAAATCATCCATTAAAGTATTCAACCGGTTAAGGGTAGGTTTTAATGAAAGCCAGAGAAATTCCTCCAATTATTACATAGGCAGATCCCTATCTACTTCTAACATTACTTTATTCATCTCCGCGCATGTCCCTATCATTTTTTTTTCGTCCATAAAAAGCTATTCTCTATTCTCCCCTTCCCCGCTATCCCAAAATCCTTCGCTCTATTAGGGCCTTGAGCAACCCATTATTCCTCCAAACGCCTTCCAGCTACCAACCCTGACCCCTCCTCATCTTGACCAGCAGTTTCCTTTCCTTACCCATTAACTAGTTAGTATTCCTTTCTGTCCATCACAACTTCTCCATCCCTTTCTACACCAAAGTTAACGTAAATGTTTCAACAAGGGTTGAAATTCGCCATGAAATAATCATTTGACTTGATCAGGATTCAAACCCGGATCTCCCAATTCCAGACAGGTGTGTTAGCCAGTAACACACCAGACCTGCAATCGGGAGATCCGGGGTAACACACCAGACTGGCAATTGTGAGATCCGTGTTCGAATCCCGGTCAAGTCAATTGATTTTTTAATTGGGAATTTCAACCCTTGATGTATATGCACTAGTGATGGGTCGTTCATGATCGATTCGTTCAAAATGATTGAATCACCAAGTAAATCAAGTGAATCATGATTCATTTCGGGAAAATGATTCGATCATTCAATCATTTTGTGCTTCCGTCTGCCGTGTGATTGAATGTGATATTAAGTGGAAAAACATATTCACATGTACGTTATCCGTTATGTCTAGCCATGAAATTTCAGAGAGATATCTTCATGGGCATAAATCCATTAATATTTGGTCAGTGAGTTTATGTTTGTATAGCATAGTTAGAGACAAGGCGCTCATTTTAAAAACGATGAAATTTAACCCTTGTTACAATATCAGCGCATCATTACAGTTGGTAAACTTGATAAGAATTTTAACTATCTGCTCATTTGAAAGCTCCTAATTGAATGGAATTCAACACAGCAGATCAGATAACATTCATGCACATTAATTTGTGTAGTCTGAGGTAGTGATTTAATTCTCATGTGAATAGTTTGACGTTATTCTTCTTGAATTCAGAGTCTGTGACAGTTTTGCCTCTCTAAATATTCTCGTGACTATAGTACTTGGAAATCTCCAATTTAATGCGGATCCAAAATTTGTGGAATACGGAAATCAATCAGCCTTCCTAAATATCTAATATAATAAGCACGATAGTAATTACTCGAAATCAATAATTCAAATTATTTAAATAGATTGATGGCATCAATTAGCATCATTCGGGTGTTTGAGTCTCATCAATCTTGATTCATACGAGTCTTTCGATTCACGTGAGTCTCGTGATTTATCTAATTAATCTGACTTACGAGTCATACTGAATCAAATGATTGAATCAGTCGATTGAATCTTTTAAGTGACTCGAATCAAAATGATTGAATCACTAAAACGATCGACTTAGCCCATCTCTAGTAGAAAGGCCACAATTATATTTCTTTGTTCACGTTTCCTACACAGTTGTTGCAGAGGTTTTGGCTTAAGCGCCACAATATGATATCATGCGATATGCGACGTAATTGATTACGTGATGTAAATCCACATATGATATCAAAAAATTTTGCATCATATTGTATAATGCGGTAAGTCAAAAAATCTCGTCTATTTGTTGCGTTTCGAGAGGCTTACTCTTCAGAGATACATCATTCCTTGGTTGTTCAATCCTAGGACTGGTTGGCTGCAGCCCTCCACCCTTCCCTATCTAATGCTAGTTCCTTTACCTACTGGTATCTCTTCCTGTGTACTTTCCTCTTTATTTGGTCCATGAATTTATTCCTGGGTCTTCCTCTGAGGCCTTTTCCCTCCATTTTACCTTCAATTATGTTATTCACAATCCCATTGCATCTCAGGGTGTGTCCAATTCATCTGGTTTCATCATTTCTATATGGCGTTCCATGTGGTCCTTTCCTCTTCTATTCTCCGGTATACTTCATGATTTCTCATTTTTTCCCATTTTATCTTCAGCATCCTCCTCCAGCACCAGGTTTTGAAAGCTTCTATTCTTTTATGGTCAGCTTTGATTTTATGGTCAGTTTGCTTCATTAAGCATGCAACGCGGAAATAAAGGACCTCGGCTAGGATTTTGAATAATTTTTAATTTTTCTTCTACTTTAAATCGCGTTTTTTTTCGGAAATTGATTTAATTTCGGTGAATGTTTTGTTGGTAGCCGAATTTTTCATCGAGATGAAAAAAATCAGAGTCGCCACCGCTCATCATTATCAAATCAATAATGCGTTGTTTTCACAAAAGTTCCAGCATAATGTGTACATTCAAATTCCCTGAGATGGGATTAATAATTAATTTTAATGAGCTTGCATATTGCATTTTCACAAAAATCAGTAATCGCAAAAACTGCATCGTTAATAATCCGCAAGTAATTAATTTCGCGTAATAAGGCATTATTTCAATTTTATACCGGTCTAACACACCAAAATGACAGAGTAATATTAGCACATGAATATGAAATTCTCGTTAAAGGAAGATCACATACTAACACAAGCCTAAGTACTAACTGAGAAAATCTAATGCAGTCTAGAAATTTCACGTCTGAAAATTTGATTTTTAGCGAGAAAAGCCTTTCGTTTTGAGTTGAAAACTGATCACTGGATGCAAATATCGAATTAATATATAGTTCATGCCTGTTTTCGCAAAATAAAACACTCAAGCGAAAATGACAGAATTACTGAAAAAGAAATCTGCTTCGATGCTTTCGGGCTTTACTTGATTGTGAAAATTCCCAGTTAAAAATCAGGTATTAGACTATTCCCCAAGTTGAATGACATTAGTTGTACTCTCTAATCGGTCTAAATAGGATATGCAGCCTCTATACGTATGTAACAGCGTGTAGTTTGTCCGTTTTCTCAATTTTTTTTGAAAATTTATCATATTGTCACCGCAATAAGTTCCTGGGTATCACAATGTCCGTTTTTAAGGAGTTTCAAACGCACCGCGCGAAAAAAATGAGTCAAGTTAAAGACTTATGTAGATATTTTCATTTATTTACTTACCATTTCTGTCATGCAAAACTATACTATTGCACCAGTATTAAGTCAATATTTAATTCATGTATCCTACTGCTGACGAAATTATTACGTATAATTCGAATATAGTCTCTATTATGACTAGGGAACTATCTCGCTCGTCCTACTTTAAGCTCTAGACATCATAATGCGGGCCATTTCAGATAAAAATCAAATTATTCTTCTTATAGCTAAGAAAAAAGATAGACGGTGCAACGAAAGCGGGATTTTGTATTTCTATGGCTGAATGTATCATGAACGATGGGGAGAACTGAAATCCGTTCTTTCCATATCCTTAAATTAAAACAAAGTCGAATCGCAATGGTATCGAATACCTATGACAGTTGGCGAAAAACGTGCAGATATTATTTCCAGTTTTGAGTAAATTAAAAATGATAATTTCTTGCCATGATAATCTCAGCAGCATTCACCGGTTTAGTTCAAATATGTATTTTAAATAGAATATTGAACAGTGAATGCGAGGCCTATTTTTTTATTTGCAGTATTCGTATATATCCATCCTACACTTACTGCGCAAGGATTAATTAAAATTTGGTCTTTTTATCATTAAAGAAACTTCATTTTCGTTTTTTTCTTCAGGTTTCGAGATGTTGGCAGGAGGATGTATTTCATCCTTTTGTTTCTCAGTAATTTATGCCAATTTTTTCCGCTTTCTTAATATTTAAGTAGATTCCTCTATCCAATAATTTATATGTATCTTTATATTGGCTTAATAGTACACTGTCTCATCCTATTGTGAACATATGTAACTTATACTTGTACAGCTGGATGATGTTCAAGTTCCATCCCCGAAACTGTAAATCTTGGGTTCTGTAAACCTCTAGCTGTTTTCCACAGCTATTCTTTAGCCTAACACCCGTCACCGTGTAGATTGCGTTTTTTTTCCCGGTGAAATCCACTCACTGTTTAATAAAAGATTTAAGTTTCTCCTGGTGAATAGTATTAATAAACTCTTCTCGGGCTCTGCCCCAGGTGATTGGCCTCATGTTTGCCGACGTTTCGGAAAACGACTTGTTTTCCATTTTCAAGGCGTGTTACTCTGTCCGTGTCAGATTGTAAACTGAATTGAATCGACCGTTGGTCGGGCCCAACAATTGAGCTCAGGTGCCGTCTGATTGGCTGATGTTTGGATTTTGCCCTTGAATCATTTTATGATTTTTCCTTATGTTTTTAATGCAATTTATTACAGGTATCCATGTATTGCTCAGATGAAAGCCAGAGTCACGACTGAAATTTATTGGATTAAGGCGTATTTCAATGGAACATTAGGAAAACATAAGGAAGAATCATAAAATGATTCAAGGGCAAAATCCAAACATCAGCCAATCAGATGGTACCTGAGCTCAATTGTTGGGCCCGACCAACGGTCGATTCAATTCAGTTTACAATCTGACACGGACAGAGTAACACGCCTTGAAAATGGAAAACAAGTCGTTTTCCGAAACTTCGGCAAAAATGAAGCCAATCACCTGGGGCAGAGCCCGAGAAGAGTTTATTAACACCCACTGTTTGTTTGCGAAATCTATTTACTGGCATTCGTAACAAATGAACCCGCCATCGAATTTTATTTCTAAACGTGTCTGTCGTCATCATGCGATTGCGAATATCCGCATCAGTAACTTTTTGCATTCAGTATACAATGGCACTTCATCCAAGGTACTGCATATCAACAGCTCTCAACTTTCTTCCGTTGGTCTTTGTTAATAACTGATGCGGTCATTCCTGAGTAATTTTTCACTTACGATTAGTTTTATTTTGAACGACCGGTTTCATCGATATAATGATCGTCGATGCTACGATACCGATTCTTCAAAATAATAATAAGAGTAAATTTCCCTTGGCATTTTGATTTTTCAAGAAATTCGTTGATTGACTTTAATTCTCCACATTCAGTAATGAGCAGTCAGCCGCTCTACTAATACCAGTGCAAAGGTATCGTTAAACTTCAATATGGTCGTTTACTTCCCAATATAACCACAGGAAAAATATACTCCAAGTTTCCAGCTATTCAAAACTTGCCTAGAAACCCTAAAAGCTATAAACAACGTGAAATATACAGTTTAGCAAGAATATCAACATACATAAAAACAGAACAGGTACAGGTATAGTAAAAAAGTCAAATCCTAGGTGATAGACGAATAATACGAACTCTGTTCTGACAATTCCTCAAATAAAGCCTTAACTTCGCATAACTCTCATACTTTAGTTACATTCATAAATTCCCTAATTGACTGCTAAAAACGAATTTGAATCACAGGAATTGGGATTTGAAATCGTTATAATTCACTGTCCCATTAATTTTTAAAGGCGAAGCCGATTACTTCAAAAAAATTTGACCTAAATACAAAGCAAAAATCTCTTACAAGGGAAATGGTCGCAGGCTTCTCTCGGTGGAAGTTATCCAATGCGGGCCTAAAATAAAAATGACCTTTTTAAATCCACTTGAGGTTAATTAGCACGACCTGGGTTTCGAAACTTCTCGTCATCTTCAGGTAGACCTGATGATGACAAGAAATGTCAAACACTTCGATTTATAGTCCGAAAACTTCGAAATACTCGATATCGACCCCTTCAATGTAGAGCAGAATCGATTATCTGATTACCGATTCACCGGGCTTCGTATCATCAAAGGTAAAGATTCTTGTATTGTGGTATCAAGTCAGTTATGCTTATAGTAAGTATGAGAGGATTTGGTTATCTGTTGATTTACCAGATAAAGGGAAATGGACAGAAACATTAAATCCCATTCACATCAAAACATCCACGACGGATGAACGACCCATCACTACTTTCTACTGTCCCTTCTTTACTTGGTGATCTCTCCATTTATATTTGGTATCTAATAGTCCTAACGTTAATGATAGCCTCCTCTTTTGTTTCCAGAAGGAGGCACTGGAGACTACGTCCCGATAGCTTAATTGCCATGAGTATGGTGTGCCGTTATTCCAAAATGCCCTCTCATGTCGTATTAAATTAAATTATCATTCAAATTCTGCACTGTAATTCATTGGGCGGAAATAGTTAATTATGCTAATTCATTGTTTATTGATTGTTGTGAAAATTGAATGTCTATTAAATTAATTTTATTCCTTTCGAAATGGCTAATGGGAACTAATTTTATTTTTTAACTAACGAATCATTTTGTCCTGGCTCATTTGGGCAGTGGTCCCCGATCACCCTTTCATGGTAGATATTCCATTTTCACCCTACTTTTAAATGCTGAGAACGAAGCAAGGGAGAACATGATGAAATAAATTTAAAGCGAGGGCGATAGGTTGAGGATGTAATGGTGGTTCGGGTTATATTACTTGGGTGATTAAAGAGAGAATCCCGAGTCTTCATAACTGACGGAGTGGGACTATAACTAGGTCTCTGTACGGTTTGAAGGATGCTGTAGATGTTTTGAATTTAATTTGTTTTGAATTTAATTTGTTTTGAATTAATAAGTGGACGTAAATAGGCTGCCGGCGTTTGAGATGTGGGTGTGGAGAAGGGTAGAGAAAGTGCGGTGGACAGAAAGGAAGACCAACGAAGAAGTGCTTGAGATGGTGGGCGGGGAAAGAAAAATTCTGCGTGAAATCCGGGATAGACTGGGTAGGAGGCCGGAGGAAGTAATAAGGGGCGATGAGTTGCTCAAGTATGTGATAGAGGAAAGGATGTTGGGTAAGCGGGAAAGGGAAGAAAGAGAATAAGTTTTATGGACGGAATGAAGAAGGGTAGATCGTTTGCAGGTGCGAAAAAGTAAATACTGGAGGTAGATAGGACTTCAGAAGTGTAGAAAAGTGGGGGGAGATTCTCTAAATTTTAACGAAACGTACCTTTTACCAGTAGAATACTTGAAAACAAGGAGATTTGATGCGAGAATAATATTGCTTTCATAATGAAACAATAAGGGGATCGGGTTGGTTTGGTGGGTAGAGTACTCGGGCGGCCAGGGTTCAAATCCCTGCAGAGGCGGATGTTTTTCGGAGGAACCCGATCCCTTCTTGAGTGACTTGTGGAAGGCACTTCAAGTGGAGTACTCCGTCTGTCGCCTCCTCTAATATCCAATGCAATGAAACAATGAGACAACTCCCAGTGACGTGGGATAACATAGGCTGAGCAGTCAACAATCTTACATTTTGATGGACTGGCCGCAATGGTTCTTCTTAAAGGAACTGCTTAATATTACCTTTGTTCTCTCAATTTCGGCACTGTAATGACCGCACTTGAGAATAAATGCTAGGACTCCGTGTACCATCTTCGGCATCGTCTCTCACCGCGTCCCTTGCTCTCGCTGTTTCTCCATTACCGTTAGGACAAGCGTCATAGTGTTGCTGGCCGTCAAATGCACGGAGCGTGACGCTCAGGAGAAGTAGTCTCGCGCTGAAAGGGTTTTCTAAAAGCGGCGGGGGGAGGTCAGAAGATGGTTGGCAATGATGTCAAAATAACTACATTTGACACCCGGGTTGAAATTCGCTATGAAAAAATCATTTGACTTGACCGGGATTCGAACCTGGATCTCCCAATTACCCAGGGAGATCCGCGTTCGAATCCCGGTCAAGTCAAATGATTTTTTATAGCGAATTTCAACCCTGGTGTATATGCACCCATGCGAGTGACTTTTTACCATATCATTTGTTAAATTTATTGTTTGGAAACTACATTTGACTTGGGAGGATGAGAAAGTGTCATTTGCACGTTTCGTGTATTGGTGATTTAGAATCCAAACGAAGTTTTCTTAAAATATGCTCGTCATGTTTGCTAGCCATCGGAAGAGTCTGTCTAAAAAGTTGAATTTAAGTAATTTGAGTGATAGAAAATAAAAGTAAGTAAAGAGATTAAACGTTTTGGAGATGACTACGAAGGTATGTGACCTTATCACCCCAGGTGGAACTGGTTTGCTGGTAATGGACTCTTCTTCTGTAAAGGGTCTTTCATGCAACTGCCATTATTTTTTGCTACCACTACAGAGAGCCCCACAACTGCTCCCTGGAATACCCCATCTCGTTTCCCGACAACACGGGTAGAGTTTGAGGGTATTAGGACTCCCACTATCCTTTCCCCACCTGACCTTTATTCTCCTTCGCAGAATCGTTCAACGCAACATCGCTCCCTTCCTACATGGACCGACTTGACACCAGCGTATTCCTTCGCCGTCACGCCTGTCATCTCTCTTTTATTTTTTCTTCCCCAGACCCTTCCTTCCAAATTTCATCCCACCCCTTCCATCCATCCATTCTCTCTGATCGAACCGGTTCACGCGAGCCTACCGCGCAAAAACGCACGAACGCACACTTCCTTCCTTTGTATTCTCACGCACTCCCACATCCGCGCGAAGTTTTTGTTTCCATAATCCACCGTGGGACGTCTCGTCAGTCGCGCGACGACGTGCTCGTCATCCATCCTCCCTTCCCGTTGCGCGTTACCCGGGAGCTTTTTAGTCGGCATTGTCCTCACTTTTCCTCATCCGGAGTGCTTTTATTAATTCTTTTATTCGCGTCTGCTTCCGGGGTGATAAAATATATCCAGGAGGAGGTGGAAGAAGAGGAATATTGAAGGAGTGAGGGATGGAACAAGGCATGCATACACATTGGCTCTTGCCTTTTCTTTTTCCAACCTCGCCCGTCATCTTTCTTACTCGAGGCGGGACTCACAATTCGGAGACGTTGACACTGGGGAAGGAAAACGAGAATAGGCTGCAGACGTTCGAGATGTTGGTGCAGAGGAGAATGGAAAAATTGCGATGGACGGAAAGAGAGAAGAACGAGGAAATGCTCAGCATTTCAGCAGCCCAGTTGATGAGGAGAGGAAACTGCTGGGTTGTGGATGAGACGGAGTAATTTGGTTGGAAGTGATATTGAGGGGCAAAGGGATGCTCAAGGTCGCGTTAGAGGGGAGGGTGTGGAGAAAGCGGAGAGGGAAAAGAAAGAGAAAAAATGTACGGGCGAGATGAAGAGGGGGTGGGCGTATGCCGAGATGAAGACTGAAAGCTTGCCAGTAGACATGGCTCGTAAGTTTTGAAAAAAGTGTTCATGTTCCTTCTTCCATTTTAACCAGACTTATTTGGTAGATATGTTGATAGCTCTTATTTTAATCCTCTATGGACAGAACTATGAAACATCAGCATGAAAAAATACTGCTTCTGTATTAGTTTTTTGAAAGTGCTACTTGCGCATTAAAAATAATTCCATTCATTTGATAATAACATTTATTTTGAAAGATGACACATTTGTATTTAATATACTTATTTAGAATAATACTTTAAATAATAATATTTATACAAGGTTTACTTCAACCTTTCCTCGGACTACAACCTTGACGTGATGGAAGGGCTTGCGCGTTCCAATGACCCCTAGAGCTGGGCTGGCGGGAGCAATAGGTATTGCTCCCGGTAGGGTCACCCATGCCAGTTAGGACAAAGGGTTGGAGCCAGACGAAAGGTAGTCCCGTGATAGTGTCATGTGAAACACACTGTTGGGAAGCGGGGGTGGGAGTCCCCTCTCGACTATTATACTACCCAGAAATATGAATGTCGCACAAAGAGAATTGAATCCTGGCAACTACGGGTGTCGGGCCCGGCATCGCGGGAGGCAAGGTCCCCGAAGTCGTCATCACACAAAATTCTTGCACAACTCAGTGATCACAAAATACGAGGACAAAGGCAGATTAGAAGAAAAGGAAGGTACCGATAAAAATAGGAACTTGAAACGTTAGGACAATGATGAGGGCTGGGAAGCTGGAAAACATTAAACGGGAAATGGATAGAGGGAAAATGGATGCCTTGGGGCTGTGCGAGGTGTGATGGAAGGACAGAGTAGTAGTAGTAGTTGGGTGTTCGGGTGCGTCGACGACTATGGTCATTGGCACCGCGCACAATCTATTTTATTTATATACCATTCCTAAAATCATATATAATTTATACATACGTATTCATCTTGTATCACTATAGATATATCTATATTATATTTTGTTAAGAAGCCCGATTTCTTTTATGTAAGACAAGACTCGGTTAATTCGATCGATATCGTCTCCTAAAACTTCCTTTAGGTGTCCCCTGACGCCTAGCCTTTCGCGCATACCTTGGTATTTGTCGCACTCCGTCAGGAGGTGTCGCACACTGAGAGGACAGTCACAATCATCACAGCATGGTGGTATCTTCTCGTCTGTAAAGAGGAACGAGTGGGTCAGGGCGCAATGCCCGATACGCAACCTCGTGATGACGACTTCCTCTCTGCGACTGTTCCGGACGGAAGTGGGCCACACCGACGTTACCGGTTTAATATAACGTAGCTTGTTGTTCGTTACATCGTTCCATTTATTGGTCCACTGCTCTAGCACCTTCTTTCGGAAGGCTGCTTGGAGGTCTTGGTAAGGTACCAAAGTCCAGGTAGGTTCCTCAATTTCCAGGGCTTCCTTCGCAGCGGCGTCTGCCATCTCGTTCCCCGCTATTCCCATATGTCCAGGTACCCAAAGAAAACCCACCTTGATTCTCTTCTTATCAAGGGACAGTAGGGTGGACTGTATACTCTGGACAAGAGGGTGCCTGGGGAAGAAGTCGGAAATGGATTCAAGTGCGCTCCTCGAGTCTGTACAAATTACGAAAGACTCGCCTGAACCTCCTATCTCCTCAAGGGCCAACTTAATGGCCAGCAGCTCAGCTGTGTATATACTACACATACCATTGAGCTTAGCCTGGATCTTTACGTTTTGGTAGGATGAAACAGCGCACGCGCAAGCCATATCGCTCTTTGATCCGTCTGTAAAGATAGGGATCATGTCCGGATGGCAGTCGAGGAATTCGCTGAATAAAACCTGGTATTCTGAGGCAGTGGAGCAGGCCTTTAGTCGGGTGTTTAGGTGCGAGTAAATTCTAGGTTGAGGAATTACCCAAGGAGGGTACTTAGAATACCCTATAGGATGTATCCGTGGAGGCGAGAAACCAATACCCTGAGTGAATTCGTTAAAACGGATACTTAGCGGCTTAGTTGCTCTTGTCCGTCGGTTAAAAAGTTCTAAAAATCTAGGGTTAAAAATCATATTAAAACATGGGTGATTTGACATTGATAAAACTTTGACGACGTACGAGCACATTAAAATAGTCCTCCGGTACGTCAACGGCGGCTCTCCAGCATCCGTATATATACTGAGCACCGGACTTGTTCGGAAAGCGCCTGTAGATATTCGTAGCCCTGCGTTGTGTACCGAAGTTAAAGGTCTTAGGTACGATTCCCGTGCAGAAGCGTAAACAATTGATCCGTAATCCAATCTTGAGCGGATAAGTGTGCGGTACAATAAAATTAGGGACCTACGGTCGGCACCCCATGTCGTGTGGCTTAAAAATTTTAAAATGTTTAAAGTCCGAAGGCATTTATTTCTTAAAATTTGTGTGTGTTCGCGCCAGTTCAGTCGGTAGTCCAGGGTCAAACCAAGGAACCGGACCGATTCCACAAACGGTAAAAAATTGCCACATAGTGACAAAGCTGGTGGATTATAGTGCCCCCTCACCCGGTAAAAATGTACGCACTTGCACTTCTCCGAGGAAAACTTAAAACCATTCCTCTGTGTCCAAACCTCCAATCTATTTAAGGCCAGCTGGATTACTCTGGTTGCGGTAACTAATTTGGACGATCTGCAAAATATTGCTAAATCGTCTACAAACAGAGATCCCATGAGAGGAGGTTTAATGCATTCCGCGACTTCGTTAATCGCAATTGCAAATAGTGTCACGCTTAAAACCGACCCTTGGGGTACTCCATTGTCCTGCCGATAAAATTCGGATAGGTGTCTACCTATCCTAACTTTAAAAACACGATCCCTTAAAAAATGTTGTATAAAAACAGGTAAATTACCTCTCAATCCCCACTTGTGAAGAGTCGTCAATATTTTATGTCTCCAAACTCTGTCGTATGCTTTTTCCATGTCGAAAAAGACACCCACAACGTGTTGACGCAGTAGAAAGGCCTCCTGGATAAAGTTATCGACCCTGACCAGGTGATCTATGGTCGAACGGCCACGTCTGAACCCGCACTGGATACTTGAGATAAGGTTTCGACGCTCTAACCACCAAACGAGTCGTCGATTCACCATTCTCTCCATTACCTTGCACAGGCAACTGGTTAAGGAGATAGGTCGATAATTATTCGGGTCAGCTCTATCCTTTCCCTGTTTAAGAATTGGGATTATAACAGACTCCCGCCAGGATGGTGGAAAGCTACCCTCGACCCAAAGTTGGTTAAGGGAGCGCAGGACCTCCGACAATGCCTTCTCCGAAATATTCCGGAGAAATGCATTATGGATGTCGTCCATTCCTACGGCAGAGTCCCTGGATTCTGCAATTGCTGAACGCAGTTCCCAAAGTGAAAAAGGGATGTTATAATCCTCTACTGTTCTCGCGGGTGTAAAGATCAGCGGTGATGATTCCTTTTGTGTCTTAATGGACAAGAATAAGTCGTCGTATGCGTCGTCACGGGATATGCTAGAGAACAACTGGCCGAATACCTCACCGATAGCCGAAAGAGATGTCAAGACATTGCCGCCAACCTTAAGGAAGGAGACGCTCAGCTGATGGTGGTTTCCCGAAATACGCCTGACCCTGTTCCATATCTGTGCAAGAGGGGTTTTGTAATTAATTCCAGAAACATATTCTCTCCATGAAACCTTTTTTGCCTCCTTTACTACCCTTCGAGCTTTGGCTCGGAGGCGCCTAAATGTCGAAAGATTGGTGGCCGTTGGATATTTCTTGAATATTCGTAGCGCCCTCTTGCGCTTACAAATAGCTTCCGCGCATTCCTCGTTCCACCATGGAACTGCAGGCCTAGAAGACATTTGTGCTGATCGAGGCACGCTGCACGTGGCGGATTCTATTACACCTCTTGTCATATTTTCTATGTTTAAAATTCCGTCATACCGTTCGTCAAAAGTAAAATTAAAGTTCTCTTTAAAAAGCGCCCAATTAGCTTTCCGGATAATCCAGTTACCAGGTCTAATAAAGTAAGGGTTAAAATTATCCTCTGTCTGTATGAAAAGGGGAAAGTGGTCGCTCCCACATAGGTCCTCGTGAGCTGACAAATGAATTTTATTCATTAAAGTGCTCGAGCACATACAAAGGTCAATTGTCGAGAATTGACCATTGAAGGAGTTAAAACGGGTATGCTCCCCGTTATTTAATAAGATCAGATTAAAATCCATTATAAAATTGGCTAAAATACGGCCTCTCCGGTCACTTTGTGCACTAGAACTACCCCATAGGGTGTCGTGAGCGTTAAAATCCCCAACTAAAATAAATGGGCTTGGCAGCTGGCGATAAAGGGCTTCCAGGTTCAGTCTGCTGACCGGTGCGCCATCCGGCATGTATACATTGCACAACGTAATTGCTGTCGGGGCGTGTACCGTCACAGCCACCGCCTGAAAAGGCGTGTTCAGCTGTACTCGGGAGGTGTAAAGGGCCTCCCGAGTAGCAATAGCCACTCCACCCTGGGCACGTTGGCCACTGGTATCGTCAAATCTAAAAACATTAAAACCCTTTAAAATCCCCTTGTCCGTATTTTTAAAATGCGTCTCTTGCAGACATATGCATAAGGGGTTAAAATCTTTAACTAAAAACTTCAACTCCTCATTATGTCTATAAAATCCGTTGCAGTTCCACTGCAAGATAAAAGCCATGATAAAAGGATTTAAAATAAAAAATTACTTAAAAACCTTTCGAGGACCGAGTCTCGTGGGAGGACTATCGTCGGAGACGCTGGTAACTTTTCTTCCCCTTTTCTTTTGCGCGGAGGACTTCGGCCTCTGAGGGACCTTCGTCCTCCTCCATTGCCTCCGGTGCGTTTAAACCGGATGGGCCGGGGGATGGAGTCCTTCCTCGCATAGCAGCGGGGGCTCCATTGGTGGATTTTGGTGGGTTCGTTTGAGATGAACCCACCTTGCTACTATTATTATTATTTTTGTTTAATCTTTCCTTCTCATGATTTGGTGCCTTCAGCTTTTCGTCCTTATCGAAACAGGGTGTCTGTGTGGACATAGTTATTTTGGTAACAGGCTTGGCCGCAACAGTGGCGAACGATTCCGAAAATATCGGCGCAACTTGGGATCGAAACTTTTTCCTAGCCTCAAAATACGTAATTTTTTCTACGGTCTTGATTTCCATTATTTTTCTTTCTTCGAGCATTTTTGGGCACTTACGGGAGTAAACTGGGTGTGAGCCCTCGCAGTTTACGCAGTGGGGATCTTTTGTGCAGTCCGCACCCTCATGCACGTCCAGTCCGCAGCGCGGGCAGGTGGCCTTGCCCTCACATCGCGTGGCGATGTGGCCGAAGTGCTGGCACTGAAAGCAGCGCATGGGCGCCGGAATGAATGGTCGCACAGGGACGGATTCATATCCGACGAACACCTTGTCGGGGAGTTGATCGAGGGAAAACGTGAGGATAACGGACGTCGTGTCTTTTACGACACCGTCACGTTTCGTCGTTAGTCTTCTGACATCGGTCACCCCTTGAGAAGCCATTTCTCTCTTTATCTCCTCAATCTCGACATACAATAGATCGTAATGAGAAATAACTCCCCGACTCGTGTTGAGGGTGCGGTGCACCTCCACCTTGACGGGGATGTCATTTAGCATGGACATAGTAAGTAATCGCTCACTCTGCTGCATATTATCAGTTTCGATTAATAGCGTGCCATCTCTTAGCTTCTTTGCTGATCTTAATTCACCAGGTACGGCAGCCGACAATACTTTCTTAATAAGAAATGGGGACACTTTCTTTAAGGTTTCACCTTCTTTTGCACACTTCATTATTAAATACTTCTTACTACATATTATCTCTTTATCTCGCCCGCCCGTGTCTGGGCGGGGTCTTTTTATGGGTGGGAAATTTGACTTTTCCATACCACCTTGAACTTCATCCCCCGGGCTCCCCACCCACCACGGAGCCACACATTCGGGACGCCGCGCCGCAAGCCGGCGCGGTCGCCAGGGCTACCCGAGGGGATATAGCACCCTGGAGGTGGTTGTCTGATACGTTCGGTGGCGAGTGCTAGGGAGGTGGGGGTCCGCGTAGGGCGGTCGGAGGTGCTCGGGTTGGTGGGCCCGCAGCATCGAAGATCCAACCTGAAACAGACAGACAGGCTGGAAGGACAGAGGGGACTACTGGAGTGATTGTTACAGGGTAATCTATAGTGGTTGGGTTGAGAGTCAACGCGGGGTAGCCATAGTATTGAACGCAAAATTGGGGAGGAGGGTAGTAATTATTGAACAGGTGAGCGACAGGATACTAGTGGTAGAAATAAAAGCACGACCTATAAATTTCGTATTGGTCCAGGTGTACATGCCTACAAGCAATCATAGGAAGGAAGAGATAGGTGAAGTGTATGAAGAGATAGAGGAGATAATCAGAGAAGTGCCGGGCAAGAAAAATCTAATAGTAATGGGCAACTGGAACGCAGTGGTAGGGGAAGAAGAGATAGGTATGAAGTGGGAGGGTTTGGATTAGGAACGAGAAATGATCGCGGAGAGAAGGCAGTTGAATTTTGTAGCAGAAATAAATAGATAGTTACAAACACTTGGTTTAAACACCATTACATGAGGAGACACACTTAGAAAATACTAGGAGACTCTGGGAGATACCAAATTGACTATATCATGGTTAGACAAAGATTCAGGAACAGTATGAAGAACTCGCGGAGTTATCCGTGGGCTGATGCAGACTCGGATCATAATTTAGTGATGATGAATTGTGAGGTTAGATTCCAAATGCTAAATAAAAGTAGGAGGATGAAGAGGTGGAACCTGGAAGCGTTAAAGGGGGAGAAAAAGAGGGAATACCAAGAGATAGTGGATGAGAACATAGGAGATGCCAAAGAAGGAGGAACAATCGAGGAAAAGTGGGAGAATATAAAAACAAGCATTGTAAGAGCGGCTGAGAAAACAATGGGAGCAGCGGAATTGAAGAGGGTAAAGAAGCAGTGGGTTACGGAAGAAATGATTAGGAAAATAGAGGGGAGAAGGAATCGGGAAAATGTAAACACCGACCAGGGTAGGGCGAAATACGAGGAGCTAAATAATCAACTACGGCGAATAACTAATCGGGCGAAGGAAAATTGGTGGAGAAGGCAATGCGAGGAAATGGAGAAACTACAAAAGGGATGGGAAGTGGGTGCGTTATACGCTAGGGTAAAATTGCTATCGGGAGGTAAGAGAGGGCAAACGGTACCAAAGATTAAGTACAAGAGAAGTAGAATGATAACCGAGCAGGAAGATATCCTAGAAAGATGACGAGAATACGTGGAGGAGCTATATGACAGCGATAGTAGACCAACTAGATTAGATGTAGAGGATGAGGGAAACCTAGATGAAGATAACCTCGGGCCAAAAATTCTCGACTGTGAAATAGAGAAAGCTTTGAAAGAGATGAAGGCATGAAAAGCTGTAGGAGTAGATAACATACCCTCGGAATTGCTAAAGAGTCTAGGAAGTAATGGTAGGCAAGCTTTTATCGAACTCATACGCAGGATCTACGAAGAAGGAGTATGGCCAGATAACTTTGTGAAAACAGTATTGATTCCTATCCCGAAAAAGAAGAATGCATCTGAATGCGAGGACTACAGAACAATAAGTTTAATTACACACGCAGACAAAGTTTTACTTCGAACTATCAATATAAGGTTGGAGAGTAAGGCCAATAACTGCTTAGGCGATGACCAGTTTGAGTTCAGGAAGGGAAAGTCAACTGGGGATGCAATAGCGGTGGTGAGAACACTTATAGAAAGAAACATAGAGTATAATCAGGACGTTTTCGCATGCTTTATTGATTTTGAAAAGGCTTTCGATATAGTAAATTGGAGTAAACTAACGGAGATACTAGAGAAAATGGGAATAGATTGGCGAGACAGGAGACTAAATCGAAACTTATATATGACGCAAAGGGCGCAGGTGAGGGTGGCTGATGGTGAATCAGGGTGAGCAACTCTAGGTCGCGGGGTAAGGCAAGGGTGTCCGTTGTCGCCGTTGCTTTTCAACATTTATGCTGAGGAAATGGTAAGACAGGCATGGGAAGAACTTGAGGTTGGAGTGAAAGTGGGAGGGCATCTTATAAAATCGGTTAGATACGCGGACGATCAGGCATTGGTTAGTGGATCTTCGAAGAGACAACAAGCTTTGGTAGATGCTTTAGATATGCAGTGCGGGATATTCGGAATGAAGATAAATCATAAGAAAACAAAAGTAATGAGATTCTCTAGGACGAAGAAAGCGGAGCTTGTGATTAAAGTTGGAGGACACAAACTGGAGCAAGTAGAGCAGTTTAATTACTTAGGGAGCAAGCTAGAGGAAAACGGGCATAGTAGTAAAGACATACGGAAGAGAATAGCGCTAGCTAAGGAGGTGTTTAGTAATAGAAGAGAGCTGATGACGGGGACACTGGGTAAGGATGTAAAGAAGAGGTTGGTGAAGAATTTGATATGGAGCGTAGCGTTGTATTGGGCAGAAACGTGGACCGTGAGAAAAGAGGACGAGAATAGGCTGCAGGCATGTGAGATGTGGGTGTGGAGAAGAAGGGAGAAGGTTTGATGGGCGGAAAGGAAGACTAACGAGGAAATGCTGGAGATGGTGGACGAGGAAAGGAATTTTTTGAATGAATCCCGGGAAAGGCAGGGTAAATGGCTGAAGGAGGAAGAATAAAGGGTGATGGGTTGCTGAAGAGTGTGATAGAGGGAAGGATGTTGGGCAAGTGGGGAAGGGGAAGAAAGAGAATAGGTTAAATGAACGGGATGAAGAAGGGCAGGTCTTATGCAGAGGCAAAAAGGATATATTAGAGGGAGATAGGACCCGGAATGTGTAAAAAGGCCGGGAGCAGATTCTATGACATTCAACAAAACCTACCTTTACCGGTATAATACCTTATAAAAATAAATAGTTCAACATTACCTTCATAACGTAACTTTTGTTAAACTTTCCCAATTTTTTCATCATATGGCAGCCGAAACTATTTATTTCAGAGCTCTAGCAGGTTCGCCATCGTCAGTGAATATCGTCACACATTAATCTATTCAAATTGCTTGAAAAATCGCCGGAAAATGCGCAACGTTCCAAACACTTAATCCGAAGCGCTACAATGCTCTCTATCGCAGCAAGTAAATAGAGAAGCCACTCAGAAAGTAGATATATATATGATTGAAACACGTAAAAAGTTGACTCGCCCGTCCATAAAGTGTTAAGGAGACTGGCATGTCTGCGTCAGTATTGCATTGAAATGGATGGACTGTAATGAAGGATTTCGTTTTTTCCCGGTGAACATTACAGATGAAGTCTTCTCGGGTTGTCAGCCAGGTCAGGATGAGGATTACTGCCTGCGTTTCGAAGGCCTTCATTGCCATCGTCATCAGGGCTTAGATGGCAGAGAAGGCCATCGAAACGTTTGCAGGAATGGCCATCCTGACCTGGCTGATAACCCGAGAAGACTTCATCAGTGGATGGACCGTAGTTTTTCGTTGATTTATGGACGGACAGTTAGTGTTCTTCATATGTAAATCGGCCGTTTAAATTGTGGAAATAACTCTAGTACATCATAATTTCGCACATGAAATGATGTTGATTATCCAAAACTCTACCAAACGTCTGGTAGAATATCCAAGGTATGTTAAAACGCTACCTTTCTTCTAATCTGTCTAATTCTTGTCTCAATGTGTATTTTTCCTCTTGGGTTTATCCACCCAAGCGTATGTTCAAAACTTCAAGGAAGTTATTCATTGAAGACCACGACGATACGTTGAAATCTTTGCGGTACTATGACAGGTTTTACTTACCAGAAAATAATATGTTTAGTCTGACATGTGCCAAAATATCTTTTTATCGATGTTCTACTACGCCTAACCATTTTATGATCCTGACTCATTCATAATTTAGCATATCGATAAACATGACGAAAAAGAAAAATCTCTTTTAAATTCCACGCTGAAGACTTTTATTACCGACCAAGGTTTCGATTGCCATGCAAACATTTTCAAAGGTGATTATGTTACTGACTGATTTCTTTCATTGCAAAGTATGACTTTACATCGAATAAATATTTTACGTGTGATAAGTCAATTTTAGCTGGTGATTTTATTTGCGGATGTTTGTATTTTGAATCACTTCCTCAAACCTTTGAAAATGATTGCAAGGCAATCAAAACCTAGGTCGATAATAGGAGTCTTCCTTAAATTGTCTCCGCGTTTCCTGTAAATGTTATGTGAAGCAGTTTTTATTACATTTTGTTGCTTTTTTTCTGAATATTATGTCCTGATTGCGCTGAAAAAAGCAATAAAAATATATAAATTGGTTAATTTTTAGAGGTTTCATGTTTTAGGGAAACATATTAATAGTTTGTATCGGGTATTATGGTATTGGGATATTGACTTTGTAATAAATACATAAAGAAGGGAACACTGCTTGCGAAATAAGCGTTCAGAAATAAGATGGAGCTGGTGAAGGTGACCTGGGGTGAAGATTTGAAGAAGAGGCTGGCGAACTATTTAATTTGCACGGGACAGAAATGTGGAATGCGAATCAGCGACAGAGACGAAATAACAATACATCGATTAGAACCTACGCTGCTGAGTGGAATTCTTAGCCATCTTTCAATTTTATCTGCACAAATTTTGTTGAAGAGAAAAACGAAAGGGGGCGTTGGGCAATTTTCGTTCCGAGTCGGAGCGAAATATTTCTGAATGCATTTAAATTAGTGGAATAGTTTCTCAGTCTCTCTGATATATTTTCTTCATTGCGAAAACTCTTGTGTGTGTGCCTCGCTTGTCGCTCTTATTTTTTTATGCTTGCATTGTTCCGGCCATTTCTCGTATTCGGAAGTCGCGTCGCGTCGAAGAAAGAGTCTTGTGCATGGAAATACCTCGAATTGGAATTTACTCGAAACAAAGGGTGATTCGTATTGTACTTACGGAATTTCCCCGTGCATTCCTCCTATTCCCACACGTTCCTAATCCTCTTTCTTCCCGTCACAGTTCCTGTCTGCTATTTTTGAGTAGAATCGCACGTGTACTAAGACTCGTTGTGTTTTCTTTCTTGTTGCCGTGGCAAAGTCGTAAACGAGCTTTTCCTAAATAGCAAGCTTTCTTCTTATTGAGTCGCAAGTGTATGTCAGTGAATTAAAAAAGATCACTGCTACTCCGTTCCATTTTACCCGCGCCAGCGAGTTATGCTGTGCGAAATAAGAGAAACGTGCCTACATGGCACGTCTCTCTTATTTCGAACGTGGCACGGGCGTGCCACGTTCCCCGCAGCGAAATCGTCGTATACCCGTCTCTTAATTCATCTCTCGACTGCAGCGCTCGCGACGGCCAGCGGAAGCGCGATGGAGACGGATGACGTTGCAAAACAATACAATGGTGCCCTCGGACCTTTGGTCTCCTCTTGTTTCACTCGAGCCTCGGAGCAAGGCTCCAAGCGATTTCATACAAATTGTTGGAGAAAGACAAAAAAAGAGCTGTATTTGACCCAAATATGTGGCGATTTCTATTGTGTCTTTCCTTCGGATTATTTTCGCGTACCTTCTGTTTAATGACGACGATTTTCACGTAGTAAAGGTGGCATGGGGGTGAGCCAAAACTGCATTCCACCTTCTTGCTAGTGCTGTAACAAAATGTCGCTTTCGTTGCTGACAGTCCTTATCTAATGAGATTCATGACTATCATCCAAAATGTGCAAAATATTCCGCTGATATATTTAAACGACTATCTACTTCAGCCGCAGAGACATACTGCTGCGTCATTTTTATGGAAATAACGTGTTTTAACTTAAGTAGCTGTAGATAGCTGTTGCTAAAAAACTGAGTAGTTTTAATGTATCGATTCCTATATTTTATCACAAGCGAGTTCTCTTAGAAGCTTCTTAATTATAGTTTTCTAGCTGCTATAAATACAATTATATTTGATAGGAAATATTATTTTACGTAATTGTTTCAACGTCGTGTTTAGTATTTGAAAAATTTAGCGTATAGACACTGAGGACGCGTTTTTCTATAGGTATATAGAGTATTAATGAATACAAAATTTATTCATTCTAATTTGGATACACCTTGAGATCGTTTCTGATCTAAGCATAATATGGTCTTGTCATTATGTTGGAATAGGTCGCAACAGCCCAGCGGTTCCAGGCTATGTGAACGTTGAAAAAAATCTGTCGTTAAATACTAGTGATAACGGCGAATGACTCATTTTAGCTTTTTTGGGTCTATTGAGAAACTTCCGTCGCATCATGTCTCTTTACTTTTTCTCTATTTTTTTAATGTTCTATCTTATTTTTTGGATGATCTTGAGACATTTAAAAGCCTCAGAACATTCTGAATAGCTTGCCCAGCACAACATTTTATCGTCATTCATGAAGTCCATTCGGAATCTCCATCAACCGAACATGTTTGTGATATTTAATGATCGCATTTTTCTCTCTGGTGCTTTAATTGATTTTTTAATTCCTTCTCTCGGTTTAAAAATGGAAACCTAGAGCATGATGTCAAAGAATTTAACTTAATGAGGCTCGACTGATATGAGTTTTTTCGTCGGTAGTTGTGCATATTCTGCGCAGGAAATTTGATAACTTCATTAATATATAAACATAATGTGATCATTTGTGTCACATTTTTGATTTCAAATGACAAAATTGGTTTATTATATAAATTTTACTTAAATCGATTTTACAAACAAACTTAATTTAATAATTCGAACGTAAATTCTGAATTTTAAATGTAATTTGATCTGATAATTTTAACCTATGGATAAATTATGAGCGGAATTTATCATATCACGAAGCAATAATGTGTTGTAGGTAACGTGATAAGGCCGGTTGAATAGAGAATAATTGGAATGATAGGCAACATACGGACAGTCCTGTACCAGCCCGCAATATTTAAGCATCCAGGTCGGGGACATAAATATTTACTGGTAAGCTAACCGTCAATGGGTTAACTTAAATGGCATTATTTGGTAAGGAGCTCCATTGAGGTAAGAATTGGCTTTGAATGCCAACGCGTCAAAATGAAAGAGCAAACAAATTTCCCAGGAAGAATGTATCGGATGGAGATACCATTGACCTCTCATTATCCTCAATCAGGTCTTCTTTTCCCAATGCCTTAGTTTTTCCTCCCACACCTGCCTTCACAAGACTCGGTTCCCACTTCCAAAGTCAACGCCCACCCGTGGCACTCATCACTTTTGCGTTTCAAATGCGCTTACCGGACCACTGCTCGTGAGTGCCTTCGTTATGGCTGTGGGGATCAAGCTCAGTGATGAAGCATTCGACTGCAGACATTTTACACTCGATTCAGAATGAGAGGTCCCCAGTTCAAATCCTGTTGCTCCTCTGATTCTGTTTGGCAATCGTCTGAGGGACGTGCTCGAGTTTGGACATCTCTACCAGCATCCGTTGAATATTGTTGCTATACGTTACGCTATTTTCAAGTGAGTTTATCTATCTACTCATACTTGCTTGGTAATTCGTTTTCTTAGGATGTTTTTTCATCGACTCCTTGTTAAGGTTACCATATTTATGGCTTCAAAAGGTAGTCACCTGTAAAGGTAGGCATAAAAGGAAGAAGTATTACCTAGATCCCAGTTTTTTGCAGATGGAAATAATTGCCTCCTTTCAGTACTTCATTCTGAAGCTCGGCATATTTCCAACTTTTCCCCATGCCTCAATTACCGGACCACTGCGCTTATGTGTCTTCGTTATGGCCGAGAGGATTAAGCTCTGTAGTAGAACATTTGAATGCAGACATTCGACTTCAGATCGAGAGGAGGAACTCCAGGCTGTCATTCTGTAGGACTTAAATGTTAACATTTTCAATAAAATTAGTTTCTTTTATTTCTGTCAAAATTTATTATGAAACGTTATTAACCTATGAAGCCGAAAGAAATGGATAGGAATACATCTGTCGCAAGCATGAATTAGCCTCCTATTTCGGCAGACATTCATGGAGTTGTAGCTACTAGTGGTTTGAGTACCACAAAACATTTCATCCTACCCAAGAGGATTCCTTTCCATCCTCCGCTACTCAACATCCTACATTATATCACGGTCTTCGGAGTATATCTGCCCCTCATTGTCTGATCATGACTTTGAGTCCACCCTCCATTGATTCCTGATCTTAAGGTGAAGGTATGAAAGGTTTGTCGCCTTCCTGGCGTTGCTATGTGGAATGTTCGTTTTAACTCTTCTCAAAGTTATTCATGATTGTCTGCTTTACGAAAGGAAACAATGCGTCCTCAGTCTCGTTAACAATAGAATTTCTTAAGCCTCGAAACAATAGAATAAGTCTCTTATCAAATCGACCCCATAGTGAAGAATTTTTCCCTCTGCTAAGCCAAGGAAGCGTTCCCAATTCAATTGAAATCTAGTTTGTGTCTTAATTACTCTGCACAGTGCACTATGGTGTAATAATTCAGTTATTTCATCGTCATGAAAGTAATAATGTTTCGTTATTTATTAAATTTTAGCTACGTAAGTCATGAATTCCGATACTACTCCATACTGTCGTTCTATAGGATAATATTATTAGCAACTTCTTCAATAAAATTAGTTTCCATTATTCATGACAAAATATACCATGAATCGTTACCAACTTATTGCCATAAAAAATGGACAGGAATTCAACCGTCGCAGGCATTAATTAGTTTCCCATTCCGTCCGATTTTAAATTTAGAAATTACTTATTGATCCAGCCGGATTGGTGCGTCCTGATTTTTTGAGGATCTTGTCCAAAATGATCTATAATTTACTTTTGAAAATGACCTATAAGTTACTTTTGAAAATGATCAATGACTTCAAATGCAACTGAAGCTACTAATGGTTTGAATACCACGAGTGGAAACTTTTCAACCCTGTGTATCCTACTCAACGCGAAGCAGGACGAACAAATATTAATGATTTACTCTACTATTACGTAGTTTATCTTAGTTTGAAGTCTTATTCCTGTTGAGCTTATTCAACCCCTTGTCACCCAGGTAACGTTCCATAACTCATTAATTAGGGTGATGCTGAGGGCTTTTAAGTAGAGTAAAATTCACTATAGATTTTAACTGGACCTATAGATCCCTGTCAAAGTACACTGTGTCTTTTTTCAATTCAGTATACGTCTCTTCGTAAAGACGAGCATATCTCCCACCACCATCATATCTTTTCATGCCTTAAAATCTCTTCTCGGTGGAAATATTTACGTGATTCATTTCTCTTCACTCTCTTCTGCAATAAATAGTCAATCTATCTTTTTTCCATGCTTAAATCCAAATCAGTCTCTGTTTTTAGAATTAGACCACTAAAACTGACCCCTCCTACCTCTTACGCCCTAAACCTCGGAGAAATACTTACCATTATTCTCTCATCTTTGGTTCTAATCTCTGGAATTCTTTCCCGTTATCTATTAAACAATTCTTCCCCTCTGTTTATTTAATCTAATTTAAAACTATTTAATTATTACTATAATGACCATATAGGTCAACAAATAAATTTTGTATCTATTATAGAATTATCTGTTTTGCATAATTATGTGAGAGTTTTTTGTTTCTTTCTTATCTCTTTCTACTTGATATTATATTTTCCATTTTGTGTTTATTGTTACTTATCTGTGGCTGTGAAATTTTAGTTTTTACCCCTGTACGATGTTGGCCAGGTATATTTTTTGTTCTTTTTTTTGTAAAAAGCAGAATTTGATATGTATTTTCTGTTTTACTTTTATGGGGAAATTCCGAGCATTATAAAACTTATTCTCTTCTATTCTACCCCTCTTCATCCCTCTCAAGAAGCCAAAAATCCAATTCCATTCCATAATTCCAATAATCTTTTTTGCCTCCTCCTGATCTCATGCGAAAGTATTCCGCCTTCTCTCACCGTGCGAGGCACTTTCTCTTTCGTCTGTCATAAGTGATAGAAATAACCTTCCATCGTACACCATTCTCGTCACTTAATCTGGAGGTAAAATACTAAAAATTTGATAAGAATCCAAGGAGGAAATGACTTTTCGGAATTTTTCGGGTTTATCTGGGAACGGATAATGATCGCTGGGGAGAAATCTCTCAGGTGATATTAAAAGGAAAAAAAGGTGTTAATTTGACGGAAAGTGTGACTGTGGAGCTTCAACGACTCGATGAGGAAAAAAAATGGATACAATCGATTCTTCCACTCTTTTACCGATTCTAATCACGGTGGCTTTTGACAAAGATTATCGCTCAAAGGAAAAAGGAATTGCTTTTGTGATCCAAGGGTAAAAGGGACGAAAAAGAAAGCGTTGATACGAAAAGCATGAGCTCCCCAATGAATTATTCAAATTTCAGTCTCGACGAATTTCTGAGTGAGATAAGTGTTAAGCCAGGTGAGGAAAAAGTGCTTACGCTTCGATAAATGCGCCACTCAAACGTGCGAATAAACTTTCGTCCCATTAATCTTTCCTTTATCACACCAAACTTGAGGTAATGATAATATTTGACTATGTATGTATTCATTTCTATTTTTATCGTTCACCTAGTTTCAAGGCCTTTTGACTCTATGCTTGATTTTTCACGTACAATAAGTGACCATAATAGTTGCGATGGGTCAGTTCTAGAAGATTTGACTCGATTCGACTAGGTGAAATAGGTTCTTTCAATTGTGCTAATTTGATCTCTTTGATTAATTGAATTATTGAATTTATTCTGATTAATTGAATAATTGATTGAAAATATGAAGGATCTCAGATTTTCCCGGCGTATCTGCTGGATTAAGGTTTCTCGGGTATTCCACCGGGTGAGCAGTTCCATGGGGCTCAACGTTTCGGAGAACGACTTGTCCTCCATCTTCAGGGGGTTCAGCTTCCTGCTCCAGCTCCATCTTCAGGGGGGAAGCTGAACCCTGAAGGAATATACAGATAGATGTGAACCAGCGCGAGAATGAATAGGGGGTTCTGGAATGCAGAAGCACTCAGTTTATATCAGAACCACGCACGGTACCCTGCTCCAGCTCTATCTTCAGGGGGGAAGCTGAACCCCCTGAAGATGGAGGACAAGTCGTTCTCCGAAACGTTGGGCCCCATGGACCTGCTCACCCGGTGGAATACCCGAGAAACCTTTATCCAGTGCTAAATATATTAACATCATTATTCGCTACTAACCTCGCATATAATCTCTGGCGTGATATACTCTTGCATGATTTAGTAACTTGCAGCGCTATTTATCTGTCGTATTAATAATACTAACCAGTGAATGTATCTTAAGTAGTGTATTGCATGGTAGCGTGTTCTTGTATGTATCACTCTCCTAGTTTCTTGTCTGACCTCGCAGTGTTTTCCTGACTGCTTTTGGCCTGCCCCTGGCATCCGGGGGAACGTGCGTGGTTCTGATATAAACTGAGTGCTTCTGCATTCCAGAACCCCCTATTCATTCTCGCGCTGGTTCACATCTATCTGTATATTCCTTTTCCAATATTTATCCCTATCTTTCCATATTTATTCTGCAATCATTGATGGATACTTTTGAAATGCAGAGCGGGATGCTCGGAATGAAGATGAACCATAAGAAAAGAAACTAATGAAATTCTCTGGGATAAGGAAAGCGAGAATGATAATCAAAGTTGGAGGACACAAACTCGAGCATGTATAGCATTTTTATTTCTAAGGTAGTATGCTAGAAGAAATCGGACGTAGTAGCAAAACATGCGGAAGAAAATAGCACTAGCTAAGGACGCATTTAGTAATACAAGACGGTTAATGACTGGGACGTTCGGCTGCGATGTGAAGAGGAGGTTGGTGAAGAGCTTGAAAGGCGTTGTATGGGGCAGAAGCCTGGACCCTCAGAAAGGAGGATAGGAATAGGCTGAAGGCATTTGAGATGTGGGTGTGGAGAAGGATGGAGAAGGTGAGGTGAAAGCAATCGAAGACTGACGATGAAGTGGTTGAGATGGTGGGCGAGGAAAGAATAATTTTGAATGAAATCCGGGATTGGCAGTACAGGTAAAAAGAGGATGCAATAAGGTGCGATGGGTTGCTCAAGAGGGTGGTAGAGGGATGGATGTTGGGCAGGCTGGGAAGGGGAAGAAAGTGAATGGTTTCATGGACGGGATGAAGAAGGATGAATCGCATGCAGAAGCGAAGAAAGATATAACTGAGGTAAATAGGGCCCTGAATACTTAGAATACCGGGAGGAGATTCTCTGACATTAGACAAAACCTACCTTTACCGATAGAATACTTTAAAAAAAGATTATATTTTATGAAATAGTTCATTAGCAATTATTGGAAAAATTTATCGCGCATCCATGAGGAACAGCCGTATTTTGCTCTCATCATATGTGACGTATTGAAAGAGTGAATGATGATGCATTACAGTTAGAAACATAGGATATTTCAGTGAGGTAGGTTAAAATGAAAGAGGCTAAATATCTTATAATATGTTAACAGCTCAAGTTTCAATCCCCTCAAGCCTGAATCACACGATACTTGACCATGTACAAGTCCGAGGATGCTAGCGAGTACTGGATTTCTGATACGAAACCTAGAATGCTTGAAACCTTCCTAGGAGCTATCACACGATACTTCAACTTGCACAAGGTCTGTTTAATATACATATATTTGATCTAGTACAGTCGCGGAAGGAGTTTGACGAGTGAAATGGATGATTTCGAACGAAGACGACGGCTTTTAGCCGCTGCAACTGCCGTAATAGCAGGAGTAGGGGCAAGACTGCTTCAAAAATGTTAATTCTCGATTAAAACCTCAATTACCTCAGGTACCCCAGCCATTGTGTATTGTTGTGAGGTTTGAGTTGTTTATTTGATCGCGGGAAATTGTAATTGTCGCGAGGGACTATGGAGGCGCTGACAAAAAATTGACGACCGCATTGCAAAGAGCAAAGGTGATTGGTCGGCGGCTACTAGGTCCTACTACGAGCAAGTATCAAACTAGTACCGCTCCAATTACGAAAGCAAGGATACCAGCTAGTATGCTAGCGATCATGCAGGATTTCCAGCATGCTTGGTCTGTATCAAACGATCCTTGACCTTGCACAAGTCTTAGTATTCTAGCTAGCATCCTCGGACTTGTACAAGGTCAAGTATCGTGTGATTCAGGCTTTAGATGAATTATTACTACCCCGCTTCATCCCGTCCGTGAAATTTGTTCTCTTTATTACCTTTCCCCGCTTACCCAGTACCCTCCCCTCTACCGCAGCCTTAAGGTGGCTATGTCCTGAATACGTGAATCAAGACGAGTGATAAGTTACCCATTTTTATTTATCCAGGAAAAAAGTCCTCCATTCGCGGACGAGAAGGGTTACCTATTGAAATCCAGAATTCCGATACAAAACCCACAAATTATTTCGCGGATATATTTTTAATAACCACAGTTGTCCAGCCGTAGGAACCGACTGCAGCGATATTTGCGTGGAACCAGCACATTTTGACCTCAACTTCGGCAGTAATATAGTATTAACTTTTCAGAATGGCTGTCAAGGTGCCTATGTTTTATTTTTATTTTACTCCATGTACTTTTTGCTCCTTATAAACAGTTTAAATTAAATTTCGTCGTTCGACGCTTTTCTGTTGTAATCTGAAGAGTCTCCATGTGAGCTCATATTACAATCCCCGGCTTTGAGCCTCAATTAATGTAAAACTGGCCCGTAAATCCTAATTTCTATATATTTTATGTAGTCTTATAATTTTCGTCTCATTTCATAAATCGCACTTGAAAAATGCTGGAATAAAGTTTTTGGAAAATCTCTAATTTGTGACTCTGAGGTCAGACCCACCAATAATAACCCTTTGCCTTTTACTACGTCATCCAACCGCTTACTCATCCTCTTCCTAATCTTCTCTATTTATTTATATTTTATTTATTTATTAAAAAAAGATCACATGCAGCGTCAAGCCATTTTATTGTGAACAAATAACAAGCAAAATATTCTCCACTTTCTCAGGCGAGATATCGTAGAACAGCATAATGAGTAATGAAGCTCAAACGATTTCGTACTGTCTACTAATTTTTATCTCACCTCTTCGTTTGTTTCGACTGACTAGCAGTCATCAGTCTTGCCTGATGATGACTGCTAGTCAGTCGAAACACGTGTAGCAAGAGGTGAAATAAAAATTAGTAGACAGTACGAAATCGTTTGAGCTTCATTAAGCAAAATAGGGTACAAAAACAAGATCGTAAAAGGAAGATGGTAATAAATAATAGTCCGAAATGGGGAGATAATAAAATATTACTTTTTCTGGAAACGACGTATGGCTAGGTTAGTGAAGACATGGAAGATAAGGTGAAAGGGTCGATGTTCTCAGTATGGGAATTTACAAGAGAAGAGAGGTGAGTGGTAATCTGGGAGTAGGGATGTGGAGCAATGAGTGAGTTCAGTTGGGTCGGTTGGGCAACGTGAAATTCATCTTAGAAACAACGTCGGGACAGTCACTGGGTGATTTCGGTATGCAATGGATAAGTGTGAGATCAGCGTTGAGGAAGATATTATCAAGAGTATTAACGGAGAATGAGGCTAATATGGTTTCAGAGCATAGGTTGCGGAGATTTGGCGCTCTATTTTTAGCAAGAATTCACTGATATGTTGCAGAGATTTTACATTAGTTGGGGCAGATATCGACCATATAGGGGAACTGTAGGAATTGGTAGAACAATAATTGTGAAATCGGTCTGAAATGCTCTGGGATCTCTAATACGTGTGTAACGGTATTATAGGCCTAACAGGGACATGACTTTACTCTTTATGGTATGGATGTGGTTGGCATATAGAAATTTCTGGTCCGTTATTACTCCAAGATCTTTCACTGATGAAATTCTGGTCAATGGGGTGGAGTCAGTTTTGAGGATAATATTATCAAGTTTATTAACGGATAGTGAGGACAAGATAGCAGAAACGGGTGGGTTTCGGAGATTAGGCACTCTGTTTGTTACAAATGTGTGAAAAAGTTAGTGATATGTTGCAGAGATTAACATTAGTTTGGGCTGACATCGACCATTTAGGGGAACTCTAGTAATATCCTCCCCTCTTACAACATACCAAGCGTTACCGCATTCGTCTTCATTTCCACCCGCCGTACATTCTCCGCTCTCCTCCTCACGCCCGCATCTGGAACGACTGCAGCGTAGTCTGGTCTTCTTTTCTCAGAATCCCCGTTTCTATACCATATAATACCCTCAATATTAAACTCTCCTCTACCTTTTCTGTACGTTCTTACTCAATGTTCTCGTCACCAGCTCCCTTCTACTACTGAACGCTCCTTTCGATGGCGCAATCCTACTTTTAATATCTTCGCTGCTATTCGCGGGGAAAGTATCACGCGATGCAGACAATATCCCAGGACGTGCTGCGCCTTGCTGTGCTATTGCTATTAGTTTCGTGCGGATATGGGAAGAGGTCAACGCCGTTTCTTTTTCGCGTTCGTCGCGAACGTGCTGGCGCTCTTCCCACAATACCCCGCGCGGAACGCGTTGGCGTGATGTCCATCCGTTTGCACCTCCGGTGGCCTTCACGACCAGTAAAAGCGCTATAAACCCTGAGTTGACATTCTATTCGTGATATAAAGATGTCATTATGGCACCAGGACGAAACGTTTTGTTAGAGTAATTTTTTTGTAAGTACTTTCGCAGGGATTTACGATGTACATCGCCTCCCATGCCCTTTTCATTCATATTCCGAGTTACTGGTAAATTGCAAGTGTTGTTTAAGTTGCTGATCCATATTCTGTGTCACGACTATAATGTACAATGTATTATAACGAAGAACTCGTGCCAGTATTTTCAGATGCCCTAGTCTTCATGATGAAATTCCTTGGGTTTTGATTTTTTCCTGTTGTCACTTGTTTTACGCGAACGAATCGTACTTGGATGCCAATGCCAATAATGCCAGTGTGGATGAATATAGGCGTAGTTTGAACCATTGCTATGCCCTTTCATTGGTAGTGACATACTGGAAAAAAGTGCATTAAACATGCATGCTTTGATGAGCATTGTCAGATTCCCGGTTAAAAATCATTCTGCTCGGTGAATTTCAAAATTACATTTATTTTCACCTAGCAGATAACCGATTACGAAGTACTAATGCTCTCGACTAAAGAGAGGGTAAACTTTGTTCAATTGTAGCTACTTGTGAACAATTTAACGCCTTCGCACGTTTCACCAGGTAGGAAGTGTCTGTTAATGCACGTAAATCCGTGACTTAGTACCTCTAACGTTTGGGTGTTTCGATGTCGCCATACAATACCTACTGTGTATTTTACTGTGATTGTGAGTTGATGCTAATATAATGTAGTTTTTAGCGTTTCGTCATTTTTTTACACGTATTAAGATGAGACCACATCCGGAAATATATAAGATTATAAATTAGATTATCTATTGATCAAAAACATGAACCATTGAAATAGCTGATCAGAAAAAAATTTAAGGATGTTATGATTTGTTGGAGAATGCTGAAGATAAAATGAACAGATAAAATACGAAATGAAGAAGTATGCAGAAGTGGAAAAGGTCATATGGAAGTAAATGCTGAGAAGAACACACAGATAGATTGGGTCCGCCTTGGGATTGGGTTTCCACAATGGGGTTTGAAGGATCTTATTGAAGGAAAAATACAGGAAAAAGTCCTTAGAAGGAGGCCTAGGGATAAAGAAATAGACTAAATGAAGAGGAAAGTAAGAATGAAGAACTAACAGGTTGTAAAGCATTAGTTAGACAAGGAGCAAAAAACAAAAGGAGCATTAGTTAGAAAGAGAAAGACTGCCTTCAACCAAACTTGGCACTAAATAACCGATAAGGATGACCATTACAAATACGATGATAGCTTAAAATTGTAAACATGACTTACAAAATAATGGAAAAATACTCGTCAACATTGTTGTTCATTAATTTACTCAATATACCCGCATAAAAGAAGGGCAAGTGAGCAATTTAATTTTTTTAGAGAGTTGGTCTTTGACTTTACTGTTGAATATGTTACATGATATAGTAGAAGGAATGATATAGCTGGGAAAGGAGGGATGTAATGTAGGTGAGCGCTTGGTGAGTGAAAGTTAAGGAGCATATAGACTAATAGGTGTATACCATTGGTTGAGTTATTGACAAGAGACAGCAATTCAGAAAAAAATATTGAGTTAAGTGTTAAAAGTTTATTTGAAAAAGCAATATAAAATTATATTATCGTAAGTAAACGCTTAAGTTACCCTTAAGTAAACGCTCTTCCAAAATTTTCCTAGTGCAAAAAAAAGACAATTTTAGAACATGGGCTACGGAACTTTCAGAGCCCTGCGATACGGGCGGAAGGAATGATGTTTGGTGTGGAAAATCAGTCAAAAATCCCTTCTAATTTCTGACGAAATGAGCGCGTCATGAAGTTGAACGGCTCACCAATAGCTGGGCTACTTTCACTTTGAGACCTAAAATGGAGTTGCTTCTCGTAAGAATAATATCAAAGGGTGATGTTAAGCATTTACATGATAGCCTTGCCTGTGTGTGCATCGTTTCTTATTCACGAAGTGGTTTGATTCACCTAAGTCACTCTTCTTTCGCTCTGTCATTTTCCTTTACGGTTTCTTTTACGTTACAGTTTCTTTTAAGCGAGGTCGTAAGATTCTCCTTATTCACTCTTCTTCTTTACCTCTGTCATTTTCCTTCATCTCTGCCACTTATATGTCCCCTAATTGCCCTTCAGGTCTGCCCAAGGAATTTTTGCGAGAGCTATACTTTATTTTTTTTAGAGCCGCGTGGCCGTGATAAATTTACGAACCGATTCGCCTCCCTGTTACATGAATCATGCTCATTCAAATCGAGGATTCAATTGCTTTAGCAGCAATCCACTGTTTCCTGTGCCTGCTGATGGCGTATCTACCTTAACTCCGCTCTCATCAAACAGTCGTCCCTTTCGGAAACGCGGCAGCGCGACGGGAGACCGAGATTTAATGGATATACGCTTTCCTCGCCATTACCAATTCGGAAAGGACTTTTCCCGAGTAGCAGGCGCGTGTTGGCCGATTGGAAGCATCGACGGACGCGTTTATTTCCCGTGGGAGGGGAATCACGGGATTCAGGAGCAACGAACGGCTGAAATAAAAGACGGTCCGTGAGCGTAATGACTTCGGTCGTGCATCGCATTGCGGATGAAATGGACGCTTCAGCAGTCGTGTGCAGAGTAGTGCTCAGTCATTTCTGTGCCAGAGTCAAGAATGAAAAATTACACCCTGCCCTTATATATCTACATCTAATTATTACCCTGCAAGCCACCACAAGGGTGTTTGGTAGGGGGTGACTTATCACCAATATGCACTACAGTGTAGGAACTAGCTAATAGCAATATAACCCACACCAATAGCTTATACCAATATAACTCACACCACGAGCATGCTACAAGTGCTACAGAAACTACCAAACCGATCGAAAATGCAACTATGTAAACGTGAAAGGAGATTCATGCCGGGAACATGCAAAACATGGTGTTAGCTCTACTCGGCGGATTCAGAAACATGATTTGGGGGCATATGAATTAATCAGCTACCCTACCTGTCAACTAATCTAATTCAAAGTCTTAACGCAGCATTTATGGTCCCTTATCGATCGCGGGAAAAACGACATTTTTAACCTCTCTGTTCTACAATTTATTTCCCTTATTTCATTCTCATGATCTGATTTGCCATAGTTATATTGGAGTTCGTAAGATATTGAAAACTTCGTCTGAAAATAAATCGTTTTTGAATTGACCCAAAACATTGAGTCTACTTTTCAATCAACGATTATTATTATATATTTATTTATTGCTTTACTGAAAATAATTTATTTCCCTTATTCATTACTGAAAGCGATTATTATTATATATTCAATTAAGTCATATATTAAATATATATTTTAAAATTTTATATTTGTGTATTAAAGAAAATGACTAATTTATAATACATTAATGCCAACGTTTGTAAAGCATTAAAAATTGAAAAAATAAATAAAATTTGGTTTTAGGCGTAAATGTATGGAAATTTTTAACATACTGATGGTAACTTGTAACTTTGTTATTTCGCATACCTTTATTTGGAACGATCCGGGTTTTGACGATCAACGGTGTCTTCAGGTGGCCTAATTACAAAGTTACAGGTTATCATAATTTTTTTTAACAAATTCCATAAAGTTATGCCTGAAACCATCAAATTTTAGCGATTTATTGTCATCGTTCATGCATTAAACACGTTGACTGATGACAGAGTTACATGTCATCATCATTAAGTTAAATTTGTATTTGTGTGATATTTATTTTCATAAGCTATATTTCATTCTTATTTCTTCTCATTTTTTTCAAGACTTGGAAAGTAAACAATACCAATGTGGGATAAGTATCCAAGTAAACAATACCAACGTGGGATATGCTTCCATGTGAAGTAAGGCGATATTTAAATTCTAACTGTTAGGGGAAACAAGAATAAATAGTAGTTTCTACAATTTTTTTGCTTTTCCGATTTGACTAATTCGTTATTTAACAATAAGTTCGGTTAAATAACAATAAAAAAAATTGATAATCTCAGAAATGAAAGAAATACCTGTAAAAGGAGTCTGCGCTACACAGTTTGAAGTTTGCACGTTATTTAGAAGATGAATGTAAGCTTGTTTTATGTAAAATAGGCACTTTTTTACAAAGCTCTAACGAAGCGGTATCTGAGTGCATTTATTTTGCAATTTCATTCATTTCATTTGAGTATTCTACCAGTTGATTAGTGGGTTTTAGGACAGTATTTGTCCCAGCTTGCTAATTTCTGGCATATCCATATATTTTCATTCCTATGGATGACCCGCCATTAGGTCTCTCATGAATTCCTTGCATGGTCTCCCTCCACTTATTACGTCCAGAATTCCTATCCCCTTCCTTTTTCTTCAACTCTTCCCTAGTGTTCTCCCCTTTACTACTCTCTTCAGCATTTCCTTTCCTTTCAGTACGCCCTCCATGCTTCTCTTCTGCTTCCTCCAAAACTCTGCTACTAGCTTCCTGTCCTCTCCAGCCATATCCCATACCTCCTCGTTCATCCTTCTCGCCACACAGCTCACCCTCTTCATCCTTCTCCACACCCAAATCTCAAACGCCTGAAGTCTACGTACATCCACCCTTCACAGTGACCCAGTCTCCGACCAATACCTCGCCATGCTCCATATTAGTCTTTAATAGACTTTTCTTTACGTCTCCACTCAGACCCCCCCCTTTTATCATTTCCCTCTTTCGCCATTTTTCAGGACAAATATAATGAAAAATACTGTTACAACTCCTAAAGAATGTTAAGTATCTCCTACGGACTTGTACCATCTCGTCTCGTTCCTCTTCGATCTGTCTGAGACACAAGCCACTACCAGGGGTTATCGCAATTGGTTTTACCAGTCCAAATCTGCGTGTCATTCGAACGTGAAAGCATATTTTCTCCGCGTCAAGGTTGTAGCGACAGGAAGAAAGTTCAGAGAATAGCTTTCGTATAATAAATCTAAAAATTTAGGCTCCAATTCGTTTGCGACTTTGTAGGCGCAGAGGGATACAATATGAGAGGCACATTAGAGATTGAAACTAATAGAATCTGATAGAGAAATTACCTTAAAGGCGTGGTTATTTCTTTGACTCATCATCAATTTGACAATCATAGCAGTATATTCGAGCTTTTTCTGTTTTAAATTCAAATTCATATTGCTGTGGCCAACTTTTTCGACTCTCTTTCTTTCGTCAAAAAGTGAGGTAAAATGAAAACATTAAATCGAAAACTGCCAAGTAATTAGTTTCAAGAATTGTAAAGTAATATACCACGTTAATTTCCACACTCCATTTCACTCACACCGACAATATTTTTAGCACAAAATTCTGGTATTGTGCAGTTTTTAACTTTTCTGGACTGGCCTCATCTTCATCATTGGTCGTGCAATCGTACGATTGGTTGACTGTAGTCCTCCATCCTTCCCTATCTAATGTAAATAACGGAGATACTAGAGAAAATGGGAATAGATTGGCGAGACAGGAGACTAAATCGAAACTTATTTTATGACGCAAATGGCACAGGTGAGGGTGGCTGATAGTGAATCAGGGTGGAAAACTCTAGGTCGGGGAGTAAGGCAAGGGTGTCCGTTGTCGCCGTTGCTTATCAACATTGCTGAGGAAATGGTAAGACAGGCATGGGAAGAACTTGAGGTTGGAGTGAAAGTGGGAGGGCATCTTATAAAATCGGTTAGATACGCGGACGATCAGGCATTGGTTAGTGGATCGTCGAAGAGACTTCAAGCTTTGGTAGATGCTTTAGATATGCAGTGCGGGATATTCGGAATGAAGAAAGCGAAGCTTGTGATCAAAGTTGGAGGACACAAACTGGAGCAAGTAGAACAGTTTAATTACTTAGGGAGCACGCTAGAGGAAAACGGGCATAGTAGTAAAGACATACGGAAGAGAATAGCGCTAGGTAAGGAGACGTTTAGTAATAGAAGAGAGCTGATGACGGGGACACTGGGTAAGGATGTAAAGAAGAGGTTGGTGAAGAGTTTGATATGGAGCGTAGCGTTGTATTGGGCAGAAACGTGGACCGTGAGAAAGGAGGACGAGAATAGGCTGCAGGCATTTGAGATGTGGGTGTGGAGAAGAAGGGAGAAGGTTAGATGGGCGGAAAGGAAGACTAACGAGGAAATGCTGGAGATGGTGGTTGAGGAAAGGAATCTTTTGAATGAATCCCGGGAAATGCAGGGTAGATTGCTGAAGGAGGTAATAAAGGGTGATGGGTTGCTGAAGAGTGTGATAGAGGGAAGGATGCTGTGCAAGCGGGGAAGGGGAAGAAAGAGAATAGGTTTCATGGACGGGATGAAGAAGGGCAGATCTTATGCAGAGGCCAAAGAGGATAAATTTGAGGGAGATAGGACCCGGAATGTATAAAATGCCGGGAGCGGATTCTCTGACATTCAACAAAACCAACCTTTACCGGTAGAATACCTTATAACAACTAAACAGTGAAAATCGCTCTGATAATGGTTCGAATTGACGAAACCATGCTCTGCATTGAGTGAAATAAAGAGTGGAAGTTAACTCAGTTTGTTATTTAACAATGTTTGACTCTCAAGTTCTCCGTAGAGTTGCGCCTGAGACATTTGCTAACGACCATCTAATCTTTCTTTTAGAATCCATATTAACTTGAATCTTAGTCAAGTGCCTCGCTCGACCTACCATCGGAACAGTTCTGATGTGGTTTTTTTATATGAAAAATATGGGGATTCTGCGCGTGGTAAAGGATGGGAGAAAATAGGGATAGGGACACTGCGCCGACGCTGGAAAATCCTCTCCCCCGCTCCCAAAAGAGGCGAATTGAATCGCTGGAGAGGAAATTTTAATCGTCGATCGGCTGACGGAAATTAGCCATACTGATTTACGCATCGCCGGAGATGCCACCTCCCTCTAGCGGGGATGAAGGGAGGGAGAGGAATAATTTACGGTGGTCGGCGAAGCGACGCGCTTATTGCGTCCAGTCATCGGTGGGTGGATGGACCATCGCGGGGGTGTGAGGTTGAAATGGATGCTGGAGGGAATAGCGTGGAAGGGTCAGAGGTCAACCTTCTCTCTCACAGGGACGCCAGCGCGTCGTTAATGTATGAATATATATACCCGTCGATATGTATAAAAAAACATTCTTGCAGAATACTCTCATTGAACAGATCCGACGCCTTGCTGGAAAAATCTTTCACTCCCCCGTACTCGCTATCCCTCAGGAGCGTACAGCCAGCTGTGATAGCGCATACACCGGTGACGATCTTAAATGCAAACAACTCGTCGAGATGGATGCAGCCTATCAGCTTTTCATGAATTTTCACGCACATTGAGAAATACTTGCCACGTTGCGTGTACTTAGTAGTAGTTGTCTAGTATATGGGATCCGTACGAGGAAGGTATGATAAAAGAATTAGAGCGCGTGGAAAGGAGATCCGCTAGGTTTGTTAAAGGCCGTTATGATAATTGTATAAGTGTTACGAGTTTAATAGAAGAACTAGGATGGGAATTACTATCAGAACGCAGGTTAAAATTTAGGTTAAACCTTTTAAGTAAATTCGAAACCGATTTGTTCACAGATGACGTTAGATATATATTGAGAACCCCTGCGTATTATGCTAGGTTTGATCATATAAACAAGATTAGAGAGATAGATTGTCGTACCGATAGATTAAAAATGTCAATATCACTCGTACTATAAGAGAGAACAATAGGCATCGTAGCAAAGGGATAGGTAGGTGAAATATAATTAGAGTAGTCTGTAGTGCATGATGCATGTAATAACAACCATTAATCCCTTTCTTATTATGTGGATACTAACCATGTGACCCTATTATACAGCATGCCTTCATTAAATATCCTAGTTGCATGTCAATAGTGCATGTTTGGTGATCTTCACCCCCTGCCACACACCCTCGTGGTGGCTCGCAGGGTAGTACGTAGATGTAGATGTACTTAAAATTACGAATATCTCCTTCTTATACCTCCTATTTCCTGTTGCTTACATTTAATATTTCCCTTGGAGCTTCATCATTGGTTGTTCAATCCTAAGATTAGTTGACTGCAGCATTCCGCCGTTTCCAATCTAATGCTAGTTCCCTTACCTCCTTATATCTCTTCCTGTGTACTTTCCTCTTTATTTGACGCACGAACTTCTTCCTGGGTGTTCCTCTGAGGACTTTTCTTCTATTTTTCCTTCAGTTTTGTCCTTCATAAACCCATTGTCTCAGGGTGTGTCCAACCCATCTTGTTCTTCTTTTCTGTATGGTGTTCCATATAATCCTTTCCTCTTCTAATCTTCTGTACACTTCGTCATTTGTTATTTTATCCGTACATTTTATTGTCACCATCCTACTCCAGCTCCAGATTTCCAAGGCTTCTAGTCTATTTCTGGTCGGCTTTTCCAATGGTCCTTGCTTTCGTAGAGTGCTACGTTCCACACGAATATTTTCACCTACTGTTTCATAGTTTGTAGTCCTATCTTCTTTGAGCACCACATTTGTCTTTTTCCGATGGGCGCCTTCTTAGTTTGGGCTATACTCCGCTTGATGTCCGTTGTACTTCTTCCGTCCCACGTGATGGTACATGTGGAAGCGTATAGTTTTTATTACTTTTAGAATTATTCACGGATCAAAGTGAGTTTAAATAGAAGAAAATAAACAGCATATAAAGCTGCATCAGCAACAAGCTACTTGCTCAACGTCTTATCACTCCTCTTCATCCCGTCCAAAGCCTGTTCTTTTTCTTCCCCCTCTCTAATTTTACCAAGATCTTCCCCTCTATTATGGCTCTGATAAACCTTCACCCCTGTTTACCTTCTCTAATCAACAATATTTCTTCGTCCTCATCTCCTTTAGAAGTACCGAACGTAAATTGTTAAAAACTGCTCCGAACGAACGTATAGTGTAACACAACTGTTATAGAGATTAAGGTGGGAGCCTATAGAGACTCGGAGGCTGCATGCTAGGCTAAGATTGCTTGATAAATTCAAGAGTGATGTGTTTCAGAGCGACACAGAGGATATTATCATGACGCTTCACTACATTGTAGGTCTGACGGATGCGTTAAAATAAGAGAGATCTCTGCCGAACAGATATATACAAAAACTCGTTCTTTCCGCGCACAATAAGCGACCACAGTAAAAACTGATGCCCTCTAAATACACTCCGCTAGTACGTGTCACCATTTCACCTCCAAAAATTTTACATCTTTACACGGCTGGTGACCTACCACCGCCTGCCACACGCCCATGCGGCGGCTCGCGGGGTAGTGTGTAGATGTAGAAATTCCAGCAATGTATTGGGGCAGATTAGGTGAATGGGCTCTACTATTATTCATTCGTCTCTAGAAATGGTGCCTGCATCGAATGTACACAAAAATACCGATGTATGTAGTTTTATTAAACTTTTTCCCTACTCTGTTGCTCACTGTCAGTGTTCATAAGAAATGTTTGACTCTATCTGTTGCTAAAGTGACCATTTTTCAAACAAGATTTCTCAAATTTTGAGACTATAGGGACTAGCCGCCATAATTATTTCACGGAGTCACCCATAAGGGCGAAAATTCCACGAAGATAAAATCTTTCGCCTTGACAGAGGACTCTTAATACCTAATACTACGTTCCGCTGTGGCTGAAGCCCGCCGGTGAAGGATAGGACACCTCGGTATCTTATCTGGCTAAAAAGCACTCAATTTTAAAGCGAGGAGCCAGGTTCGCGTCCCGTTTGAGGCGGTTGATATTTCCCCAGTGAAATATTCGCCAGATATTTTACGATTAAAATTTTTACCGTAAAGCCTGCTTTATGAGGAACCTCATGATAACTGCCGTTTCTCTTTCCATAAAAGCGTTTTACAAGAGAAAATATGATCGCCTTGCACAGAAAATCTTTACTGGATATTCATACATTGTGATTTGTGATAGGTCTAATTTTATACATTGATTGTACCATGAGAAAAATTCGGCCTGGACCGAGAATCGAACCAAAAACCTTTGGTTTGCCGGACCAATGCGCAGTCGTCCGGATAGAAGTCCGTGCTTACACACCAAAGTGCAATATAACTTATAACGTTACTGCTATGGAAGTAACTTCCATTTATTTCTCTTTAACTGCCGTAAAATTGTGTTTCCTCCTTGGAAAATCTTTTTGTTTTCTTATTGTCCATATCGGTTGGAAAAGTTACGATTAATCGAAATCGAAATATCTGAAAATCACCGTTTTACATAAGCATGCCTCCCTTTATTTTTACCCTTTAATTATTATTATCATTTCATGTGTATTTCATGCATTGCTTTTCGTTGGTGTTACTTTAGCTTTCTTTGTCTGTAGGTTTTCGCAGGTTTTTCACGCTCTCCTTTACATGTGGGTGTTTTCCTGCAGTGGGTTTTTTCGTCAAGGATATCACCTCCTCATTCCCTTACGTATTTTCCTCATATGTGTATATTTTTCATACTTCATCTACATCTGCATACTACTCCTTGAGCCGCCGCATGGGTATTTGGCAGGGGGTGGTCGGTCACCAGCCGTGTCAAAATGAAAAATGTTTGGAAATGAAATGTTGACATGTACTATGGGAATATATTTGGAGGAGCTCAGTTTTTATTGTGGTCGCTTATTGTGCGCGGAAAGAACGAGTTTTTGTACCTATCTGTTTGGTAGTGTATCTGTCTTATTTTATCGCTTCTTTCAGACATAGAGATGTCATATGGCGCCTATATATAGAGATGTCATATGTAGTTAGGCGTCATGATAATGTGCTCTGTGTCGCTCTGAAACACACCAGTTCTGATATATATATATATATATATATATATATATATATATATATATATATATATATATATATATATATATATATATATATATATATATCAGAACTGGTGTGTTTCAGAGCGACACAGAGCACATTATCATATATATATATATATATATATATATATATATATATATATATATATATATATATATATATATATATATATATATATATATATATATATATATATATAGTTCTTGCGAAGATTCCACGAACGTGGCAAACAATATAAATCTTCGTCACAGGGTGACACTAAACATAAAACATAAAAAAGCAAACTCACGAGTTAAAATTTTCGGTGGGTCGCCCGCACCTTCGTCAGTGATAGAATGAGGATGGAGGAGGAAGAATCGTATAGGAGGGGCAGTGAGGGGAAGGAGCAGGTAGGAGGGGTGGGGAAGGGCGGGGAGGGAAGAAGCCAAAGACCAATTCGGGAGAAAGAAACAATGTAGCGAAAGTGGGGGATAAAATTAATGGGAACGGTTGAGGCCAGGTGGACAGAGGGCGTTAAAAAATCTGATGCAACATTGTTCTAATGTCTTCAGACTAATGATAGTGGCTGTGGGCGGGAGGGAAGCCAGAATGGCTACATTGTAGCAGTCATCAAATTTTACATTGTGGGAGGCAGCATGTGTGGGGACAGAGAAAGAGAAGTTGGTTGAAGAGGGATTGCAAGAAGCACGGTGATTATTAATTCTAATATTGAGGGGGGTACTACAGAGCCCAATGTAAAAAGCTGTACATAATTTGCAAATAAGGATATAGACTATATTTGTTGTGGTACAGGAAGGGGAGGTAACAGAAGGAAGATAACGATTAACGAATTTTTTGGGTAATCGGTCTGTAATTAGAATTAAACAAGTTTTGCACCTAGGCCGGTTACAACGGGTGGCTGGAGCTTTAGAAATATTAAAAGATTTATGGAGGGGGTTAGTGGCTCTAAATATAGCAGACAGGTTCGGGGGACGTTTGTATACAACAGAGGGACATTTAGGGAATAAATTAGTAGTGGCAGGATTGCTGGAAAGTATTGGGAATAATTCTTTGAGGAGATGTTTTAGGGACTGTACGCCTGGGAAGAAAGTGGTGCAAATAGAAATATTGTTGTACTTAGGACAAGAAGTTGATTTAGGTTGGTACGGTTTCCTAAGGATTTTTTTATTTAAAAGGGATTCAGGGTAGCCCCTGCGAAGAAGAGACTGGTGTAGCTTGGAAAGAAAGCAATCAAGGGACTCCGGGTTGTTACAAATTCGATGACCTCTGATAGAAAGTGAGTATGGGAGGGAACGTTTGGTATGTGCGGGATGACAACTGCTGAAGTGAAGGTATTGCTGTTTATTAGTGGGCTTTATATGAACAGAAGTACTAAATTTACGGTTGGATAAAGCTACGTCGACATCTAGAAAGGTTATATGGGTGGAAGATATAGTAGAGGTAAATGATACAGAAGAGGAGTCATTGAGAGAGGAAATGAAGGAGTTTAGGGAGTCGATGTCATGTGTCCAGAGTAGAAAAATGTCATCTATGTAACTGAGCCACAGAAGGGGTTTAAAAGGGGCTTGGGAGAGGTAATTCTCTTCCAGAAGACCTAGAAAAAGATTGGCATAAGAAGGGCTAAAACGACTTCCCATGGCACAGCCCTTTGTTTGGAGGTAGTGAAGATCGTTGAAGGAGAAGGCATTGTGGGTAAGAATAAATTCAGAAAGTTGTAAGAGGAAGTCGGTACTGGGTATATGAGGAGTGGGGTGTTGGCTGAGAAAATGACGGATGGAACGGAGACCTTCTGAGTGGGGAATGGAAGTGTACAAGGAAGTGACATCTATAGGGGCCATCAAAAGTGGTGTATTATGTGGAAGTTTGACAGTTTTCAAATAATTTAGAAAGTGGTGTGTATCTTTAATAAATGAGGGCAGGGCATGAACGTGAGGCTGCAGATAGTGATCAACAAATGCCGAGATGCGTTCCGTAGGGGAACTGCAGGAGGAAACAATTGGACGGCCGGGGATGTTAGGTTTATGAATTTTAGGAAGGATGTAGAAATGAGGGGTTTTGGGGTGAGGAGCAGAGAGAAGGGAAAGGTCACACTTAGCCAAACCTTCTGTTGGACCTTTTTGGAGAAGGAGAGATGTTAACTTATTAGCAAAATCAAGAGTGGGATCTGAAGGAACAGGCCTGTAGGAGGAGGTATCTGAAAGTTGCCTTAGGGCTTCGTTTACATAGTCATTGGTGTTAAGGATGACTACTGTGGAACCTTTGTCAGCTTGGGTAATTACTATTTTGGGATTGTGGGTGAGTTGCTTGAGGGCCGCCGTTTCTTCTGAAGAGAGGTTGTGTTTGGGGTTAAGGGACTCAATGAAGGAAGAGTTGGAAATTTTAGAAAGAAGCTGGTTAGCAAAAATTTCAACTGGGTGATTAGAAGGAAGGGGTTTGGGTTCAAAAGAAGAAGGAGGTTTAAATTTGGTGAGAGCGGGGTGAATTGAGTTGGAGTTGGCTGGGTTAGAGGGTTGGGAACTCCAGTAAACCTTCCATTTAAGATTACGGCAAAAATTAATAGCGTCAGAAAGAATGTTAATGGGATTTACTATGGGTGTTGGTGAGAAAGAGAGACCTTTACTTAACAATGACAGTTCAGCTGGCCTTAGAGGCATGGGGGATAAGTTGACTACCTCTTGTTGCTGCGTATCTAGGGGAGTTTCCTCTGAAGGGGAAAAATCAAACGTCGAGGAAGAATCTTTAAACTGGGGGGTTCGCTGCGGAAACATCCGGGTGGTAGAAGGGGCTGGTGGAGAGAGATTAAAGAGGGTGGCTAGATCTGGTTTGTAGAGGAAAAGAGGAGGTGGAGTTGTGGATGGGATAGTTACGTGCATTGGCAAAGAGACGCCATGGTAAAGATATGAAGCATAAAGAGAGGACAACTTTTTGTAAGATTTCTGGCGTCGGAGGAAAAGAGAGTCTTGAGCTGATTGTAGGCATCTATTGATATACGGAAGATTTTTGGGGGATGAGAGGCTAATGATATTAATAAGGGAATGGATATTAGATTGATACTTGTGAACTAGTGATAAATATTGGGAGAGAACAAACAAACAAAAGGTGAACGATTGTTCATAAATGAATTTATGAAAGGACGGGTGAAGTGAAGGAGGCACTCCTGAAAAGGGGAATTTAATAAGAAGTCCATTGGGAATCACTCCTAAAGATAGGCATGAAGATAAAAACTCAGTATGGCAAGTAAATTGGGCTAGTTTAAGGGCTTGTTTCTTGATACTACGAAGCCAAAAAGGGGTCGGGTCAATGGCAGCCATTATAGGAAGGATGTGGGAAATAAGGAGAACGAGACCAGGATATGTCAAAGGTTAAAGGAAAGTAATAAAGAAACAGTGGTGAAGGGAGGATAGGACACTGAGAAAGGTTGTAGCGACTTACAGCACAGGAACTGAAGAAGCAGCTTGAAGAGAAAGGAATCTGCGATGCGCAGTTTTTATAAAGTTCTTGCGAAGATTCCACGAACGTGGCAAACAATATAAATCTTCGTCACAGGGTGACACTAAACATAAAACATAAAAAAGCAAACTCACGAGTTAAAATTTTCGGTGGGTCGCCCGCACCTTCGTCCTATATATATATATATATATATATATATATATATATATATATATATATATATATATATATATATATATATATATATATATATATATATAGTTCCGAAAGCTAGCTATGTAAGTGTGATCGTCTCTTTTTTTGTGTGTCTATCTCCTCCATCCTATCCACATCGTGTATATGTATATATATATATATATATATATATATATATACATATACATATATATATATATATATATATATATATATATATATATATATATATATATATATATATATATATCGTTCACTCATTCACTCAGACCGCACAGCGGCAAATATACTCATATAAATGTTTATACAGAAAGGTAGAAAGAAAGTGGATAGGAACACGTAAGATTTACAAAGACAATGGTGGTGTGAAGATGAAATGATGGCCGATTCCAAGCAGAAAAAATTCGACTGGACCGGGAATCGAACCACGGACCTTTGGATTTCGTGTCCAATGCTCAGACCACCAAGCTACCCAGTCTACTAAGAAACTGCTGGAATCGGCGGGGGGTTTATATGAACAAACACTCCCAAGGGCATGACCCACGAGAGCGGCCAATAGATGGCGCGCGGGCTGCTTATCACCCACCGGCAGAGAAGGAATGACATACACAGAAGGCGAAATGAAAGAATAACTCAAGCACACAGACAGTGGTGAAAGATATAGAACAGGCGTTTCGGGGTACGCTAACCCAAGTAGGAAATGACCCGTTCAGGGCATACAATCGTTCACTCATTCACTCAGACCGCACAGCGGCAAATATACTCATATAAATGTTTATACAGAAAGGTAGAAAGAAAGTGGATAGGAACACGTAAGATTTACAAAGACAATGGTGGTGTGAAGATGAAATGATGGCCGATTCCAAGCAGAAAAAATTCGACTGGACCGGGAATCGAACCACGGACCTTTGGATTTCGCGTCCAATGCTCAGACCACCAAGCTACCCAGTCTACTAAGAAACTGCTGGAATCGGCGGGGGGTTTATATGAACAAACACTCCCAAGGGCATGACCCACGAGAGCGGCCAATAGATGGCGCGCGGGCTGCTTATCACCCACCGGCAGAGAAGGAATGACATACACAGAAGGCGAAATGAAAGAATAACTCAAGCACACAGACAGTGGTGAAAGATATAGAACAGGCGTTTCGGGGTACGCTAACCCAAGTAGGAAATGACCCGTTCAGGGCATACAATATATATATATATATATATATATATATATATATATATATATATATATATATATATATATATATATATATATATATATATATATATATATATATCCGAATATCTCGAGCAGCCTAAGCCTAGGGTACAGCTTCCCAGTCTCTAGGGGCTCCCACCTTATTGCATGTATTTTCTGACGGGGGGGGTGGATGATAGAAGGGACTGCCTTAGTCTCATTCTCGCCCTAATAAGGACGCATTATTATTATTATCCTCATGTTAGGGCTATCCCAAAGTTTCGTCTCTCCTAGGAGTTCGAAATCTATCGACGTATGGAAATTCAAATATCGAAAAATCCCAACCTTGTAACATATTCGTCACGCAATCACCCATTTAGCCTTCCCCAACGCAACCTCAATCGTCGCAGTGTTAAAAAAAAGACGTAAAAATCGAATCGCATCGAAAAGTTTCGAATATTGAAATATTAGACTCGAAAAATCGCAACCTTCCGTCAAAGTCCGTCACACGCACTCCCGCATTACGCCTCCCACCCCTCACATTCCCTACGGGGCTGATTTATGTCCTTCCACGCTTGACCTCGCCTTCCTCCATCCCTCTTTCCTGACTTCATCCCTACTCACCTCGTCCCATTTTTTTTCGCCCCCTTTCCGCCCCCACTCCGCTCCCTCCCGCTCTCCCCACCCCCTCCGCGCCAATTGTCGCCGGCCCATCCATCACCGCTGAGGAAGGTGACCTGAGGACTCTCCCTCGTCCCTCGCCCTCCGTGTTTTGTTTCCACATCCTCAATGGCTCTCCCTTCATTACTCTCCTCCAATCATTGATTACTCTGCCTACGGTCTCTAGCAGTCCTCCACCGTGGCATCTGCGGCAGTGGCATGAATATATATTGTGGATTCGGATGTTTGGCATTGTTGCCTAGGCTACGTGTTGCCGAAATTTCCACTTTTAGTTCACCCAGTCCTTGGCGCCACTTCGATTAGTCTTATCTGTTGTTATTGCAAATAGACGTAGTTAATTGTTGCTAACGTGAGACTGTGGTGAGTATTCAATAACGATCGAGGAGATATAAATTAATTGATGATTAGAATATATCTTGCTATTTTTGTTATCTAAAATTTACTTTATAAATGCTAGAGAGGGAATATCTATTACAGGAAATCAGTTAGAGGTTAATGAAACGTTCATCGTTGGCTGACTACGTTGTTTGCCGGAATACGATTATAATTGGAATGCATTAAGCCCGTTCGGCTTAAATAAAGAATTTAGAGTGCCTTGTTTGAACAGAACTTGCTCCGTGCCAGGCTGCAAAACAGGGTATGCGTCAACGAGGATCCAAAATAGGAGACTTGGATTGAAAAATAAGAATCTGTTCAAGGCGGCGGTAAGTGCATTCCTTTTTACCTACACTGCAATGATGGCCATGGGGAATAGTCATGAAGTCACCTCGCATTGTTATTGAATTTCCGTTTAGCAATATTATTGAATATTATTGAATCTTCAATGTGTTTGAAAGTCCAGATAGTGTAGAGTGATTGTATTTCAGTCTGCGTGTTTTCATTTTTTTTGGGGAATAAATTGTAATTATGGAAAATTCAACAAACTCTAATCAGAGAATTTTGAGTTTATGTAGAATTTTGTATTTATTCATAAATTTTTGAGGTCTTCGTAAGTTTTCAGAGTATTTCCGATCCACTTAAATTTATGATGGGGTTATTGTATACTTTAACTCTGAAATCTAGTTTTATGAACAACGAATTTTAGGGATTCCTCTAATGGATTCCGCTATTGTATACTTTGGCGCTCTGAAATCTTGTTTTTTGAACCACAGATTCTAGAGATTTCTCTAAAGGATCAAAAGACAAACTGGGATTTAATTCATGCTGACAATTTCCTCTTTATTCGTTATTCACTTTTTTTAAATCTACTTTTACGAGTGAAATTACAAGTTCAACAATCAAATTATGCTAGAGAGCCGTGCAACATATCCATCCTTTTGATCAAGCATTTTACCTCTTTTCATTTCCAATCAAGCCTTTTTCGGAGATAATATTATCTCATTCCATCATTTACTTGACTGATTAATTATCATGATGGTGAATTAATATACTTTGCATTCTAGCTTTTGTAATCAGACATTTTGATCTGAGATCATGAGCATCTTTTTGCTTTATAATAGGATGTATGAAGATGATTTTCTGCTTAGACAAGTTGAATGCGAATAGATTCGGAGGTATGCTCAAATCAGGAATAAAAGGTGTTGAAGGATTCAATATTTTCAGAAGCAGTCGGCTGCCAAAAATAGGGTAGTATATAGAATATCAGGCAGAGTTTATAATTTCATTTTTTTCTTATTTTTGGATTTGAGATCGTTGTAGAAAATTCTTTATATATTCCTGCGTCGGAGATTTTTCCTGCTCTGAATCCATCATTCACGTTTTCCTCTGTCATTCCAATCTTACTTGTTCGACATGATCTTTGGCCATTTAATTTTCCCCGAGTCCAATGTCGGAGTGGAATAACTCTGATTTTTTTTCATGGGGCGTAAAAAATGGCGGGGAATTGTTTGGTTAACAAATCGCCTGCCTAGGCTGACGAATGGGGAAGCTCTCGTCGCAGACACGGTCCAGCAAACAAATATTTAGAGGAACAGCGCTTTTTTTCCGTGTAGTCTTTTGTCTCCTTGTAGTTTTCTGCGATAGGCGTTCCCTTTGCCGTTATTCCCACGCGAAACTGCTTTTCACGTTTTATTTTCTGGTTTGCTTTAAACTCCTGCTGATTGCACGAGACCCATCGCAGTTTTGTAACGCAAACACTGTTTTGCATTTCATCAAACAGCTGTTCGTTCAGTCTATCCTTTTATTATAGTGTCGCATATTCTGCGTCTTTTGTTTCCTCTGCGTCTGATAAAAGGATTACTCGATTCTATTTAATGAACAGCAAGCTGTTTCAACGGTCAACGATCTCTAGCGATTGTTAAAAAGCAATATTTTTCTATGGTTTCTGGGTAATTTTTATTATCATGATCATTTTAGTAGTCACACATCCGAAGGTTTGCTCATGCTCTCCTATCTGCCAACCGCTCTATTCCTGCATCATAATCATCCAGTCCTGTAATATTTAAGTCCGTGATCATAATCCATTTCGTCCCTCGTGAAAATATTTGTCTCATGTATTCGAATCTTGATCATCCTTTGTTATTTCAACAGTGTTGTTTTTAAAATTCCGTTTCAATATCCGATAGTTATGGGCCAATTTTTGTAGTATATCTCATGAAATTGGCAATAATTTTATTAATAACTTTTTGGGCCCTTTTGGTTAGGAATTTGTGCTCACTGTGTATTTTTTTGCTTTAGACACGATAATTACCAGTGAATTCAAGCCCAGAAAATACATCGAATACACAGTCCTCTGCCTCTTTGCTTTCTTATTCGCCGTTCCAGCTTGAGACAAACGATAATATTTTGAAATTGAATGCGATATGAAGTCACCCAACATGGCAAATATAATAGAATTATAGAGGTTTGCATGTGGGATTACGAATGTAACTCCAACTTGTGGTGGTTTGGATAGAAAATATATTGAAATTTACCTTTATGAAATAAAACTCTCATTTTGGACCCGTGCTTGAGAATAATGGAAATTATGATGCTGTTTCTGTTTCCTTGATTTTCGATTAACTTTTTTTTACGGTAACGGTAGGTCTGTGCTCGTGTTTCAATCTATGGCAAGGCGTGATCTAGACCTTTTTTTCCCTACTCATGGCGGGTGGACGTCACAGTGCGAGTAGCCAATGAAAGGCGTTCCTCATTCCACCTTATTTTCTGGCTCCGGGAGGACCGAACAGCGTTTTCGGTTCTTCGTAGGTAACGAAGTCCCCATCCTTCTTTTGGATCCAGGAAATAGGTCGGAGTAGGTAGAAGTTAAAATTATAGCCGAAATGAGCTCAATGTAATTCGCAGAGAGTAAATTTAGCCGCCTCGTCCGGACGATACAAGACTGAAGTGAACCTCCCGGAAGTATGAGAGAGAATGAATTCAACTCTAGTTTGAGCGAAATATCATTTTTCCTAGAAATTTATGTCTGTATTTGGTCTCATTCAGAAATTTGTGTCTGTATTTGGTCTCATTTTGAAGAAAAATATCTCACCCTTCCATTGACATAAAAAAATTGAACCCCTTATGACATTACTTTTCGAGATATTTGCCAAAAAAATACCAGCCCCTTCGTATGAGAAATGGTACGTGTACGCGCTCCAGAGAGACATTATATTTAAAATGAGGCATTTTCTACCCTTAGATCTCATTAATAAAATAACAGTGTGCAGTTTGTGTGTTTTCTCAAATATTTTTGAAAATAAACCATACTGTCACTGCAGTAAATTCTTCGGAATCACAATAAACCTACCGTTTTGCTGGAGTTTAAACCGTACCGCGTGAAAAAAATGAGTCAACTTAAAGACTTATTAGGTATTTTCATTTCATTACTTACAATTTCTGTCATATAAAACTATTTTATTGCACCATTTATAATGCAGTATTTAATTTATGTGTCTCACAGTTGCTGAAATTTAAACTTACTTATCGAATATGGTATCTATTATGATTTGGGAACTATCTCGCTCGCAATACCTTAAGACCTGTTTACTCGATGCTAGTACCCGCACTAATTCGTGGCAGGAGAGATGCGTGGTCAAATGTTCCGAAGCTATTTAAGCTATTTTTTGGAGCTATTTTATGGCCACGCGTTTATGTATTTGCTAAATTTATGGTATTAACACGGTGTGCAATTTTAATGTTTAATGTGTTCATGCATCTACTCGGGCAGGTACATGCGTAGTTAGACGGCTTTAGTGTATTTATTTGTTAAAGTGTCATTTTTGAGTTCTCATACCCCTGATTTCTTCAGGTCTTAGGACTCTTATGCGAAATTCTCTCGTTCTTTCCCATGTTCCGAACACCAAATATCAATGACCTTCTGTCTCTTTCGCTCAGGAGCTACATAAAAGTGTTATAGAAACAATTTGACAAGTGGTCGGAACGTTTAGTATCCTTTTTGAGTAGAAATTATGATTCTGTTCAGTCAAACTGTAATGGCCTTCGTTGTGCACATATTTGAAATCTCTTAGTTTTTTTCTTCTCTTTTACATTTAAAATTGAAAGTTAACATCTTTTTTTAATAGAAATAAATATTCTGATCAATCAAAGTGCAGTGACCTTTATTATTCACGTATTAGAATTTGCCTACGATTTTTCTCCTCTTTCGCATTTTAAGAGACAGAATTGTACGACTAATGGCCGGTTGCAAGAAAATTTAGTCATGAAATCAATAGTTATGAGATCTATAAAGTTATAGAACACGTAAATATATTCGGGTTGCAGGAACACATCTATTAGTTACTTAACTTATTTACCAATAGTTACTAGCTTCGAATATTTGATATAATCTTCCACCGCCGGATAAAAGTTAAGAAAGTTTAGCCTGTGAATAATTGACAATGCACATTATAATTAGTAATTAAGAGTAAACAAACTGGTCACTTGTCTGAAAACAACTCTTTTATCAAGTAATTAAGTCTCCAAGCGGTTCATTGCGCATCCGCCATCTTGTCTACTTATGGAACTCATAACTCCTTGCCATAAGTTATGAGACCAATGAATTTATTGAATGTTTGTGCAACACTTATTGAATGGTTGCCATGGCTTATGGGTCCCATAACTTTATGGAATACATATGTTACGTTCCTGCAAATGGCTATAAGACCTCTTTTCATTTCTATGTTCTACCAGGTAAGTGGTAGGTTTATGGACGGTACTTGTTTTTTCGTCCTAATTTCTGGCATATCGTTCTGCTTTCCCTCCTATAAGTGATCCGCCAAAAGATCTCCCTTGAAAGAGAGGTAGAGGTAGGCCGAGAAAGTTGTGGTTGAATGTGGTTGAGGAAATTCTTAGGAGGAGGAATATTAGGAGTCTTAAAAACAGGAGGGCGTGTGTGCAGCAGTGTATGGGGGTAAATGAGGCAAAAGAGGTTTGCTAGGATAGGTCAGTATGAAGGAAATTATTGAAGCAGAGTTCGGTGTACAAATATGTATTTATGAGTGAAACTTTGTGCCTGTGCCTACCTCGGAAGGGAACGGCGTGATTGGTATGTATGCCGGAGTTCCTAAGCTATTGTTAACTTTATCGGAAAATAAATTGGTTTTGAAATTACAAAAGCGTTTGAATCTAAGTTTCAATAGACTCTCTGGAACCGATTCCATTACTAGTTGTTGCAAAAGGTCAGGAACTCTGACAAGACTATCATAGAGGCAGTACACGTATGTTGCTGATTTTTTCTGCTCGCGTTCCAACTGTTTCCTACCTCATGGGGATCCCAATCACCAGCAGCGTATTCTTATTTCGTCATGTACGAAAAATACTTGTGAAAATTTTGATAACTTTGCCTCCTTCGTCTATTTTTTTTTACGTTTATTTGTACCTCCCTTGAAGTATTTTTTCCTCGTGCCGTGATCTTTCACGTGAAATGTCACCGGTGATGTAACGGTGTGTTATAAATGCCGCTGTATTTTACTCTCCTCACCTCTTTCGTGTCCCCTACGTTGCCTGAAAAAAGTGAGATAAATAGAGATTCGAATGGTGGGCTGGCGCCATAAAGCTGACCGTGAGGTGTTTTGGGCCATTATTGAACCCTCACCCTCGAGTCGCGAAATGTGATGACAATAAACGCCTTCCGAGAGAACTCAATCGCCCCGTTAACGATCCATCTCGAGGAAATCGTTATTTCGCTCTCTCAACCGGACGAAGGAGACTTTCACGGCGTTCCAAAAAGGAAAAAAAGATCTCTAGAGGCAGTGAGATAGGGCAAGAGCAATAGAAGATGTCTTTTAATGCGTGCACGGGTGTCTGGATTCCGATTCTTGAGGAGGTAACTCCCCCCTCCTGTTATCTCGCGATGCGCCTCGAAGGGAAAAATCTGTTCCGGGACAGAAAGCAGCAAAGTGGTCGCGGAGAGAAGGAAGAATCGACATTAAAAGTACTGCGAGACTCGCTTGCTGGTAAACATTTTAAGACCCGAGACGCGATTACGGCTCTCCATAACATTGGGCGTTATTACCATGGTTATTTTTCATTTGTTCTCACTGAGTGAAATCGTGATTGGCATTGTTCAAATTTTGGCCGGCGCTTTAAGTTGGCTGGATTGGTGATTAAAGGCGCACTTTTACTACAATTTTAAAAGTAATTTGAAAAAAGTCGAGGAACGTTTTTCATTCAAGTATAACTGTCATGCGGTTGAAACTCACCAATCTCGTAGCTACGAAAATTAGAATCACATTTTGGATTTTATATAAATTAACGTATTCATTGTATCATATTTCATTCTAATGATCAAACGTACCGTAGTTTCACAAAGAATGAGATGAAGGCAATTTTCCGCTTAGATAAATTTTGTTATTCGATCTGGGTTTCGATGTACTGCATCATCGTCAGGAAAAATTGCCTTTACTCTCATTCTTTATGATGAATTATTTCCACCACATCAAGCCTGATACTTCTCTTTTTCTACCCTAGTATGTTGGAGTTCGTAAGATATTGAAAATTTTGTAGGAAAATCAATTGGTTTTAAATTTATATAAAGGATTGAGTTGTTAAGTTTAAATTGACGGTCTGAAAGCGATTCCAATCCAGTCGTTGCAAGAGGTCAGTAACACAAGCAAGACTAACATTGTGGTTTTACTCAACTTTTGCTGGTCAATCATAGCAGTTTTCAGTGTAAAACAAGCATGTAGGCAGAAATCAATAAAAAATTGCTTTTTTTCAAATCTGTGAGTTTGCGTGACGAATTCATAATAGTTAAATACCATTAAATTCAAAAAATATACCATTTCAAGAATAAAATCTGTGGATGTCCAATCGAATAAAGACTGCGGCTAACAATACCAATGAATTGGCTAAAATACCTTGCGAGTAATGTTAAGAGAATCGAATAGAAGAGAGTCGAATAACGAAACAGATATGTAAGAGTGAAATGAATGGTGCGAGAGGTAGACGTAGGCCGAGAAAGTTGTGGTTGAATGTGGTTGAGAAAATTCTTAGGATGAGGAATATTAGGAGTCTTCAAAACAGAAGGGCGTGTATGAAGCAGTGTATGGGGGTAAATGAGGCAAAAGAGGTTTGCTAGGATAGGCTAGTATGGAGGAAATTATTGAAGCAGAGTTAGGTGTTCAAACTTGTGTTTGTGAGTGTAACCCTGTGACTGTGCCTACCTCGGAAGGTAACGCCCTGATTGGTATGTATGTATATATGTACCTTGTGATTAAAATGAAGTTTCCTTCACTTTCATGTGTATATATCATCAATGAGAACATATTTATGAATTTATATGCAAATGCATCGGCTATAATCGCTCTCTCTACCTTAAACCACAAGTTTTAATGACTGTAGCGCGTTCTTAGTGCATTAAATGTGAGCATTGCCGTTCTAAAGTAGATTCCTTTTTAGATAACGACAAAGGGAGACAAAGCGGATTAAAGCCACCTATCAGAGGGAATATTGAAAACGTGTATTTAGGCGGTTAGACTTGATCATGCGGATCTCGTTCACAACTCGGGTAATGAAATAATTCAGAATATGGATATTCTTTATCTCTAGTGCCGTTAAGTTTAACGTTGACAAAGGAAAGTGACTTTTACTAGTTGGCCACTCAAAAGCTACCCTAGTGCGTAAAAATTCGCCGCCAGTGACAGTTAGGAATTGCAGTGAGTTAAATATTAAGCTGATTATGAATTAGCGCATCTTATTTTAATTAAACGAAGCAGTCGTTTATGATGCATTCATTTAATGAGTGAGTTATGATAAATTATTGTAGATGTAGCCGTTTCTCATCAAGATGTTTCCATTTTACAAATTTGATCACGACCGAAAGAAAACTGGAGGTATTCGTAAAGAACTGCTTGTGTGAGTGGAAATTTTCCGTTCGTCAGATAATGGAATGAGAGAAATTTTCGTATCGGTTCATAATCAAAAAAATTGAATACGAATGTTTATTCGGTGTGTTCCGTATATTTAGTGCAAACTGGCGCAAAAATTCTTTTTCCGACGGCCATCGAATTGCATTCTCTCTTGTTTGATGCGCTTTGTTTCATACTTTTGTTGCTCTCATTGTTGTCATTTTCATGTAAAGTGATATCAAGGGACCGAGATCCGTACCCATAAGCCGATCTCCTCTGCTCCCTCTGCCATAATTTTCGGCTTTTACAACCGAGACGCAAATGGCTTGTTATCAGTTTCTGGAATCTTTTCCACAATGGACGGTGAAATGCACACGGGCCGTGATGACCCGTCGTAAATATTTGAATGGCTAAACGACGCAAGTATTAAAATATAATCGCAATCTGTGGGGACCACCATAAAGTGGCAAAGGAATAAACCGGCCACATATTTCTTAATATCTCGCTGGTACGGATCGAAGGATTTATTTTTCCGAAAGAAAATATCTGATGTGGTGTAACCACTCCCATATCGTCACATTTTTTTTCTTTCTCTTATTGCTCCGAAACTTTATAATCATTATTCCTTAATTTGTAGCGTTTTTTCGTGGTGTAATAAATAAGAGTTTGCTTTAAGAAAAAAGTTTTTAAAAGTGAAATTGTAACATGTCTCGCCAAAAAAGGCCGAAAAAAGTAATAAAGGGGTGAAATTCTCTCGGGATTCACATCGGGTCAAATTTTCGGCTGCTGCCAACGTTTCGATGGATAGCACTTCCATCTTCATCTGGGTGCTGATGCCCAGGCCACCTTCTCCCTTATATAGGGTCTTGGACGGTTACGTCTGACTGACCATTGTTGTCTTTCCGCTATTATTTTTTAAAGTCACGGTTTTCACTCTTGATTAATCGAGTACCCCGAGTCCCGAGTTAAGTTATTGGACTGAAGATGTATTTCTATGGCTTCCGTAAATAGCCTTTCCCAATAACCATTGGTCTTGCATGTGACTTTCGCATCACTAAAGGAGATAAGATGGTCCTGCTTTAGGCTATGCTCCGCCACGGCGAATTTATCAGGATGATACAGCCTAATATATATCCTGTGTTCCTTTAACTGCGTTTCAATTGTGCGGCCTGTTTCACCAATGAATATTTTTCCTCATTGGCATGGAATTTGGTATACTCCCGGTGTCTTGAGTCCAAATTCGTCTTTTACTCTGCAGAGATGAGCTCGTCATTTTTTTGGTGGCTTGCGAATAACCTGGATGTTAGGTTTATTCAAAATCCTTGCTATTTTCCCCGCGACAGTAGAAATATATGAAACAGAAGCTATGGGTTTTTCTTTGGTAGTCACTTCCGGAACGAGAGAACTAAAAATGCGTGATTTCTCAGGATCGACGGAGACTTTTTTTGAAGGCCAAGAAAATATCTCTCTCAGAATATCCATTCCGACGGAAAGTTGTCTGTAGATGCTCTAACTAAAATGGGAGGCTTTCCTCATCAGCGATAGATTTTGCACGATGAATGACGGTTGAAATTACCCTTCTCCGTTTGGACGGGTGGTGGTAGCTTTGACCATCCTGGTATATGTCAGCGTGCGTAGGTTTTCGATACACCCGATGTCCCAGAGTATTGTCCCACTTCCAATGGACTAAAATGTCGAGGAAGGGTAATCTGTCGTTTTTCTCAATCTCCATTGTGTGTTGGATGCTCGGATACTGGTCGTTCATGTGCTTAAAGAAGTCCACTAAGGTGGCAGCTCCATGAAGCCAAACGATAAAGGTGTCATCCACGTAGCGAAAAAAAGTGCTTCGGCTTCAGTGTGGCTGACGAAAGGGTTTTTTCTCAAAATTTTCCATGCAGAAATTAGCGATGCAAGGTAAAAGCGATGACCCTAATGCAACACCATCAACTTGCTCATAAAATTTTCTGTTTTGGGCAAAATACGTAGAAGTAAGTTCATTGTGGAATAAGCTGACCATCTTCTTGCCAATGAGGGTTTCCTGAAGCTGAATAGATTCCCTCAATGGAACGCGTGTAAACAAGAACACGACATCAAAACTGACCATCATGTCTGTAGGAGCCAGGTGGAAATTTTCTAACTTTTTCACGAATTCTGCAGAGTTCTTTATGTGGTGTTCACTTGTTCCCACGTATGACGCCAAAATGCTGGTGAGATGTTTTACTAGGTAATATGTTAGTGAGTCGATCGCACTTACAATGGACCTCAATGATGTTCTAACCTTGTGTGTATTAGGAAGATCATATAGCCTTGGTGGTACTGGGGCTTGCGGCACAAGGTTTCTCCTAATTTCTATAGGAGTATGTGATTTTTTAATAAGTTCCACCGTCTTCCTGACTGTGCTGTCCATGAAATTGCGGCTAAGAGGACGATATGCTGTGTCTTGGAGAATATCGTGGATCTTTGCATTGTAATCCTCCCTCTTCATGACCACCGTGGCGTTTTCCTTGTCAGCTGCTAGGATTGCATATTCGGTATTTTTCTTTAGTTTTCTCAGAGCATTTCGCTCTTCCTGGGTCATATTTGGTTTTGGGATGACGGCTTTTTTCAAGACAAAGGAAACTTCTCCCCTTATCTCCTCCGCGTTGAAAACAGAAAGGTCCCGCATTGCTTGCTCAATTCCTCCCATAAATGAACTTAATGAATAGGGCTTGAAGGTTTTTTTTTTACTATCGAGCGAACACTCTAGTAGCCGTTTGTCTGTTTTCAATTTTGCGTGAATTATGGATTTCCAAAGCAAGCAATGACATTTATTTAGTAGTTAACCCTTTATGGACAACAAATTTTCAACTTAAGAAAACATTTTTTCCTTCCAAATCCCAATCAAGGGAGATCATTTAAAGCACGCCCATCCATTTTTAAAACATTTTTCTCCAAATAGCCTAGAATTTAGGTACAAGCGTGCCGAAATTGTCCCAATGGGCGACAGTGGAATAACTTACATAGTTACTGAAGCGCAATGATTCTGGAGGTATGTGCCCAATCCGGCACACCTGATGTTCAAGGGTTAAAGAATCGCTTGCGACGAAACTAATTGGCGACGTTCAGATCTGCGGGTAAACTTTGGAGAGTAAAAGTTACAGTATCAATTCAAACTTTACCATGTGTATCTTTGCGTATGTCGTATTTACGAAAGAAAAAATGTATAGAGCAATATGGTACGGTAGTACGCGGAATATTGAATCCTTTAAAATTCGCACCCGGCCGTACGAAATGGATTATTTGTGCAGTTATTTCGCCAGAACATAGGTAAAAGTATATGATTTATTGCGTTTAGCTAATGAATTGTTAAAAAAGTTACAAATAGTAACTATTCAAAAAGAGTTATGTAATGCACTCCTATAATTCATGTCACCATTTCATCTCCAAAAAAACTTACACCTTTACTCGGCTGGTGACCTAACACCCCTGCCACACGCCCATGCGGTGGCTCGAGGGGTATTATGTAGATGTAGATGTATGCCTCTTGAGCGTCCTCTAAATGTTAGCAAATCGATCGGAATCCTTCCAAAGGATATCCTTTCTTCACACCATAGGGAAATTTGAGAGGTTGAAATCGAAATTCCGAGAAATATTTTATAAATGAGACACACCCTATTGCTAAGTTCATTTCGATCTCCAGTAGTACTCGTGCTCGTTTAGATGTAGTACTCGTTTTCTTTGTCACAGAATACCTCGCAATACATTACAGCACTCGCCTTGCTCGCAGAAGACTTAGCCACTCATACTCACAAAGAAAAACGTGATGTTACACTCACAATGACAAATGTAAAGTTAGACTCACAATGAAAAACTCACCTAAAAGACCGTCTCCTGACTCGCGGCCATCTTTCTCTCCCCCCTTTTTTTCAACATTAATTTTTCTTCCTTGTCCCTGGTTACGCGTTTTTGGACCATGGTTTACACCATGTATATACATAATGGATTTAAATGCTTGGAACTGTTACCTAGGTTACGTGTTGCCTACATTTTCACGTTTAGTTAACACAGTCCTTGGCGTTACGTAGAAAAAAGTCTTTTCAGTGGAATCGTAAATGGCCGTTGTTAATTGTTGTTAACGTGAGAAAGTGTGTAATTACATCCCGTGTATAGTATACATTTTTATTCAATGCACTATGATTGCTGGTGAGTTAAACCGGTAAGATGTTAATTTACAATCTGTCGACTGGATTTACACTTGGACTGCCGTCTTTCATCACTAGGCGGTGCAACAATCCAAAAAGTTGTTTGTTTAGGGAATTCTAGGCAACAGTTTTTGGCGACGAGTCAACAATCCATAGTGTATATTCATGGTTTACGCTTTCAATTCACTAATAAGTAACTAATAAATTACTTTACAGCATAGTTGCTTGGTTTCAAGTAATTAAGTATGATAATGTGAAACGGCTATTTTGGGATTCCACACCATCACCCTATACAGGTAAAGGACGCTGTTCACAAAGCGAAAGCCATATGGGCGAAAATACTGGGCCCCCCTTTGGTACTATGTAGCTACTAGTTTTACCCGCACACACACTTCTTTTTTTCGATGACGTTGGATCTTGTCAGGAAAATTTCCATTTCTCATTTTCTACGAGTTGTTAAATAATTTCTAGTCTAATGGGTTTAGATCACGTTTACTTATGTGCTTCCTACAGCTCAGCTTCCTACGTAAATAACACTAAGATATTGATTATGTTTTACGAAGTTGAATCGGATGTCAAAAAAGCTGCATATCTAATGGGATAAATGTATTAAAATCAATAGTTGTCGTCCTAGCTTTGGAGATATGGGAGACTTAAAATTCCCCTCTACCATTCTTTCCCTCGTCATTGTATTGGATTGGATTTTGTGGAGGCGATCGACAGCAAAGGTAATTTGTGCCTCAGGGAGCAGGTAAGGGAGGAAGGATGGATAGAAACCCGGCGTCGGCATTAGCCTGCTCATAACGAAAGGCGCCAAGGGGACCACGGTTTTACGTCTCATCCGACAGACGCAGATCTTTACTGGAAGTGCCTTCCGCAAGACACTCAAGGTGGGATCGGGTTTCCTCAGTAAAACATCCCCCTCTGCAGGGATTTGAACCCTGGCCGCCCGTATGGTTAAATAGTACTCCAGCCACCACACTTACTCGATCCCCCTCGTCAATGTATGTATGATATTAAGGAAAGAACTTCTTTTAGGCACTCACAAAACATTTTGGTGGAGAAAAATAGTTCGACATAACAGCACTATAACACAACATTTTCTATGTATTACAGTACCTCCTCATTATTTTACAAATGTATGTACCTTCATACTTGGGAGAAACTTATGAGGAATACTAGGCGCACACACTCGTCGAAATAGACCATTATTGGGCTACTGCTGTAAAATATTAGGGGCTCTCTCAGGATATGGTCCAAACTCTCTTTAAAACTCTTTAAACCTCTGACACCTTTCACTCTCCTTCAGTTCCCTCGCTTTCTCTTATCTAAACCCACCTGACTCTCGTCGCGCGGCCGCAAAAGGGCAAATGTCTACCGGTGAATGGTAGGTGGTGGGGGAGCTACGGTGTCAGTCATTTCGGAGAGTTAAAACGCCCCCTTGTCTCCTTCACCCTGTTCTTCAAGCCCAGCCCAAGACACCCGAGACGTGACAAAAAAATAAGGCTGATGGAATCTTCTCCTTCCTCCTTTTGCCATTTTCAGCGAAGAAGAAGGAGAAGCAAGTGTAGGTAAACTCTAGGCTGTTTTCTTGTTGAGGAAGAAAAGAGGCCGGCTAAGCTCTCGAATAACCAGAGAATGCGTGCATGTGACCGGTGGAGTGGGTGCATCATTTAATATGTAATTAGAGTATATTTTAACGCTGTATTCTAGATTAAAAATATTTTTTACTGTAATGGATGGATAGAAGAAGGAATGATGAAGTATACAGGAGGGTAGAAGAGGAATGGATCAAATTAAACACTATGCAGAAAAGAAAACCCTATGGATTTGTCGCACCCTTAGGTACAAATTTAGTTTCCAGCAAATCGATCAGTGGTTCACAACTGTGTGGTCAAAATTTATATTGATCCGTTGCTGGGATGGGTTTAATATTAAAGCCGAGATTACCTTTTAAGACTCACAATACTTGCACCTTAAGAATTCTTATCATCAGTCGCCTTTTTCAATCGAAACGTTAACGAATGAATGGACTGAATGGCATTGCACTAGTAGATGTAATTACTTAAGTAAATTTGGTCAGTTATGGGATATTCTTTCAGGTCATGTTTCTCTTTTCGGAGATTTCTCGTGCTATCATAGTGAAGTGGTCTTGTGTAGTTTTAGGCTGACTTAAAAAGCGGAAAAAATTTCATTTCGCCCGCGCTCCATTCCTTGGTGGGCCACTCTAGAAAGTGCTAGATGGTAGTTTGTCTCGCAGGGCCGCTCCAAGGACGGCTGCAAGAACGATCCTGACTGTACGGAATGGAAAAATGAAAGCGTGGATTTCACTTTATTCAGTAGATGTTGAACTTTAAATTACCATCTTAGCTTCCAGCTAATTGATCAGTGGTCCACAACCCTATGGCTTCGATCAACGTCGATCCCTTGTTGGGATGGGTTTAATATAAAAGCCGAAATTTCCTTTTAATACTCGCAATACTTGCATGTTTAGAATTTTAATCATCAGTTGCCTTTTCCAATTGAAATGTTTACAATTGAGTCACCTGAATAGCAATGCATAAGTAGATGTAATTACTTTAGTCAATTCGGCCAGTTATGAGATATTGTTCTAGGCTATGTTTCTCTTGTGGGGGAAATTTCGTGCTATCATAGTGAAATGGTCTTGTGTAATTTTAGGCTGACTTAAGAAGCGGAAAAAATTTCATTTCTCCCGCGCTCCATTCCTTGGTGGGCCACTCTAGAAAGTGCTAGATGGAAGTTCATCTGGCAGGGCCGCTCCAAGGACGGCTGCAAGAACGATCCTGACGGATCGGAAAGGAGAAATTAAACCTTGGTGCGCGATAAGAAAAAAGTTCCCACATCCAAGCGGAGGAGGCGCGAATCCTGGAAACGGACGGCGTTAACGGGTGTTGGGGAGAGCGGAAACGGAGCGGGGAAGGCAGTTGGGGGGCGGAGAGGGAAGATCGGGGGGGAGGGAGGGGGGGAGGGTAGGTTGCTAGGTGAAGAGGCGAGCGGGCAGTTCGTTAGTCGCAAAAAGAGGCCGTGAATTGGTCCGGCCGAGGGAAGGAAGAGGCGAGCGCAGCCTCCTCCTCCCTCTCATGGTGGCGAGTGAAAGTGAGGAAGGAGTCGAGGGAGAAAAAAACGGCGAGGGCAGCGGGAAGACGGATGGGGAGAGGGGGCGGGGAGGCATCGAGGGGGGTGGAATGTGGAGGAGGAAGAGGTCTAGGTGAGGGAATAGAACAGAATAGAATAAACCTTTATTATATCCTGGTAAAGGTCCCTTAGAGCAACAATACGATACAGTTAAATAGCAGCGTGGTAATTAACAAATTAACTAATCAGTTCAAATCAGTAAATAAATGGAGCTTAATAACATAGAAAGAGAAAGACAGGAACAACTACTATCAGTGAAAATCAATAACTGTACCTGTGATACAGCTGAATTCACAGATAGGTATAGATACAAGATATATATAGATATACTAGCGGACCCGACAGACGTTGTTCTGCCCAAACGTTGGCTTGCCTGCTATTAGCGGGTTCAGGAAACGTTTTTTCGAAAACTATATACTAAGTGAAATCTGACATTGAGTTTGACATTTCTGTTCCTTTTCGCTTCGTCAAAACAACGCCAAGCTACGACGCAAGTGCGACGACTTGCGTATGTATTGATGCGTACGTCAAATAACACAGAATTTGACATCAGCGCTACCTATGGTACACAACCATTACTATAAATTATTCTCAGATGGTCAATTATTCATGAACTTCTCAGAAGGTTTTAGCGGTTAATTATTCATGAACTTATGAATTTTTCTTTTAAAAATATTGGGGGGGGGGTGAAATTTTCGGGTTATATGTTCTGATATGCGGAAAATCTTATTAAAAAAATTCGTCAAAAAAAATTTCCTAGTACCCGATCGCAGCGCCACATACCGGGTCCAATTGCAAATCCAAACCATCCTGGGACCCACCTAAACATACACAAAAAAATTCATCAAAATCGATCCAGCCGTTTAGGAGGAGTTCAATGACATACAAACGTACAGAAGAATTATATATATAAATATAATACAAGATAATCAAAAAACATAAATGGACCATGAGGAAAAAGCAATTTTTTTCTAGAAAAACATAAAAAATTGGCAGTGAGAATTCAGTGCTGAACAGGCTAAACTTATTAGGAAAACGTTCATTAAATAATATTCCATACAATTTAGATTTAAAAATTGCCAACAAGCGAGATTTTCTCAAATGATTTGGAATAGAATTCCAGAGTTGTGAGGCGGCACGACAACCGACTTGTGAAAGGCAGCGGTTCAGTGAGTGGGCCGGAAGTAGAAGGTTAGTAGGTTCTATTCTAGTAATCATTGCATGATTAGTAGTTCTTTTGGGAAACATATCAATAAGGTAGGAAGGTTTGTTGCTGGCTAAGGTAGAAAAAAGAAATGTTCCAAGTAGGTATTTACGAAGTGAGCTGGTATTCAACCAACCAAGTTTTTTCTAATAGGGGGTGATGTGTCCATCTTTGCGAAGATTAAGATGTAGGGAGGGAGGAGGGTTTGGGACGCTGCGAGGAGAATTTCTTTTCGAAGGAGGTGAGAACAGAGAGAGAGAGGAGGGCCTCGGGTATCCCTATCCCTCGTTACATCTCTCTCCATTAACCTACTCCTTGGTTTCCATCAGCCTCTATCTCCTTGCCTTTCGCTCCGCGCAAGAAAGTCTCAGGCGACTTGCGCTGAGTGCGAAATTGTATCAGTGTACAAAATTTGAGCATACCGGGATTAGCCACGGCGCACAATGGGCCCAAATCGGGAAAAGCTGACCAAAAATCAGAAACTGCATTAATGTGCTCGAAGCGTCTGTCAAAAGCATATTTGGAATAGTGCTGTGCCAATCAGGGATTTTCATTTCGAATCGAATCTCCAAATAAAAATTTTTGAATCGAGTCAAAACGAATTTTTTTTAAATTTTGGTAGAAAATCAAATCTCCCTGAAAAATTTGCTTGCAAATCGAATTTGAATGTAAATAGAATGCAAAAGCTTATGCAGAGTTAAGTTATAAAGATTTTCAAGTGTTTCAGGGCCTTGCATTGGCTTATACATCTATAGTGGCACAAAGAATAGCACAGAATGACATGTGGTCGTTTAAATTTTCGTTTCGCGTCAGAAAAACACCCTCAAAATGGACGGCGCACCATTTGGAAATGAGCACCCTGCTTGAATTCATTTTAACGACTCGAAGACGAATCTATACATTCGAATATTTCGAATAATTCGGTTTGGACGCATCCTGATTTGCAGGCGAATCGAAACGAATTAAGCGTGATTCAAGTCGATTCGAATCAATTTCGAAGCATTTGCACAGCTCTGACTTGAACCTACGGAGTTCATATTTGACATTAGTTCAGCCGTATTTATAGTACGGATACAAATATTATTATGATACATTGAGAAAAGCCAGGGAGAAAATGTAAGAAAACGATACAATAATTACAGAAACAATAGAAGTATTCCATACCACTTTTATGTGCAATATTTTAAGGTTAAATGTCTTCTACTTAAGTAAATTATAAGGAGAAACCAAAAACTATAAGTAAAGGACCATATGGAACACGATATAGAAAAGAAGAACAGGATGGATTGGACACACCCTGAGAGACAATGGATTTGTGAAGAACATAATTGAAGGAAAAATAGAGGGAAGAGCCGCCAGAGGAAGACTTAGGAATTAGTTCATGAACCAAATAAAGAGAAAAGTACATAGGAAGAGATATCAGGAAGTAAGGGAACTAGCATTGGATAGGAAAAGGTGGAGAGCTGCAAACAACTAATCCTAGGATTGAACGACCTAGGAATGAACGAAGGAGAAACTACATTATGGAACTATAATCGTGAACTAGTCAGAATCTTAAAACATCCTCCTCCCTTTCGTCTCTTTTGAGTAATGACGAATGTGACCCAAAGTGATTGCTATCACTTTCAGAAGGCAGAAAGATGCCCTTTTTGGATGTAACTTATAGAAGAAATAAAGAGCAGTGAAACAACAGTCGAAAAAATCACAGAAAAAGCTGAAAATTTGATTTTTGGCAAGCTTTTTCGGGTTTGGGCCCACTGTATCGCGTTACCTTTACGGAGTCACCCGCAAGTGTGGTATACCACATGAAAAAACCATTCGCTTTCAATGGGACTCGAACGTGGGGAGTTGTGTTTGAGCCACTGAGGTGTATGTGAAGAGGGCGCTTGCTATTTTGACCAAAACTAGAAGCTGTTGCTTGGTCGTGGCCCGTCCGCCATATTTGTCAACTCCGAATTTCCTTTAGCAATTAAGGGCTAGTGCACGCATTTTAAAGGCCGATGAGTTGCTGAAGAATGTGATAAAGGAAAGGATGTTGGTCAAGCGGGGAAGAGGATGAGTAAGAATTTGTTTCATGGTCGGGATGAAGAAGGGTAGATCGCACGAGTATGATGAGGCGAAAAGTGATGTACATTGAGCGAGATAGGCCTCTAAAAGTGTGGAAAACCGGGAAGAAATTCTCCGACATTCAACAGAACCTACTTCGACGGGTAGAATACGTAAATTAAACAACATTCTCCATTGATAAATTTCCATAAACCAGCATCTAATTACTTCCTTAACGTACATTCTCCATAAATAAGTTGTTTCTTTATTTAAATAAATAATTATCCGCATTCACAGTGAAAACCATGGTACAAATGGTCGACTGCAATCCATAGCACTAAGTAGCCAATATATACGTTCCATAGTTTGAGGCTCAACTATGTGGAAGTTGAATTTCACAAATGAAAAAGTAACTTTGTTTTCTTCCACAGATATTTCTATTCGCCCAGTTGTCTCCAGTGTAACAGCTCCATCCAGAAAACTAGCGGTCAGGTTGGATTCTCAATTTAGAGAGTTGAAAAATTTCCAGTCAAAGTTTGCAGTGAAGAATGCAAAAGATTTCTGTGACCAACTATCAAAGAAAACTCCTCCATTCTCCTCCTTTTATTCAGATATGTGAGGAGGAAAACAAAATTACTTTTTCATATGTGAGCCAATATATGTTTCTATCGATATATATACTTTTAAATATCTGGGTAGCTGTATCACATCTGATGGCAGATGCACAATAGATGTGACAAGTAGGGTAGCACAAGAAAAACAAGCATTTATCAAAAAGAAAACTCTTTTGACATCAAAAAATGTTTCTCTATCGACCCGGAAAGAATTTGTTAAAACGTATGTTTGGAGTGTGTGCACCTATGGCTCAGAAACTTGGACTCTGAGGAAAGAGGAGAGGAAAAAGCTGGAGTCCTTTGAAATGTGGTGCTGGAGTAGACTTTTAAAAATATCTTGGACGGAAAGGGTTACCAGCCTGGAAGTATTACAAAGGATTGGGGAAGGACAACCGTTTGTTAATTATATTTGTAAAAAAAGAAACACCTTCTACGTCACTCAGAGCGGATGACTACTTTGATGGAAGGAGTGGTAGATGGCCGTGCTGGAAGAGGTAGACTGAGAAAAGAATTCCTGGAAGAGACCATAGCGGGGAGAATATACAGTGATTTAAAGAGACTGGCTTTGGAAAGAAGGAATTTGAATGCCCACCAACCTTAGGGTTGAGGAGAAGAAGAAGACATGTTTCTAGATGTAATCGAAAAGCCAAGCTTTCACTTAGTGGAAGGGCGTCATAATGATTGAAATAATATTTGCGACTTCCGCAATTTATTTACTGTTTACGGTCCGGTTTAGGCTGTTAATCCAAGCCTTATGAAGGCTTGTCATCCGAAACCGTAAATTGTAAATAAATTGTGGAAGTCGCAAATATTTTGTCGATCAATAATTTTCGAGGGTTACTTACCTTAAATTTCAAACAGATGGTTGAAATTTTAACTGTACCTCCGCTAATTCTTGTATTCCGTCGTTCTCTCCTACCGGAAGTAAGGAACGAGTGGGGATAACTAATATGATTATTATGATTATCTGGCTACAGTTTGTTGACGTAATGACCGCTGAATCAACCTCAATGTTTTGAACCGCTCGAGAAAATTTCGATAAAGCTTCATTAGGAGTCACTGGGTGTAATCTTGGAGGGCTCGAGATTTTGGTCATTTAAACCTCTCGTCTATTCATTCAAACAGCCTAAACCATCTATTCAAACAGCCTTTCTTGTCCTCATCTTTCTTGTCAACAGTCGTATTCTTCACAACGACCGCAATGAAATTGCGGTCGTTGAATGAACTCCACTAATTACATTCCCATAATACACGTCACCATTTTACCTCCGAAAACCTTTTCGGATTGGATATTTGGGGGAGGCGACCGACAGCTAAGGTCATTTGCGCCATAGGGGACAGGTAATGGAGGAAGGGTGGATAGAAACTCGGCGTCGGCATTAGCCTGCTCTTGACGAAAGGCGCCAAGGGGACTACAGCTTAACGTCTCATCCGACAGACGGAGTACTGTACTCGAAGTGCCCTCCACAAAACACTCAAGTAGGGATCGGGTTTCATCTGAAAAACATCTTCCTCTTCAGGGATTCGAACCCTGGCCGCCCGTATGGTTAGCCAGTACTCTAGCCACCACACCAACCCGATCCTCGAAAACCTTATCACTTACATATTTACACGGCTGGTCTCCCAGAACCCCTTGCCACACGCCGATGCGAGGGCTCGCTGGGTAGTATGTACATGTAGTTGTATATTAGGATTGGTTAGTTAAGGCTTTAAATTGTTGGTTAGGGCTAATTATTGGTTAAGGCTTTAATTAATTGGCAGGTTAGCATGTAGATGTAAATACAGACCTCATACTCGACTGTTTCCTTGCGTGTGTCCTGAAAATCATTTCACATATCAAGGTCTTGTTGGCAGATATTTTTTATTTCAAAAATTTTTGTGATACATGTTCTCACATTTGTTTTTCATCTCTCCATTCACAGGTTATGTTCCTCCTCATCAGTGGCCTTCAACCATACATTTCCCGCTAAGGTATGTTTTTTTCATTTATTCTTTTGCTTATTTTCTAAAAATTCATTTCTCAATAGCAATTAAATGATTACTGAAGATTCTGTCGAGTTTACTAAGTATCTTTTCTCTATTTTGTATCAAGTTAGAGAAAAACAACGTATCTCTTGCACAAAAACAGATTTTGTTAAGGACGTAAGCCGATGTACTCTGAAAATATTTTGTGTCTAATGACTCTGCGGTTTCTTTTTTGAAGTGTCAGTTGTTTTATTTAATAGATTTATAAGAATGCGTCAGGTGATATAGGCGAATTAATCTTGCTTAATTTCATTCCTGATTGTCACTCCGTGGATCAGCCCTCATTTCAGCTCAAACTGAAGATCTGCCTCTAGCCTATATCACCCACTATTCTGGCTATAAATTTTATTGCATAGGTCGAAGATCTGCTTGAGACCTTGAGGTGGCTGGAAACCGCATGCGTATATTATTCATATATTCCATTGGAAGATATGAAGGTTGTGAAATTAATCTTTTCCGCACTCAATGTAAAACTGATTTTCCCTTTTTCTTGTTCAAAGATTGAGATCACGTTCTTTTGGAACAAGTCGGCAAATCAGGAATTGTATGGCGTTCGTATTGAAAGTTATTGAAATGGATGTCAGTTTAGTACTTCGGGCTATCCGCGAGCAAGGGTATGCTATTGCAATCCTGCTGAAATGACCTGCTTGATTCTCTCCTATTCAGTTGGAAGCAGGAATTGGAAAATGAACATTTCATCGTGTAGCACTCTCTTAGTTGAAGTGGTAGTACATTTCATTTACCCTCATTCGTGAATGCCTGTTTTTTGTGGGAAAAAAGTCAATTTCGGCTTGCATATTGTAGATACTCATATTGATTGCTAATTGAGGTGTAGGTATCACATCTTGGGCGAAAGAATTAGTGGCATGATAATGATGTGCAAGGATAAACTGTAAAGCTTATAAAATGCCCCTCCCTCTTTTATAATTGTACATTAGCAATGCTATCGCGATTCAAGCTATCGTGCATTCAATTGCAACTACTCAGTAGTGGAGGCAGTTTTGAGAACTTTTTTTCTGAAGTTTCAAGTACTTTCATTTTAATCCACTTCATCAGCATTATCCATTGCCAACATGGTGCTGACATAAATAGCGTACAGAGGATTTTTTGACCCACTTAGATATTGGGTTAGAAGGGAGTTGATGACGAGGACCTTGCGTAAGGATGTGAAGTAGAGGCTGGTGAATAGCTCGATAGGGAGAGTAGCGTTGTATGGGGCAGAAACGTGGACCATAATAAGGAAGGACGAGAATAGGCTTCAGGAATTTGGGATGTGGGTGTAGAGAAGAATGGAGAAGGTGAGGTGGATGGAAAGGAAGACTAACGAGGAAGTGCTGGAGATGGTGGGCGAGGAAACAATCTTATGAATGAAATTCGGGAAAGACAGGGTAGATGGCTGAAGGGTCTAATAAAGAGTGATGGGTTGCTGAAGAGTGTGATAGAGGGAAGGATGTTGGGCAAGCGGGGAAGGGGAAGAAATAGAATAGGTTTCATGGACGGGATGAAGAAGGGCAGATCTTATGCAGAGGCGAAAAAGGATATATTAGAGGCAGATAGGACCCGGAATGTGTAAAAGACCGGGAGCGGATTCTCTGACATTCAACAAAACCTACCTATACCGGTAGAATGCTAAAAAATAAGGTAGAGCTGTGAGATGAGTCATATCTGCGGAAATTCTAATTTAAAATGATATTCGTATTTACGAAATCTACGTCTAGGTGTACGAAATTTCGTGCAAGCCACCATTAGGACCAATGGGAGAATTATTGATTGGTATGTTCTTATTTTTTCTTCTGAAATATTGTATTTGAAGCTTGAGTCTTGCTGCATGCATAAAAACTTCTACTGGCTAATTTAAGGTACTTCGCAATTTTTTTTGGTATAATTACACTGAGGTGTTTGAATTGTTCCACTATCTCAAAACTGATCCCATGTGCATTAATTTTTCCTGCTAGTTATTGTTCTTTCCTTGTGAAGTGCATTTATTTAATATTCTCGTAATTCATATTCGATCTCAAGTGTTTCATCTCGTGAAGGAAAGTTCTTATCAGTTCTTCTGGGTCTAATTTGCCTTCAGACTGGATAGTTCCATCGAGATAGATTTATATAGCTTTGGAAAATAGTGCGAGGCTATTTTGGATTTGATCAGTTTCGGTGTTTTATGATACAAATTATGTTTTTTTTCACTTGCTATGTTAAAAAATTAAATCTATGAAATAAACAATTCTGGAAATACTGTAATAATATCGAGTGGAGATTAATTCAATGAGGCGATACCACCTGACATTTCAGCCATTTCAGCCAAACGGATGCTAAAAATGGCCTCTTTCAGGATATTTCGCGAAATGAATTGGCGTCATACCACACTATCGCGTTCATACAGAGTTTTCTTCGATGCCGAATACGAATCATGAAAAAAAACGTTCCATCAAATGAATGTATTATTTTTTCGGGAAACCGTATGAAGGAGACTCTTGTAGGGCTTCAATGGATTTCTTTGGGATTCGGGAGTTTATTCCGAGCTAGTCGAAGCTGTTCAATTTCAAGTCCACCGTTTATTGCCTCAATATCGACTCCCGAAGAAACTTCGTAATCTAGGATACCATATCTTTAGTGCCAATCCGCATATATATTGGACTTGTGAGAATATTTCGTGATCACGCCTTTCGCGTTATTTTTCTCTCTCTCTCAATCTTTCTCTCTCGCTCGAAGCAATTTGGTCTCCCGGATGGAAGCTTTATGCCCTTTTTCGGACTGCTGAACGCGCCCCCTCCCCCTACCCCTTCCCATCAGTGTTGCCAACCTCTTCTCGGAAACAGTTGCTAGCTTCAACCAAAAAAGTGGCTAGAATGATAATGCACACTATGTATGATTTTTACAATTTTTTTTTACTCGACACTACCGGACAGTAGATGTGAGTCGTTCGTAAACGAACGGATCCGAATGACCGGGTGCATGGATTGAATGAAAGGACCGAGGACCGATTTCTATGGAACGACCGTTCATTTCGGTTCTTCGTTCCTTTTCGGTTAGTCGTTACTTCCCGTACGTCATTACTTTCTGTACGTCATTACTTTCGCTCCTATCTTTATGAGATAGAATGTTCTTTACAATACCCCAAAAATTCATCTGCTAACGCAAGCAGTGTAATTAGCAGCACTTTTTTTTAAACATTATTTCCTTAGAATGAAGGCTTTTCGTGGGCACTTTCCTGACACGAGGACAATGGTTACATATGAGCACGACTAATCGAAAAGTAATTTACTGTTTATTTTCCGAGATTCATTTAACGAGGAATATTAATGCCAAGCATTCATTCAATATAAGTCTCTCAGCCTGCCGCCGGCATTTCATTGAGGTATACACCACGAGAAATTGACGATGATATAGAGAGGTTTGAGTTGGAAAGCCTCCAAGTTAATAAAATCTTCCGCATGCTTTTGAAGCAGCGAAAGACTGTTTCACACAGTAACGCCATCAAGGTAAGTACGCCAGTCAGATGAATATCTATTTCGGTAATCTTTGCCGTAAAATTGAAATATCTATCTCACCTTAGTCAATCTGTTAACCGCTCTCTGGTCGGTCAGCAATAAAAAAATGATGTTAACAGGATATTCTTCTTTTGCAGTTCTGTCAGACCAACTCGTTCTTTTCGCAAACAATAAGCGACCACAAACCTAAGCTCCGCTAAATACTCTCACATAATACACGTTAGTCAAAGAGAGATGCTACTTCGCTCTGGTTAGGCCACACCTCAAATACGCCGCGAGCATTTGGGACCCTGGTCATAAAGATTTAACCAAAAAAATTAATAAAATAGAAAAAGCTGCACGCTTCGTTAAAGACTGCTACGAACGAACATATAGTGTCACACAACTGTCAGCGGGATTGAGGTGGGAGCCCCTAGAGACTCAGAGCCTACAGGCTAGGCTTAGGTTGCTTGAGAAATTCAGAACTGGTTTGTTTTAGAGCGGCACAGAGAATATTATCAAGACGCCATATGACATCTCTATGTCTGAAAGAAGCGATAAAATAAGAGAGATACATTGCCGATCAGATAGGTACAAAAACTCGTTGTTTCCGCGCACAGTAAGCGACCACAATAAAAAGTGAGCTCCACTAAATATACTCCCATAATACATGTCACCATTTCACCTCCGAAAATATTAAATCTTTACACTGATGGTGACCTAACATCAGATTTAGATTGTTAGGTTTCTGGACAGGTCTTATCCTAACGTCATAATTTCTGACAAACCGTTCCGTTTCCCCTCTTATGCTTGATCCGCCATTAGATCCTTCTTTAATTCACCATATCATCTTCCTCTTCATGTTTTGTCCAGAATTCCTATCCTCTTCCTTTTTCATCCTCGCTGTTCTCCAGTTTTTTGCTGTACAGCATTTGCTGTACAGCTGAAAAAATAGCGAAAATGTTTCATTGTGTATAAAGACTGGGAAACACGGGAGAGAATGAAAGAGGCTGGGCATTCTGAACGAAATAAAATGAGGAAGACGATATGAGAAATTCGACAGGTGTGAAAATGTACTGGGATAAGTGCTGTCCAAAATCCTACGAATCAGCTGGTAGAATATTAAAATGGAATGAAATACACGTTCAAGGTGAATTTACACATTCTTGAAGCCGATTCTATCGGTTTAAAACATTGGATGTGTTGTTGATTGTTTTTAAATGAACGAATTTTTGCTGGATGGGAAATAAAAATTGTACCTCGTTAGCACATATTTTCCCTAATTACTTAACTAACTTATATGGCGCATGAAAAGCCTACTTTCCTGGATTATTTGCTTTCTAAAGGCCGTTTTACACGAGGCACGTAATTGCACAAGCTAATGTATGTGCAATCGTGAATTTCAAAATGCACCGTGTAAAGCGGCGAAATTCAAGAACGCATGCATGAATGCGAGACGTCAGAATAGCCCTTGCTCTAATTCGGTGGTCGCATTCTTGCAATTTGTACGAATATCACTCCATCTAGCGGTCGCAGAATTAACGACATCTAAGTTCACGGGAAGTTGGCTGACGAAAAGGTTCGATAACCTGAGCGATGGGTGTTTACAGTTATATGTTGTGTGGGAGGATATTTAAAGTAACTTAAATTGTTATTTATTTAGATAGATATTTAATAGCTCGTTAAATTGTTCCTCTGTCATCCGCATAAAATTGCGGTAGCCATTCCTGTCTTCTACAGCCGGCTCCTGTTGGACTATATTAAGAATGCCTGTTCCCTCCTCTCGCCTACGGATCCACTCCGCATCCAAAGTGCTCTTCTGGCTCTTCTCCTACAGTTACGCCTTTCTATGAGCTCTGCAGCCCCGATCATAATTCCCACTACTGCTAGCTCTGCAGCAATCAATGCAGCCTCCTCCTGATCCATTATTTTTCTCACAGAGAGAGAGTGACTCAATGTCAATATCACAGAATCCCACAAAAACCACAACCTTATTTTTCACTGAATGTCTACAACGTCGTGGACAGAATATCGTATCTCTCCTGTTTGAACAAAACACTCTCTCTTAGCGTACTTATCATACGATTGGAATTCACGAATGAACGCATGCTTACGACCACCGTGTGAAGCAGTTACGCATTCGTTATCGCAATAATTATTGCACGGCAGATTGCGGAATTGATGCAGTGTCAAGTTGTGCAATTTCGTGCCCCGTGTAAAACGGCCTTAAAGTACTCGGCTTAGCGACTAAGCTCTGATTGTACCAATAAGGTCAATCACCTCATACGGGATTTTGTAGGAATGTCAGCATTTCCTGGAACTGATTAGCCTCGTAATTGCGTTTGATGCACAAATCTAAAATAAGATAATTGCGTAAACTAATTTTCGTAAAATAAGTTCCGTTGAAAACTCGCTCCACAGTGCGAGAATGCGAGTTTGAATGTGGAAAGCACAGAACCGCGAACCAATGTCGAATCATAATCGCACAAATCTGGAAGTTAATTTAAATCTACGGCTTCTCAGTATGATGTCATCACTCCGACTTACCTTGCTTCGAACCAAAACTTCGAAGCAACCTTGTTTCAGTATTTTCACATTTTATTTGATCTATCTCATGCCATATGCCGATAATTTGTCATGATCTTGCAAATGTGAACTGACTCAGTGGCGTGTTACTCCGTTAAAGGTACTGCGCGGCCTGTTTGGCAGTTATTTCAATTTTTCAGAATTAAACACCTTTGTTTTTTTAAGTTCGCTTTAACCGATGGCGATTAGCGCACGCAACTCGGGTACTTGCGGTATTTTATGTTCGGGACTAGTGGAAGTAACTCCGTTTTTTAAGGTCTCAGAAGAGTTCCTGGATAATGAGGGACCTGGGGTAGGTAAACTAGTCAGACCGTACGATGCGGAATCGAGGGGTCTGGGTTCAAATCTATGTTGAGGCGTATATTTTTGCAGCTTTTATTTTAATAATATAATAATCTATCCAAATTATAAAAGCTCTCGTGTCCTTATAAATTTAACATGTTTCCTGCAAACTAGTTGTCGCATGGCGCAAAAATTTATATTTGCCGCCAAAAATGAAGAACGTTCCACAGTAAGATGGCAGTGCCGGGTTTTGCTGAGAACAGTGTTGCCAAAACCACGCTACATGGCGCTTAAGTGTAGGTTGCTTATTCAGCAATCGCGGCACCGCGTTCCAGTTAAGGAATCCACTTTAGAGAAGTATATCAGCGCATTGGAAGATTTTTATGAGCGTGTTTATCCTACTGGATAGTACGATGCTAACTTTTCTGCTACTATTTGCAACATCGCACCCTTGACCTTAAAAAGAGTTGTGAAATGAGTCGCCATAAGAACACATATTCTCAGCTGAATCGTCGAACGCTGTGTAGTAATGGTCGCCAGCTTGGCAGCTCTGTTCCCCCTACTCCCTCTATCCCCCTCACATCAAAAATTGATGGAAATCCAATCGGTAGAAGGGCAACCCCTCCCCAAACCCCGATTCTCCCACCCCTCTTCTCCCCCTCTCGCCCGCCACCCTCCACACAAGTTTGTAACAGTGGGAGTAACAAAGAATCAGGATGTCACGCACCCTTGTTTTATTCTCTGGCCATGGCATTTTTAAGTTGAGGAATGATTCAGAGTTCAACCCTTTATCGTGTTTGTTTTTCCACTCTCTGATTCCTTTTAATATTGGAACTAAAACCTCGAATTCATATGCATGTGCTACTTCGTTTCGTTTACGGAACATTGCTCGTGAATACCTGCTCTGATTCATGCGATAATGGCTGGAATTTTTTCCAGAATTCAAGCCAAGCGCAATTTTTTTTCGGCTTTGAAATTTTTTTAGCCATCCCACGATGCGGCATATGTATGTATTGATTGCTTAAATTAGTAATTGCTTCATTAATGGTTACACATAACCTAACCAATATCTTCAAGGTGGCGAAAAATATACGCTGTAGTTTATTGTATTCTACCGATTAAAGGTAAGTTCTGTCAAAATTAAGAGAATCTCCTCCCGGTTTTCTACACTTATTAGTCTTATCAATCTCTAGTATTTCGTTTTTTACATCTGCATAGAATCTACTTTTCTTCACCCAAAGAATAAATTTATCAAAATAAATATTCCTCCAGATTTGACGACCATATTTCTCTCAATTACACCCTATATTTTAGAATATTGCCTCGTGTTACTTAGATTTTGGATCTGATGTATTCTCGATTCATTTACGGGTTGTTCTTTATACCTCGTCAAGGTTGGCCATCATCTCGAGGAGAACAGAGGCACGAGGCAAAGATGAGAAAATAATCAAGCGTGGACATCGTCACCCACGCTGGTGTAAGTATTTACGAGTGTATGAATTTTACATAAGCCAACGACCGTTACAAAGAGGCTTCATGCTCCTATAACCCCAAGCAGCTAAGCTTACATCTCTGTGATAGCTGTGTTCTTTCCTGGGTCGTCCATTTTAGGTGCGTCGAAGATACTCGCATTGCTAATGTCCTCTAATGTGGCAGCTGCAATGAAGGCATGCTGTTAATGATCATTCAGGTAACAGCAATACGTTAAAAGTGATAAAAAGTAACATTCAAGAATTCGCTCCAAGTATTTATTCCAATAACAATTGGAACTGCGCGATTGTACATTTATCGTACATTTATTGCTTTAGGAGAATTGTTGGTGAATGTGGAAGGGGATGAAAGTGAATGGGAATCCTGACGGACTTGGCGATAAATATGTGAGGAACTTAACTAGGGACTTGACAGTGTGAAAGTATAGTGCTGTGCAGGAAAGTAAAGCCACGCCGAAAAACCGACTGTTTAACTCGTGGAATATTTCATGTAAATGATAAATTTATTCCGAGAAAGATTATAGTCAGCTTATTACTGTGTGGCCTCTATGATCGTGGTTGACTTCATAGACGGGAGAGTGAGGAGCTAGGCGATAAAGTTCCTCTGCCAACCAATATTGGGAGAGCTTCTGTGATGAAATGCGTGTGACCAAAAATCAACTCCTTCTCGCGTTATTTTGTGGCACCGGTATGTGGGTGGCACCGAAAGGATAAGCATCAATTTGGTTAAATTTAGCCGGAATTGAGAACTTTGGAAGTTTCTACGGTTCAAGCTGAAGGGATTGGATAAGGAATGGATGGTGAGGAAAGAATTTTGAATGTGTGCGTCGGTAATCCATTGAGTATTTTGCCAGCTGATTGGTAGATTTTTGGACAGGACTTATTTTAAATGTCCTAATTTCTGGCATATCGTTCTGCTTTTCGTCTAATACCTGATCTGATGTTAGGTCCCTCTTAAATTTCTCAAATCGTCTCCCTTTCGTTATTTTGTTCAAATTCCCTATCCTCTTCCACGCTTCCTCAGTGCTCTTTCCTCTATTACCCTCTTCAGCATTCACTCTCTTTTCAATACGTCCTCAATCCACCTCTTCTGCCTCCTCCAAACCTCCGCTACAAGCTTTCTCTCCTCTTAAACTATATCCAATACCTCCTCGTTCGTCCTCGTCACCGAAGTCAGCCTTCTCCACACCCACATCTCAAACGCCTCAAGTCTATTTTTTCATTTCTCAAGTTCATTCTACCTTCGCAAAGACCAAGTATCCGATCCATACAGTGCCACAATATATTACATAATATTTTTGAAATATTACCTTTCGGTAATTAATTTATCTATTATTAAAATCTTTATTTGAAGTTGAGTAAGTCTTTTCTTAACGTCTCTACTTAGACCCGCCTTATATATTCCCTCCTCCATGGAAAAGGCATGGGTGATAAACATATAGTAAAAGCAAAGGCTGCTTTGGTTTGGCTAAATCGAGAAAATAGATGAGAATTCAATGTCGAAACTGGTTCATTATAGTGGTGTAAATGGTGTGGGAGGAATGAGCAGGCCGATAAAGTCTTAACCGAATATATGGGGCGATTTTGAAGAAGGAATAATGAGAGTCTGAGTGCTTGCATGAAGCTATGCATAGGTGTACCAGTAGTAAAAGTGGTATGTAAGGATAAGGAAATTAGCAAGCTTTGCAGCCTATCACCAAGAATGAAACTGTTATAAATGTACTCATCCCGAAAGTGAAAGGCACGATGATTATTCTCCGGATTCAGTTGCATTGATTAATTTATGCCGATGTTCCGTTATTGGATCTTCTATCGATATATGTTGAAGCAACCGTGTTAAACTATAGATTGCCACATGCGAGTTAAGTCAGTTCATCTATAATTATGGAGTAAGTGAGATAGTTTGTGTGTTTTGTGATGAAATGTGTGGTCATAGAAGCATACATTATCGTGTTCGTAGGCGTTTCTCTCCCCAAAATCCCTTTCGCCCTGGACTGTGCCGCACTGAGGTCGGCACCTGCGTCTGTTTGTGCAGACGCTTATCGCGGAGACCAAAGAATCAGGACGTTTTGAGGGGTAGAGGGAGGTGGTTGTGGTCAGGGGGTTGAATTAGACGGCGTTTGCAAAGGATACGAGGGAAATGTGGGCGATCGGAGTGGGGAAGAGGCTGATAACTATGGGGATGATAGAAGAAGGGTATTTTTGGAGGCGGTCAGGGGCAAGCAGTCTAATGGTGCCCTCGCGTGTGGGTACCTGTATGTTTGCACAGGAATGAGGATGTTAAGACTTTAGATTTTGTGGTGACGAAGGGTGGATGTGGGAGAAGGCAGGCGGTGCGGTTGGTCATCCGATCCATTCTGCTTGCACTTAATGGATTCCAAAGGGACGGCTTCCTTTCCGTGTTGAATGTGTGTATGTGTTTCTAGAATCCTATTTTTGCTGTCAAAAATCGATTTTTTCAAGTCGTAAATACTTTTCGTCGTAGGTATTCTTAAGTTAGTTTTGGCGAGGCATTACTTCTCATGAGACGCGATGAATTTCGCCCTTACTTTGAAGAAAAAGATCCTACCGTTCCAATTATAACAAATATTAGTCTTTTTTCGTTGTACTTTTTGAGATAACCATTTGTCAAAAAAACTCCCATCTATTTTCTTTGGGAATTGGTATGGATATGCACGTAAGATACTTTATTTTAAAAAATGAGGGATTTATAACGCATTGATCATATCAGAAATTTAACCTTGTGTAGTTTGTGATTTAGGCTTCCGCGGGGTTTGGATGATGGTCGATTCTTCCGTCTTCCAGGGTTTCCGCCGCGTTGCTTCATCTTGAGGACGATATTTCGCCGACTATTCTGCAGGCTTCCTTAGGTTCAAGTGACGCTTCGCTTGGACTTGGGAAAGCCTGCAGGATAGCGGACCTTGGTCGTCAGTTGGACCTGAGGAAGCCTGCAGGATAGCCGGCGAAATTTTGCCCTCAAGATGATACAACGCGGCGATAACTCCGGAAAATGGAAGAATCAACCTTTTGTAGTTATTTTGCTGACAATTATTTTAAAAAATAAAGTAGCTATTAACTGCAGTAAATTTTACATGATAAATAAAACCTTCGGTGTTAAAGGGATTTTCAGCGTACAGCATGAGTCATCTCAAAACCTACTCATGCATACTAAGTTAATTACTGAGAATTTTAGCTAGTTAAAACAAGGTGTTTCTGTCTTTTATGCTACAACATTTACTTGATGCACATTGCTTGAAAATAAAATTTAAATATGGTCTCTGTTATGGCTAGAATAAAATGTTGCAAAACTTATTTTAACAATGAAATGAACTATTAAGCAACTATATACTTCACCGGGTAAGATTTTTATAGACAGCCGACGTTTCGGGTTCCGACTCGTCACCCATTCTCAAGGCTTTAGCCTTGGCTATACTAGCCTTGGCTATATTAGCCTTGGCTAATACCCGGTGGCGAGCCCGAGAAATTTACACTAATTTAATTCGCCGGGAAAGTGTAAAATCATACAACTATATACTTCGTTTATTTTCACTGTTGGAAGAACTGAATTGATTGATTAATGGCGGACATCAGAGGGAGCGACGCCAGCCCTTGGAAACCCGTTTTTTCCGGGCTCGAAACGAGAATGTTGGGCTGTGCGGTGCGGAGAAGTAGACTCTGAGAGAGGAGGATGAGATTGGTCTACATACGAATAAGACGTGGGAAGGATGGCATAGGTGCGGTAGATGCAAAGTACAGTTTAGATACAGTAAAATATCTTGGAATTGCATAAACTTTGAATATATCGTGAGGAACACACATGCAAAACATATGCGGCACAGCTTTAAAGAAACTAGGTTTTGTTAAGCGTATAATAGGAAAGTCCTCGGATGAAAAATTGAAAGAGAGATGCTACTTCACTCTGGTGAGGCCGCACATCGAATACACCGCGAGCATTTGGGATCCTGGTCTTTAATATTTCGCCAAAAAAATTAATAAAATACAAAGAAAAGCAGCGCGCTTCGTAAATAACTGCTACGAGCGTATAAAGTGCCTTACAACTTTAAGAGGGATAAAGGTGGGAGCCCATAGAGTCTCGGAAGCTGCACGCTAGTCTAACGTTGCTCGAGAAATTCAGAAATGATGTTATCAGAGCGACACAGAGAATATTATCGTGGCTCCTTGCTACACCTCTCGATCTGGCAGATGCGATAAAATGAGGGAGATACACTGCGGTATAGATAGGTACAAAAACGCATTCTTTCCGCGCACAATAAGCGATCACAGTAAAAACTGAGCTCCACTAAGTACACTCCCATAATACAAGTCACCATTTCATCTCTCAAAACGTGTTTTAAAAAAATATCTCTTACGTGTTTACACGGCGATGTCCTAACACCCCCTACCATACAACCATACGGCCGCTTGCAGGGTAGTATGTAGATGTAGATGTAAAGACTAGAGGGATACACTCATGCAATAAAAATAAGGTTTCATGAAACCATCTCTCATTTCTCTATTATTCTCGGTTTTAAATTTTCTGAAACAGGACTCCTGATCTTTAGATAAAGAAAACTAAATACACTCCTATGTCACCACACACATGTCACCATTTCACATCCCAAAAACTTACATCTCTACACGGCTGGTGACGTAACACCCCCTGCCACATGCCCATGCAACGGCTCGCAGGGTATTATGTAGATTTAGATGTAGAAAGGAAGGAAAATGAGGCTGTACGTCCATTTTTTGTAAATCTGTGGGATATTTATAACATCAGAGTAATATATTTTAATGCGAGAAGCAAGGTAGGCTTAAATTTTTTTATTTCTCAACCCCGCTTAATACCCTTTTTACACTTTTATCGGTAACCTTTCGCCCCCCTAATAACTACTTCCACTTACTTACCCTGACTCCTAATCTCGTCCGGCAGTTTTCTCTCCTCGCTCGCCATATCGAGTACTCCCTTATTGATCTGTCATCCGTGTTTCCCTCCTCGGTTTCCTATTTCTTTCGAAAACCAGGAATGTAAAACTGAAATAATGAATTAGTTAGTTTTTCAAAAATGATTTATTACGTTCTTACTTAATTCTTTGTGGAAAACTGTCTAATTCATCGTTTCATTATGAACGAATTATACCACGTTACTGCCGGTACCATTAATTCAGTTACGTAAGATTCAGTATGGAGTTTAAACCATTTAAACTCTTTTATTCCTATCTGATTCCTTAACTGACAATTTTGAGAGGCAATTATGGCATTTAAAAGACTTTTGTATTCGTAGTGCTATTAAACCTTACCAATGTTCCAACGTAGGCTTAATGTATCAATAAAAAAGTGTCATATGCTTCTAGCATTAATGAAACGCGTCGCCTAAATCAAGGTGGTTGGATGGTCGAAAGATAAGATCACAGAAATGGAATATGTTTTTTTATGCTTATTCTATTATTATAATTTTTCTATGGATCAATACGTGGACATTACTGATGGACAGAAAGAGGCGCAATACCTCCAAAATAAGAAATTTAATGACCACTGTGAGTTTTTATGTACTTCATCTTCATTAAGTGCATATTCATCATCTTTTCGATGCAGGTACTACTATATCATCACATGTTGATTATGTTGTGCGAAGATGGTAACCTAGGTGGTAATTAAATTTGTTTATATTTTTGGAAAACTGCATATCCTTGTATGCATCCGTGGTGCCACATTTCCACAGAATATTGCCCGAATATTTTAAGTATTATGAAGGTTTTGGTCTGCATAGTTGGCTTTGCATAAAAACATGTAATATATTTTTCTCGACTGATATATCATAATATTTTTATAAAATCGATAGTTTTTCAAAAATGTCCCACTTAATCTATCAATGAAGATTTGATCTGAATAAAAAAAACAAAACAGAGCAAACCTAATAGTTGATGGTGCAGGATTCTGAGACTATTCGGAGCAAGGATGCTTCTTGGGGTTGATCTGGGCTTCAAGGGAACTGGAGAGTGAGCTTAATTTCATGTCTAGGCCACACTCGAACTAAGGCGTTCAAGGGTTCAGCAGGGTATCGAACGTTTGAAGCCGTCGAAGCTCTCGCGTGGAGTGTTCTCCGCGCAGCACGGGATTTATCTGAAAAATCCTCTAGCTATGTCATTGAAAGCCAGATAACTCGTTTTTCAAAAAAATGAAAGGTTTTTGGAAGCTCACATGTTCTTACGAATGCAGTGAAACCTGTATTGAGAGGACACCACCGAACGTATGGGATAATGACCGCTGACGGGAAGATTTTTCGTTGCTTAATTCATTCATTAGTAGTTCAGTCCGAAGATTGACTGCAGCCCTCCATCCTTCGCTCTTTAATGATAGCTCCCTTACCTCCTGGTATATCTTCCTGTATCTGGTCATCTTTATGTGGTCCATGAACGTATTCATGGGTATTCCTCTGGGGACTTTTCTCTCTATTTTACCATCAATTATGTACTTCACAAACCCATGGTGTCTCAGGGTGTGTCCAATCCACCGTGCTCTTCTTTTCTGTATGGCGTTTTGTGTATGGTCCTCTCCTCTTGTATGTAAAATGCATGTTATCGAATTGGTTTCTTGAATAGAAAATGCTATTTAAACACGTGGCCTTAAAGTGCTTGACATATCTCTCATTGGTCGCTCGATGCTAAGATTGGTTGACTGCAGTCCTCCACCCTTCCCTATCTAATGCTAGTTTCCTTACCTCCTGATATCTCTTTCTATGTACTTTTCTCTTCATTTGGTCCATAAACTTATTCCTAGGTATTCCTCGGTTTCCCCTTTATTTTTACCTTCAATAATGTTCTTAACAAACCTACTGTGTCTTAGGGTGTTCTCTATTCATCTGGTTCTTCTTTTCTCTGTGGTGTTCCATATGATTATTTCCTCTTCTATTCTTCTGTAAACTTCATCATTTCTTATTTTGTCCGTCCATTTTATCCTCAGCATCCTCCTCCAGCACCAGGTTTCGAAGGCTTCTAGTCTTTTCTGGTCAGCTTTTTCAATGGTCCATGCTTCCGATCCATTGGATGCCACGCTCCACGCGAATGATTTCATACACTATTTCCTGGTTTGTAGTCCAATCTTCTTCGAGCCCATCAGTTGTCTTTTTCCTATGAGCGCCTTGATTCGATTCTATACCAACCTTTACTCACCGTATACGTAAGCACTTGAGATTGCTTTCAAGAGTATCATGCAGATGTTGATGCCACTAACTGGCCCCAATCTATCCTGGAAGGTGCATCACATCATTGGTCGTTCAATCGTAAGATTGGTTGACTCCATCTCTCCACCCTTCCCTATCTAATGCTAGTTCCCTTACCTCCTGGTATCTCTTCCTATCTACTTTCCTCTTTATTTGGTCCTTGAACTAATTCCTTGGTCTTCCGCCGGGGATTTTTGCATCTATTTTACCTTCAGTTATGTTCTTCACAAACCCATTGTGTCTCAGGGTGCGTCCAATCCATCTTGTTCTTCTTTTCTGTATGGTGTTCCACGTGGTCCTTTCCTCTTCTACTCTGTACACTTCATCATTTCTAACGTAGCCCGTCCATTTTATCTTCAGTATCCTCCTCCAGCACCAGGTTTCAATGGCTGCTAGTCTGTTCTGGTCAGCTTTTCCAATGGCCCATGCTTCCGATCCATAAATTGCTAGACTCCACACGAAGGTTTTCACAGTGTTTCCTGGTTTGTAGTCCTATCTTATTTGAGCCCATCAGTTGTCTTTTTCCCATGAGCGCCTTCTTAGCTTGAGCTATTCTCCGCTTGATGGCCGTTCTACTTCTTCCATCCCACGTGATGGTACTAACGAGATAGGTAAAAGAATCAACTTGCTCTAATTTCTCTACCCTCAGGATGACTTCTACCATAGCTCCTTTTCTCCGAATGCTTGGATTTTAGTCTTCGTCTTATTTATTTTCACGTTGTATTCTTGTAGGACTTGGTCCATTACATTTAGTGACCTTTGCTATCTACCTTTGCTAATCCTCAATGCTTCGCACCATTATTTTTACATGCAACGATTGGTGAATATTTTGACTTTCCCGACCCCGAAAGAGAATATTGGATTTGTGTTCATAATAAATGTACATGCGGTTAGAAGATCAGACTACACTATAGAGTTATATGTTTGGTGACCAATATTCTATCCCAACATTCTAAACGCCTGCTTTAATACAGAACGGAAAGGACAAATTAACTAATTTTTACTTAGAATATTCACCATTTGTTTAAATTTTAAGGCAAATTACCCCCAAAATATATATTAGCTACCTTGTGCTATATATTCTACTCAATTTTACGTTCGTTTTCATCGGAAATGCGGATGATTTTTAATTAAAATTAATAAACTGTGTAAGTGTAAGGAGAATGCATATTAAAGAAGTAAGCGAATGCTTATTCTAGTTAATTATCGATGGAAAACGCACTAAAATTGCAAAATTGGTGTCTTAGTCCGCGAGCGTTTAAGAAAAATGAGGGCTAACGAAGATGGAGAAGATGATTCGCCGGCCCTGGTGGCGACGGGGTGGTGGTGTCCTCGCCTGCTAACCCGAAGGTTGCGGGATCGAAGCCCGCCTGGGCGAAATTGTCACCACCCAGGGCATGGGGTTTGTGTTCGTCTGTAGTAGTTGTTATTGACTCGATATAAATCGGTCGAATGTGGTGTATTCGGGTTAGGTTAAATAAAACAAAAAGGACAGACTAGCTTCAGCTTCTAGCATTAGCCAGCTTAGCGAGCGCCCTATCCATATACAGCTTCGTACCATCATTGATTGGTAAATATTTTGGCTTTGCCGAGCCCGATGGAGAATATCGTGGTGGATTAGTATTCATAATAAATGCACATGCGGTAAGGAGAAGACTATACCGCAGATATATATATATATACGTTGATGGATTGGAGTCAGCCATGCGGCGATGAACACACGATGTGGATAGGATGGAGGAGATAGACACACAAAAAAAGAGACGATCACACTTACATAGCTAGCTTTCGGAACTAGTCCGTCTTCAAGGCGTATCACGGAACAAATGTCGTGTGCGCTGGTGAGGATAGGGGTAGGAGGGGCGGTAGGTTAGGGGAGTGGGGATGGGGGAAGGGGAAGGGGTTTTTCCCAGCGGTTGACGAACGGTTCTTGAAAAGGGGAAATTTTTACCAGCTCGTGTCTTGGCTGGAGAGAGCGGAAGGGGTCGCAGTGAGGGTGGGGGGGGGGGGAGAGGGAAGGGAAGGGGGTAAATGGAAAACAACGGGGAGCGTGCGATTAATGTATTTTATTTAATCCGGGCGCGGCGTACGATTTTAGCAACCAGATTATGGCCTGCTCCTTCTGGCGCACTTCTTCAATGGGCGTTTCTTTCTTCAAGCCAAGGGAACGGCTATGGGCACAAGAATGGCCCCTTCTTATGCCAATCTCTTCATGGGAAAGCTCGAAAGTGATGGGAAAGCTGGGAAAGCTCAATGACCAATCACAGATAAGCAGGCATTTTGAATGTTTGGATGAAATATTGGTCAATATATATATATATATATATATATATATATATATATATATATATATATATATACACGATGTGGATAGGATGGAGGAGATAGACACACAAAAAAAGAGACGATCACACTTACATAGCTAGCTTTCGAGACGGACTAGTTCCGAAAGCTAGCTATGTAAGTGTGATCGTCTCTTTTTTTGTGTGTCTATCTCCTCCATCCTATCCACATCGTGTGTTCATCGCCGCATGGCTGACTCCAATCCATCAACGTATATATATATATATATATATATATATATATCGAGCAGTTTAAATAGAGGTGCATTCGTATCCAATGAAAGATTCAAATACATATAATCATCATTACCCAATGAAAACATAAATGAATACTTGGTTTCTTTTCCAACGATTTCCTGAATCCAATGACCAATCACAGATAAGCAGGCATTTTGAATGTTTGGATGAAATATTGGTCAATATATATATATATATATATATATATATATACACACGATGTGGATAGGATGGAGGAATCCACATCGTGTGTTCATCGCCGCATGGCTGACTCCAATCCATCAACGTATTTATATATATATATATATATATATATATATATATATATATATATATATATATATATATATATATACGTTGATGGATTGGAGTCAGCCATGCGGCGATGAACACACGATGTGGATTCCTCCATCCTATCCACATCGTGTGTATATATATATATATATATATATATATATATTGACCAATATTTCATCCAAACATTCAAAATGCCTGCTTATCTGTGATTGGTCATTGGATTCAGGAAATCGTTGGAAAAGAAACCAAGTATTCATTTATGTTTTCATTGGGTAATGATGATTATATGTATTTGAATCTTTCATTGGATACGAATGCACCTCTATTTAAACTGCTCGATTTTTGGGAGCTATGGATTCAGTTCCGTTTCCAGCTCCGAGGTAAGCATCATGCCCTTAATCCTTACCTCTCATGCCTGGCGTACGTTAAAGATGAGCTGCGACGGCAAATCATGCCTCTCATACGATTTTCACGTGAAGCAGTGCGAGGAAATTTAACCGATGAAAAAAAAAATCTTTGAACCTTTTCCAGTCATCAAGTCATGCGAACCTTTTTGAAAAGTTTCGCTTCTTTTTTTTCTTCACGAGCCAATTTTTACGTACTCGTTCGCGTGTTATCCAGGGGGAAAAAAATATAGTTTTTTTTCTTTTTGACCGAGGCAGCCATTTTCATTTGACCTATATATTTTTTTTAGTCGGGTGACCTCTTCGGTGAACTGCCGAAGTCGGTATAAAGTGCTGTTTAAAATCTCCCACTCTCCCACTTTGCAAGCGACGCTCCGTTTTTAATGGAGTGTAAGCGTACGAATACACGTGAAAGTCCATGCGAGTGAGCGAACATGTGTGTGCTTCTGGGGGCCGAGTTGTCGAGCATATTTCTCCCCGTATCTGAAATAAGATCGGAGGCGGGCGATAAATATTTTCCTCCGGTGGCGAGATAAAGCCGCCGCCGCTGCCGCGTTTCGTGTTTCGGGACGATTGGGTTCAGATTGATGACTTTTCCGGTTTTCCCTGCGTCCCATATTCCCTATCCCTATCGTCCGCGCCAGTTCCTCTCCCCAGTTTCGCTTCTCTCTCTCTCTCTGCATCCCACCTACTACTATACTCCCTGATGGAGGAAGTGTGCGAGGGGGAAAACGAAAGGAAGCGGTCGGAGGAGTGACATATCGGTGTAGCGAAAGTTTGTGGAAGTCTCGCTTGTGCAGAGAATGACATGACATAGTACGGGTAAGCAGGATGAAGCACAGAAACCAGGAAGAGGAGAGCATACTGGAGAGGTAGGTTAAGGGGACTGTATACCGCGGTATCAAACACTTCCGCGGACACCTACGCTCCTTCATTTAACTACTCTGCTTTCATCTTCATCTACACAATACCCCGCGAGCCACCGCATGGGCGTGTGGCAGGGGGTGGTAGGTAGCCGACCGTGTAAAGATGTACGTTTTTGGGTGGTGAAATGGTGACATGTACAAGGGGAGTGTATTTATTGGAGCTCAGTTTTCATTGTGGTCCTTTACTGTGCGCGGAAAGAACGAGTTTTTTTACCTAGAGTGCATCTTTCTTATTTTATCGCTTCCGTCAGACCTAGACACGTAGTAAGGCTTCATGATAACACTCTCTGTGTCGCTCTGAAAAATGTCAGTGTTGAATTTCTCAGTCAATCTAAGCCTGACGTGTAGGCTCCGAGTCTCTAGGGGCTCCCACCTTAATCCCTCTAAAGGTTGTGAGGCATTACATGTCCGCTCGTAGCAGTTTTTTACGAAGCGTGCTGCTTTCCTTTGTGTTTTATTAATTTTTTTGGTTCAAAATCTATGACCAAGGTCCCAAATGCTTGCAGCGAATTCGAGGTGTGATCTAACCAGAGCTAAGTAGTATCTCTTTTTTACTTTTTCATCCGAGGACCTTCCTATTATACGCTCAACAAAACCTAGTTTCTTTAACGCTGTGTCACGTATGTTCTGCATGTGTGTTCCCCGCGTTGTACCAGAAGTTATGCTTTGCTACTTTAAGTAACAATGTTTGCGTATGCCTTTAGATAGAGGATTGATACTAAAAATAAGTGTCTAAATCCATATAGAATATGTTTTTTTCTTTACCAAGGTTACTTATTGTAACAGTACAACGCGTTTCGCAGCTTTCTGCATCTTCAGATACAATTGTTTGTAATTTTTCAATGTGGATTCGAATACAAAATACTTCCACAAAGTGACGTCTGAAGGTTTAAAGTTTATTGAAATAAGTATCGTAACGTTTCGCTTTTTGCTTTCATCATGACTTTTTCCCCGCTTGCAAGCAGGCAAGCGGGGAAGGGGAAGAAAGAGAACAGGTTTCATGGACAGGATGAAGCACAGATCGTGTGCTGAGGCAATAAGGGATATACTAGAGATAGTGTACATGTATGTATGTGTAGAATGTATGTATGTATGTGTAGAAAACCGAGAGGAGATTTTATGAAATTCAGCAAAATCTACCTTATCCGGTAGAATGCTAAAAAAAAAAATAAATAACTTATTCGACCGCAAAACCATATCGTTAACATGCTCGTGTTTTCGCTTATATCTATTCATACTACTGATGAGAACGCGTAGGCTAAGTTTCAAGTTAATCTGTACGTAAATGAAAATCGCTCCAACCACCTTAGCCCTTCCGTACTTCTGCCTTCTCTCAGATAGGCTGAATTGTCTCGTAGTGACCTCTGATTCTCCTTTGGCTTGTGCCTCCAAGTTTCGCTACACCTGAAGCTACAGTTTGAGTTGATGAAAGCGGTCTGTTCATTGTCTCCCTTCCTTTCAAATCAATCACATTTGGATAAAATTTGAAGATTAAGTTAATTAAGGAATAATTTTATTTCTTTCAGTCGCCTTTATTCATGAAATTTATCAACAGTCATCATTCCGAAGATTGGTTTGCTATAGTTACCCTCGCCAATGCCCTTCAAGTAACCATTTTAATATCACGTTCTTCTTCATTTTGACGCACTTCATTATTTTCCTGTTGTATCCAATTCTTGGTCTTCTTCTGTAATTTTTCTCATTCATTTCTCCATTCATTAATGCATCAGCCGGCTATCGCGTCGAAAAATGTGTCCAACGAGCTTTTCTTTTCCCCCTTTTAGAGATTTCCTCGTACTTATTTTCTTTTCATAGGATTTTGCTGTTGGTGATTCTCCCTGTCCATTTCGTCTTCATTATTCTTCGATAACGTCACGTCTCTTCTGGTAGGTTAATTTTAGTGTCCAAGCTGTTGAGTTAAAAAAATGTTTTTTTTTCTGTTTTCATTCAACAAAATCATTAATGATGCTAACAAATTCTATTTTGTTAGTAAACTTGTCATGAATTCTTAGTTTTTTACAAGTACTCTCCTGATGAAGGTAAGTTTTATTGAATGCCAGAGAATCTCCTCCGGGTTTTCTACATTTTCAGGGGCCTATCTCGCTCTTTTATATCCTTTTTCGCCTCAGCATACGATTCACCCTTCTTCATCCTGCCCATAACATAGAAAAATTCCTCGATCAATATTGGTAAATTTAATATATTTATTATTTTTAGTTGATTAATTGAATTAGTTGATTGTGTACTGCTTTTATTGTTAAACGAGTTTGAATTTCATGCAGTAACGATAATTCAGCTTCGAAAATGTGTTCGTGGCGGACCGCCCTCTTTAATATTTCTATCGGCGAAGGTAGGTTTTATTGAATGTCATCAAATCTCCTCCCGGTTTTCTACCCTTTTAGCGGTCCATCTCGCTCTAGCACATTCTTTTTCGCCTCAGTATACTATCTACCCTTCTTCATCCTGTCCATAACATGGATAAATTCTGCGATCGATATAGGCAGTTTTAAGACATGGAATTAGATGATTGTACACTGTTTTTATTGTTAAAATAATTTGAATTTCACTCAGTAATGAAAATTTCGCTTCGAAATTGTGTCACCCGGGGAGGACCTGTAAGGGCTTGTGAGGTGGGAAAGGTTATTATTCAACAAAGAAATTTTGTCGGAAAGGAGTGGGGAGGGGTACAGAAAAAGTAGCGCAATACAAAGGTTCCTTGACTGTCTCATAATCCAAATTTGCTCCAAAACATCCATGATTTAACTTTTCGGGGTACTTTTTAAAATTTCTGTGTTAAAACCACTTAAATGATTATTTTCAAGCTGATGCTCGGCAAATTGAGAGTTGGAATCCATATTTTTAAAACTTCTGGTTTGTTTCTTGATGCGTGTCATGAAATTTCGACCAGTTTGACCGATGTATGACAAAAGGACAGCTATTGCATTTAATTTTTTAAAATACTAGACTTGAATAGTGTATCCACTTTGTTTTTTCCGATTACTATACATCTTGAAGGGTAAGGGGAGTGTAGAATGCTGCTTCAAGGGAATTCGGAAGGCGGTGGGAAATCCTGTTAGAAATTTTCCTTAGAAATGGAATAGATCACCAGTAGAAATTCGAGGGTCTCTTTGTTTGTGTCGGGGAAATCTGTTTTACAGTTAGGGATTGTTGTTTTTTTAGGAATAATGAGGTCGATATTAAATATTTTTAGAAAAGCAAATATTATAATTTCCAACAAGAATACTAATGTTAAGTTATTCAACGAAATAACGCCTGATGTCGTCAAGTTTATTGAAATTGTGAACGATTTTCAGTTCTGAAATAAAGCGTCACCCACCCTCATAGCTGCGCCAATGGATGTGGGGAAAGTGGAAGGGGTTGGGTCCTCTTCGTCTTCAATATCGAGAGAGTGAGAGAGACTCTGAGCACCAGGAAGTTGCGAAAAGTTTGATCAAATCAAACTCTCATTAGGTGGCGACACTGTGTGAGGGAGTGAGGGGGGGGAGAGAGAGACAAGAGGGACGGAGAGGAGGGAGGGTGGAGCCAAAAAAAAGAGGAAAAACGCAGAGCGGTGCATAATAAATTTCGTCGAAGTCTTCCTTGCAGCGGTGGGCGGTGGGGCACAAATTGCCGCTCCGCACCTTCCTGCTCCGCTGCGGAGATTCTCATTCCCTGACTAACTCTGCGTCGTGCGGAGAGAGCCTCTTCTTCTCCATCGTCCCACACCAGACCACCAGCGGTGGGTCATCAGCCCTTCCCTACGAGGGTAGTTTATTTTCCTATTTTCATCGAATTTCTCTCGCTCCCTATGATTCTCCTCGTCGAGGGTTGTTTTCTACATGCCAACGGAAGATCCAAGCAATCAGGAAGACTCGCAGAACCATTTACTGGTGCCTTTGACTACCTCCGTGCAGGAAGATAAATTTCGTCTAGCCCATTTCGAGGACGCCGAGTTTGTGGTTTTTTTTTTCCTTAAGGTAGTTTGAGCGAAATATCATTTTACCTAGAAATCTATGAATTCGTTCTCATTTTGAAGAAAAATATATCACCCTTCCATTGACATCGAAAATTCAACCCCTTATCATATTACTTGCCGAGATTTTGCCAGGAAATACTGGCCCTTTTACATGTGAAATGTTACATGTATGCACTTCAGAGATACCTTATATTAAAAATAAGGTATTTCCTATGCTTAGATCTCGTAAAAAAAATTAAGTGTGTACTTTGTGAGCTTTCTCGACTATTTTTGAAAATTAATCATTTTGTCACCGCAGTAAATTCTTCGGGATCACTATAAACCTTCCGTTTTGATGGAGTTTTAAACAAACCGCGTGAAAAAATGAGTCAAGTTAAATACTTATTTATATATTTTCATTTAATTACTTACATTTTCTGCCATGTAAAATTATATTATTGCACCATTAATAATGCAATATTATATTCATGTGTTCTAGAGCTGGAGAAATTAAAACGTATATATCGAATATGGTCTCTATTATGATTAGGGAGCTACCTCGCTCGCACTTCCTTAAATGAAGCTCGTTTCATTCCATACTTAATTCAACCCAAAACCTAGTATGCTGGCTAGTACTCGGCATTAGAGACGGAATCCAGCGTAATCGGTCCCGTACTTTAAGGTTTCACATGATAACTGAATTAATGCTGTCAGAGAAGCGGCACTTGCCTTCAAATCTTAACGTATGTCTACTAAAATATTAAATTAACCAATCAGTGACAGCAGGTGACTAAAACAGCAGGTTTAAATACTCACTTGTCTCAGGCGTGACTTCATGGAATTTACTATACATTGTAAATGAAGTAACTTTGTTATACCACATACATTTTATTTAAGACGACCCGGGTTTCGACGTGCACCTGATGATGATGTGGCACGTCGAAAACCTTAAATTAAATTTATGTGGAATAACCTAATTTTCTTCATTTACAAAAAACAGATGGTATTTTTTATTGATTCTTGATTCAATAATATGGATATTGCTTACAGCCAAAAGGAGGTATGGATGGCGCTGATTTAAAAAAGTGAAGATCGAGTTATGCCTGTGAAAGCAAGCGTGACTGGTCTAAGGCTACTAGGTTGCGCTGGGAGTTGGTAACAAACTAGTAGAGAACAATTTGGGAAATCATGTGCATAAACTCATGGGTTTCATAACTAAATGATGTTGCAGCCGACCGTTAGTCTGTTGTACTAATTTTTTTGAAAACGTTGCTTCTCAAAAAGGAGAGCGTCCTTGACACCGAAAAATCTGATGATTGCCACCCTTTTGTGAAAAATTTTATTATCTCAGAATCATGTCCACCGAAGAGATACCTAAATGTGATGTGGACACCTCAACGAGTGCTTCTGAACTTATTGGCGAAGGACACTAATACTCGAGATTCATTTTTTAATTTTGTGTTAATTAATGCTCGAGACTTTTATAAATTTTTATGTTCGTAATTTACTTATTATTTCGCGGCTATAGTAACATATTTCCTCTCCAACTCGTCAGAATTATACTGATTTGTATTGGAGGTGAATATCTTCTGGCTGGAGGTGAATATACTCTATTAAGAATATGAGGAAACGGAAGTCTTTGTGTTCCTAAATTCATCGAAAACTATTCCGCGAAACGCAGTAGGAAGGAAGAAACAGGTGAATGCCCACTCATGAGGTTTACGTACTCTCAGTGTCATAATCGCTCGGCGAACATTTTTTTTACAGGTAGTGAGGCTTATTTATTGATGTTTTTTTGTTTTCTTATTGCTATTATTTTTGCGTAAGTGAAGCTGATTTTGTGATTTATTCATATCAGTTGAATAGCCAGAAGTAAAAAATGAACTTCATAGATACTCTCTATCGTAAATTGCTACTCTCTGACCATTGGAATGGGTGAACGGCTAGATACACTGGAATTGTTTTTTTTATATTTTCAATAGTTTAACTAGTAACTGTTTTGGATTTCATTCATATTTCGCGATCGTGATTCTCCTTAGGTCTCTGATTCTGTGATCATTTTCCTTCAACGAACTAACCTAGTAATTCATCATTGGTTGCTCTATCATAGAATTGGTTGACTGCCCTCTACCCTTGCCTGTCTAATGCTGGTGCCCTTACCTCCTGGTATCTTTCCCTATGTTCTGTCTTCTATATTTGGTCCACGAACTTATTCCCGGGTCTTCCTGTGGGAACTTTTACCTCCATTTTACCTTCAGTTATGTTCTTCACTAACCAATTTTGTCTCAGGGTGTGTCCAATCCATCTGTTTTTTTGTTTTACTCTACCAGTATTTCTCCCTTGGTACTTATTTTTCCCAGTTCAATATCCCACGCTATTCCTTTTATATCTAATTAATTAAAAGGCTCTATTTGGTCAAGATGGGCCTCCTTACATATTCGACCTTTTTCCATTATAAATTCCGTTCCTTTTTTTCTCTTATGATTTATCTTCATTCCGTGATTTCTTTACTGATATTCTAATATTCCCCCTAAAATTTGCCCTGCCGAGGGTGAGAGAGAGAGAGATAGTTCTTGAAATTTTCTCTTTGTTATATTTGTAAAGCATAATGAACGCTAAGGGTTTTTGGTAGATCCCCTTAGGGAGTAGGAGGCCGAAGCAAGGACCAGGAAAAGTTTAGAAACGACCAACGTTTGAATTATTTATGGCAGGGCGGAGGCAATGATGGAGGTAAATGAGCAAAAAAGAGATTGAGCCGTTTGGAAAATTAAGTGAGTCTTAATGTGGGCTGGCTGTATTCTGTGAGACAAAGTATTCTTTTTGTTTCCAACTTTGACTCCCACCGAGAGTCGCAAGCTAAGAGTTGAAGAAACGATGCTTTGCATGCATTGGTTCGGTATTAGTTTGAATCACAATGCATTTTGAGTTTATATCCCGGTGATAAAATGCATACTTTTATTCATTGTACTGGTGTCATATAAGCTCCGAGCTTGGAAGTTTTCAAGTATCTCATGATTACACTGCTTTCTGAGAGGTTATTTGTTGCCAAATGTGTATAAGGGAGGAAATATCGTCGGAGGACTTAAGATGGATTGGAAATGTTAATATAGATGGAAAACGCGACTCTTATTGATAGCAAGGCGTGGAGGGGGTATCTTGTTGACATTTTAAGGGCTTCTTGTGATCTATTTTTACGACTTTTAGGCATGAAGTTTCAGATGAGGGTTGGAAATGAATGAGAGATTTTACCGCACTTGATTTGGAATGAGAGTTAATTATCGATATAGATACGAATGTATAGTGTTGTTACAAATACGGCACGCTCGCTACCTATATAAATGCTCTCGTTTGTATTCTACCGGTGAAGATAGGTTTTTATGAAAATCAGAGAATCTCCTCCCAGTTTTCTACATTTTCAGAGGACTAACTTCCTCATTATTCGTCTTAGCATACGATCTACCCTTCTTATTCACGTCCAAAGAACCTATTCTCTTTCTTCCCCATTCCCGCTTGCCCAACATCCTTCCCTCTAAATCATTCTTAAGCAACCCTTCGCCCCTTATTACACCTTCAGCCGTCTGCACTGCCTATTCCGGATTTTATTCAGAAATAGAAGCTCTGTTGAGTTGACATAACGGAAAAAATCACTTAGTAAATTCCACTCTTAAAATTTTACTCCCAACCTAGGGCATACCTTGAAAATGATTGCAAGGCAATCGAAACGTAGGTCGGTGGTAAAATTTTAAGTGTGGAATTTACTAAGAGAATATTTCCCTCATCATCTGCGGTTACCTTCCACCAAGTTACGCCCTCAACTATATATTTTACTCTATTGAGTTGTATTTCTGATCCATATAGGTGATCCTTTTTCAATGTACCGTAGATGAATCCGAAGTACGTGCATTGAAAATAAGCCAGTTTTCCGTAAAAATTTTGCCTGTATTTGCCTGTTATACTATAGTACATTTGCCTGTATTTCTGATCCATATAGGTGATCCTTTTTCAATATACCGTAGATAATTCTTTATGTATCTCATATTGAAGTACATTGGTCACAAAATAAAAGAAATAAAAAGACAGTAAAGACATACGGACTATCCATTGTACAAAAGATGTAACACACTTCACTCTATATGACATATACAATTTTGCATTAAAACACATGAAAAAAAGAAGAAAACCTCAAGCAAAGTGGATAGTTTCATTAATATTTTTAAACCTTAGGAGACCCTCTGAGCCACAACAGGCTCATCAGAAGGTACTCTCTAATGTCAATGTAAAAAATTAAAATAAAACAAAACAAATAAAACAATAAAACGCTCACATTGCCATATTCGCACCGAGCGGTATAAATATGTGGCCACAGAATCAGTTTCTAAACCTCCCTAGATAGATGAATCCGAAATTGAAAATAAGCGAGTTTGCCATAAAAAAACAGCTCAATTAATCGAACCATCCTCGATTTCAGTCAATGGGAATGCATAATACCGGGTATATAAAATATCTCAACGATGTTTTTTGTTATAATAGGTTTTGCATTGAATGGGAAAATTAATTTGATATGATGGAGTATTTGATCTCTTCCCATCAAAAGTTTTGGTTAATGAATGCAATTAAAGCAAAAATAACTCATTTTGGATGATGCATTTTTGATTGAAATTGTGTAATAGTAGACGAGTAATGTCACTAATCCACATATCACTTTATATTCATAGTATATATACATTTGTTTGCTTTTTGTGTTTCCTCTGCGTGTCTGCCAGTCATATATGTGTATGTATATAAAATAAAAAAACAAATGTCACAGGCGTGACTGGCAGACACGCAGAGAAAATACAAAAAGCAAACAAATCTGTGAGTTTTTCTCACAGATTTGTTTGCTTTTTGACTTTTTTATTGTGCACTACACGTGTTTTTCGTCGGTTGGACACACACATATTATATATATATATATATATATATATATATATATATATATATATATATAATCTATGTGATTATATATATATAATCACATTATATATAATAATATAATTTATGTGATTATATATATATATATATATATAATCACATAAATATTTATACAGAAAGGTAGAAAGAAAGTGGATAGGAACACATAAAATTTACAAACACAATGGTGGTGTGAAGATGAAATGATGGCCGATTCCAAGCAGAAAAAATTCGACTGGACCGGGAATCGAACCACGGACCTTTGGATGTCGCGTCCACTGCTCAGACCACCGAGCTACCCAGTCTACAAAGGAACTACTGGAATCGGCGGGGGTTTATATGAACGAACACTCCCCAAGGCATGACCCATGAGAGCGGCCAGTAGATGGCGCGCAGGCAGCTTTTCACCCACCGGAAGAGAGAGAATGACATACATAGAAGGCGAAATGAAAGAATAACTCAAGCACACAGACAGTGGTGAAAGATATAGAACAGGCGTTTCGGGGTACGCTAACCCAAGTAGGAAATGACCCGTTCAGGGCATACAATCGTTCACTCATTCACTCAGACCGCACAGCGGCAAATAATCACATAAATATTTATACAGAAAGGTAGAAAGAAAGTGGATAGGAACACATAAAATTTACAAACACAATGGTGGTGTGAAGATGAAATGATGGCCGATTCCAAGCAGAAAAAATTCGACTGGACCGGGAATCGAACCACGGACCTTTGGATGTCGCGTCCACTGCTCAGACCACCGAGCTACCCAGTCTACAAAGGAACTACTGGAATCGGCGGGGGTTTATATGAACGAACACTCCCCAAGGCATGACCCATGAGAGCGGCCAGTAGATGGCGCGCGGGCAGCTTTTCACCCACCGGAAGAGAGAGAATGACATACATAGAAGGCGAAATGTAAGAATAACTCAAGCACACAGACAGTGGTGAAAGATATAGAACAGGCGTTTCGGGGTACGCTAACCCAAGTAGGAAATAACCCGTTCAGGGCATACAATCGTTCACTCATTCACTCAGACCGCACAGCGGCAAATAATCACATAAATATTTATACAGAAAGGAAGAAAGAAAGTGGATAGGAACACATAAAATTTACAAACACAATGGTGGTGTGAAAATGAAATGATGGCCGATTCCAAGCAGAAAAAATTCGACTGGACCGGGAATCGAACCACGGACCTTTGGATGTCGCGTCCACTGCTCAGACCACCGAGCTACCCAGTCTACAAAGGAACTACTGGAATCGGCGGGGGTTTATATGAACGAACACTCCCCAAGGCATGACCCATGAGGGTATATATATATATATATATATATATATATATATATATATATATATATATATATATATATATATGCGCCCTTCATATTTTAGAGCGAGTTGTTTTATTTGCAAAGCGATATATTAAAATTGGAAACATATCGCTAAATAAAAGCAGATATAGATTATCTAAACATTTTGCCGTCACGCTGTGCCTTTGTGGTCGAATTGAGAGCTCTTTATCCCAGCGGTGAGTTAAGCGGACAGTTCAGAGACAGAAATGAGGGATGTGGCTGAGATATGAGTAAGAGTCCATTATTATTTTTTTATCCGGCCATTTCGGCGCTTTTCGACTCGAACCTCATTTGGGTCGAGTGTGCTAATTAATGTAGCGTTGTAATTCAAGATAAGAGCAATGGACTGGTTGTTTTAAATGAAGCAACAATCCAAATTTTCAGCTAAATGGTTATGAATTTCAGCATTCCTAGTATACATTTCGGTAATGCAAGTGACCATCGACAGGGAGGTTTTAAATCTCGTAAACATGTGGGTGTTGTCCTGGGTTGAAAACGTAGCATTGAATGATGTAGAAACCTGTAATTTGACAAAAGTGGGCGATTATAGGTTACTACGGACGTTAGAAACGTGGGTGTGTATGAGAATAAATGAAGTACGCTAGACAGAAAGAGGAAAACCGAAGATGTGCTTAGTATGCTGGGTGAGGAAAGGAAACATCTGAATGAAATCCTGAATGGGCAGGGTAGGTGGCCCGAGGAAGTAACAAGGAGCGATGGGTTTCTGAAGACTGTAATAGGGAGAGAGATGTTGGGCAATTGGGAAAGAGGAAGGAAGAATATTGGTTTAACGGACTGGATGAAGGGTAGATCGTATTCTGAGGCGTAAAAGGATATAATAGAGCGAGATATACCCCTGAAAATGCAGAAAACCTGGAGGGGTTTCTCTGAATATCAACAAAATACCGGTATAACAATACCATGTACCCTTTTACCGGTATAATACAGTATATGTTTCTTCGGAATTAAAGGACTGAATGAATAAGGATAGATGGTATTCTGAGGCAAAAAAGGGTATATTAGAGTATGATTCGCCCCTGAAAGTGTAAAAAACCGGGAGGAGTTTGTCTGACTTTCAACAAAATAATGCCTTTTACCGGTATAATACAATCTATGTTACTTCTGAATGTGGCCATCGTTAGGTATTTATGTCTCTCAACATTAGAAATTCCTAGCCTTTGTTGTCTACTTGTTTCATTGCAATAATTTTGAAATTTGTTGAGAAAAGGAGACTGCTGAATGAGATTAAGAAGAGACGAAGTAGGTTGTTGAAAGAGGCAATGATTGGTGGAAGGATACTAAAGGCAGTGATTGAGGGAATGATATTGGGTATGCACGAAATGATGTTGAGTATGCAACTGTACAGGGTCAGTATTAGTCGTGCAGCTTGTTAGCGCCAGTGCTAATGAAAAAATCTAGCGAAAGATTTAATCTTCGATCTTATACTGAATAGACCTATTCTTTTCACATTCTCGTGCATTCTTGGAAAAAAATACATAAAATAAATGAAGAACGAAGCAAACAACTGTGATATTGGATTATGAGTATGGAGATTACACAAAAAATTGATTCAGCCCAAATTCCATTTAGGCGAACCTTTACCAGAAGATCACGTCCAATAATGATAAATGTATCAGGTAAAAGTTAAATGTCGACGAAGCGTTTTCCCCTCTCGCTGGAAGCTCGTACGACCTTTATCTCTTCATTTACAGCTTTCTCTAGTCAAGATTGTCACCCCACTCATTATTTCTTGGATGGCCGACACTTCTTTTATTTAAAGAATATTTATCTCTCGCTAGTAATTCTGTATTTATTTGGATCTCTGTTTGTATGATCAGTTCATTATTTCATCTAAGCAACTGGTCATGTAAATATTGTCTCTGATGTGAAGTCTTAATGGGAAAAAAACTATGGTATCATTATCGAAGGTGTACTGAGAGTGATAATAAACTCTCTTCAAGTTAGTTTGAACGTAAGCTAAGTAAGTAAGTAAGCTAAGTATAAGTAAATAAACTAAGTAAGTGAGAGATCGATATTTTGGAATGGAATTTGATTTAATAATATAATATTAGTGGCGCCAATGCTAGATTCGCACTGCTGAAATTCTGTGTCGTTAACTACATATGCACTAATTCGATTTCTGCACGAAGACTCATTTTTTTCATGTCTTACATAGAAATCGCTTTCACAGTCGATGTTTTATTGAAATTATAAAAAAGTTAATGTGGTTGTTGGTGAATTTATATTTTAAAATATGCTGAGAAAACATACGAACCACACTGTTAAATTTCTGACGACATTTATACGTTGGTGATACCTTAATGTTCAGATTGAATCTTTCTGGAGTGCACGCGTGCGTCATTTTCCATAGGTTCCATTTGAATTTTTCTCTCAAATACATCGAATAGCACAATGGATGGTGGCAATTATTTTAGTGCTGTTGGAAATATTCCCTTTTTCTCCTGAAGTTTTTTTTTTAAACGAATGAAGTAAGTTCCTTTGAAGCGAAATTTCGCTCAAGTTAAACATGCCATAAGTCGTCAAAACAATATTCTGTGATGGTGGTGGAGATTGCCAACACGTTTGCGTCCCACTTTACGGTATAAAAATTTAGAAGGGGGCACCCGGGTTTGAACCGGGGACCTCTCGATCTGCAGTCGAATGCTCTACCACTGAGCTATACCCCCATATATAGAGAAGGGGGTGAAATTTCCGAATTACTTCCGCAGGCGCTTTTAAAACGTGCACGTGTGTCGCATCATGTGAGTTCCTATCGCCCCGAGAGTGCATGCTGACTTTAGTGGTTGGAGGGGAGGGTGTCATACCGAGGTGGATGACGGGAGGGGGAGAGGAGGCGGAGGGAAGAGAAGGCCTCCTGATAGATAAAGAGGAGAGATAGTACGTGGGCTACACTGAGGAGAGGAATAATAAGTGTGTTAATTGGATTCTTATTACAATTCGAAAACTGGTACTGGAGGAGGATGCTGAAGATAAAAGTGTCGGAAAAAATGAGAACTTATGAAGTACATAGAAGAGGAAAGGACCATGTGGAACACTAAAGCAGAAGAGGAAAGGACCATATGGAACACTATACAGAAAATAAGAACAAGATGGATTGGACACACCCTGAGACACTAAGTGTTTGTGAAGAACATAATTGGGCATGTTGAGGGAAAAGTCCGCAGAAGAAGACCCAGAAATAAGTTCATGGATCAAATAAAGACGAAAGTACATAGGAAAATATACTAGGAGGTAAAGGAACTGGCATTAGATAGGGAATGGTGGAGAGCTACAGTCAACCAACTTTAGGATTGAGCAACCAATGAATATTGGTATATGCGTCGAGAGGATTTTTACTCATTCATTTTAGACTGCACTATCAAGCGTGCAAGCTGCCACTTGAGTGTGTGGCATGGGGTGGTTCCACACCAGGCAAACAGCATTCTTCCCTGTTCATGTCAGACCCTCCAACGTTCCCCTGGTTGCTTGGCGCAGGCCTAAAAGCAGTCCGGAGGCGGAGACAATGCGCTGTCAAAGCGGAAGCTAGGGTAGTGCTTCGTAGACGACTTGCCAAAATACAGTGCACTTCTTAACGGCCTAGTTACACGATACATTAACCCGTAAATGTTATTGTTCTATTTCATGCACAAATGCATGAACGAAATAGAACAGGTTTTATTTTCCTGTTCATGCTTTTATTATTTCGTACAATTTTGTATGGTAACACGATAAATTTTCGTGTTCATTTACTTGTACAATCATTCACGCATTAACTCGTTGGCGCTAATGTGTCTGGTAGCCATGGCTTAAGATACTAAAACTGGGTTGCATTATTATTTCTAATAATGTCTAACTACAACGAGCTAGTAATTTCTGCATATAACAAGAGCAAAAATATACTGGGAGTTTCAAGCCAAGTATGTTGTTAATATAATGATGATACATTATTAAAACACGTTCTAGGTGTTCTCTACCTAGTAAGGGTGAGAGTTTCATGGATTTCATCTATCCCAACTATTATGGTCCTTTATGGTGCGTGGAATTAATGGCATTTTTAAAATATAAGTTCTGCTGTCTATTTCCCTTGTATAATACCTCGATCTTTTCAACCATAATTCAGCCTAACTTCCAAAAATTCTGTATACCTAGGCTTTCAGTAATATATATTTTTTTTGAAAAAGGGCAAAGAGATGCCCCTCAAATAAACTAAACCTCAGCCGTCCAAAAAGTTTCTGAACTCAAGCGTTCTGATACAGGTGAATGGCAGCCATATCACAAGATCACCAACCCCAAAATCCCATGACCCATATGAGATTTTTATCTTTTTTACACCGGGTGGTATGTTTTCCCGTCGTGTTCAAGTTTAATATTCCTAAATGCTTTATTGTTTCTCGTAGTTTTTCCTCCCTTCGTTATTTTCCTCGGTTTATTGACTTTATCCCAGATGTTGGTTTTCATCCTCTTAGGTTGGCTCTAGCAAAAAAATATATATAAGTAGGAGCTATGAAATAAAAGTTCGAGTTGTCAGTACCGAGTAGTTATTTTTTTTGTATTCTGCGTTAGATGTAATTAGATAATGTTGTTTTTTCGTTTGCTAATTCTGCTTTTTTATTCTTTTAAGCTTGAAGAAAGCGGTTTTGATTTCAATGTGAGGTGCAGCCCGACAGTTCTGCTTAAATCGCATTACCGTCCCCTTGCGTCTACCGATCGGGATCGGTTTAAGTCCGAACAACGATTGTGAAGCCATATTTAGGCATCTCCCCTTCTATCCTTAGTCTGGATATCCCCTCTTGAGTTTTCCCCAAGCTGGGATTTTTTAAAGGGACAAATGGGTTGAATAGACAGCCTCGGGGATATCGAATGTATTTTTAGTCCTCGGATGCCGATGGGGTCTTATGTGGTGAATAGTGGAGAAGGCTTTTTAGATCAGATAAAGGGATAGAGTACTTGATCTGCGAGTCTACATGGGGAATATCGCGGGTTTAATTCGAGGGAAACGGTATGGGAAGAGAAGAGGAAGCCGCGGAACTTCGTTTATATTCTGTTTTTCGGTTTTTCTGCTCGGATTATAAGGGTTTGCCTCGGGAATTTACCGCTCGTGTCCAAGAGCTCTTGTGAGAGATAGACTGAGGAAAATGGAGTAACGTCGGCGTGGATAGAATGATGGCGGTAAAATTGACGATGTGCTAGCTGGTTTATCGCCCAAGGTGTCGCACAACATATCCATTCTTCCTGTGTTTTTTCACCTTACTCTGTAATTTTTTTCTGACTGGAAACTTGTTTATTTCAATTAAAATTTACGAATGGAAAATTTCAGCTCAGGAAGGAATAGTACTCCCTCCCACTTTATGCATGGTAGTGAAACTTGAGTGTGCCACGCTAAGCGAAAGAGTTTATGAAAAGTAGTGGATGGGAAGTATCTTAGGAATGTTTACGGCGGAAGGAGAATGAATAGGGTTAGGGATGAGAGGGTATTGAAGAAATTTGGAATGGATGCTCCGGTAATGTGCCTATATTTTACAGCTTTCAGGTGAATTAGGTTGGAAGCCGCTAGATACTCGTAGGTTGCACTCTAGGAACACTTTGGTTGAGAAAAACAGGACGGGCGTGTTTTATGGCGACCCAGAGAATATCATTTTGACGCCACTCTAGGTCCAATAGAAGCGATGAAAGTAAGTGGGATACGTTGCCAACCAGATAGATATAAGAATTAATTCTTTCCACCCACAATAAGTGACCATCATAAATAGTGAACTCCTTTCAAAATATTCCCATCATGCACTTCACCATTTCATCTCCCTAAACTTTAACCGTAACTCCTATACACGTCTCATATCCTAACTCCTTCTGCCTCACACGCCGAAGTAAACTCCGTTGGTGTGACGACTCCCGCAAGAAGTACACCGTTGTGCATTTACTAAAATTTAGTTCTAGCTCCCACTCCGAGCACCACGGATGAATGTTGTTTATGACCAATGTTAGAACTCCTGCGTCCGCGTTTTCGCCAATTTCCCGATAGATGACCGTATGGTCTGCAAATTATCTTAGTTTCCTGCTAACTCGAGAAGTTAGGTCAATCACATGAAAAATGTATGATCGCGCTTCATTATGGAACACCAGATATCGCTCTAACGGCATCAGTGGCAATGCCGTCAATAACTACTTTTTGTTTTTGATTGCTGGAAAAGTCCAATACGCTATTTTTCATTTACTCTGCATGATTGCACTTTGAATACGAGTTTTTTGTGAGGCATGTATATTGTCGAATACTTTCTTGAACTCTCATAATAATACCGCTTCAACTTGCTGAGTTGAGCATCTGAGTGCAATGGCGCGCTGACAAGAAGTAAACACCGGTTTCACGTGACCACGAGACAAGACGTTATTGGCTGAGGGTGGCAACGTCCGGGTGAAAAATTGACGCGCTCCTATCCTTGAGATTTTTACACGCAATCGGGGGCGTGTTGACACTAACTGGTCGAGGGGCCAACTGCAACGAATAAAATATAGTTTGATACGGGCTTCAAGGTGTCTCCCCACATTCGGCGAGTTCCCAGCGACTGCTTGCCGATTGCCGGTTGGTGTGGATGGGTTGCTTGCTACTAGCTGAGTGGCGATTTTCTTTGCTCGCCCTTTCCCGTGGAGTGTCGGTCTTTTGTGGCGTATAAAATGAAGCAAATATTCCCCGTTCCGAAATTAGGACCTACTCCCACATATTCGTCCTTTGGCGAGCATTAAATCTTGGGTAGGTAGTTCAACAACCTATTTATTAGTTGATATTTATTTATTGGGTTAAATTGCACATTCTACTCGTCCTCCCTAATTACGCTTTTAATATAACTTTTGGCCTACCGTAAGATAAAAGGCTTCTCTTCTTTGGTTAGTTGAAACTATTTACCATTTTTTTCAGTTTTTCTTTTTTTTTAAATATTAACAACCACCAGTCATAGTTAAAAAAGCAGCCGAACTAAAAGCGAGTTCTGAGTTGTTATCCATTGTGCTATCCGCAGGGCAGCTATATTTATTCGTATTCGTTCTTAATTAATGAATTTCTTTTAAAACATTTAATTCGATGGAAGGATCAGTATTCGTTAATTCATGAGCTACTCGACGCGCGGAAACGTACTCGTGTCTGAACCAAGGTGTTCGCTATTTGAGCTCCTCCAAAAGTACTTCAGCTTCTCGGGAATCGGCGAGCAATCGCTCGGGACTCGCCGAATGGGTAGAGCCGCCTTTTAAGGGCCTTGAGTCTTTTATATCTCACCGAATGCGTTAACTAGTTAGGTTTCCATAGATTCCTTTCTCCCTGTGATTTTTGTTGTGGGTTTAAAAGGAAAAAGATATTCGAGATTGCCGGACACAGAATCAGTCCAGAGCGTGCTCGAAGCTCCTCGGTCCACTTGGTTAAATCCAAACTTTGAGCACAATCGTGTTCTTTCTTTTATTAAATTTTAAGGATGTACGAATTATAAATATGTAATATTACCTTATATTAAGTCTCGATCAAGGCGAATTATTCATCCTCTCTGGAATTTCCGCACTCATGAGCACATGAGGATGATTACGTTAATAGGTAAAATTGTGTTTGCTCAAGGTATCCGGAAAATTTACCTTTTATTACCCTATATGATGATTACCCAATGGGAGTTGATAGTGTATGTATGAGTGTATGTGTATGTGATGTTTATTATTTATGAATTCACTTTTGATCGTGATCCTGCGGTGCCATGTAATCCGTAAAAACGAAAAGTGATTTTCGGAATATGTACTCCTGAATATGATGATTCCATAACGATTTTCAATGAGGACTTTTAATACTAATCTGACCGTCACGGTTTATTTACGCATTGGAAAAAGTCTCAAAAACGGCACAAAAGCTTATTACATTGGATGGACAACAAACAAATAAATTACAGGCATTAACAAAATATAAAAATAATAACTTGAAATGGAAAACAAACAAAAGAACAGCAGAACGAGGACGAGGACTTAGCGATAAGTTAGCAGGGCCAATGGGGCTAATTCTGTGACATGGTTAGTAAGGAAGGATTTGGAAGCGGAGGGTGGTGAGAAGAGGTCAACGGCGGTGAATACGCAGCCAGGGAGTTAAACATTTTTGGAATGCGGTAAAATAAGGAACGCCGAGATATCGAAAGTCGAAATTTGGTGATGTGAATAAGACAACTATTGCGTGTGGTACAGGGAGGAACATGAAGTAGAAACAAAGGAATAAGGTCATTGGTGCGGAGTGTAACAATATAGTTTTTTTTTTTTACTGTCGGGTGTCATTTGGTAACCACCACTGGTGTAGCGCGGGGAAAATGTTTGGATGGATCACCTTTAAAACGACAGTTTAAAAAAAATTATTTTAAGTATTTTTTTTACCGTCTTTCACTTCGAATCCGCGAGGTTATGCATGTACGTGACACAGTTACATTCATAATCACGCAAATTGACAGAGGCTGAAGTGGAGGTTAGTGCTTCTTAATTTGAAAGTGTAATAATGGCCCTAAGGTGCGAAAAGCACCGGTTGGAGAGGGAAAGAAATGCAGGGGGGAGGAAAAAACGAGGATTTCTGCTTATTTTTCCTACCCCAATTTTTTCATTCATCCAAGCTAATTTTTTCTTATGTTTTTAAAAATGGAATTCGCTCTTTAGTTTTCCCGACTTGCGCAAACATGAAATGTGTTTTTTTCTCCGCCATTTTCGGGAGTGGAATATAATTTTTTCTCTCGCATTACTTGAATTATTCATGGAGCTAATATTTTATGCGGGAAATATTTGCAATTCTTTTTTTCGAGTTCAAATCTTTGGAATGCGTGCGGCGTCGCTGTGAGAGTGCTCAGTTGTTGTTTTTTCCCGGCGGGAACTTTCCGTTCAAACATCGTTACGTTAAAAATATGGAAAAAGTTGAACAGTGTCGGTGCCATTAAGATGCATGGTCGAAAACTCCATTCGCGTTTTAGTCCTAGGGAACGAGAGCTCTATTAAGAATATGTATAAATATAATTCTTCTTCTTTAAGTTTTCAATCGTGTCTAATTAAAAAAATTCTCATCTCGTACTTTCAGTCTGAATTGCCTGATTCTCTTGTCAAACTTTACAGAATTCAATTACGTGTAAGGAGATTATCATAATTTTTGCGTCGAGTGGCATGTTTTCCCTTCTAATTCAGATTTAATATTCCCAAATGCTTTATTGCTCATCGTTAAGTTTTTCCGCCTTCATTTTTTTCTTAAAATGTCGTTTTTCATCCTGCGCTCTCTATGATAAAAACAGATTTTCATCCATTGTTATCCTATGCTCTTCCTCAATTTTCATCCGAGCATTTTATGTTTGGCATATTGTTTAAAACCTGGTTTTGAAGTATTGTTTTATTTTTGATCTAATTTCCTGTGATTCTGGACTCTGATCCGTTAAAAAAATTATCGACACTAATTTTTTCGAGGACTAATTGCCTGAATGTTACCTACTATTCTGCAAGGTTGAAGTTGTCTCTATGTAAATAAACATCGAATCTAGTTACTTTTACAAAAATCGTCGTGAAACGCGGATGGAAGACTGTTCGGAGGATTTGATATCAGCTGGAAATTAAGCTCTAAGTATGTTAATCAGCGTTGAAGAATAAAATCCCCTCCGTCCACAGTTGTTCCAATAAAATACAAAAAATGGACCAAACTTCTCGGTTTTTTGTTTGTAGCATTTAGATTGAAGGTATGCACGCTATCCGTTCAGCAATATATGCGTTTATTGGCCATTTTGTACTCCTTACATCTCTCCAACTTGGTATCATTTTCTTGAAACATTTCTTTCGATGGAATGACACGTGTTGGTGAGGCAACCTTGGCTCTTGGCCGCGATGTTGGCGCCACTGTGGCCGTCTCCATGACTTCGGCGGTGCTGTCGAGAGGCCATTGGTTCCCTGGTCGAACAACACCCATGGTAGTTTTTGGTCAACACCCATGGGTGCACACCCGTGGGTGGACACCCATGGGTGTTGACCAAAAACTACCATGGGTGTACACCTATGGGTGTCAATGAGCATGCTCCTATGGGTGTGCACCCGGGAGTGCACCCAACAGTGTCACCCACCCCAAAGCTGCATTTAGACATGAGACTAAAAGCAACGTAGATGGTGGCATTACATTTCATCACTCTCATTTTCTAATGCTAAAATTATCTAGTAAAATTTGCATCCACTTAACTTTTACTTTCTTTATTAAACTGGAAATAATCACACGAAAAATTGAAAATACAAAAAAAATTAATCATCTGCTCTCAGTCCTGCAGTCCGGCGCAGAGCCTAAATTTTGGCCATCAAGTACTTATTCATGATACATAGTACATGATTCATGATACATGATTCAGTACATATTCGTGCTGATGAAGTCCTCTTGACAATGTCCTCTTTGGTGGCTAATGGCATGCATGATGCATGGCACACGCATGATGGGGGTACACCCATGGGTGTTGGACGCACCCATGGATGTTGTTCGACCAGGGTTGCTGAACAATAAAAATGTGAAATATTCACTTAACACAGATAAATTTAAATAATCTTTTGTGCCCCAAAGTGAAATGTTTTGGCTTAACTAATGTAAAAAAATATTATTCCCGGATTGTAATCAATTATGCTTCATTTCTATCACTGGCATTTGTTATTTTGTAACTTATCGAGCATGTTAAAATTTACTTTGCACTGTACCTGAATTTTTTTCAACAGCACGTGTATGTATTTGAAGAGTCGGCAACCACAAAATAGAATTATTTTTTCTCATGAGTGTCTATATTCCTTGTACTTTATGATAAAACTAACCATTTATATTTTGTTATCGCATGTATTATAAGGAATGAATTGTATATTGTTTTGTAAGTAAAATGTTCCACACTTGGAAACCATCATGCAGCCAATTCTTGTAACAGGGGAATTTAGGCAAAAAGATGAAACAACATTAAACATTATAAGACCACTGAGATAACGTTTAAAGATAGCTTAATGATGAAACCCTCTATAAATAGAAAATTTGTTACTAAATATGATTTATCTATGTTTTAAGTTACTACCCTACTTTTAAAATCCACTATGTAATGGTGGCAATATGTTCGCATTTTTGAATGCTTCTCCCTTTATATTATCGCTCAACTGAACACTCCTATATTACACTGTTATACTTATGAACATAATATAAAGATATGTAATGTTCCTATTAAATCCCTTCACATTCATAGAACAGAAGTAGCAGTGAGTACTGTGATCTCTAGATTCTCGCCACACCATTAGAATTCCGAATGGTAACGCTGTTCGCATACCGTTCACCCATTGTCATAACTGCTCTATATAGGTTAACAAGCCGTATGTGGTGCCCACGGCTTGTCTTGGTCTCCCAGTTTGATTCCAAAGTGGGGAAAGTTGGCCTTTCTCACGAAATCTGTTATTTTTCGCCGCTGCCTTATCGGCACGAAACTTCCACTCACATAGCAGAATGTATCTGGATTGTTAAATTTTGAAAAATGTATCTGGATTGTTCTTGCTGTCACGAGGCATGCTGTTACTATAAATTCAATATAAAGATCAACACAGTATGTCACCCACGTATAGAACACTCAGGAAGACAAAAATCTCTTTCCACTAGCAAGCGAAGCATGACTCAGATTGTAGCGAACAAAGCACAACAACAGAATGGATGCAGAAGGTTGCCAGATGGCTGCAGGATATGGCATCAATAATTGAATCTGGAAATCTTAATCAAGGCAACACTCCTCCTAACAACGTATGAAGTGAATCGGATCCTGAATAAGTGCATGTGATGAAAAAAACGTAATATGAGATTTTAAAAAAAATGTGATTTGATGTGGGAAAATTAACGTCGGATCCTAATTCAGGATGCAAAAGTCATCCTAAAAAGCAATGCAGGATGGCGGCAATGAAACTATCACAGGACAGTGTTATTATTCTTAATAGAACATTTTAATTTAGAATTTTGCTTTAAATGGTTTAGTTCTTTTTGCTGCTACAAGATCAGATATAGTTCTATATCTAGTCTTAATATGGCTGTAAAATATTTGAAAAATATACATTTTATAAACTATAAATAAATGTAAGATCCTGTGCGTACGGATTGGCTGATGACGTTCCCGTGTTTTCGTCGTGGTGAGGTTATACTTGAGTGACAAGGATGGAGTTAATTTCATGACTTTTATTGTGATATCTTTTCGTAGATCATTCCTGCCGCATTTTTACCCGCCTGTAGACACATCAGAAGTCAGTTCAGGTTTCTTGTTTGGCTTTTTCACTTTTGCTGATCAGTTCCGTATCTGTTCTGTTAATGTGACTTGGGATTATTCTCCGCAAGTGACATGTAGTTTGCCATATGGGAGATTTTTTCGAGCCAGCCGCGGCAAGTATTTATCGTGCCGCCTCAAACGCAAGTACGCAGGTAGATAGCCTTGGAAAACTTTTTTTTCGTTGACTTATTGGCGCTTGTGCCTAAAAACCTATTGCTAAATTCTCAATGTAGTATTACCTTATTCAAATGAAAATTTCAGTGTAATCTATGACTTTTTCTTTTTTCTTTCTAAAAGTACACATGCTTGTGAGTAGATTTTTGCTCACATGTCGAGTAACTTGATATATTCTTGCTCGGCTATTGGGGCTTTAATTTTTATTCTAAATAGAGCTTTTTAATTTAGAATTTTGCTTTAAACGGTTAAGTTCTTATTGCTGCTACAAGGATAGGTAATCCTGAAGATAGAGATATCATGATTTAAAAAATGAAGATGTTTTTGTTCACTTTCCACAGAAATAATTTAGCTATGTCATTTTCGAGACATTAGCTATGACAGAGCTGGTTTCGAAATCAGGTTTGAAAATAAAATTATTTCTGTAAGTTATCAAAAACCTTTTCATTTTTGAGATCATGATATCTGGTGTGCATTTCTACAAAATATCGCCGGATACTCTAAACTTAACTCGAGACAGAGGCTGCCTAGGATTGGAACAATTTAATTTCAGTCTGTTACTATGGATACATATCTTATCCGTTTTTGCTGCCTCTATTACCTAGCCGGTTTTGCCACCACTGAGAAAATGTGGATTCATACAAGCGACTATATACATGACTTCGTGAAGGTAGGTGGGGGCTTATCCGCCTGCGTTTTTTCATACTCGGTCCGACTCAGGGTGCGAATAGATTTCGCGTACACGGGGAGAAAGGGACCCTTTCTTTACTCTCCTTTCAAGGGACTGGAGCAAAAGGGGTTGGTTGACACACGGGGTATCTTCCCAATGGGGGCATAGTATGCCGTCCGCGCTTAACCCCCCCTTTCTTCCCATCCCCCCCCCACCCTGGCAGGGCGCATGCAGTGCTCACACATCCACCCCCTTTAAAGCTTAGTAGAATATTCTCTCCATTGGGATGAATAGGAAGTGAGGTCTAAAAGAGGTTTGAGAGAGAGGGAGAAAAAAAGCCTCCAGCGGTGGCGCAAGGGGATGCAGGGAGGAGTGTGGGGGAGAAGTGCGGGAGATCACCTTTGGGGATGGGTTTGAGAGAGAAGAGGCATGGGAGGAGAGAGAAAAGACCAAGAAGTAGACGGAAGGGTGGAAGTGGAACGAGATGGCAAAGTCTCTGCGGTCTTCTGTGTAAGCCCACAGGGGGCGACCCATCCACTCAGGTTTTCATGGTTGCAGAGGGTGGGGTAGGGGAGTGGACCAAGCCGAGGGGTGGACTTGGGAGGTTTTGGGGCGTGGGGGGTGAACGTGAGACGATGGGACGGAACGCATGGGGACCATAGACGGAAGGAGAAGCTAGGGAAGAGGAGGGAACGGACTAGATAAATATACCGAGAGTATAAGAGAGGACGTGAGAGCGGTCGCAGTCACTTCTCTCCTTCGCCTTTGGGTACCGCAGGGGCGTATCTTGGTGCCGCGGCGAATCAACTTTTCCTTCCTGCGGTCGGACGGGTGTAATATCACTAGAGTGCATCCCACACCGCGGACATGTTAAGTAGATGAAGTCGGTCTCCCCTCGATGCTCGCGAATGGATGTTATACTTCCAGTTTTGCGATAAATGTATTATGTGAGGACTCAATGCGGAGGGAAGGAAATTGGATGAGTCAGTAATTAATCAGATGACGCTAATATTGAATTTCGAGCTAACTTGCACGTTGGCTTGCCTTTGCGCATTAATTGCTGGTGAGTGAATATCAAGCACCAACGAAGAAGTCCAACAAAAAGGTGTAGAAAAAGGGAGCATATTGAAAACAATGTTGGCAAGGAGAGACTGGATGTCGAAGAGAAGAATAATTAGATATTTAGCGATTGGTTGGGAGGAGAGCGGAATGTAGAGCTGCAGTTAGCCAATCTCCAGATAAATGAGCACTGGTGGTATCGCTTGAATTGTATGTTGTATACTATTTTTTCTAGTGAACATATTTTCGACAAAATTGCCCGTTGCCCGTTGTTCGAAAGTTGTCCGAAAATGAATTTTCTAAAGACTTTTCTTTTAAAAAATACGACCAGTTTTTGTCGAAATCAAATCGTCGATAGCACATTAGATTCAAGAAGGAGGAGAAAAACCCCTCATTGGGTACGTCTATTCATTTCAGTATTTTTCTAGCTGATTGGGAGGTTTGCGGACAGTAATATTGCTTACGTCCTTATTTCTCGTTCTTCTTTCTCTTGTATACTTGATCCGTGACATGTGTCCTCTCCTCTTTAATGCTCTTCAGCTTTCCATCTCCTTTCAATGCGTCCTCTATCCATCTCTTCTGCCTCCTCCAAACCTCCACCATCAGCCTCCTCCCCTCTCCCACATTGTCCGAAACCTCTTCTTTCGTCCTGCCCGCTACCCATCTCACCCTCTCCATCCTTCTTCACACCCACATATCAAACGCCTGAAGTCTACGAACGTCCTGCCTTCGCAATGACCAAGTCTCCTCCCCATATGGCGCCACGTGCCATATCACCAGAGTTTTCACCAGCCTTTTCTTTGGGTACGTCTATATTGACAATTAAAACTATTGAATAGGATACATATGCCTACATTTTACGTGGACCTGATGTGGAATAATCATCTTCACGCCAGAAAAATGAAATCTACTGTTGCTCATTCTTTTCTCTGTTCGCGAAGCAATACGACGTGACACGATTTCCATCAACCAAATAAATACGATACTTATTTCTAATGCATTAGTAGCTGGCTCTATGTTGCATTGACCAACTCAGAACTTTTGAAGTTGGCGATAAAAGTTGAAAACCGTCTCCAAAGTTCGATATCCCGCCGGGGGCAGGTTAACGGGGTGTGTGGCAATTATTTTCCTTTGATTTTGTGTAACATATCCATGTACAGGATGAAGAAGGGTGGATCGTATGATGAGGCGGAGAAGGATATACTGGAGCAAAATAGGCCCCTGAAAGTGTAGAAAACCGGGAGGAGATTCTCTGACATTAAACAAAATCTAGCATAACCGGTAGAATACTAAAAGAAGATCTGCCAAGTCTTCCTAAACAGATTTTAATGGCAACATGAGGCCTGTAATTTTACTGATAATAGTAATGCTAATCTAGTAACGGTAGTTTGAGCGAAATATCATTTTATCTAGGCATCTGTGAATTTGGTTTGAATTTAAATATCTTACTCTCAAAAAATATCATCGATTTGCCGAACTATTTTCCAAGATTGTTGACGAAAAATACCATCTATATCACTCGGGGAATGGTACGTTTATGCACTCCAGAAAAACATTAGTTAAATATGAGGAATTTTTAACACATAGGGTAGTTTATTATGTTTACCCAGGTATTTTTGAAAATAAATCATATTGCCACCGCAGTAATTTTTTCAGAATAACAAAAAACCTTCAAGTGTCGAGTTTTAAATGCACCGCATCAAAACATTAGTCAAATTAAAGACTTATGCAGATATTTTTATTTCATTACTTAGAATTTCATTCATCAAGGATTGGATTTTGGGGAGATGACTGACAGCTGAGGTCATTTGCGCCATAGGTGGTAGTTAAGGGAGGTAGGGTAGATAGAAACCCGGCATCGACATTTGCCTGCTCTTAACGAAAGGCTCTGAGAAGACCACGGTTTAACATCTCATCCGATAGATGGAGTACTATACTTGAAGTGTAGTGCTGTCTTTGAAATGCCATCCGCAAGGCGCTCAAGTAGGGAGCGGCTTTCCTCTGAAAAACGTCCTCCTCCGCTGGCATTTAAACCTTGGCCGCCCGTGTGGTTACTCAGTACTCTTCAGCCTTTTTAAAGTATGTTATTGCACCATTAAGAATTCAATGGTTTATTTATTTTTCTTGCAGATGATGAAATAAAAATGTGTCATACGCATATGGTCTCCATTATAACTAAGGAACTATTTCGCTCGAGCTACCATAATTCCTTGCCTATATCACCATTGCCAGCTTATGCGTATTTCGATCTATTTCGTCCTTCCATCTTATACAATTACATTGCGTTCTCCGAACTTATGTTCCCTCTTTTCTCCACTCTACCCTCATTTTGACTCCTCAGTGTCTTAACGTACGCATAGTGCTATCGAAGATGCATACGAGTCTCGTTAACCTTGTCGGTAACCTAAAATTTGAGCATTCATGCATTGTGTTTCTCTCATTCGTTCTTTCCCGCATGGAGACGTTTCTTTAACCAGCTAAACTCTCTCTTAATGTTCTTTGTATGGGGCCATTTTCTCCCAAGATACCGCTGTAGTAACTGAATTACCCCTCGTGCTTTATCTGAAGGTTGTGTCCGTTGTTTATAATTACCTCCCTGCATTTTTTTGCGACTATTTCAATGCTTCAAGTATCTCATGGTGAAATTTCATCCCACTTTTGGTGATTGGTGTAGGAGTGAGTTTCTTGCTGGACCTCATCCTAAATGTTTCCTTATAAACTCTAATGCCGACATTAAGTCAAGTGTATTTTTGTAGCCAGTGTCTACTGGTCTTCATCACCGTGATTTTGGTCTTAATTTGTGAGAAGGTTGTTTTCTACGGGTCGCTCATTTCATCCTGGCCCGAGGAAGTTGAGGGAAGCACGTGCGCTACGCAATTAATTTGATTTGTCAAGCACGCGCGTTTGGCCCTCGACAGCTCGGTCTCATTTGTAGCCAAGTGTATTGACAGCAGTTGCGTCGCTCCGCACACATTCATCAAGAGCGTCGTCAGCTTTATGAAATAAATTGGTCTCAGTGCTCGCCCATAGCGGCGAACGAAACTTAATTGAGCGCGGCCCGCTTCGAATTCCGCTGCTAGTCGGCCTTTTGTTTGTCATTGCTTGCCGCACCTGTGCCCGCGGTCAACATTTGCACCTGCGTGAATTCACGGAGCATCGCTGACTTTTGCCTAACTTGAGAGGAGTTTTTCAAAACCTAGTTTCGTTAGAGCACGTCATTTAAAGCCCAATTGATATTGCCACTATGGTCGTGGCTTGGTTGTCCTGAGACTAACGAATGAGACTGTAATATGGTCTTAAAACTTTGTATTTAGGTGGAGGTAGATCCGAATTTGGTAGCAAAGTCAATTGTCTGAGGCGTGGTTTCATGGAGTTTACTATACATTGTGAATGAATAACTTTGTAATCCCACATAAATTTCATTCAAGACGACCCGGGTTTCTACGTGGCACGTCATCATCACCTGAACCATAGCATAAATTTAACGTCAAACGTGGATGTTAAATTTATGCTATGGATGAGGACTGGTTGTTCAATGAGGATGACTAGGCAAAAGTTTGAAGTTTTAGACGACGCTGTAAGCTACAGAAGGTATGAATGAGTTAAGATTACACTTTGGTAGACTGAGAAATACTCGTTTAAAATAAAATTTAGCTTTTCCCCCACGGTAGGACTATGTGAAAAAGATTTATAAATAAAATTGGCAGAATATAAAGATGATTACGAGTAGCTATATGAAATATGATTAATTCAAATAAGACCTTCTTTAAAAAAAAGGTAGTGCTGGATTCATATGCACCTCCAAGGTCATTCGATATCAATTGTATTCTTACTTCGACCATTTCCACCACATGTCCGTCATTAATATGCTCGTTGAGCATTTACTGCTATGGCGCACCCGATAAAATCAACGAAAATACGGGGCAAGTCGTCATTTAGAAAACAAATGAACTTCGTTGAAAAAACTGTGGTATGCTTGTGAATAATACATTTAATCAGCACATTAATGGCGGACTTGTTTACGTTGCAAAGACCCATATCGAAGGAAGAATGCAATAGATATTGAAGGGCCTTGATGGAGATCTATTTCAATATTTTAGCATGTGCACACAAAAATGGAATGTCGGAATCTCGCATGTGTGCTCAGCAGAGAGAAATTCTCAGGTTATTTCTCTTAGGTTCATTGATTCAGAATTGCGATCAGGGTTCTCGATTATGTGTGCGCTCGCATTATCTTTATTTTTTTCCAACGCTCTCATGAGAGCAAATACGTGATCGTCAGTCTTAAAGTTTTATGGGGAAAATGACTAGTTTTGATTTTTTGAGTGAATTGTCTCTATGATAACTGATAGCCTTGGCCATCTTAAGTGGCTAGAGTTTTTGATATCGGTAATTACAACACGAAAAAAAGGTGTTGTGATCCTACCTCTATAGGACAATTGGATATTATTATATTGTTTATTTGAATGTATGTTGGGGTATCAAAAATTATCCTTTAATTTCAAGTTAGGAAACTTCTGATAAACATCACGTATGATAAAACTTTATACCTTCAGGCGTCTTTTTTATCTTGTTTCAGTAGAGTACGTCACTTAAAGCCCAATTGATATTACATCTAGCGTCTTTGTGGTCGTGAGACTAACTAATAAGAGCGCAATACGGGGGGATCAGGTTGGTGTGGTGGCTAGAGTACTCGCCTACACACGGGTGGCCAGGGTTCAAATCCCTGCAGAGGAGGATGTTTTTAATAGGAAATCTGATCCCTGCTTGAGTGTCTTGCGGAGGGCACTTCAAGTAGAGTACTCCGTCTGTCGGATGAGACATTAAGCCGTGGTCCCCTTGGCGCCTTTCGTTAAGAGCAGGCTAATGCCACGCCGGGTTTCTATCCACCCTTCCTCCCTTACCTATCCCCTATGGCGCAAATGACCTAAGCCGTCGGTCGCCTCCCCAAACATCCAATCCAATACAATCGCGTAATATGGTCATAAAACTTTGGATTTGTGGAAAAATCTCGTATGAGAATCCAGATTAAAAGATGCTTCGTACTTTTCAACAGCTATTTTTCGAGGACAACGCGTTTCGCTACTTGCTGCATTGTCAGTCAGTGTACCTGACGCTGCAGCAAGCAGAAAAATGCGTTGTACTCATTAAGTAATTGTGGAAAAGTATCTTTTACGAAGCATCTTTTTTTATATGGATTCTCACGTATGATATGAACGCCCTGTGGTCGTCACTGCCCCTTTGGAATTCCACGACAAATCCCATCGTCATTTTAGTCTAAAGGTGTCAACCGGACGGTCACAAAGTGCAACCCGAAGCGATGAATGCTCAAGGCATTCCTTTGCCCCTCCGGCGAAAACAGTTTCGACGGGGGAGGCGAGGGGAAGAGGGGGGGGGGGGAGGGTCCCAGCGTCTGGCCTCCTTCACCGTGGGATCGGCGGAGGCGAACATCTTTTGCTGCATTTTTCCATGAGATGCCACGGACACCTCGTGTCGTCTTTTGTGAGCCCCTTGCGACTCTCGGGAGGGTTTGGGTGAGCGGCAATAAATGGCTCGCGTGAGCATAGGTATGTGGAGGGTGCCTCCTCAAAACGGCGCTTCTTGGCTCGGCGGGCAAGGTTTTGGCGACGCTGGCGATGTGGTCCACTGGATCGAGGGCGTAAGATTCTAGTGGAGGGCGGAACTTGTGACGACAAAGGCGCGTCCTTACGGAGAAGTGTCGAAGGGACCTCCGTCGCCTAATGCTTGAAATAGCTCCGTGTTGGCGTTCGAGAGCCGCCGTTAGAGGAAAGGTCTTTCAATAATATTTACAGAACAATATGTAAGGACAAAAGAAGTGATGGAAATATTGGAAAAAATGTAGCTGATGTTGAAAATTAAAAAAAAGGGCACAGTGCGTGTGATTTTATTTTAGAGTCAACAAATGAAGTTAAGGTAGTGCAAGCGAGATAGTTCCGTAATCATCATAGAGACCATATTCGATAAATGTTTTAATTTCACTAACTATGAGACTAATGAATTAAATATTGCATATGAAAATGAAAAACTTTGTAATATTCCACCAATTTATTTTATGGTACAACTAGTTTCGTAGGTACCTGAAGATGTCGCCGCTGCGACGAAACTAGTTGTACCATAAAATAAATTGGTGGAATATTACAAAATTTTTCATTTTCATACGAAATGAACTTCCACAAAGTTAAGCCTGACATGATAGAGATAAAGATTGCATTATTAATGGTGCAATGTAATAGTTTTACATGACAGTAATTATAAGTAATTAAATGAAAATATCTAAATAAGTCTTTAACTTGACTCATTTTTTACTCGCGGTACGTTAGAAACTCTATCAAATCAGGTTTATTGTGATCCCAAAGAATTGACTGCGGTGACAATATGATTATTTTCTAAAATAGTTTAGAAAACACACTGTTGATTTTGCTAAATAAAGTCTCTCTGGAGTGCATACACGTACCATTTCCCTTGTAAAAGGGCTGTTAGTTTTTGGCTAATATCTCCTAAATTGGAGATTGAATTTTTGATGTCACTGGAAGGGTGATATCTTTTTCTTTTAAAATGAGACCGAATTCATTAATTTCTAGGTAAAATGATATTTCTCTCGGGCTACTTTAAATGCGGAAGTATCTTGAACCTTTTAGGCTGCAGTCATTTGAGGTGTGGTTGAGGAGATGGATGGAGAAGGTGTGGTGGAGAGAAAAGATGACAAACGAGGAAGTCATATGCACGGGGGTAGAATACCTAATACGGACGCCAGTTTTTTTACCACAAAAATAAGGGCACACATTTTAAATTTTACTCTATCGGGCGTTTTCCCAGAGTAATAATAATGTTCATTCCATTATGTTTTATTCTATTCTAATTAACGTATTTCTGCCCACCGTAGCAATATAGCCACATCCTGACGCGCCGAATGTATGACGCTCTGTAAGAGCAACCGCACACTTAATCGAAATCATCTTGTCAACACTGCGTCGTTCAAGGTCGCGACCTCCAAAATGTTTATTATATGAGTAATTTAAGTGACCATGGACTGAAATACCAAAAATTCATCAAAATTGCAAACAAAAGTTTTCTGAGCGTAAATGGGTTAACTTTATCCTATTTCATCACCCTCCGTCGTACCATCTTTGTCAATTCTATTCCTCTCTCTACTTCTCATTGCTATTCAATCCTATTCTATCAGTTTCTGATATGATCCACACCTTTTTATCACCTATTTGATTCTATTCCATCCTATTCTGTATCCTTATCTGCACACTATTGTCACTCTGTAACTTTTTATTCCGTTCTTTTCCTTGTTTCGTTCGTTTCCATTCGTTTTCTATCTTGCTGCATCCTCTTCTGTTATGTTTCATCTTGTTCTGTACTCTTCTATTCATTTCTATTCAAATTTACACCCACCCTAAGTACTCAACCTGCGCAAATATCAGCCGAGCAATTTATGTTAACTAATGCCTGTGGCGGAATAGTGTATTCACTCGTTCCCTCCCGTGTCACAGAGAGTTAATTTAGCTCCTCTTCTCCTGTTTCCGGTTCACGGGGAACCTACGGCGTCTTAATTTCGACTTTGAGTAAAAGCCCCCGCCGCCGTGCCAGGGCCTCTACCGAACAATGCGACGACGCCAGAGGTGACGAGAGAATTTGTAAAACAAATGAGCACGGTGATGCGGAGAGTCTGTCATGGAGCGACATTATTTCTCAGAAAGCTCCCTTCCTTTCTAAGGGGTTGAGACGTGCCGTTCGCCATTTGCTCCGTGCGCGACCCCGCCATGTTACCGATGACTGTAGTCGATGGCTAAGGCGGGGAACGCGAGGAGGCATTGGTTCTTGGTTTGAAGCTGTACTGCAGTTTGAGGACACGAGTCATATTAAGCTCGGCGTCAGTTACCACAGTACATGAGGAAAAGAATATTGCTGGTACGAACACGTTTCAAAATGAAGTATGGTCGGTTTAGAAAGATAATTGATGAATGATTAATATTCCATTCCTTAATTCCATTCAATCAACTCCATACCTTATTAAACATTGAATCATTAATTAAATGTGGAATTGAGGTATGGGGTCTTTTCTATAATTGTCATATTGATAAGATTAGTATAATTCAAAGGAAAGCTATGAGGTTGTTAATGTATGGATATGTGGATACGAATAATCTAAGTAAACTGACATCTAAAATTACTCTGTACGAAACTTGTAATATACTTTCCCCAAAAGTATATGGTTTATATGAATATATTATGCAAGAATTATAATTTTAACCACTATGGACAAGTTCTAAATGTCAAATTTAGCTTGCGATGCAATTATGTTGTCGTACCAAAAGCATATACTGATTACGGTAGGCGATTAAAATCAATGCTTGTCCCCAAACTTATGAATAAATAATCCAAAGGCATCGATAATTTATGCCGAGATAGCGCATGTAACATTTAAACTGTGGTCTAAAAATGTTCATAATCACATGCTTCATGATATGTTACTTACTCAAACTATAAGAAATTAATACTAAATATACTCTGTTAATTAACTGTAGGTTACATGTAATTTTATCTTCAAAAATAAAAATTGAGTTTCTACGGTTTATATTGTTCTATCGTATGTTATATTCTGCTGAATTCGTTGTTGATTGGTAATACAATTCCGTGTTCCTAGGCAATCAAAATGAGCCTGAGCTGGATACTCATAACCTGATAGAATTTATTTGTGCACTATGTAATTTTTATGCATGTCATGTCGAAAGACCGTCATGTCTTAGAGAATATAAATGTAATAAAAATTTTAAAAAATAAATAAATTAATGAAATGCAATAAACTCTCACGCCGTCCCCTTTTGATTTAGACGTAGTGAAATTCAGTAACATGATATTTTCTCCATAATTATTACTACAATAAGAATAATTTATTCCTTTATTCTTAAATACAAAGTACATTCTAGTTTGAGTTCAGTTTATTCGGGTTTTTCTCGTGTTGATTCATATTAACCAAAACATTAGAAGCTTTAGGTTACCCCAAAGATTATAAACCTGTGTAGGGGGAACCAAGAAAATTTCGTGCAGAGGAACATAACAAAATGTTTCAGTTTTAAATGGTGCTATACACAATTTACATAAATTTTTACATTTTTCTTTCAATAAGCAATTTCACAGATATTTGCAAATAGTATTTCAATATCATATTGTTCAAATAGCCATTTTTTAACTTGCTTTAAATAAGAATAACTTTGTTTTTCATTTTAACTACCCTTGGAAGTAGATTACTTGGAAATACACTAGCCTCCCTTGCTTCTGCCTCATTCTACATTTATGCAATATCGTATTAGCCATCACATGGATGTGTGACATTTATATAATATCCTATTAGCCACCTCATAGGTGTGTGGCAGGGAGTAAGTTATCACCAACGTGCACTTCATTGTACTCTAAAAGAGTGTACGAAACTCGGACTAATAAAACATTAGTAAAAACCTGAAAAATCCGTCCAAAGGAGAAATTTCACCTACATGTACTTCACTGTAGGTATACTACCAATGCTACAGAAGCTATTTGTAAACCCATATTAGCCTAGTGGTAATATATATGTAGTACCAGGTGGAATGGTACCAGGTACCAATGGGTTGGGGACTAAAGGAGGAGGTAATCATTTTGGAAAATATTTAGTTTGCATCGCCAATTGGCGATGGGACGTCTTTATTGACTTATTTGAGTTCTAATTCATAAGTGCTTGAGTTGATCATAAACAGTTGGAAGTTTATTTTTAGCCAGTGGCTGCTGAAGGCGTATTTTCTTGGTGATTATTGAGGAAAGTCCAAAAAACATTCAGGCTTTTGATGAATTATCAGAAATCTCTGTCATATACCTGTCAGTTAAGCTAGACGACTCTAGTCGACTCTCTCAACATGGCCAAATCAAAGAAGCACAGTATTTTACATTATGTCCTCTACCTGAGCATCCTTTTTACATTTTATCGTCACCCACTCCTTTCTAAACCTATTCCTCTTGCCTTTATCACGATCTTCATCACGATCAAATTTTAGGTTAAAACTTTTAAGTAAATTCGAAACAGAGTTGTTCACAGATGACGTTAGATATATATTGAAATCCCCTGCGTATTATGCTAGGTTTGATCATATTAACAAGATTAGAGAGATAGATTGTCTTACCGATAGATTTAAAATGTCATTTTTCCCGCGTACCATAAGAGAGAACAATAGGCAGCGTAGCAAAGGGATAGGTAGGTGAAATATAGTTAGAGTAGTCTGTGATGCATGATGCATGTAATAACAAACAATAATCCCTTTCTTATTATGTAGATACTAACCATCTAGCTGCATGTGACCCTATTAGCTAGCATGTCTCCCTTAAATATCCTAGTTGCATGTCAATAGTGCATGTTTGGTGATCTTCACCCCCTGCCACACACCCTCGTGGTGGCTCGCAGGGTATCACGTAGATGTAGATAAGTACTTCTCATATAGCTCATATCCACTGAATACACACTTATCCTAACGTACCGTAATTTAACTGTCATACGATAAAGTGGGGAGGAATATGCTATAGTGCACAATGGTCCTCATTCTCTTGATGAAAATTCAATTCTTGATAAACTGCATATGCTTCCGACGATTTTTCCAATAGCATTGGAACGTCCCTTTATTTCCTCATCCACCCTACCATCTTTAACAAACTTTGACTTAAAGTACGAAAAATAATCTACTTGTTTAATTACTTCTCCGTGTACTATCCTTAAGAAACTGTTCTCCTAATTTACCTTTCAAAAACCACTAACTTTGCTCTTTTTAACATTCAATTTGATTGGAATTACTTAAGCATCTAAGCATGAAAAAATGGAATGAAAGCTCGATTGGATGGATGAAATTCAACGGATATTAAGCGATTTGTAGTTCAAACAAAGAAAGTATTCATGATATATGATGTAACAGGCAAGTGTAGTATTTAAATAAAATCACTATCGCTTATAGGATAGGCCTTTCCGCTCCATCCACTTGGTCCCAGTTTCCGCCTCTATCTACAGCTACTTGCTTTTTAGAAGTTTTGCCTACCTAGAGTTCTTTCCTTTAGTTTTCCCGCAAGGAAATATGGAAAAATTTGTTCGGGATGTTGCGCCAAGTAGCCTAGAGATATTGTCAATTGGAAAGTTGTGACAGAATGGAATAAATACTTCCAAAACTTGGTACTCGAGGGAAATGCTGAAGTTCAAATGGACGAATGGAATCAGTAACGAGGAGAATAGGCGATGAGAAAACGATATGAATCACCACTGGGAAGTAATATGTAGATGGCTAGGCCTCCCTTTAGGCAGAGTGAATTTTAAAGGGGTATAATACTTACAAGGTAAAGCCCCAGGAAAATGACCGAAGGTCCGGTACGCATACGCATATTTTAATATATTCAAGTTTTAGTCAGTTCTGGTCAAGGGTATCTTTAAATTTCACTTCGGATTATCTAGAAAAGTTAGTACTTTAAGAACTTGGAAGTATTTTGAAGGTTATAAACGTTCGCCGCTGGGGAAAATATGATCCTGAAAACACAACCTCGCTAATAACAAAACGCAAATTCTGGTATTTTATGATTAGTTTTGAAATAAAATGGTTGGCTTTTATTTCACCTGAGGCATTGAGCTTTTTTTTAGAATCGTAGCAGTTGACTTTTTCCACGTACCCCAAATTTTTCCCTTTTTTGGGGGCTTAGCAATACAAAATCGGATTTTGTTAATTGAAAATGCAATTTTTCGCTACTGATTCCGTAATGCCACCCAAGAAAAAAATTGCGAATCACGGATTTGTTTCCAATTTGAAATAAAATGCCCTGCTTCTCGTTGAGAATATTACATAAAAAATTGGTTGGTTTTCCCCTCAATTTCATCTGTTTTGTGTAAAAATGTCGCGATCAAAACAGCGTCATTTCATTAAATGGCATACATTTTTCAAATTGCCTTTTGTGGACCTTTTTTCTTAAAAAAAAGCTGTCATTGTTCTCCTCGAACGCAAATATTTTGGGGATCTGAGTGATAAATAACTGCATTTTGAACTAGTCTGACGAGTGCGTCCTAATTTCTTTGCATTCGTTAGTATCAAAAGTTACGCAGATATAATTTAGAATTGTTCATGTTCTTCCCGTGATCGGGCTCTTCCCGAATCTGACCTGATGATGGCGAATGTATTACACGCAGTGACTGTCCATTTATATGCTGAAACGCGCGAAGAACCCAAACAATTCTTAATTACATAACCGTGCAAGTTACGTTGATATGCTCTCATGTCAGCTAAAACGTATAATGAGACAGACGATCTCCGAATGCTTGAAGAAGTTAGCAGGTGACAGGGTAGTATGGAGGGCTGAAGTTAACAATCCTTAGAATTGAATGACTAATAATGATGATGATGGTGATTATGAAATTAATTAAATAATTCTAATGTCCAAAAATGTATTTTGTCCAAAGCAATACGTTTCTAAGAATTTAATCATCAATCCTGAATGACGCTAAGCTTAAAAAGACGTCGATTTCTACAAAAAATGTTTTAATTAAAGCTTATTTTCTCTTTTTAATAATGATCTATCAATACCACAATATTTCGACTTGAAGCCATGCATTACAGTAATGCACACTCCACTAATTACGAACATTTTTCGTATCATGGCTTTCTTCATCTCCTTAAAATTCATGACTTCTTGCTTTCCCCGCAAATGTCCATACCTTCTCTTCTCTCTTTACCCTACGTGTCAGCTTCTATCACGATCTAATAACTCCATAGCCACTTATTACCAGCACTTCTAAATTGCCCTGCTTCCTTCCATTATTTTGGATACCTTGTCCGTCTCCTGAGCATGCCTGGGTGTTAAGTTTTTCCATTCTTTTCTAGGCGTATATTAAAAGAAACGATCTATTTTCATTATCTCTCATCAAGGATCATTCTTAAACGCTCTTTCACGATATTATTCGGTCTATAATTGGTTGCTATCTTCATGCGATATATTTAAAAAAATCTGGAGTGCTGATGGGACACAGGTATTGGATATTTATTGCGGCACCCTTTCCGATTGAAAACTACGGTGCAAGTATAAATGGATGGGAAGAATTGGCTGGGAGAACCAAGTATGGAATTCTGCTCATAAATGATAAATTGCTTTAAAATATGTAGAAATTTAGCGGTTAGCTTAAAGAAGAGTGGAGTGGAGAGCTGCCGCTAATCAGTCTTCTGATTGGTGACTGCTGTCGATGAAAGGGCGTCTTCACACCAGAATAACTGATGTCTTTTGTAAATGAAATGGATGAGCTGAATGGGATGGTGTTTTGTCTACAGCTAATTGTTAACCTAGTGAATGACCGTTTTGCAAAATAAGAGAAAGACTTCAATCCTTAGGATTGAGACTTTCACCATAATCAGTGGAAGAGTAGCTCAGGTGAAGTTATTATCGAACGTGGATGTTTATGGTGTTGAATGCGAGCATGCATGATGCATTATCTCTATTATTCTATTTGATGGTTTAAGAACCTATTTCTTCATAAAGTTACTGCCGAGATCTCCCACGAGAAACTGTTCAGCCTGCATATAGTCTTTCGTATGTTTTTCTTACCTTTTATAGCGTCCTAAAGTCGTACAGTTTATTTCTTTCCCCTTTTGTGCATGTACATTGAGTATTTTTGTTTATTTATTTATTTAAGTATTTTCTCCTCTATCACCATTCATTAAACCGTAATATCTCACTCTCAAGAGATGCTGACATCTATGTCAGTTCGAGCGTCTCATTTTGCTGCAAATGACAACCCAAGAAAGGAAAAATGTTTGAGATTTCAAGTGTTTTAAACACGTTTTTATTTTTAGCAATGCTTTTTTTCCTGTGGAAGTTGGGCGTCTTGCTCGTCCCACTGGAGAACGATACTCAAAAACGTCTTGCGTTTAAACGGACGAAACTTGGGGTCACAAAAAAAACTTTAGAATTTCCAATTTTTTACAGGTCGCTAAGCGTCTTTGTCATTTTCCCTCCGGGTGCTCAGACTGAAAAAGTATTCATTTGCAGCAAAAAAAATCACGAGGCACCTCGCCGTAATTTCGTTTCGCTCTCGCGGTCGGTAAAGCGAGCTCTTCTTGCATTGGGTGCTTCGGAGGTGGGAGCTGTGCTGGCGTGTCCCCTCCTATCTCGCCTCCCCCCCCCCCACCGACAAGTACAACCTCGGGATTGGCGTCTTGGGAAGTAGAGGAGGAGGTCGGTAAGGAGGGAGAGTGAGTGGGAGAGGGTATGTGGTGTCGAAAGATGACCTCGGTTGGGATTCATTCCCTTTCTCTACTCATCGCTTTCCATCTGCACCTCTCCCAACCTCGTGGAACCCTCAAAAACCAACCTCTTTCTCCTACCGCCTCGGTACAGTTAGCAACTTGAGAAATAGTTATCAATTTTATCGCTGCTGAGGCATAACTTTAGGTATTTACAGCGTAAGATGACTCCAGTATCACCGTATTCATATTCGGTCTACTTTTATTTATTTATTGTAACCCCAAAAACAGCACAATGGCCTTTTACGTTGGTTTACGTCTACATCTATATCTACGTCATACCCTGCAAGCCACCCAAAGAGTGTGTGGCAGGGGGTGCTTCCACACCAGGCATGCATGTATCCCTTAATGCTACTTGAAATTACATGTGGTTCGATGTGAGAACATTTAAGAATACGAGGAAAAATCGGATTTTTCCTCATGCCATTTCTGCGGGACGCTGTTTTTTCATATTTTTTTCAAAGGATTCTACCGGTTCAGATAGGTTTTGTTGAATGTTTGAAAATCTCCTACCGGTTTACTACACTTTCAGGGGCCTATCTCTTTCTGTTATATCCTTTTTCGCCTCAGCATACGATCTACCCTTCGTCATTCCGTCCATGAAACCTATTTTCTTTCTTCCTTTTCCCCGCTTGCCCAATATCCTTCCCTCTATCACATTCTTGAGCAACTCTTAGCCCCTTATTACATCCTCCAGCCGCCTTTTGTGCCGATCTCCAATTTCATTGAGAAGTTTCCTTTCCTCGCTCACCATCTTAAGCACTCCCTCGTTAGTCCTCCTCTTCGTCCACCTCCCCTTCTCGATACTTCTCCACACCCGCATCTCAAATGCCTGCAGCCTATTCTTGTACTCGTTTCTCAGGGTCCACGTTTCTTCCCCGGAATATATTTATAAAAGGAGATTACCTCGAGAAACTGAATGAAAATAAAACATAACGGTGTCTTACCAGCTTATTTTATGAGTTTTCAAGAAACTAATGCGATACTTAAGTCAAAACGCAGTAATTTTATAGAAAAGGCGCTGTCGTCGGCTATGTCTGGCTAAATGTGCTCATTGAAAATGTATTTGCGGAATAATCTACATGCATTGTACCTTAACTTTGGTTTTCGTTGGGTAATAAAAGTCATTACCGAAATCAATGCAAGGAAGCCAAATAAACCATTAGGTGGGGTGTGATATTTGTTTTGACTCGCACAGTCACGGCTAGAGCGTTGTGTTGTATGGGGCAGAAATGTGAACCCTCAGAAAAGAGGACGAGAATACGCTACATGCATTTGAGATGTGGGTGTGGAGAAGGCGAGGTGGACGGAGAGGAAGACTAACGAAGAAGTGCTTGAGATGGTTGGCCGGGAAAGGAATCTTATCTTCTAAATGATATCCGGGCTAGGCAGAATTGGTTGGTAATAAGGGGCAATGTGTTGCTCAAGAATGTGAAAGAGGGAAGTATGTTGGGCAAGTGGGGAAGAGGAAGTAAGATAATAGGTTTCATGGACAGGATGAAGAAGGGTAGATCGTATGCTGAGGCAAAAAAGGATATGATAGAGGGAGATCGGCCCCTGAAAGTGTAGAAAACCGGGAGGAGACCCTCTGACATTCAAAAACACCTACCTTAACCGGAAGAAAATTATAATTCAGTCGCGGCTGAATCTTCTTTTGCAAGATATATTTATAATGTCGTCTTTATTTATTGAGCGATATTAGGCCTGTACAGTCCTCTCTTCCATATAACTCATTTCACAAACACCCATGTCCTGGGCAGATAATTTTCTACCCAGGCGGGACTCGAACCCGCGACCCTCGGGTTAGCAGGCGGGGACTTTACCCCGCCGCCACCGGGGCCGACTTATATATAGTTAATAATACGTGGAGTTGTTGTTGATGTCTAAGAAGGATACCTATAAAAGATCGTAGGCTTTCCTGGCGAATAATATCGGTAAAATCTTCTCGGGTTTGGCACCGGGTAAGGGTATTAGAGGCCAACGTTTTGACAAGAAACTATCTCATCTTCATCAGGGCTAAGACTGATTCCTTAGCCCTGATGATGATGAGAGAGTTTCTTGTCAAAACCTTGGCCTTTAATACCCTTACCCGGTGCCAAACCCGAGAAGATTTTACTAAGGATAATTATATGTTGACACGACTATTCTCTGCTGACTCCTTTCCGCACTCTCAAGTGAAATGCGGTGATTTTGGCAACATTGTCCCAGTGTGCTGTCCTCACCCCTCCACATTGTAGACGACCCCGTCCACTGGAACCTTCCCCTCCTTAACGCCACACCTAGTACGGGCGACTAGCACCATGTTTCGCTACCACTACAGCTCTCTCCTCTAAAGGCCGCTATTCACGGTGCATTTTATTGTACAAACGAATGAACGAACACCTGCATGAGGAAAATTGTACCTTTAAAATGGCAAATTTTATGATTGTCTGAATGACTGAACAGTAAATAGAACCTGCTCTAATTCCATTCATTCTTTTGTACATTCTATGATACATTCGTTTGTACAGGAAATACAGGATAGCGTTTGTACAGGAAATAGAACCTGCTCTGATTCCATACATTCTTTTGTACATTCTATAATACATTCGTTTGTACAATAAAATTTAGTATGTAAAGCGGATATATATTAATGCTGTCAATGAGTCCGTGGTGGACTGCTTAATCCAGCGATCATATTTTCCAATGAAAAGCTTCCTTTGATACTGAGGTTTTATTCTGAGCCCCGAGTATGAGAATAAACTACTTACAGCCTCACTATCCCGGAGAATTTATCAGTTTAAACTAAAAATAGGAAACCAACATTGAATAGTAAAAATTTAGGACATTTGCGACATATTTAATCGTAAAATGGAGCCTTTATTAATCGAGTCATGGGATTTTGGAAGAGAGTAGTGGGGGAGGAAAACGAAAGAATTTGATTTTTATGTGACTGAAGAATTGACGGTAAAACCAGGAGGATTCAGGGTAAAAGTGGGTGTGGGGAAAAACAAGATGATTTTTCAAGAAGCAGGAGAAACGTATACATACGGAATCATATGAGAGCATATTCATGTAAATAGTAGCCGTGGCCGAAATGGGCGAATAGCGGAGGCAGAGCATGCTTTAGCAGCGCGCAGCTGACCTTGAGGGAACTTTCTCTTTTTCGATGCGGGCTGAAGTCTGTCAGAATATCGAAGCCGATAGCCCAAAGCTTCGGGACGAGCAAATAGCAAGATACTCAACATACATACTGGGCGGGCTTTGGTGCTTCTTCTACATCACCACCGTGTCACGCTCAAGCATGCTCGTGCAAAGCAGGCTCGAAGATTCAGCCGCGGCCAGTCTGTTAAAGGAATAGTGAATTATATGGCTATTTTATAATACTGTGAATGATAGCGAACCGGATGGAAATGGTGGTTATTTATTTTTTATTTTTATTTATTTATCTTCATTATCCCGAATACAGCCCAATGGGCCAATCTATGTCGGGTAAATAACAGTAACAACGGACGGGACATAAACACCCATGTCCTAGGCAGAAAATATTCTACCCAGGCGGGACTCGAACCCGCGACATTCTGGTTAGCAGGCGAGGACTTTACCCCGCCGCCACCGGAGGCGACTAAAATATTGTTATGGAGAAGTGCCCTAATTATCTTGTACTCTCTTTAGTCTGCGTCCTGGACTCTGTCTATCCTCCTAAACTGCTCTCACTTTCCTTTTGCTTAGTTCTCATCCTTCTCCTCCATGGTTGTTAAAAATATTGTTATGGATAAATGCCGTAATTATTTTGTCCTTCTCTCTTTAGTCTGCGTCCTGGACTCTGTCTATCCTCCTAAACTGCTCTCACTTTCCTTTTGCTTAGTTCTCATCCTTCTCGTGCCTCAACTCCTTCACCTGCCTAAACTCGGATTGAGGCCCGTCCTCCCTCCTCTTCGTGCCCCTCACCGACCCCCTTTCTGAGCGAATGGCCCCCGCGCGACCTCAGGGCGGGTGGATTGGTGGTGGGGGATGGGTAAGTCGAGGCGTCCTGGATGGACCCCAACTCCATCTCCCTTCCCCCCACCACCCCGACCGCGACCTCTCCTTGTCCCGCCCACCTGCCTCCCTTTTCCTCACCGTTACACCCCCTTTCCTCGCACACCACCACACCGCAGCGTAACCGCTCCACCCCTTTTGCCTCCCAAGGCGCACAAAACCCTTTATATCCCTCCCCCCTCGCTCTATCCTTCCGCCCCAACCCCCACCGAACCTCTTCCCTCTCACCCTTGCTCCACCCCCTGCCACCTTGCTCATTTCCGTCCCGATGAAGTCCTCCACTCACTCTCTCACCCCCTGCCAACCGCCCTTCTCCCCCCCTTTCCTCCCCTCCCCTCTGAAGAACTGCCATTGCTTGCGTCATCCCTCGACGAATTCAGAACCCCTCCTCCCACCACTTCTTCCCCTCAGCCGCTCCCATGACCCCACCCCCCTCTCGACTACTCCTCTCTCTTCTCCCTGAGGAGTCGAATCTCTTCTTCCCTCCCTTCATCCCCCTCTGCTCTTCCATTTCCATACGGGCGTCGTCCCTTTGCCTCAAATGACTCGCCTCCGTCTCGTCTCTTCACTTTCTTGGGGTTTTTTTCTTCTCCCCTCTTTTTTCCTCGACGACGAGTACTCCCAAATTTCTCAGGAATACACGAGGGAAGTCTGTTTTTTTTTAAATTTTTGTTGACGTGGTAACATTCTTAAGTTTTGGTTCATTGGCAGTTGGTTCCGAGTTTGCGCCCATGTTTTTAACATACTGTATCAATTGCGACCATGTTTACGAAAGAGTTCGGCATCCTTCTTCAAAAAAACTGCTTCGAGCGATGGGAGAGAGGAAAATAGCTGAAGAACTGCATGGGAGTGAACGACTGTGATGGTGATCGGATTGTTGTGGTGGCTGGAATGCTGGCTAACCATACGGACGGCCAGGGTTCAAACCCCTGCAGAGGAGGATGTTTTTCAGAGGAAACCCGATCCCTTCTCGAGTGCCTTGTGGTGTGCACTTCAAGTACAGTACCTACTCCGTCTGTCGGATGAGACGTTAAACCGTGGTCCCCTTGGCGTCTTTCGTTAATAGCAAGCTAATGCCGACGCCGGGTTTCTATCCACCCTTCCTTCCTTACCTGTTCCTTATGGCGCAAATGACCTTAGCTGTCGGTTGCCTCCCCAAAATCTAATCCAATCAAAAACTATGATGGGCCACTGGAGGCTTGTAGCTTACACGTTACTCACGCTTTAAAGATTAAGGTTCTTGTATTCTAATCAAAGGTTTGAGTATTTCTGAAAGAAATTTTTTATAATGTGCAGGACAGACAGGTTTATAATTTATTTTTTCCCACAGTATATCAGACCATAAAGGCTGGCAATGAGAGAGCTCGGAATGGAAGGAGGTTAGTCGACAGGTAGTATGGCTGATTAGTTGATTTTGTTTGTTTGAAATGCTTTTTTCGTAATCTGCTACGAGTACTCCCAAGTTTTTTTAGGAATTCACAATGAATGCCTTTCTTTTATATTTGCTGACGCGGTCACTTTCTTGAGTTTTGGTTCATTCGCTGTTGATTCCGAGTTTCCATCCATACTTTTTACGTATGTTATCAATTCCAACCATGTTTACGAAATAGTGCAGAATGCTTCTTCAAAAACTGCTCCGAACGAAGGCAGAGAGGAAGACAGCAGATTGAAGGACTATGATGGGTGGTACTGGAGGCTTGTAGCTTACACGTTATTCATGGCTTAGTGAGTAAGGGTCTTGTATTCTAACCTAAGGTCCTTGGAACGAGTCTCAATGAAAGAAATTCTATATAGACTTCAGAACAGACCGGTTTAAGATGTCCTTTTCCCCGCGATATATGAGACCATAATGTCTGGAAATAAAAATGCTGGAAATGGATGTAGTTTTGTTCAACAGGCAATGTAGCTGATTAGTTGATTTTGTCTGTTTGTAATACTTGTTTCTTAATCTGTAACGTTTACTCCCAAGTTTTTTAGGGATACACAAAGAAAGTCTTTTTTTATTTTTGTTGACGTGGTCACTTCGAGCGAAGGTGGAGAGGATAACAGTGTATCAGAGGACTAGGATGGAAGCCACTGGAGACCTGTAGGATACACTCGTGGTCTAGTGGTTCAGGTTCTGGTATTATACTTTAAGGTCCCGGGTTCGAGTCTTTCTGAAGGAAATTTTTATAGACATCAAAACAGACAGGTGTAAAATTCTTTTTTCCTGCGGTATACGGGACCATAATGGTTGGCAATGAGACTTTGAAGTTCTTAGGTTAGTCGACAGATAGTGTTGCTGATTAGTTGATTTGTTCACTAATGTTTGTTTATTTATGTACCACGCAGTACTATCATCACGTTTGGAATGAGCTGTGCATGATTCTTGTATATCGTTCACGCAGTTGCATTATTCATTATTTCAATAGTTCCTGTAGCATCGGTAGCATACCCATGTTGTAGTGAATTTTGGTGAAAGTTGCAATTAATTTGTATTGCATGTTGGTGATAATTAATTCCCTGCCCGTGAGATGGCTTATAGGCTAATGTGTGGCTGTAAATTGCTATAAAAATACAGATCAGGATGAGTTTTGATTCTTACAAAGTCAATGTTGATACCGAGTTTTCATCAATACTTTTATTGAATTCACTGGAATTCCCTTTAAGTGAAAGTTATCACACCATCGCCATATCCATATTGTAGATGGAGCATACATAAATACGTCAGATGAAGTCAGCTACGTGAAAATCACTTTCAGACCTATCGTGGAGAAAACACATTGGAAACATATGCGGCACAGCCACAAATAAGCTTGGCTCTGTCAAGTGTATAGTAGGAAGGCCCCTCGGATTGAAAAGTGAAAGAGAGGTGCAACTTATATCTGGTGTGGCCATACCTCGAATCCGTCGCGAGCATTTGGTACCTTGCGCAGAAAATGTTTATAAAAAAAAGGTGGCTGTCGGGGGACTGCCGGCAGAAGTGAAAACTTAAATTGATGAAGTTAAATCATTGGTTTATGCTGGATTGATAAATGTGCTGATCTCAAATATTAAATCAATGTGGGTACATTGTTGGTTTGTATTTGTCAGATTATATTACCAATCGTACATTAAATGTGATGGTAAACAGCTGATGTTTGAAAAAAAAACCAGACGGTCAGACCAGAAACTAGAAGAATGCTACGTAGACTTGTTGTACGCGAGGGCGAGGTACGTATCAATCACCGTGAATCACTTAGTTTTGACGCTGTGATGCTGAATCACTGGGCGTATTATTGAAGTTGAATCACTCAGATACCAGTGCAAGTAATCTATGAGCCAAGCTGCTCTTTGGCAATATCGGTCGGGAGGGACCAAGACAATGACCCCGGAGCGATATCAGGATGATAGACAAGGGTTGGAGGCGATGACGCTCCGGAGGGCAGGAGGCTGTTGTCCCCCTCCCGACTGCTATATTACAACCCCAAGCCGATTGCTCGGGGGAATATCTTGTCAGACGCCGGAGGCGAATGTCCTCCGAATAAACCTTTCCACTAAGCTTACGCCGGAATTTTAATTCCTTATTGCACCCACCCTATCCTTAAGCGGGGCCCGATCGTCGGTATGATACCGACCCGAATCCGCCGTGTCCCTAGACCGCTCGGGCACGACAGACTAACATACTACCACGCCACACTAGCTATTATGTTGCTAATGGTTCGTATTTTTAGGAGTCCTACTGATAATTAGTCAGATATTACTCATAGTCTTGATTAATAAATAGTCCTGCGACGTACTAAACCATGCAGAAAGATAATCATACTGGAAATTGAATGTTGGATGAATTGTTTGTGATGATGGAAAAATATTGAGCACTTGTGCAATATATACTTTACGTAGTGAGGGTCAAAGTTTCATCGAGCTGATCAATCACGTGTCCTCCACGTATAATTAGCCAAATACATCATTTAGTACTTGAAAATGTCAATGGTTTTTTTAGGCAGAGCACCGGAAGCTGCTTGTGCGAATTCTTTATTTATGATTTTTGTATCTCCTTCCATCTAACTTTATTTATTTGATCACACCCTCCTATAAAATCAGCCATGGTGCGTTTTTGGTCGTGAGATATAAAATTAAATTATAAATCTTGTCAATCTTTAAACAAAGGCCATATGTGTGTCAGTTTTAATGTTGAGGTCTGTCCCTATTGAAAAAAGATATAGACCTATCTTTGATCTGCATAATCAATATTAAAATAGCTTGAGTGGATATGAATAAGTAATACGAAAAAATTTGGAAATAAGTACACCTCAAGAAAAATCCTTTCTGCTACTGGAGAGCACACAGTGTTGAAGTCTTTTGTCCCCACATAATGGATTTAATTATGAATTACGATATGAAAGGGTAAGCTTCCATATTTGTTTATAATGGTAGCAGGTGTGAAGTTACTTTCTAGTGCTTGGTGATATTAAAGTTTCATCGGCGTAATTGATGACGACACCTATACCGGTTGAATAGCTTTCAAGGTGTCATAAAATTTTAACTATTGAAAAGGTTATTATCCATGAATTTTTTCCCATGCTTCCAGGTAATGAGGTGGAAGTGAATTTCTTTTATAAGTTCAATAATGGGAACCATGGACTAATTGAATACGTGAAGGCTTATATATTGATGCCAAAAAACGAATGCCCTCATTTCGATTTTTGTATTAAATGCATTTTGTGCTTTATTTTTCTTTATTTTACGTCGAGAATTCAAACAAATAGGCTACATATTGTTATAAAGTAATTCAACAGGCCTCAGTTATACGATAGGGAAAGATGCATGGTAATATTGGGAATATGAAGTACTTGCAAGACCATTAATATCTTCTAGCGCGAATTCATTCGCCATAAGTTAACATTGATTTCAATTTAGAAATAGACAGTTTTTCCCCAGAGCGATCCTGGCCTGTAACTCCTCATTCTTGAATTTCCTCTATTGATTCCTTACTAAATATTTTCTTCTGAATTAAGTACCTTTAACTCTAAATATAATTCAATGCGATGCTGTAAGGTTTTACACCCATCTATTTATATCAGCCCCTAAAAGACAGTGAGATAGACGGAGAGGAAGACTAACGAGGAAATGCTTCGGATGGTGGGCGAGGAAAGGAAACTTTTGTATGAAATTCGAGATCAGTAGAATAGGTGACTGGAGAATGTAATAATGGGCGAGGGATTGCTCAAGAATGTGATAGAGGGAAGGATTTTGGGCAGGCGGGGAAGGGGAAGAAAGAGAATAGATTTCATGGGCGGATACAGTAGGGTAGATTTTATGCTGAGGAGGAAAGGGATATACCAGAGGTAGATTGGCCCCTGAAAGTGTAGAAAACGGAGAGGAGATTCTTTGACATTCAAAAAACCTACCTTAACCGGTGTAATGCTTAAAAAAAAACGAATCGTGTTTCGTCTTGCGCCCAAAGGTATAAGAACCGTCACCCGTGATACGTAAGTGGCTATTTTTTTCATTTTTAACATACCCTCTAGATCACTGTAATAATAGTGATGTTTCTACTAAACTAGGTATGGTATGAGTTAGCTACGATGGGTATTAACTGGCTAAAACATTCGTTGAAACTTGTTCTACATAGGTCGCGATGCGAGATAATCAATTGTTTAAATTAGTCGATTGATTCTCAGCTTATGTTGATGCTGAATTTATTTGTGAAAACTGTGGTTTAATAATTTCGGAAGTGTATTGTTTCAAATTGCGGTTTAGACCAGTGTTCTATTCCCGTTCCGAGGGTTGCCGGTTCGAGACCAAGTTTTCGAAAAAATGCGACGAAAAAATTTTCATGGCTTGCCAACCAACATTTTCCCGCTATTCAAATTTCACCCCACCACTGAAATGCAGCAGTCTCAGTAGACGGCATTGATGGTGCAGATCAAGAATATCGAACCGGTATCAACTGCCACAGCTTAGGGCGAGAGTGGTGGTCACGGAATCGGCCGGGGCCCTGAGATTTAGGTGGCAACGTGGAAACCAGCTCATTAGTCTTCCTAGAAATTCTGCCCTGCATTCTAAATATGTATGAAATAATGGCATCCCTCCCAGTAAAATATTTCGGAGGTAAAATAGCCCCCCGGTTGGATATCCGGGTGGGAACTACTAGGAGGGGTACATTAGTCATAAAGGACAATTGCAGGATAGGAACATAGTACTGCAGACGGGACGAAAAAGAAAAATCTCTTAGTAAATTCCATGGTAAAAACTTTTATTACCGACCGAAGTTTCGATTGCCTTGCAATCATTTTCGTAAGGTAAGACCTTTTGTAAATGATTGCAAGGCAATCGAAACCTAGGTCGGTAATAAACGTTTTTAGTGTGGAATTTACTAAGAGATGTCTCTTTTTCGTCATGCCTGCGGTAGCATTCCACAAAGCTACGCCTTCCACCATTAAGTTTAAACATAGTACTGTTTCAAACAGCAGATGTGAAAAAGTTCGGATCTCTAATTCGATTTTTTGCTATCATGGCTACCTCATACACTCGTAAAAATGAGCTTTTCACTTTTAGTGCATGAAGATATTTTCAGTTCGGACTCTGAGAGAAAAAGAGAGTTTTCATTTTTTCCAGTTTTTCCTCTACTGAAAATTTCCACCGCAGTTAACTGCTCCTTAGTCTCACTTCTTCTCCGGCGCTCTTTTTGCCAATTTGAATTCAAAGAATGGGATTAAACTTCTTTTATAAACCTTAATGGCGACTCCTATTTTCCCGGTTGACGGAGTTTTTTTCCTGCCCTTTTGCTTTGCTCGTTGAACTTAATTTCATTCGTCGAACAGCTCGGCTCTTTTTCGCGACATCGTAAAAAGATATGGCGCGAGGCGAAACTTTCGCGCAAACGCTTTTCTTTTTTCTTTTCGGACGAATTTTCAGGGAAGAAAATGCTTTCCCGGTTCTCGTGGTTTTAAAAATTTTCCCCCAAAGGGCCAACGCCTCGTGAAATTGACCGCTTCCCTGTCCTCTCCTCTCCTCCCGCGCCTCGCTCTTCTCTTCGTCTTCCTCTGGAGTGAGAGACACCTTTCACTTCCCCCGACCCCGTGATGCTTTTCCATTCGATACGCGGCGTTCACTTTTATCTCAACCCGTTACCTGCTGGAAGCGGGTAAAGGAACTTGGTGAGATTCCTATCCTTTTCAGATCCAAATATCTCCGGGATCATACTCTTCATTATTTTACCTGCACACCTTTCTGTATAACATCTACATACTGTCCTGCGTGCATTATGAGAAAACAAAACTGCTCAAAGCTAAGACAAGAAGAACATACTTTATTGCAAACCTGACCCGTAAAATAATAACCATGAAAACACCCAAATATCTTTATGCACGATTCAGATTTTTCAGGAGAGATCATACAAAGAGTTACCCGCGCCCCACTTGACAACCTGTACTTACCACGACACCGAACTACTTTTTTTCGTAACTCATTTCTGGTACGAGCAACCCGTATCTGAAACACAATACCTCTGGAAATTAGGCTCGCCCCTAACGGCAGTTTCAGAGAAAAGTTGTACTTGTACCTTTTACGTAATAAGAAATGTTGAAAATAATATTATAAATTGTACAATAAAATATCGACCAAATTTTCAAATTCAATAATCCATCAGTAAAGTAATGCTTACAGGGGTGGAGGTTGGTGCGATGGAGGTAGGTGACGAGGTTTGTCATTTTTGGTGCACCGTTCACTTCAAGCGAGTTACAAAGTGTATCGGCATACATGCCTACTAGTCATATATATTGCCCAATATTATTATTATTATCATTATTTGTTCCTATGTAATGTAGCACCTGAGAGAGTGAAACTATTATTTTTTATTTTTTTTCTTTCTTTTTTGCCATTCTGTTGTTTTTTTCATTCGGTGGATTATCCAGTGTTAATGTTCTTAAATTTTTGTAATTGTATTTCTGTGATTTATGTTCAAGTATCTTGGAGAGTGTGTTTATTTCTAAAAATGTAATTTCGTTGAACCTTGAGTCCGAAGAACTAGGTTCTTGAAATAAATTCTTTTCTATTCTATACCCTGCGAGCCGCCGCATAGGCGTGTGGTGGGGGTGTTAGGTCACCAGACGTGTAAGGTTTTGTGAGGTGACATGGTACGAGTATTATGCTGTGGAGAAAAAGGATATACTAGAGGTAGATAGGCCCTTGAAAGTGTAGAATACGGGACCAGTGTTCTATGCCCGTTCCGAGAGTCGCCGGTTTGAGACCAATTTTTCTAGAACTTTGCGACGAAAAATTTTTCTGACTTGCCATCCAAGATTTGCACGCTATTCAAATTTCACCCCACTGCTGAAATGCAGCAGTCTCAGTAGACGGCATTGATGGCGCAGACCAAGAATATCGAGCCGGTGTCAACTGCTACAGCTTCGTGCGAGGGAGACGTTCACGGAATCGGCCGGGGCACTGAGATTTAGAAGACAACGTGGAAATCACCGCATTATTCTTCCTAAAAATGCTGCCCTGCATTCTAGGAATTACCTTAACTTATGATATATCCCTATTCTTAATTTCTCAAGCAACTTAAGCCTAACGTGTTGCCTCAGAGACTCTAGGGGCTCCCACCTCAATCCTTTATCCATCCAAAACTATCATTGAGTACTATATTTTTTCGATCACTTAAAAAGTACCTTATCCCATTCACTATTTTTTACAAAATTTAGCGGAGTTCATTTTTTATTTTGGTCGAATTTTGTGCGCGGAAAAAATGAATTTTTGTACCTATTTGTTCTGCAACGTATCTATCTTATCATTTCGCTTCTCTCAGATGCAGAGGTGTAGTGAGGCGTCATTATGATATTCTCTGTGTCGCTCGGAAACACACTAATTCTTAATTTCTCAAGCAACTTAACCCAGCGTGTAGCCTCAGAGTCTCTACGGGCTCCCACCGCAATGCCTCTTAAAGTTGTGAGACACTATATGTTCGCTCGTAGCAGCTTTTAACGAAGGGTGCTGCTATTCTTTGTATTTCATTAATTATTTTTATTAAATCTTTATGACCAGGGCCCAAAATGCTCGCGGCGTATTCGAGGTTTGGCCCAACCAGAGAGAAGTAGCACCCCTCTCTTACTTTTACATCCGAGGGCCTTCCTATTAAACGCATAACAAAATCTAGTTTCTTTAATGCTGTGCCGCATATTTTTTGTGTGTTCCCCACGATATATCATAAGAGGTAATTCCAAGATATTTCACTGTATCTGAAGATTTTATCCAACCATCCATGACTTCATCCATCCTAACCATCAGTGACTACCATATGTTTTCGATCACTTAAAAATACCTTATCCAATTCACAATTTTTTATTGACTCCGAATTAATACATTTTGTAAGTGAGTTTTTTTGTGAGGAGCCTTGTCGAACGCCTTCTTGAAATCAAGGAATATCACGTCGACTTGCTTGTGCGATTCGCCTGATTTTAGGATATCATGAGGGAAGAGCGCGAGCTGTGTTTCTCAGGACTTAAGGCTGGGACACAATCAACGTGTACGTGTAACGTCAGCCGTTAACGGGAATACGCGAAAAGATGGCTGACGGGAAAGTATAGCGAACGGACTCAATCAACGTGTACGGGGAGTACGTGTACGCGAGAGATGGGCAGCATTCATCTTTCCCCGTGTCCCGTACACGAAAAACCAATCAGAATAGTCGTGAGAATCCGGGAATGGGAGCCATCTGTCGGCAGATACATCCAACTGTTGAAGATTGCTCCTCATCTCTTAGCTGCGCCTGCGATAGTCAATTGTTACTCCGGGCCGCGTTAACGTCGATTGTGACCGCTGACTTGGGTTCCCCGTCTCCCGTTGTCCCGTTTACGTCTCGCGTCACACGTACACGTTGATTGTGTCCCAGCCTTTACCCTTACGGAAGCCATGATATTACGGAAACTATGCTGACCCTTGAGGCGACTCGCAGGATTTCATATAGATTTTACATATATAACAAATTTTGAGGGTGCCGAGACTTGCCGAGGCATTCATATATGTATAGGTACATGGTACCCTGCGAGCCACCGCATGTGCAAGTGGCAGGGGGTGTTAATACATGTCATAGGATAAGGATTTTGGAGATGAAATGGTGAAGTGTGTCATAATAGTGTTTCAAATAGTACTCAGGTTTTTATTTTAGCCGTTTATTGTGTGTTGAAAGTCCAAATTTTATACCTATATGTTTGGCAGTGTCATCATCATCATTTGCTATTCAATCCTAAGATTGGTTTACTGCAGTCCTCCTCCCTTCCCCATCTAACACTAGTTTCATTACCTCCTGGTATCTCTTGCTATGTACTTTCCTCTTTATTGGGTGCATGAACGTATTCGTGGGTCTTCATGTGGGGACTTTTCCCTCTATTTTGCCTTCAATTATGAACCTCATTAACCCATTGTGTCTCAGTGTGTCCAATCCGTCTTGTTCTTCTTTTCTGTATGATGTTCCAAATGATCCTTTCCTCTACTATTCTTCTGTTCACTTCATCATATCTTATTTTGTCCGCCCATTTTATCTTCAGCATCCTCCCTCAGACCTGGTTTCGTAGGCTTATCATATATTCTGGTCAACTTTTTCAACGGACTCTGCTTCCAATTCGTACAGTCCTACGCTCCACACGATGGTTTTCACATAGTGTTTCCTGCTATGTTGTCCTATCTTCTTTGATTTTACATGTGTTACAAATTTTGAGAGTTTCAAGACTAGCCGAGGCAGGGCAATATTTGTTGCGCTACAATTTTGTCTATATGCAATCCTGCGAGCCGCCGCATGAGGTTGTGGCAGGAGGTGTCTGGGAGAATAAGGTTTTCGAGGGTGAAATGGTGGTGTGCCATGGTAGTGCGTCAAGCAATACTCAGTATTTATTATGGTCGCTTATTGTGCGTAGAAAGAATGAGTTTGCGTGCGTAGAAAAATGTTCCTATCCGTTCGGCAATGTACTTACATACCTGTCCTCAATGTCTCGAGCAAAATAAGCCTAGAGTGTAACGCCCGAGTTCCTGACGGCCTCCAGTCTAATCCTTTGAAAGCCTGTGCAACTATCGATCTCCGACATCTGGTTTTGTTTGGGATCATCTTTTTGGAATAGCCGCAATGTAGATTTTACGAACATACGTAATGAATAATGATTTCAATCATTTATGTTTTGAAATGATTTTTTATTAAAATATTGGTTTTATTGAGTTAATTTGATCTATTATCTAAATATTTATTCAAATTTCAAGTAAAAATGCGTTAAAATTATATTCATGCCCTAAGTTTCGTAAATTATTGAACTCATTTTAATGAAAACATTATCCAGTTGGTTCAATCCTGGCGCTCGATCGGAATATGTTTATGGGCCTACGAGAAATGAGTTGCAATCCTTTTAACGGCTCTGTCTATCTAAATCCTGTTCCCATGCTTTCCTGACATCTATCGCTAAACGGAAAAGTGAGAAGAGAAGAATTGCTGGGCACAAAATTGATCTCTAAGTCTCGAAATTTTTTAAATCTCCCGTATCGTGTATGGCGTCGGAAGCCAGTTAAACCATGTTAAGTGAGCCTTTGCTCCAAAAAACTTGGGATAACGCACTTCAAAATAATCTGGTGCATCATGGAAACACGTGACACAGCAGCACATGGGGTAATGAAGGGGAAAACGCTATGGAAGCATGGAAAAATATCGAGAACACTTGGAATTTTGGATTGCGCAAGGAGAGGGTAGGAGGAATTTAAGGGATGCCAGACAAGCAAGTGATGTGCGGGTAAGTGAGAAGATATGGCCAGGGTCCGAATCATTGCACATGTATCCAACAGAACTATGAGATCGATAACTCAAAGCATTCGTTCAACATGCTTTGCAGAATCATTTACTTTATTTCAGTTTTATAAACGGTATCACAGGCTAATTTTATTGATATAATCGAGTTTAATTCTTAAAGGTTCCATAAACATCAAAATTTCATACTCATGCGAATTGAAGTACTTGGAAGTCTAATTACTTGAACAAATAGTCATTGTATGACAAATGACGATTTTATTTACTCAGGCTAAGTATTGATATTATTGTATTTTATTTTATAGTATTATAACTGTTTATTAGTTATCACATGGATGAGATAATAGTTCATAGATTCCATGTATAGGAGTAAGAGTAGACCAAACATTTGGAGAAAGGCTGCTGGGAGATAAACTCAAAAAGCGGTTGTTCCTCGCTCACAAATTAAGTAGTGAGATCCGGAACCTAATGGATTTCACGGCTTTCGATTTCATGGCTAAATATTCGTGCTACCGGCCATCTGTAACGGGGAAGTTGAGAGGAAAGGACTGTCCGAAAACATACCAGACAGATGGAAGTTTACCCAGTAATGATGGGTGAAGGGGACTCGATCGCACTTTATCACACTCCTCCACCGACTGTCCATCAAAAAAAGTCGATCCCCTTGAGTTTAGGAAGTTGTATCTTCTAGTAGGGTCAACCGATTTTGAAAAAATTAAACGATTTTGATATTCAAGTTTCCAGTCCTATTCCGAGGCATAGTCGTTCCAATGAAAGTAAGTTATGATCCACTACCGGTTCACTAGACCTGTCGCAGCTTCACCAGAGCCCCATTAGCCGTCAGTTTGCAAGGTTCTCAGCAGGCCGGACCAGCAACCAAGAGCTATGGAACGGGCAATGGCGAGGCTTAGTGAGCTAGATCCACGCTGAGTGGAACAGAATTTGGATATGTATGTATAGAAGGATTGTTTAGTAATGAATGTAGATTTTTTTATCCACATCTGCACTTTTACGATATTTTATTTGAAAAAAAGACACTGTTTTCGGCGTTCAAAATCCGATGGCCCGACTTTAAGTAATCGCCATTCAGTAAATATTTAGGGTAGTGATAATAAATTCTTATATAAGATAGTTTCCCAAATTAATCTTTGACTTTCTTTTCCTCTCTCCCCTACCTATCCCATTACCTACGATGTTCAAATGAAAATTCTAGAAAGGATAACGAATTATGTTTATCACAATTTATTATTTACTCATTCTGTTGACTTGCTCACATGATAACGTGAACGGCCATGAGCCGTCGAGTAACTTGGAGTTCACGTGAATAACAGATGAAGTCACGTCCACACGATCCATACGATATTGTTGCCACACTTAGCATGCAATATGAGGTTTGATCAGGTTGGAAATGGTAAGGAGGTTGTTGGGTCGTTTTCCTCCCCTCTGTCGGCTCTGGTGGTGAGTGTCGCGTTTGGTTTTTTCACCAGTGTGTGTCGAAAGCCGGGAGAGTGTGGACGCGGACATTGCCGAGCGCTCGTGTGGACGCGGACATTGTCGAGCGCTTCGTCGGAAGTCGCGCGGGCAATAAACTCAGATTCGCTTGAAGGTGTCCTCGCCTTTTATTAATCATACCCTGGGGCACACGGCCCCGCACGCACAGAGGTAGTTGACCAAAGTTGAGTGCTTATCAGATATTCTTGTTTTTTCCTGATATTTTTTTGTGGGACTACTGCTTTTTTCTATTAAGTTTTGATGCTCAGTAATTAGGACCACTACTTGATTGGGCCACGACGGACGAGCTTGATCCGTCTGAATTTAGTCAAAGATAACTCTAATTTTGCAGTCGTGGTTGACGTTAATTAATGCTTAAACCAAATGGTCATATCTATTGCATTAACTTGTATAGTGCTTAGTCCGAACCCAAAATGACGTAGCTCAGTCGAAGTTTTGTCTAAATAAAGCTCTAGGTTTTTCATTTATGATCACAGGTGAATTATTACTACAAGTGAACTAAATATTGTAAATGAATTGAATATTGTGCTACACTGTACAAAATCAGATGTTTTTAATGTGTATTCATACATTTGCCTTCTTGTTAAATATTATGTCGGATTCTGTGATATTGATTCATCATGTAAATCTCCCTATTGTATGTACTACTTGTTGACTCTAAGATATAATCGTGTATGTTCCTAAGGAAAAAACTTGTCCCGGAATAATAAATTTCATTTTTCATCTCATTTCATTTCACAGGCGATAAATTTTATTGGCAAAATAAAACCTTGGTAATTTAGGTATATCTTTCCTTATTCAGTCAAGATAACTGGGATAGATTTTCCTGTTTCTTGTTCAACATATTATGCTCACTGAACTTGTGTTTTGAAGTGTATTGCCAATCAAATAAAACAATCAGCTGTGATATATTTACCCATGTTGTTCGTCTGCTGTGTAATGTTTTCTAAAAATGATCACATCAGGGAAATGCCTTCAGGATCATCTAAGCTCTCCTTATTATTCTCGTGTATTTTATTGCATAACCTGTTTAACTTTAACGGACGGGATATCAAATTAAATGTAGTTTGAACCAAAACTCTTCAGTTTGTAGGGAAGCGCTCTACTCTTTGGGGTCACTTTTAGCCATCCTGCAATGAATTGGGTCATTTCTACATGTTCGCTGTAGAACAACAGGAGGGGAGGAAAAAAGTGGGCGAAATTTAATCCTTTAAAGGCATGACTTTCTATTATTGTCGATTTTTCATTTATGGTACAAGGCCGGGTCCCTCTAAGATACAAGTAGTTGTAAGGAGGGCACATTCAGGAGTAACACTGTACATTGCCTGTGCAAGTTGGCCCTAAGTGGTCGTCGTGAAACTACTGGTACTATTCTACGGAAAACGAATTTATGTGGTACCTAAATCAATCAACGGCGTGTAAAGGAGAACATCCAAGGGGAAGAAACTTCCCATTAAAAATTTCAAAACTACAAATGATTTTTTCATGACGAATTACACCCCCGGTGGTGTATACCTTTTTAAACGTGCGTTTGACTGCGTAGCATATCATTTGGGCAGTCGCAATGATTGAGAACCTCAAAGGACTAAGAGAGACTTATCGTAAAGGAGATAAGTTTTGAGATGGATAAAAAGTTAGGGCTTTCCACCGACCTGCAAGCCAGGTCGCAGGGCGCTAAATGATGATGATTATATCCGCCATTTCCATTTCACCTTTCTCTCTCGCACTACTCTTTCTTGCTTTCTGTCAGACTCCGTCTTACCTTCATTATATTTTCGATTCGACGCGTTCAAACCTCCTTCTCGTTTGATTATTTTTTTTACGGATCCAGCGAAAGGGCACGCCTTTTTTTCGTCTCGAGAGATGGCGCGCGAGCGGAGTGGATCGGTCGGAAGATGCGATCACCCCGAATCTCGACCTTTCATCCCGCGGACGGATTTCGCCAATTATATTCGTCGTGGAGGAGGAGGAGCGAGGTGGGAGGAAAGAGAGGTGGGCCGATAAGAGAGTGAAGCAGGGTTGCCACACACTGGGGATGTGTTCCCTTCTCTTCGATGGGGTGGAAGGGGGATCGCTGGGGATGGGCGTGTGTTGCGCGACCGTCTCCCCCGCCCTTTACCCCTCATCTTCATGAGGACGGAGTGTTGGGGTCCTCCTTTCTCTCTCTCTCTCTCCCTCTAGAAAGATGTTCGGTTCAAGGGTTTGGCGTCGCTTTAATTTGGAACGACTCCAGGGACAGGATATTTCTTCCCTAAAAGTCTTCCTTTCTCCTCCTCATTTCCCTTTTTGCGTCCCGGACGACTTTCCTCCCTCGCCCCTCCCCTTCGCTCTCATTGACAGCATCCCTCCTTCCTCTCGATCTTCCTTAGCCAGAGAATCCTGTCGAAGTGATGGGTGGGCGTTAGTGGTCGGCATTCTACTCGTACTTCAGTTTCAACTGCGAGTGTTTAAAAAAAATAATATTCTTCCGGTTAAGGTAGGTTTTGTTGAATATCAGAGAATCTCCTCCCGGTTTTGTACACATTTAGAAGCCTATCTCGCTCTAGCATAACCTTTTTCGTCTCAACATACGATCTACCCTTCCATATCCCGTCTATGAAGCCTATTCTCTCCTCTTCTTCCCCGCTTGCCCAACATCCTTTTCTCTATCACATTCTTGTGCAACCCTTCCTCTCTTATTACATCATCCAGCCACATACTCTGCTGATCTCGGATTTCATTAAAACATTTCTTTTCGTCGCCCACCATCTCAAGCCTTTCCTCGTAAGTCTTCCTCTCCGTCCATCTCACTTTCTCCGTCGTTCTCCACACCCACGTCTCAAATGCCTGCAGCCTGTTCTCGTCCTCCTTTCTGAGGGTCAACGTTTCCGCTAGTGAATAGTCGTCCATATAATGCATTTAGAATTGCGCTAATTTGCGTGGCGCTTATAACGCTTTGTACATTTCCACTTAAAAGAAAAGTACAGGGTATTTTAGACACCTTGCGTGTAACTAACGTCATCTAAGGGAGTCTACCGACCATCAGTTTCATTGCGGCATCGTTTCATGTCAAGAGTCACCATCTAAGCTACGCAAATATGAATGCTAAAGTTAAGTGCTTTGCTGTTCTGAATACAGTCGCAGGTGTGGAACAACTTTGTGAATTAGCATGGCCTCCGTTATTTTTTTTAAACAGTTTAAAAAGCACGGATGTTCTGCTAAATTTTATTAGAGAGATTATATAGGCTGTAGTAACGAAAAAGAAAATTTTCAAAAAGCGTTAGTTCTAGATATACAAACGAAGTTTATCACAGTCAAATAAGTCTTTCGTCAAATATAAATAGTAATAATTGGAATTCATAGGTTACCTAAACCTGGCTATGTAATAGGAGAGCTGCAAGGGCCCAGAAGATTAAGCAGGAGATAGAGTAGAATAAGCGGGGGCAGTAAACCAACCATAGGATTGATTGTCTGTTCCTTTTTTCGGGATTCATTCCGCGATGTATGTTTTTTTAAAATAACAATATTTCGCTGGTCCTCCTGCCAGGTTCATCAGGTCAGGTCAGGTTGACTGTTCAGTTAACCCGATGAAGCTGGCAGGAGGACCAGCGAAATATTGTTGTTTTAAAAAAACATACATCGCGAAATGAATCCCGAAAAAAGGAACAGACAACTCTGCATCCGCGGAAGCCTACGAGCTAATTTCATAGGATTGATTGTCTAATGATGATGGTTAAACGGATGGCTCATCATTATTCCACGCAATTCGTTTAGCGGTGCAGTGCGAAGGATATGGGTTGAAGATAAACCATAAGATGACTAAAGTTATGAGATTTACTTAGAGCAAGAAAGTGGGGCTGAGCATAAGGGTGGGAGGGCCCAAAATGGAGCAAGTTAAGCAGTTTACGTATCTGGCTAGTGTTTAGGAGGAGAATGGGCTTAGTGGCTAGGATAAAAAATGGAGAATTGTCATGGCTAAAGAATCATTTTTAAAAGAGGAGGGAATTGATGAGGGAGGGTCTAAATATGGACGTAAAGGAAAGGCCGGTGAAAGCTATTTAGGAGCGTGACGTTGTTTGGGTCGGAGAATTGGTCTTAGCGAAGGGAGGATGTGCGGAACCTACTACTATATAGACGTTGGCGTTTCAGATGAGGGCATCGAGAAGGATGGAGAAGGTGAGTTGGGTAGAGAAGAGAACGAATGAGAAGGCATGGTTGTAGAGGAGATTTATATGGTAGTGGAGGTATAGAGAAGAAAGAAGAGATGGATAGGGGACGTATTGAAGGGAAAGGGAATGCTGAAGAGTTTGAAGGGGAAGCCCTGTAGAGGAAGGAAGGTAATCGGAATTCTGGACGGAATGAAAATAGGGAGACCATATGTGGAATTCAACAGGGATCCATTGACGAACCTTCCATAGTAGTGAAAAAGGGATTAGGATATGTACTTTCCAAAAACCCACCAATTAGCTGATAGAATACTCAAATGAAAATTGGTAGCCCTCATCTCGGAGGTGTATGATAAGGAGATAAAATGTTGCTTGGTTGCTTCGACTAGTTCTTCTTTTCTATAACTTGTCTTTATAACTATCGCTTCATCTCGCTCGAGGTGCTTCGCGGGATATTATTATTTCCTGCAAGAACTAAAATATTCTCGTATCTATTAATTAAAAATATTAGTAATACTGATCAGTAGTGGTATGCTCACCCCTCTCTTCCATGTTACCATGTTTGTCGACGTAGCACTGCCTTGGTTTGGCCTTAATTGATCTCCTGACTGGTTTCTGGTACCTCCCCATTTTCTGAAACAAGTATGAAAAAGAATGAAAAGTAACAGAGAGATGCTACTTTCACTCTGGGTAGGCCAAACCTCGAATGCGCTGCGAACATTTGGGACCCTGGTCATAAAGATTTAACCAAAAAAATAAAAAAATACAAAGAAAAACTGCACGCTTCGTTCAAAATTCCTACGAGCGAACATATAGTGTCTCAAAACTTTTAGAGGGATTAAGGTGGGAGCTCCTAGAGACTTGGAGGCTACTCGCTAGGCTTAGTTTGCTAGAGACATTGAGAACTGATGTTTTTCAGAGCGATACAGAGAATATTATCACTACGCCATACCACATATCCTGGTTTGACAGAAGCGATAAAATAAGAGAGATACATTGCAAAACAGATAGGTACAAAAACTCGTTCTTTCCGCGTACAGTAAGCGACCACAATACAAACTGAGCTCCTCTAAATACGCTCCCAAAATGCATGTCACCATTTCGCCTCCAAAAACCTTACATATTTACACGGCTGGTGACCTAACATCCAATGTCACACGTCCATGCGGCGCGGCGGCTGGCAGGATATTATGTAGATGTAGAACAGCGTGCGAGGTTCTGATTCGAAATGGGTCAATCGCTGCATGTCTGGTTTGGAATAATCCCGAGCCTTACCTTCTGATGGTTTGCACGGTATGTCGAAGAATTAGAGAATTAGATTAATTTATAGGGAAAGTAATGGTGCGAGAGGTAGGAAAAGTTCGGGGAAACGTAGGAATGAATGCGGTAGAATAGACTCTATAGAGGAAGAATATTCGATCTCTTAAGAATGGTAGGGCTTGTATGAAGAAATTCATAAGTGAAAGGAAAGTAAAAGAGCTATGCATGGATAGGGAATTACGAAAGAAATTCAAGGAAAAGAGCATTTCCTAACCAAAATGCAAAAAGTCTAATTCTCTTCTTTTGTCTACCGCTAATGGGAAAGACACGATGCGTGGGTACATATCCCATGAAATATAAAATAAAATATTTGACCTTTTGTTTGTTCATCTTTTTTTTCGGATAACCCAACGCTTTCAAAATCCCGACCAGGCAGCAGCTGCTGAATATTTTGCTTCGTAGGTCTTAAATTGAAAATAACCTTGCACGTTACCTTTTGGAAACGGAATACGCATTTTTTGCAAATGCTATAGACTAAGATTTTGCTTTGATGATAATTAAAAACTAAACACCGATTGGTATCACATACAGCTTAGATATAGCATAAAATGATCTTTTTTATCTAAAATACTGGATAAAACCATCGTACAGATAGGTTTTATAAAAGTCAGACTATCTTCTCTCAGTTTTCTACACTTTCAGAGGTCTATCTATCTCTGGTATTTCCTTTTTCGCCTCAGCGTACCATCTGCCCTTCTTCATTTCGTCCACGAAACCTATTCTCTTTCTTCCTCTTCCCCGTTTGCCCGACATCCTTCCCTCTATCACATTCTTGAGCAATCCTTCGCCCCTTATTGCATCTCTCAGCCACGTATCTTCGCCACCGATCTCGAATTTTATTAAGAAGTCTTCCTTCCCCGCTTACTATCTCAAACACTTCCTCATTAGTCTTCCTCTCCGACCACCTCACCTTCTCCGTCCTTCTCCACACACTCACGTCAAATGCCTTCAGCATATTCTCGTCCTCCTTTCTTTGGATCCCCGTTTATGCCTTATACAACGATACGCTCTGTATCAGGCCTTTCACCAGCCTCTACTTCACATCCTTGCAAAAAGATCTAGGGCCTACTAGGATAAGTTGTAGCGTTAATTGGTGGTAGTAGTCGCCTTTGGGGAGCGTGATGTCAAGGAGGGTAAAGGGGAGAAGGATTCTGTAACGTGCTTAGTAGGAAACGCTACCAACTTATTTGTACTTAACTTGAGTTGGAGATAAAATACCGACACCACGTGCCATAAGAATGCTCTCGATCCAAATTAAGTCGCATAAGAAGCTGCTGATAATGTCTGCTTATCACTAGTTTGTATGTCCTGAAAATTATGAATGTCCTTAATATTATGTAATGTTCTGAAGAAACTTTTTTTTACTACAGGGTTTTTTTTAATAAACTGTAATGTGTTTCAAAGGATGCGAAGTCCTCTAGAAGTAAATATATATAATAATTTCTAATATATTATTATTATCACTGAAGTAGCCCATGACGTGAACGTAAAAGTTTCTTTCGCGGTCGATGAAGTTATGGAGATAGAAAAAAGCTAAACTTTACCACACTTTTTTCCAAACATTGCATGTAACAAATGATATGGTGCGAAGTTACTCGCACGGGTGCATATACACCAGGGTTGAAATTCGCTATGAAAAAATCATTTGACTTGACCGGGATTCGAACCCGGATCTCCCAATTGCCGGTCAGGTGTGTTAGCCAGTTACCTCGAAACTCGCCTTGAAGGAAGATGACTTGGTGGTGTAACTGGCTAACACACCTGATCGGCAATTGGGAGTTCTGGGTTCGAATCCCGGTCAAGTCAAATGATTTTTTCATAGCGAATTTCAACCCTGGTGTTTACCACACTTGTTGTAAATATTAATCCTTACTCAAGATGCCTACCTAAAGATATTTTGTTTAAATAGCGAAGCAGAGTCTTAAACTAAAAGACCTTAGGGGTCTGCGGAAGAGTTTTCGGCCATGGTATAAAGCCACCTTAAGAGAGTAATATGTTTATGGATACGCGGATGTTGTCCTCTGTTGCTGGTTCACAGAGCTTAGGAATGGCTGATCGTCGTAGAAAAGGAACGATGCCCTTGACTAATGTTTGAGGGGGTTAATGGATGAGAGAAAGAGAGGAGCCTTATTATTCCTTTCCGATGGGGCATTCTGAAGGGAAGGCTCCGTGTCTCCCCTTTGGCGAAGGGGCGCCCTGAATAGCAAGTAGCGGGGTTGTGGAAAGGGAAATTGCGAACTCGGCGTCGCGGAATGAGGGTGGGGATGGATAATGGCCCTGGCGAATTGGCGCTAAAAACTTGCGTGATAATTTGTTGAATTATTCATTAAAAAGCTGTTGGGGACGCTTCCTCTCCCTGAGCCACGGGAGATTAGAATGGAACCAATTTGGGAGAATTGGATTCCATTTGTTACCGGCTGGGTTTGTTGTCGCTCGTGGAATTATTCCTGATTCGCCATTACGTATTCAGTTTAACCTCGGTTGACCAATCAAACTGGCCGAGACGAAGAAATTTCTGCTAATTATCTGAGTTTGTTTTTAATAACTTTCTTTTACTCTCTTGAATTTTCATTTGACGCAAACCCTGAAGCGGACTATCCTCTCCACATCCTGAGTGGATTCATCACCCAGTATTCATCTACATTTACGTCCACTTATTACTCCGCAAGACACCACAAGAGTGTTTGGCAGGGGGTGACTTATCACCAACATGAACTACAGTGAAGAAATTTACTTTCAGCTACAAGCACCACACTATCGATATACTGCAAATGTCACATGAACTACTAAAATTAACCATAATTTAACTATGGAAACGTGACATAAGATTTGTGATGGGAACTTGCACAACATGGTGTTAGCATTTCTCGGCGGATTTAGAAACATTCATAAGGGTGCATATGAATTAATCGGCTACACTACCCATCAGCTTACCTATTTCAAAATCTCAACGCAGCCATTATGGTCTCTTATAGTTCGCGGGAAAAACGACGTTTAAAAACTTTCTGTTCTACAATCTACTTCCCTTCTTTTTTTCTCATGATATGATCGACCTTAGTATGTTGGAGTTCGTAGGATATTGACTACTTCGTCTGAAAATAAATCAGTTTTAAATGTATATAAAAGATTGACCACTATTCTTTTAGTTGTGCATTTTGGTGATGGTTCTCCGTATCGATTTAAGATGTATTTGACCACTTTCATCAACTACGTCACAGTCTACTTGTGAAAGAAAGTAATGCCTTTCGGCCTAGGAATGTAGCAAGCAGTACTTGAGCTCATAGCTGATTATGAGAGACTAAGCAGGGTTAAGGGTTAAAATACTTGGTTAATTCCACTCATTTATAAACAAAGAACGGACCATAGTTTCAAGGTGTTTTCCCATCGGATATTAAAAATGGCGCATATGCACCGAAACCATGGGACAAATGAAAACAAATTTTCAATAATTTAGGTAGAATTTGGACATTATCTTTTCCCCTTTGTTTCGGCAGTGTGTTCCCAATGCCAGATGCTTCTGGGAACACACTGCCGAAATAATTTCTCCCGCAACCGCTATGGAAATCCCGCAAAATCTAAAATATTATTGTAGACCATATGTTTCACGAAGTTGTGCTTGATGGCACAAAGTAGTGGCTAACAGTCCCATGAAACCCGCAGAAGAGAATAATCCCGTGAAACCCAACCAAAAGTAAGATACTTAGTTAATTCCACACATTAATCACTAAAAACCGACCACGATTTCAGCGCATATGCACCATTTTCAAGGTGTTTTCTTGTCGGATGTTGACAATGGTGCATATGCGCCGGAACTATGGTCGGTTTTTTGTCATAAATGTGTGGAATTAACGAAGTATTTTACTTCTCAACCAAGTTTGAAGCAAGTAATTTCCACCAAGAGACTCATGTGGCCTTCTTAAACGGGAGACGAAACCTGAGGCGTAATGTTAATCCTTCACTACTCGCATGCCATACTATGGAATTGCTACTCTTTGTTTTACAGTTAAACTCTACTTTGTGGCATCAGGTACAACTTTATGACACATGTACCCCACAATAATATTTTTAATTTTCCGGGCCTTACAAGGTGGTTGCGGCAGAAAATATTTCGGCAGTGTTTTGCCAGAAGCTTCTGGTCATTGGGAACTCGCTGCCGAAACAGAGGGGGGAAATAAATATCCAAATTCTACCTAAATTATTGAAAATTTGTTTTCTTCTGTCCCTCAAACTCCTTAAGTAACCGCATTGCGTTAAAATTTGTGTGACTAATGTGTAAGTACGGGCAATGAAAGAGGAAAATCTGGCTGTCGAAAAGTTTTATCACTAGCAAGAATAACTTTGTGACCGTTGTTTTTAGTGAAATATTATCTAACCTGATGGTGATTGGCTATAGGTGACATATATACTCTACCGTAACCTCTTTGGAAGTCCTAGAAAATCTGAAATATTATTGTGGGAAATATTTGTTACAAAGTTGTACCCGATGTCACAAAGTAGCGGTTGACGATGTTCGAAATACTAGCAGTAACATCGGCAATTCTTAAATAATACTCTTAAATAAAACTCTTCAAAAACAAACTTTTATCAAAAAACACGAAATTAAGGATTTATAAAACAATAGTTCAACCTGTATTACTATATGGTTCTGAGACATGGTCTTTTACAAAAATGTCACAAAAAAGACATTACTTTTGAGAATAATGTATGAACAAGAATTTTCGGACCAGTCAAAGAAGGAGACACATGGAGAGTAAGAAAAATCAGAGAATTAAGAGAATTATACAAAGATCCAGATATTGTGGGTGTAATCAAGAGCAGGAGATTGGGGTGGCAGGGTCATGTCCAACGCAGAAGCGAAGATACCATGATAAAAATGACAGCAAAAGGAACGCTGGAAGGTGAAAGACCCGTGGGAAGACCAAGAATGCGCTGGACTGATGAATTTAGGAAGGACCTTGGGAAGATGGGAGCAGAAATCGATCTGGCAGAAGACAGAAAAGCATGGAGGCGCTTGGTTGGCGAGGCCAAAGGACACTTAGGTTTTCAATGTCCACAGGAGTAAGTAAGTAAGAGGAAATCGGTAATTGAATGATGAGAGAGAATTCTGACCAATAGTTAATACCACAAAAACCAATATTTAAAAGTTATTCATATATCCTTGTAGAAAAATTATAAAAATATATTTTTTAAACTATCTCAAAGTGCGTACGGTTTACGGTACGGTCCATGCATTCACTATGCAATGTAGTTAGGTAGTTATTTTGTCTATATCTGCTTACACAAACCGCCCCAAATGGAATGTTTTCTCTTTCATTTGTGCTCTTTGCAGAATGAAGTCTCTTGATTATGAATATTTGGCTCAGACTGATTATCGGCGTTCAAAAAAGTGAGGATTGAGTGTGTCTTGGTTTGATTTTTTCCATAACCACTTTTATTCAAAATGGCTTCTATTGCATACTCCATGCGGAATGAAGTAGCATTACTCTTCCGGAAAAGATGAAGATGGATGAACGTAAATACTCTCGTCTAATCGTTTTTTGTACGTTTTTAAAGTACCATCCGGGATTAAAAAGATTACGCTGCACTTTAACTCGTCTCTGGTTTTAAATAACTAATGGGCTTCTGAGCCTGGGTTTTTCGAAGCTACTCTTGCCAAGAATTCATTCCCGAGTACCCGTTGGGAGGATTTCATCTCATCATTATGCGTCGCCAAATGCTGCAGCACTTTTTCTTCGCTGCTTTATTGAAGTTAATTTTCTTTTCCAACCGAGAGCATCTGTTTTCCCGGAAACATTTAACCGTGCATGATAAGCTTTATTACGAGGATACTGTAATTAGAGGCGCGTCTAGAGCCATGCTCGTGTAATAGGGCGCGAAGGGACTGAAAAAAAGGTGAAAACAGAGCTTAACAATACGTGCTTTATTCGGGAAAAATGTGACATTATGTATTGAAGATTGTTTTTTCGCAATGAATTGAAAATTATGTTCCTATAGCCGTTGATTCTGGTTGTTGTAATCGCCATTGTTGCTTCCGTACTGCAGCCATGGTTTTTTTCGTTCTTGTCCCTTGCCGAACTACTTTCCGAGATTTTTGACAATAAATATCAGCCAGTTTGTATGGAAAATGGCACGTATTTACACTCCAGAGAAGCCTTTTTTAAAAAAAGAGGAATTTCTAACACCGAGATCTTGTTAAATAATTAACCGTGTGCAGTTTGTATGTTTCCTCAGCTATTTATGGAAATAAATCATGTTATTACCGCAGTAATTTTTTCGATGTCACAAAACAATCTTCCGTTGCGAAGAAGTTTTAAGCGTACCGCGTGAAAAAAATGAGTCATGTTTAAGGATTTCATTGCTGTTTTCATTTAATTAATTGGAATTCAGTCGTATATAATTATATTATTTCTCCATTAAAAATGAAATATTAAAATTATGCTTCCTAATGATTGTGCAATGAAAGCGTATGCTTGGCATATGGTCTCCATTATGACTAGGGAATTATCTCCCTCAAACTATCTTCATTATGCGAGTCAAGACAAGTCGTAAGTTACTTATTTTTCAAATTTCAAGCTATCCGGGACTAGCCACGGAGTTCCACTTTTACGGAGTCACCCGCAATGCACACATGTGCGAATTTCCACAGAGAAAAAATCATCCGCTTTGACCGGGATTCGAACCCGGGTCCCTCGATTTCCGGCCGAGTGCTTTATCCAGTTGAGCTTTCGAGGCGTCCTTTTCTCTGTGGATTTTATTACTTTTATTACTTACTTATTTTTATTTATTTGGTTTCAAAAAACCCTAAATTTGCTGATGAAATGGTTTGCCTATTTAAAACCAAAATTTAGGTACAAATCATGCAGAATATTCTACTAGTATATTTTAATGACCACACTTGTCCAGTTAAACGAGCCGATTGCAGCGCCACTTGTGCGAAACTACCGCATTTTGACTTAAATTACGGAAATATTTTGTTAATTTCTTATAAAAAATAAGGGGTAAGATGACTGCATTTTTTATTTAATTTCCCAGGAATTTTTGCGTCTTCATAAGCTTATTATATATTTTATAATGGTGATATATGATGGAACATCATAGTGAAATTAAGGTATCAAAACCTGGAAATATCCTTTGACTAATTTGTTGTACTTCCATTTAAGACGCTAAGGCGTCATCATCAGGTACTATGTTGGTGTGTGAAATATGACCGCTTTTTATACCAGTACCAGTATACTAGCTTTTCATTCCAGTATGGATGGGATACGGGGTGGAATTTTAAGTTGGCTGAAGCGGTAAACGTGAGTCAGTACGTGCGCATTTTAATAAATTTTCAACTTAGCCAGAAAAAATTCCTGGACCACGTGCATATTCCGTGGAAATTGCATTATCGGTAGTAGCATAAGTGATGCGAGAATTATGTACTAAAATTTTTGCCTAAATTTGCTGGCAATCATTATAATAAATACGAAGCGTCTGGAGTGGAATGATTTCGAAATATATGTGGACTGCGGTAGGAGGAGGTATTGAAAAGAGAGGGAATGCTGAAAAGGGTAATAAAGGGAACTGGGGAAGCCCTTAACACATACCTTTGGAGGGACCAAAATAGGGGGTATTCAAGAGGGTTCTAATGGTGGGCCATCCGTAGGAATTGGAGTCGGATTTGGATAAGTACTGTCCAAAAACCTACCAATGAACTGCTAGATATTCTTAAATGAATGAATATGCCGGAGAATTTTTTTCGGTTTCTCTCGTAGTCCGTTAGGGCGAACGGTGGGCCTGAACTTCTTCCCACAGGTAAAACATTGATTCAAAAACTCCATTGACTTTTATGTGGCTCTCAGGGGGTTGAGACCTCCAGCGGGGCACGCATTTATTGTTTTTCTCTCTACTTCTTTCTACTTGCTGTTTTGTAAAGTTTTATCTGTCTTTACTTTTTCAGTTTGAAATGCGGAAATAAAATAACTTTTTGAATTTGATCATGAACCACCAACTATGGTAGCTGATGTTGACTCTTTAGCGCCGAAACGAATAGGAAAATGAAATTACTCTGTGGATATTACCAAGTTTTATTTAGTTAGTAGTAGTTTATGGTCTGCCACATCAACGCGAATTACAATCTATGTTATTGAGGTAGTTTTCCTGTAATAATTCCCTTGTCGTTATGGGGATCACATTCGAAGTATAAGCTTTAATTTCAGCGCTTGTGAGAAGAATAAATTTTATATTCCATTTGAATTGTTGCAATTAAATGGTTTTATTTAACAGAAATTCTGTACAATCAAATAAAAATAAGTGCATAAGTCTTGAACTTCGCTCGTTTTTTTAACGCAGTACATTTCATACTCCCACAAAAGGAAGGTATTTTCGAGATATTGAGAAAATTAGTGCGGTGAAAATATGATTTATTTTCAATAGAATGGTGAAGAAAACATAAAAAGTACACAATAGAACAACAAGAACAAGAATAGTGAAGAAAACATAAAAAAAAGACTCGTTTTTCATTTTTCGACGAATCATGGTGTTATGAAATCCGCGTTTTCTAAATAAGTTCTCTGGAGTGCACACGCCTACCATTTCCCATGAAAAATGGCTGGTATTCATTGTCATAAGTCGGAAAGTAGTTCGGAAAGAAGATGATATTTTTGCATCTTAGGAAGGATGAGATATTTTTCTTTAAAGTGCGACCAAATTCATCGATTTCATCGTGACATGATAATTTGCTCTAAGAAGGCATTTCATAGGCGTTCCTGGGAAAAAGGCAACTGCTGTGCTCAAAGAAGATAGGATGACACAACAGGAAACACTATTTGAAAACATTCGTGTGGAGCGTTCATGAACCATTTGAAAAGCTGACCAGAACAGGCTAGAAGCCTCCGAAACCTGGTGCTGGAGGAGGATGCTGAAGTGATGAAATAAGAATGAAGAATAAGAAATGATGAAGTGTACAAAAGAATGGAGGAGGAAAGGACCATATGGAGCACCATAGAGAAAAGAAGAACGAAATGGGTTGGGCACACCCTGAGACACATTGGGTTTGTGAAGAGCATAATTGAAGGTATGATTGAGGGGAAAGTCCCTAGCAAAAGACCCAGGAATATGTTCATGGGCCAAATAAAGAGAAAAATTTAACTAATACTAATGAAATAACACTTGCGATGTTTGTTGAGCTATGGGCGGAAGTCCGGATACTTAAATAGGCGAGATTAAAGAATTGAATATGCTAATTTTTGGCACTGACTTATCATTCATTGAGTAGTTTCTAATGTACTTATCATTTCTTGTCTAGACGCTGTGCATTGAGAGATGAGCGTCAAAAGAATGAACTACTACAATACGTCGAGTTCATTAAATGCATAGGACGGGATACTACGAGGTGAGGGAACTAGCATTGAATAGGGAAGGGTGGAGGGCTGTGGTGAACCAAATTCAGGATGAAACCACCAATGAATGAATGATTCTTTCTTCTTCTTCGGTTATCAACCCATGGGTTGGTTGGCAATAGCACGCCATTCCGCTCTTTGCTCAGCTTTCCTCTTCATTTCACCATATGAGACGCATCCAGAGTCATTAATGATCTGCTTCATATAGATTAATCTAGGACGTCCTCTACGATTTGTCCCCTCAATAAAACCTTCCGCTATTGATTTTATAAAATCATTGCATCGTAGAATGTGACCTATTAGTTTAAGTCTCCTTGTCTGTACCTGTCTCCAGAGACTTCTATTTTCTTGTACTCTTCTCAGCACTTCCTCATTGGTGATTTTGACTCGCCAGCTGATTTTCTGCATCCTTCGATAGCACCACATTTCTAGGGCCTTTAATCTGCTCTTTTCATGTTTCCCGATAGTCCAATTTTCACACCCGTAAAGGGCCACACTCCAAACATAAGCTTTCATAACCCTCTTTCTTACTTCCAAACTAACATTTTTACAAGTCAGTAGAGTCTTTTTATCATTGAAAGCTATTTTTGCTAGTTGTATTCTATTCTCAATTTCTCGTTTACTCCTTCCATCTTCTGTTATCTTACTTCCCAAGTAGCTGCATTCTGTAACTTGTCCTAGTTCTTCCTCATTTATTCTTATCCTTACAGGTTCACAGCAGTCTTGAGCACCGCATACCATCACTTTAGTCTTTTGCGTATTTATCCTCATTCCATATTGGTCTCTAAGAATTCTTTCCATCTCGTTAAGTATAATTTCTGATGAAGTTATATGATGAAATGAATTCTGATGAAATAAAAAATGAATGATAATTTGCCCAAATTGCCTTAAACTCTATGCAGTCCCTAAGGAGGTAGGTGTGTCTCCGAGGGTGAATGCCCTCGCGGCAGTGGCGAACCTGCGTTTGGTCGGTCGGTACGCCTCGCCCTGTTCATTCACTCGCTCTAACCCCTTCCTTCCATCCGACCCACAACCGGCTAATATCCCCGCTTCATCATCGCTCATTTGTTCCCTTACACCCTTCTTTGTTTGTCGCCTTACCGTCGAGGAGCCGTAGCACGATTAGTCTATTATTTGCAAACTCCCCCCTCTCTCTCTCTCTTGCTTTTCCTCTGTATCTCATCCAATTTTCCGAGGCGAAATAAAAATCGTCATTGTTCCTGTTTTTTTGTGTGTGTCCGTCTGTCAGATTGTGTGTGTGTGTATTCCTCTGCTTTCCTCGCTTCAACCCCCCAGTGAGATCCTCCCTTCTCCATTTTGGCGCGCGCGCGTCTCGGCCTAATTGGCCAATTAAATTCGCCTCTGCTCCCCCCTTCCCACTCTTTCTCTCCGTCCCACCACCGCCAGATGGCACGCCAATCTAATTCCCTTCCCCCCAACCTGAGGAGAAAGGTTTAAGAAGCGGGTGCCGCTTCGGGCGAGGGTGCGAATTATCGGTGTTCAGGCGGTAGAGGGGTGTATGGAGGCTGTTGATAAAGGAAGAAAGCAGGGAGGTAGGGCTCTGGGGGTGTGCTGGGGAGGGAAAAATAATGGAGAATATTTATTTCCCAATGGTGAAGTGTTGGCGTCTATCTATCTATATACATATATTAATTTTGTAGCGTGTCAGTCATTCTGTATCCGTTTCGTTTCTTTCTCTGTCAATTTTTGAGCTAGAAGAGTGAGGTTTGGTGCGTTGAATTTGGAATCTCTGCCTTCATGAATTGGTAGTAGTTTTGGATTTTTATTGCTTAGGCGTGTGGCAGGGGGTGTTAGATCACCAGCCGTGCAAAGGTGTAAGATATTTGGAGATGAAACAAGTGCAGAGGTTTCTCTTTTTGCATATTTTAATTAGTTCTACTGAAGATAGAAGGCTATAGTTTTCGCCATTAGATGGATAAAATATTACAATTTCTTATTTTTTCATTCAATTTTCTTATATGAATAAAATTTCCCTAGAAATCGCGTTTTTAATGTCAAAATCATGAATTTTACTTCTGTCAACAATTGGATATTTCCTTGGTAACAGTGGAATTAGCATTAGCGTCAGAAGGGAAATGGGACCTTTACAGTGGTGGCTGTGTTTTATATCTAGAGATAGGTATTAGAGTGGAAATTTAGACCGTATACTGAAATGTTGCTGATTACGATATTTTCAGGGATATTTTTGCCTCAAATTGGCAACATTCATTTCAAGTGGACTAATTAAAGTTGGACCCCTGTAAAACAGGAGAATGCTACGATGTTATATTAATGCGGAAAGCCTCTGAAATGCAAATGGCCTGCAGTTTAGTTTTCATTTGTTACTGCAAAAGAATGTTGAAACTCGGTAAATATAATGTTATGCAGTTTTCATCTGCTGAATTAAAAAATAAAACTAAAATTTTAGCTGAGTAAAATAGGAGAATGCCACGATGTTATTTATTAATTTTGTAGCGTTCAGTCTTTCAATATCCGTTTTGTTTCTTTCTCTGTCAATTTTTGAGCTAGAAGTGTGAGGTTTGGTGCGTTGAATGTGAAATCTCTGTCTTCATGATTTTGTAGTAGCTTTGGATTTTTATTGGGCGTATGGCAGGGGGTGTTAGGTCACCAGCCGTGCAAAGGTGTAAGATATTTGGAGATTAAATGGAGGCATGAATTAAAAGGAGTGTATTTAGTTAGTGTAAATAAGATCCCAAAGGCGGCTGCTTGGGCGTGTGGCAGGGGGTGTTAGGTTCTCAGCCGTGCAAAGGTGTGAGTTATTTGGAGATGAAATGGATCATTTTTTGGTTGTAGCTGCAACAACAAGATGCTGGGAAGCATACTGACAAAGGAGAAATGCCATAAGGGAGGGTGGAAGAGTGTAAAGGCTGACACAAAAGAAACCACAGTGCTCTCGTATTCAAATGGCTTTAAAAACAACAAAGAAGAACAGCTGACAGCTCTGGGGCGGGTACACACCCCTGCTCACGGAGTGAGCAGGCTAGCTGCCTGCTAGTCCTACTGTTTAATTAGGTTCGCTAATATAATCATGTGAGGAAGTGATTTTTTCGCCATGGGAAAATTCTCTTCATGTACATCTACATGTTTTCCTGCAAGCCACCTCTAGGTTGTTTGGCAAGGGGTGACTTATCACCAACATGCACTACAGAGTAGAAACTAATTTTCACTAACATGCACCACGCAATGGGCATGCTACAAATGCTACAGAAACCACCAAACCAATCGACAATACAACTATGTAAACGTGACGCAGGAGTCATACAGGGGACATGAGAAACATGGTCCTAGTAGTACTCGGTAGATAAAGAATCATGCATTAGGGAGCGTATCAAACAATCCGCTACGCTACCTGTTAACTCACCTACTTCAAAATCTTAACGCACCCATTATGATCTCTTAAAACATATGCCTTTTAATGGATTAGAAACGGGGCAAACTTGTGGGTAAAATTCAAACTCAAAGACGCTAGCCGTCAGGCTATAAGAACTTATTCTCGAGTCAAATATTGGTGATTTTTTTTACCGATATCCATTTATTGCGTTGCGAATCGGTTGTGAGATCAGTAGATTGGTCTTATCCTATTTTACCTAATTAAAGGTTAATCTATAAGCATTTCTGACGTAGTTTCGGACTGGAGTAGTGGCTAGAGTGTTAGCTCACCATCCCGTAGTTTCCGGTTTTGTATCCTGGCTGCGAAGGAGATACCCGAACACGACTTGGTGCTATGTAGGGGGATATTTTAGTGCAGTACTCTCGCCTGTCGGATATTTCATTTCATTGAAGTATTCCACCAACTTATTGGTAGGTTTTTGAACAGTACTTGATCTTGTAAATTAAAGGTAACTTTGTAAATCCTCGTACAATTTATTTTAAGATTATCTGTCTTACATTAAATTTATTGCGAAATTACAAAGTTTCTTTTAATTTACAATGCCGAGCAAATTCCACCAAGTCACGCCTGAGAAAAGTGAGTAATTATCCTCATCCGTAATCACTCCAATAGATTTCCCGCCATTTGACTCCTCTTGAATTCCTCATATCGTTTCCCTCTTCTTATTCCGTCCAGAATTCCCATCCTCTTCCTTCCTTTTCCACGCTTCCCCAGTGATCTCCCCTCTTTTACTCTCTTCGGCATTCCCTCTCCTTTCAGTACGTCCTCCTTACTTCTTATCTGCCTCCTTCGAACCTCCGCCACTAGCGTCCTCTCCTCCCCAGCCGCATCCAGTTCCTTCTCGTCTCTCGTTCTTGCCAGGCAGCTTACCCTCTCCATTCTTCTCCACACCCCCAACTCAAACACCTCAGGACTTCGTTCATCCTCCCTTCGCAAACGACCAAGTCTCCAACCCTTGCAGCGCCACTCCGGGTATAATGATAAATAAATCCGTGTACCCTTGACGCCGCTCTTTAAGAGCGTCGGGTTTCTCTCCACCCTTTTTCTTTTCCACTGACTTACACAGTTGGCTTCAGTATTACCTCTAGTGTCAGTTTCCTCCTCGACCAACCGAAATTGTCTGAGAGCTCCGTTTGTGCTCATAAAATCACCTTAAAGCTCTTGTTTTAAATAAGCGTATCGTGCTTTGACGGCTAAGATCATGCACAACTCACTGTCTGCCTCCGGCAGATGGGGGCAACAGCTCTCAGATGAACAGGAGGATGATCCCTCTGAATTCTTGCCGAGACCAAAAATGTTTAACTTTGATGACCGCGCAGAAGCTGTGCTTCCGTCGTGGAATGTTCTTGCCCTCTGTTATTAGCTATTCGTATCATCTGACGCAAAATGACAGAATGGAGCTCAATGAATGTGTCAATTTTTTCACATTCATTCGACGTAGGTAAAGTAGTTAGGTTTATAACGTTTGAGGCCACTTGTCTCTCAGGTGCCGCTGTAATGCAAATAATCTCTCATCTTCTTTGATGTCTCAATCCCCCGAAAGTCGAAGACGCTAATTTTCTGCGTGCTATCTTCCCCTGTCCCCCATCCCTTATCTTTAAGATACCCTCCTTTCTCCACCTGGCGTAAACTGGAATCATCATTTCGCATTCATTTTTTAATTTGTAATATGTTTGTAATTTTATCCAAGCAATAGAGCAAAAGATCTGCTTTGAATATAGTGCAAGTATAATCTTATTAATATCCAGAGAAGGAGCTTAATTATATATACTCATCCTGTGCGCTGCGTGCGTCTGTGGTCCCTTTTAAGAAGCCTTTCCTCTCGGATTTATTTCCCTTTATGACTCATTAGAATGTGCTATTTGGATAATCGGAATTCGGCTTTACGAGCCGAATACCGATTATCAAATCCTAATGAGGATTGTGTATTGGCAAGTTCACGCGAGGGAACGATCCTCGTGGTACATAAATTTGAATTTTTGGGAGGGAAGATCAGTTAACACAAGAATATTTTAAGGCCAGTTTGTAGAGTGGAATGAACAAGAGAAGCGGAATGAAAAGGAAGATGAAAAAGGTACAATAAGTGGGTATAGTCAGGATAAAAGAAATCGGAAAGATATCGAAGAAAAAGGGACTGGAAGAGACATCGACTGATGACGAGAAGCTGTGGAGTTGACTGGAGGGAAAGATATTGGGTGAGCGTTGAAGCAAGGTCAAGGAATAGTAATTTTGGACGGTATGAGTGGAGGCCGAAGATATGAAGAGCTTAAGGGAGACTAAATCTTAAGGAAACAGACTACTTTATGATTGACAGGCAAGTGGTGAAATCACCACAGGAAGACCTTAGACTTTCTGTCAACACACCCATCAAAAGAAGTTGGGTAACAATGATGCGTTATCCGATTCTCATTTTTAGGAGAAGATGATGAGATATTAAACCAAAAATATAAGACATTACTAATATCATCATTGCTCATTCAATCCTAATATTGGTTGACTGCAGCCCTCCACCCTTCCCTAACTAATGCTTGTTCACTTACCTCCTGGTATCTTTCCCTGTGTACCATCTTCTTTACTTAGTCCGTGAACTTATTCCATGGTCTTCCTCTGGGGACTTTTCCCTCTATTTTGTCTTCAATTGTACTCTTCACAAACCCATTGTGTCTCAGGGTATGTCCAATCCATATTTTTCTTCTCTTCTCTATTGTATTCCTTATGTTTCATTCCTCTTCTTCTCTTCTGTGTACTTCAACTTTTCTTATTTTGCCCGTCCATTTTTTCATTAGTATCCTCCTCCTGCTCCGGGTTTCGAAGGCCTCTAGTCTGCTATGGTCAGCTTTTCCAGTGGTCCATGCCTCCGATCCATATAGTGCCCTACTCCACACAAAGGTTTTCACATACTGTTTCCTGGTATATAGTCCTATCTTCTTTGAGCACAGTAGTAGTCTTTTTCTCACGAACGCCTTCTTAGCTTCGGCTATTCTCCGCTTGATGTCCGTAATACATCTTCCGCCCCTCGTTATGGTACTTCCAAAATAAGTGAGGATATCTACTTGCTCCAATTTCTCTCTTCTCAGGGTGACTTCTTACTTTTTTCTGATTATTAAAAGAGAGAATATTCATCCTGCTCAGTTTTGAATGTAGTCATGATTCTATGCCGGTTACAACAGATTTGCGTCAAAGGTAGATTGATTTTAAGTCTATTCTCTCCAATAATACCCCTACAAAGTGTACTTTTAGCCGAAGTTCTCATAGTGACCGATCAGTAGTGAAATGGCAATACTGAATAATAACGGGTAGGTCGAACACATGCCCGTGTGTAGTCCTCCAAATGGTTAACCCGGCTATTGTGGAAGTAACAGAATGAAAACTTATCTCCGCCTACCCAGTGAAAGAAAATAGCTTGCGTGCAAGATATTGAATTAAGCATCGGAAAAAAATGGACCGGATTTCACTACACTCGCATTGAATTCAGCTTAGAGAAAAAACACCGCTGGATTACGTGCGCGATAAATGCCTTTTATACCTTTCCGAAGAATCGATAGGCGCTTAGCTTGGAACGCCAAGGAGAGAGTGGAAGGCTTCGATATGCCCGCACCGTGGAAATTGGAGAACGAAAAGGAGGAAAGGAACGGGAAAAGGCGTGTATTTTCTGAATGGCAAAAGACGAAAAATTCTAGAAAAGGAGTATAAAAAAGTTTATCTTGAATAACATGAGGAAATGTACCGCAAGTCGAAGGTGAAGAAGGGGAAACAACGTCATGTCGATGAGTGTGAAGGGAAAAATAGCCCCAGAAAGAGAAGGAAACATTTCAGAGCCAATGTTGACGCTGATAGTGGAAGGGTGAACGTTGTGTGAAAGGTTAAGATGGAGGAAAAGAGGAACGATTCGGGAAGGCGAGAGAATGGGTTCTTAAATGTTTGCGAAACTTGATGGCAGTCAGTCAGTCGCATGAAACTTGACGTCAAGGAGGGTAAAGTGCGCGTGGAAGACACTGCCAAGCGACCTGTGTGGGGAAATATAACACTTAGGAATTGCCGTCCATTTAATTACATTTAATCTGAGCTGGCAGGGAAGTATTATATTAAAATGGTTCTTGCTATGCTGGACAATGCTAGAAGCCGAAGCCAGTCATCCATTTTCGTTGAACCTCATTTTTCCAAAGCGCTTTCGGGATAATGCACAGAATTTGCAATTTTGCCTTGTTTTCCATCGAGAACTTAGAATAGAATAGTACAGGAAAAGTTTCTTGTCCTAGAAACAATTGCTCCTATGGTGCGAGGTTTTTCATCTAAACATTAAATTAACATATGAAAAAAAGAAAAACAATAGTGAAACAAAACACAATAACATAAATGAAGGTCTCAGTTTTACAAAAATATGGTATTAATTGGAGGGAAAATATTAAAATAGAAAGACCAGAGCAACTGAATATTACAACTTATAACTTAAATAAAATACAAGTTTTAGATTTTTTTAAACCTCTGGGCATTTAATATTTTTCAACTATTACTAATTTTAGTTTCCATGCGCATGTGCAAATCAACAGTTGCAACAATATGTACCTAAACAAGATGTACAAATTAACAGTTACAGCAGTCAATACAAGTACAATCATCAACACCAACATTATCTAGAAATTAGCAAGAAACTTTCTTTTCAATGTGAATTATCCATTCCTATTTTGTTCATTTATTTATATTTAAAATCATCCGCATTCCCTAGAAAAAACTTTATTGAAATTGGGTATAATCCCAATAAGCCGCCAATGTATGTTTTAAGAGTTACATGCCTTAAATTTCAAACAAATGGTTGATGTTCTTGCTTCACGTATACTAATTCGTACGTTCCGTCGAGCTGCCCAATGAAAACTAAGGATTAAGTTGGGTTAAAAATATGGTTGTTATTTCGGTTATCATGCTTCAGTTTGATGACACAGTGCTTTCTCCATGTACCTCAATGGTCGGCCTCGTTTTACACGGCTGTATTTACTGTAAAAATCGTAGCTGTATCAAAATGTTGTCCGCAATCCAATAATAGAGAAGCCTGAAACAAACAATTGATAGAAAGGCATAGAGAGCAAACATATTAAGTGATATTTACAACGTAAAAACGTTGGTAAAGGAAACAGCTGGTGTCTGTGTAAGTTAGATTACGGACTTTAAACAGAGATTGACTTATACCGTAAGCGTTTCATCACCAGCCCCCAGAGAAGCCATATGCCACTAAATAATCAAACTAGAGTACGAATTCAGTGTCAAGTGTCACGAGAAACGAAGCGAGGTGAAGTTACATGATAGGATATGTAACTCGGAGGAAAAATTTCTTTCTGGTCGTGCATATGAAGAAGGAGGAATAATCCGCATGTCTGCAGCCCGTATCAAACCGCGACGCTAACCACTACGCCAACTGTACAAGTTACATGAAATAGTTTTCACTGCATCTTTATAGTAAGAGCAGATATTGCTTATAATAAATTGATTAATTACAATAAAACTCGGACAGGCTTGTCGAAGTCAAAGGCGAATTAGCGTTGCCTTTGACGTCGTGCACGACATAGAAAATACGGCATTCAAATCGGCGAATCAGGGTACGAAGCGTCCCCTCGTTAGATGGAGAATTTTGATTTTTCAAGGAAGGTTTGCAACCTTGAAAACTATGAAAGCTAAGTTCCGATTATCCCCGTGTTCTGCCTGTGTTTCTTCTTTTAAGGGCGATTTACGCGGTACATTCTATTGAACAAGCGAATGCATCATAGAATGTACAAGAAACTGAATGGAAATAGAGCAGGTTCTATTTCCCGTTAAGTCATTCAGACAATCATACATTTTTCCGCTTTGCACGGTACATTTTTCCTCAAGCAAGAGTCCATATATTCTTTTGTACAACAAAATTTACCGTGTAAAGCGGCCTTTACCGTAGTATTTTTCTTCGTCTGACAGAATGAGTGGGAATAAACGTGGACACGGTGTGACATTGCCCTTTCAAACTCGTGAAATGATCTAGAGTATTTACGAACATTTCGAAAAGGTAAAGATCCACGTCAGACTCCTTATTCCTTTTACAGGAGTGATCGAAAGAACTGCTCAAGTATGGGGCTCAATAAGCTCAAAATCTGTTGGGAGGATCCTCAAGGAAAAATAAGGAGACCGCAATAATGAAAACAGTCCGACTCCTGTTTTAAGAACGTGTTGAAATCGACGGTGTATATCCATTGGAGTGACATATGTTCCTTGCGCCAGAGAGACAGCAACGAGGCGCGGAAGGAGTCCGAAGTAACATTTTTATCATTTTTCCAATTTACTAATTTTCAAAATGTTGTTTTTAGATAAATTTCGTGATATTCTTCGAAATAATGAAAATAAATTCCAACAGATCAATTGCTTAAACGGAGTTATTTATTTATGATTTCCCTAGCGTTCTTTCTTTCTGCGGTGACACTTAAATTGGCAGCTTTTAAAATGTGCAAGGTGCAGTTAGTAACAGTTTGCAAACATGGATACATCTACATATTCCCCTGAAGGCCACATCAAGGGTGTTTGGCAGGGGTGAGTTATCACTAGCATGCACTGTACTGTGCAAGTGACTATCACCAACATTCTCTACAGTGTTGGTATGCTGACAATGCCACTGAAACTATTGAAAAAATGCATATTGCAACTACGTAAACAAGAACCAAGAGTAATGTAGGGATCTTGCAAAACGTGATGTTCATATTACGTTGCAGATTAAGAAACCACCATTAGGGAAACAATCAACTAATCTCCTACTTTTCCTGTCGACTAGTCTACTTTGTCTGGCTACTAGCTAGATTCATTAGTCGCCATTATGGTCTGGCATCGATCGCGGAAAAAACGACATTTTTTACGTTACAACCAATGGGGAGCAAATAATAATAATAGGAATAATAAGGAGGAATAAGTAGCTATATTACCTATCGATAGGCCTCACTTACTTTTCCAGTTTACTAACCTACATTCCAGCTTTCTAGCTAGCGTACTACCTAGTCTCATCAGCAGCCATTACTGTCTAACGTTGATCGTGGAAAAACGACAGTTTTACGTTACGACCAATAGGGAGCCAATGAAATTAGTAGCTATATTACATATCGACAGGCCTCACTTACTTTTCCAGTTTACTAACCTACATTCCAGCTTTCTAGTTAGCGTACTACCTAGTCTCATCAGCAGCCATTACGGTCTAACGTTGATCGCGGAAAAATGACAGTTTTACGTTTCGACCAATAGGGAACTATTCGAATAACTAGCTTCACTACCTATGGAAGAGCCCGGCAAAAATCATTTTAGGCTTTTGCCGCACCTCCCCCTTTTCATTTCCTTCTGCCACCGCGAGATGGCGATGGTGGTGATGATGATCCGTCTGGTCTCCCGAGTCACACATATTCGCTCGTCTTTCCTCCATCTCTCTCCAGAGTTCATTACACCGCGCGTCTGAGGATTCGATCGCTGATTTGTTCACTCTGTCATGGCTTCTTCACCCCCAATCCCCTCTCTCCCCCAGCACAAGCCTCCGTACTCCAACGTCTTTAAGAAGCGTTTTAAAGCGCGTGCTATCGATCCCCGGAATCTCTCTCTCCTCTTAAGTAGTGACACCCCTAACTCCCTCCGCTACACTCGGCAAATCCCCCGCTGACTCCCTCCACACGCGAAGAGAAAGAGAGGCCCTTTTCCGGCTCAAGAGTGAGAGAGCGGGAGATGTGTGCAGTTTCCCTCGATCCATTTGCGCCCGGCATTCCACTGCTCTCTCGCTCGTTCCCTCGCATTAAGGCTCTGTCTCCCCCCCCTTTCCCACACTCTTATCCAATCCTCCCCCCTTTTGCAGCGCTGCTCCCATTGAGGAGGATTTAAGGTGGCTGGGGCGATTTTTTTTTTTGAGTTTATAGATCTGCGCGCGACTTTGTACACGTGGTATTATTAGTGATATACAGTGAAACTTGTATTGATTGGTCATTACCGGAACGGTGAAATAATTGCCGCTTAATGAGGTGACCGCTGAAGGGAGGGGAAATTTACGTTGATTTTGATTGAATTTACTTTGATCCATTTTCTATTGGCATTTCGCTCTCTCTCGCTCGTTCCCTCGTATTAAGATTAAGGTTCTCTCTCCTCCCCACCCCCCAACACCCTTACTCAATCCACCGCATGCAGCGCTGCTCCCATTGAGAAGGATTTAAGGTGGCTGGGGCGGTTTTTTTTTTAGTTTACGGACCTGCGCGCGACTTTGTACACTTGGTCTTATTAGTGATATGCAGTGAATCCTGTATTGATTGGCCATCACCGGAACCGTGAAATAATTGCCGCTTAACCCTTAACCGGTGACGTGCGGTCTGACAGACCGCTGAAATTTTAAAAATATGAATATTTTCCAACAGTTATTTTTAAAACATCTGTGATTCTTGTTACTTTCATATTTTTCTCTGACTTGGATGAAGTATCCTCAAAATTTCATAAATTTATCCTGTACTTCTGTAAAATGACGTTTGAATTTAATGAGCGGTCTGTGAGATCTCACGTGACTAATTTGGAAAATCACTATTCGCTGTGTTGGTGGATATGATTGCGAACGAGGTTCAACAGACAAACCTATGCAATGGTGCGAGTATAAGAATAAAGATCTCCTTGTTTGTATTCTCCTTGAATTAGTCTCACTTCTATTTAATAAACTGCGGTCTCCCGAACCGCACGTCACTGGTGGTGTTACAAGAAAAGCAAGTCACTGGCTAAAGGTTAAGGAGGTGACCGCTGAAGGGAGGGGAAATTTACTTTGATTTCATGGAAAATTCATTCCATCCGTTTCCAAAATTGTCGGCCAATCAGAGAGATGATCACTTAAGGGAGGTGGCCGCCGGGGCATTTTTCACTGTGCGTACATTAAATAATAACACTAATTTAATTAATTTCAGGTACTACAAAGAAGTACAAGATAGGTAACCCCTATGAATGAGCCAGTATTGGGCTTACTATCAGATAGTCCATGCAAAAGTAATAGCAGCAAACAAAACATAATTGAAATTTTGCAATCAAATGTTTAAGAATCCAGTGAAGATTTCTAAAATAATATGAAAATTGACCTAGAGATATACAGAGTGATAAACACTGGTTACAAAATAGGAGACATAAGAATACATTGTCATATATACTTAATGTAATGATAACAATAGAGGAAATCAATAGATGAAATAAAAGGTGAAAAAATAAGTTCATTTCACCAATTGTTTTGCTGTTCAATGACATTTTGAAAGCTAGATATTTATTGCTCATATATTCCTTTAACAGATAAAATACAGTTACAAAAATAAATAAATTTTGCATGTGAGCTTTAGGTAGCTCTATAGGTTTCCCTGTTTGGAGCTACCACGAAAGAACATTGGTGCCCGAATGTGATGCAAAATATGTGACAATACATTTAGTTTTTGAGAATAATTATTTAGTACTTCTAATGGGATATATGAAAAACGAAAAAAGAATACAAACAAAATTTTTAATATTTTTTGCGCCGATAGCAATATTATGCATATAAATATTGTATATTGTCAATGGCGAATGCAAAATAATTATGAAAACTAATTATTATTACATCAAAAGTAGTCCCACTCCATCAAAAGAAAGAGAGAAAAGCCATACCTTCAATTTTTGCGAGAAAATGAATACATTATTTAGATCCTTTACGTTAGGTGGTAAGTCATTATATGTACACTTTAGGGCCAAGGTACTAAAAAAATCTCTTATATACAGTACTTTGAACCTTTTTCGATTGATTTTACATCCTTTATATTTCAACATGTAGGCTTATAGCAATTGAGATATATTTTGTATCAATCTACAGATTTCCTTCTAAACGTGAAATAATACAATATTATTATTGGAATCACTTGGGACTGGCGTAAAACTGTCCTGTTGAGTCAGTGAATTGATAAAATCAGGTTTGGATATAATTTTGGCCTTAATTTCGAATACCGCGCCTTGATCTATCAATGGCTCATCGTCATAACACTCTTCAATCGAGTCAAAAATGTGTAATATTAATTATTATTGAAAAATTTGCAATCAAATGCTTAAGAATCGTGTAAAGAGATAGAAACTAATATGAAAATTGACTTAGAGAATTACAGAGTGATAAGCACTGGTTATACACTGAAATAATGCAGTATAATTATTGGAATCGCTCGGGACTGCCATAAAACTGTCCTGCTGAGTCAGTGAACCTATAAAGTCAGGTTTGGATATAACTTTGGCCTTAATTTCGAATACCGCGCCGTAATCTATCAATGGATCATCGTCATAACGTTCTTCGATCAAGTCAAAAATGTGTAATATTAATTATTGCATTATTTCCGCAATACATATAGGTTTTTCGTGTAGACAAATGAACTTAACCTAAATGTGGTCCTAGAAGTTTCTTTGGACATAAAAATATTAATTAAAGTGAAATATTGTGGGTCTAAATGTTATCAAGTCGAATATTTAAGGTCTTGATCCTTAAATTTTTTTTTCCTTCCTTGCAAACATAACGTAAACAAAATTTGGAGTCAAACAACCCCTGACAACCTGTGCCGTCGGGGTGCCAAACTTTTAAAGTTTTTTATGGTGAGAATTGATTTTTTTCTTTCTAATACGATTGAAGTGGTAAATGTTGATCTATTTTCCATGCAATAGGTACATGCTTCCTTTATAGACATTTTGCGGGACAACGGCATCGATAAATTGTCGTTTATAATAGCCGAGTGATGGTTGTTAATGCATTGGGCGACCCCGTGGGGAATTAGAAACTCGCGGAGCACTTTAACGTGTTCTGTAACTAGGATATTTGATGAAGGCATTCTAGATAATAGGGTCACATGGTTAGTATCTACATAATAAGAAAGGGATTAATGGTTGTTATTGTATAAAATATAGTATAAAAAGATGCATGATGCTCAGAACGCAGGTTAAAATATAGTTTAAACCTTTTAAGTAAATTCGAAACCGATTTGCTCACAGATGACGTTAGATATATATTGAGAACCCCTGCGTATTATGCTAGGTCTGATCATATTAACAAGATTAGAGAGATAGATTGTCGTACCGATAGATTTAAAATGTCATTTATCCCGCGTACTATGAGAGAGAACAGGAGGCAGCGTAACAAAGGGATAGGTAGGTGAAATATAGTCAGAGTAGTCTGTAGTGAATGATGCATGTAATAACAACCAATAATCCCTATCTTATTATGTAGATACTAACCATCTAGCTGCATGTGACCTAAATATCATACTTGCATGGCAATAGTGCATGTTTGGTGATCTTCACATCCTGCCACACACCCTCGTGGTAGCTAGCAAGGTATGACGTAGATGTGACCCTATTATCTAGCATGTCTCCATTAAATATCCTAGTTGCATGTCAATAGTGCATGTTTGGTGATATTTACCCCCTGCCACACACCCTCGTGGTGGCTTGCAGGGTAATACGTAGATGTAGATGTAGATGTAACGTGCGCGGCCGTTACCTAAATTACTCAATCTTCCGCGTTGTACATCTTTATAAAATTTACAGAGAAGATATATCTACAAGTCTCATTTTTATCGGATTACAAAGAAAAAAAAACAATTCTCACACTAAAATATTGTAAGTTTTGCATCCCCATGGCGCGGGTTGTGGGAATATGATTAACTCCAACTTTCGCTTACGTTATGTTTGTAAAAAAAGAAAAAAAATGAAACTTCAAACAGTATGAAATTTTACAAGTTCTTTGTTAACTTTGTGGTATTCCATTTTATCTTTCAGATGATTTAATGGTAACATTTACAAAACCACAACTTAAAAAACACACACGACCCGGGTTTCAACGCTTGAGCGTCATCTCCAGGTGACCTGAAGATGAAGCTCAAGCGTTGAAATCCGGGTCGTGTGTGTTTTTTAAGTTGTGGTTTTGTAAATGTTACCATTAAATCATCTGAAAGTATGAAATTTTATTTTAAAAATAAAAAAATCTGGTAGTTTTGGCCCACCCGAATGTGCTCTTAATGTATCGTCATTACTGTATTTATAGTAGTGGGGTAATCGCATATAAACAGATACACACGAATGAAATGTTTTCGTAGATTTTTTTGTTTCCGATTCCCTTGAAAAATTGAGTAAGTGTGCTCCAGCCAGTGTGTCACTCGCGATTGCCGCTCTAGCCTCCTTAAGGTAGTTTGAATGAAATATCATTTTACCTGGAAATCAATGAATTTGGTCCCATTTTAAAGAAAAATATATCACCCTTCCATTGACACCGAAAATTCAACCCTTTACCTCATTTCTTTCCGAGGTATTTTCCAAAAAATGCCAGTCCTTTGACATGAGAAATGGTACGTTTAGACACTCCAGAGAGACCTTATTAAACAAATGAGGAATTTCTAAAGCCTAGATCTCGTCAAAAAATCCACAGTGTGTAGTTTGGATGTTTTCTCGACTATTTTTGAAAGTTAATCATATTGTCACCGCAGTAAATTCTTCGGAATGACAATAAACCTTCCGTTTTGATGGAGTTACAAACGTACTGCGTGAAAAAAATCAATCATGTTTATTTAGGCTTATTTTCATTCGATTACTTACAATTTCTGTCATGGAAAACTATTTTGTATCACCATTAATAAAGTAATATTTAATGCGTGTGTCTCTCAGCTGGTGAAATAAAAACTCATTTTTTTATTATGATATGTAATATGATTAGGGAACTATCTCGCCCGTACTACCTTCAGCGCTCCTCCCGTTTGACTATGTGCTGCGCGTCAGAGGACGGGGCATCGTGCATCGCACGTTCGTCACCGTGCACCGAGGTGCAGGATCGACCGTTGCCGGGGAGACGGCGCGCGGGGCACGCGTCGACGGTCAAAGAGCTTGGTGCGTGGCGATGGAAGATTGGAGGAGGTAGTTCAGTTGAGCGTGAAGGGATTGTCCCTTGGTTGAGCTCAATCATCGCGGGTTTCGTGAATGACGACAACTTTCTCCGTATTCCGTTTCAATCTCTTCGCTTAATCACCTCGCTTGTAATGACTCTCATGATTTTGTTTTCTTAATGAATTTATACCCCGTATATATGTTATTGTTCTACTTTCTTTATCACAACTACTACTATATTGGTAGAAACGATCACAGGAACAAGATTTAGGAAATAGACTGTAGAACCGATAGATTTAAGATGTCATTTTTCCACGACCAATAAGAGACCATAACAGTTGCGATAGATCAGTTCTAGGATAGGTTCTAGGATCGTCGGACCCTGTGGCGGCGGGGTAAAGTCCTCGCCTACTAACCCGAGGGTCGCGGGTTCGAGTCCCGCCTGGGTAGAATATTATCTGCCCATGACTTGGGTGTTTGTGTCTCGTCCGTTGTTACTGTTATCCACCCGACGTAAATTGGCATATTGTGCTGTATTCGGGATAGTGAAAATAAATAAAATAAAATAAATACTGACTAGGTTAAATAGGTTTTTTCAGTGGTGATAAATATCTTAACATGAATATTAGGTACTAACCTCGCCTGCATCTCCGGAATTATATACTCTTTCATGTCTTATTACTTTGCAGTGCTATTTATTTGTCTCATCAATAGTACTAACCAGTAGTTGTATCTTGAGTGGTAGACTGCTTGGTAGCATGGTCTTCTACGTATCACTCTCCTAGTTTCTGGTCTGACTGCGTACCGTTGTCCTGACTGCTTTTGGCCTGCGCCATCCAGAGGAACGTGCGCGGTTCTGATTCAAACTGGGATGAGTGCTGCACGCCTGGTGTGGAATCACCCCGTGCCACATACCCTAGTGGTGTCTTACTCGGTATTTCGTAGATGGAGATGTATTAGTATGACTAATCAGGTGTATTGTGAACATGCCTTATGTCGCAGTGTTTTTCGAAAACGAATTAATTTTATTGACTGTGTTGGTCGTATAACCGTCAATAACTCATGTATCGATGGGGCTAATGGCACTTATTTATTTTGCAGTCTACTTAACCTACATCTGCTCATTACCCTGCTAGCCACTGCAAGGGTGTTTGGCAGTGGGTGACTTATCACGAACATGAATTACAGTGAAGAAATTAACTTTCACCAACACGCACCACTCTATGGGTATGCTACAAATGCTACAGAAACTACTAAACTAATGTATAATGTAACCATGTAAACGTGACATAAGAGTCATACAGGGAGTATGCAAAACATGGTGTTAGCACTACTCGGCAGATTTAGAGACATACATTAGGGTGCATATGAATAAATCAGCTTCACTGTCTATCAATTAACCTACTTGAACGTCTTAATGAAATGAAATCTTTCACATTATCAATGTCTTGCTTAATTTCACAACCGATTCTTTTTATTTTGCAGCTTGCAGTCTTGATTTCGCGATATGTATAGAAAATTTGTGCTATAGAAATACATTTTATTCAGTAACTACTTTCAAACTATAGTTCATGAATATAATAGTATCAAAAAATACTTTATGATTTGAAATAGAATTTTGCGAAAGCAACTGTTTCCATGATTGGCAACTTAGCTTTTTCCTAGTTTCTGGCGTGGATATGCATTGTCTTTGTCATATTATAGCGGCCTTGCGGCCGAAAGATCGTGTGGGGCTGAAAATTGAACTGGGACAAGTACCTAGTGCCTAACGTGGAATCATGCTGTGCAACTCACCCTACAAAATGCTTTGAACAAGGCTTCCTATATGTTGATTCCCTTTTATGTGATGTGTTTGTGTTAGCCACTCCCTGCTTTCGACTCTACCTTGACTTATCTGATGCTAAAAATGTTCAAAACACCGCAGTGTATATGCATTGAACTTATATTCGATATTTTTTATCGTATTTTGACAGATGTTTGTTTTCAGTTACCAAAGTGTAGTTTAATATTGACAGCTTAATGGGATGGACTTTTATTTGAAATTTAATTGTAAAAGACGACTTTGAGAGTAAAAAAAGATATCATTACTCTTTTGAGATAGAACTTGAAAATCAATAGGTATAAATTTGAAATGTGACACTTTTGTATCGTTTTTAATTTCATTAAATTTTCACTGGAAAGTGATTGACGGAGGTCGATTGAGACAGAGCAATTAATGGATAAGAAGATATGAAATAAAGCTATTTGCTTTTTGGTGGGCGGAAGAAACTTGATGGATAAATGAAGAAAACACGGAGTATGTTGATTAAGCCGGTAACAAACGAGGATGATCTTTTGGAGGTTGTCGTAGAGGGGAGATGTTAAGAAATGAGGGAAGAGGGAGATGAATTGTAAGGAATTATTTGCTTTATGGAGAGGTAGGAACTAAGCTACGAAGTAATGCTTGAGTAGCCGTAATCCATCGGACTTCTCCGGGAAACATTCCTTTTTTCATCTGCGCTCTCAAATTAGGATCGTGTTACCACCAGCTCCGCGTCCTTGAATTTTATCTCCGCGTTTGGCTTTGAGTTTACGGCGATGATTACAGAAATGGACCAATTGTCGTGTTAAACAGCGTTGATGGTCGTGAAAACGTTCTCGCCCGGCAGTCTAAACAAACTCCTTCTTCCGCCAAAATGTTTTTCTCATAGAAAATTCCGAGAATTAATGTTGTCTACTCCCCATTCGGTAATTTATGCTTGCAAACTAATTCTGAACCTGATCAATTGGATCTTGATTTGGAATATTTTTCTCAGAGCTGTACTTTTGCAGATTTCGCAGTAGGTCGAATATTTTGTTTCATTTACATTGTCTTATTGAAACATTTCATTTACATCTACGAAATACCGTGCAAGTCACTTCCGGGGTGAGTGGCCTTGTGTGATTCCACGTTAGTTATGCAGTGCTCGTCCCAGTTCAAATTAGGACCTAGCGTCTCTCCCGGCTGATAGACGAAGAGCAGGTAGCAGATAAGAGAACTAATTCTAAAGAAAAATAACACGGGGTCGTGTCAGGGCCGCGCAGAGCAAGAACACCCGGGAAATATACGTAACGATCAAATGACGGACGTATCAAACGATGGGAATGAGGGGGAGGAGGGGCCGACTCCAAGCTCTTCGAACGAGCTGACAATGATAATGGAAGCCATTAAAAAACATGACATGCTCATGCAACAAATATCAATACAGAAAATGAGTGAGATATTTTTAACCTTCACGACCAACTATGGCGGAAAACCGTGAAAACAAGAAGTCATTAGTCATCTCCCTGTGGAATGCCCAGGGACATATCTCATCCAAGACCGAGGAATTAAATATATTCCTTACTAAACATAAAATTAATGTCTGCATGCTGTCCGAAACACACCTGAAAGAAGGTAAAGATTGGTCCCTTCCGGGCTTCAAAATACTTCGCAAAGACAGAATGATGATCGCTAGTAAAGCGACAGGGGGTGTAGGATTGCTAATACGGGTTAATATGACGGCCCATATTTTACCGGATGTTGACAGTCAAAACCTCGAGACAATAGGCGCCAATATTTCTACCCACTTGGGGGACATATGCATATATGCATGTTACCTCCCACCAGGAAAAACACTCAAAAGAGACGAGTTTGATAAACTTTTACGCAATTACGATCCTACTATTATAGGAGGAGATTTCAATTGTAAGCACCCGCAGTCGAACTGTCCTCGGACGAATGCCAATGGCAAAAAATTATTTCAATGGGCAACCGACAACAACTTTGACTGGGTGGCACCGACAGACCCAACGAGAATAAGGGGCAATAGTGTTATTGACTCCGCGCTAACACGTAATATATATCGACCCAAGAAAGCATTTGTTATAAATGAATTAACCAGTGATCATTTCCCAGTCTTAATTTACGTTAGAATAACTCCCACCTTAATCCCTGACGAGCGTGAGAAATATTGTTACGGACTTACAGACTGGGAACGTTTCGGCAGTATCGTCGAAAATGATCTTGTTACAAATGACGCCCCTGACACCGGGGACGGGAAGCAAGAAATTGACAAGATAGTAGAAAATCTGACGCGAGCATTAAGGGTCGGTATGGAAAAATCAATACCAATCAAGAGACGAAGGCCAGCCACTCATCTAAGAATTGACGAAGACTTAAAAAATACGATTAAGGAGAGAAATTACATGAGGCGCCAATACCACCAAATAGGCACCAGAAGCCTCAAAATCAAACTCAAGGCTCTGAATAAAGAAACTAAAGATGCAGTAAGAATAGCTAGGATTAAAAATGGGAAAACCAGCTGGCCGAGTTAAAAACGGGTGATCTACATCTACTTCTACGTAATACCCTGCGAGCCACCACGAGGGTGTGTGGCAGGGGGTGAAGATCACCAAACATGCACTATTGCCATGCAAGTAGGATATATAAGGTAGACATGCTAGAAAATAGGGTCACAGTTTATTAGTTACTACAGTAGATTATTAGTTATTACAAGTAATTGCAGTAGTTATTACAACAAAATATTAGTTACTACAGTATAGTATAGGTTAAAATCTACATAATAAGGAAGGGATTATTGGTAGTTATTACATGCATCATGCACTACAGACTATTCTAACTATATTTCACCTACCTATCCCTTTTGCTACGTTGCCTATTGTTCTCTCTTATGGTACGCGGGAAAAATGACATTTTAAATCTATCGGTACGACAATCTATCTCTCTAATCTTGTGAATATGGTCAAACCTAGCATAATACGCAGGGGTTCTTAATATATATCTAACGTCATCTGTGAACAAATCGGTTTCGAATTTACTTAAAAGGTTTAACCTAAATTTGAGCCTGCGTTCTGATAGTAATTCCCATCCTAGTTCTTCTATTAAACTCGTAACACTAATACAATTATCATAACGGCCTTTAACAAACCTAGCAGATCTCCTTTGCACGCGCTCTAATTCTTTTATCATACCTTCCTCGTAGGGATCCCATATACTAGCGGCATATTCTAAATGAGGTGATGGATCTCTATGGAGAGTAGCAAACCATCTAAGGCAAATACCACAACCAGAACCAAATATCGACACTGGTGAGGAGGAAATAAATTCACCTACAGAAAAAGCCCTATTCATGGCTAATGAACTTGGGAAAGTATTCACGCCCGGAAAAATAAGTCAGAAAACGCCACACTGTACAATACCAAAAGAGAAATGTAGGGAAAAAAATGATCGGTGAAATACTTCCGGTCGTAACAATAGGTGAACTAGAGCAAATCATGCGTCAGCTACCGAAAGGTAAAGCAGTTGGTGAAGATGGATTACCAAATGGAGTAATATGAAAATGCCTCCTACGGCCAAGGACCAATTGTTCAAACTAGCAAATCTGTCGCTAAAAGAAGGTTACTTCCCGAAAATATGGAAAACTTCATTAATCAAGTGCATTCCTAAGAAAGGGGGAAAGAAAATAAAGGCCAAGGACCTACGGCCAATATCTCTCATCTTGAATCTGGGAAATCTGCTGGAAAGACGTATAGCGAGACACTTAACCCAGATAACTAATGACTCGGTCCTCCTTCCTGAGGAACAATTTGGGTTCAGAAAGAACAGGTCGACCACGCACCAAGTGCATAGGGTACTCGATTTTATTTCTGACGGCTTTAACAAGAAAGAAATGACGATAGGTATATTCCTTGATGTCTCGAAAGCCTTTGACAAGGTATGGCACAATGGCCTACTGCTTAAGCTTGACAACCGAAAATTCCCAGCATGGGCACTGACATGGGTTGACTCCTATCTGAGCAACCGCAATTTAAGGTAAAATGGGACAGTGCACTAAGCGATATGAAAGAAATTAAAGCAGGAGTACCCCAAGGATGTGTGCTTGGGCCACTGTTATTTAATCTATACATAATGGACTTCCCGAAGGATCCAAATTGGCGGACCGAAACAGCACTATATGCAGATGACGTAGTTTTATTAGCGAAAAGTAAAAACTGGGAGATTTCAAAAATTTTGGCACAGGAATCACTTGATGAAGCCACTAGGTGGTATCGCAAATGGCGCCTAGAATTAAACACAGCGAAATTGCAGATAGTAGCAATTCATCGCCCGTATACAAAACTGACAACAGGCAGCTGTATAAGAATAATACAACAACCAATTGAATGGCAAGAAAAAGCCACATATCTGGGAGTAGAAATCAATAGTAATCTAAGTATGGAAGGCCATGTGAAGAAAATAAATGGGAAAGGATTTGCCGTGAGAGCGAGGCTTTCAGGCATCTTATGCAACAAAGCCACCCCAGAAAAAAATTAAAGCAAAAATATATGAAATATTTATTAGCCCGACAGTCTTATATGCTGCCCCTGCTTGGTGCGGCCTCCTAAAGAAAAGCACTCTAGAACGCTTGGAAATATCCGAAAGGAAATCCCTAAGGTCAATCTTTCAAATTAATAGACGGACAAAAAACACCGACTCATACAAGCTAACGGAAATAATCCCGATAAAAGAAATTTTACAGAACACGCAAGACAAATATTTCAAAAAAGCTTCGTCAAGCGATTTAAAAATCATAAAGGTCGTGGCCGATCCTAAAAACTCCGACCGGGACAAATATAGAAGACCGTGTAACAAAATAACATGAACTTAATAAAGCGCAGGAAGTGCTTTAAATGACCTAGGGTAAAAGCTAGCCATTACGCAACAACCCCTGAAAAATTTAGCTGCATAGCAGCAACGCCACTTCGCGATAAGAGAACAATGCGAGGTCAATCCAGAAACCAAAATAGTATATTTTTAAACGCATGCTAACATGCAGCTCACAGAACATGCTACTTGGTACTGATTACTGTTTCTAATATTTTTATACCGTGGATATTTCGAGATTAGCCGAAGCTAAGAAGATACTTAGCCCAAGCTTAGAAGGCGTTCATGGTAAAAAGACAGTTGCTGTGCTCAAAGAAAATAGGACCACAAACCAGGAAACAGTATGTAAAACATTTGTGTGGAACGTGGTATTCCATGGATTGGAAGTATGGACCAATGGAAAAGCAGATTTTAACAGACTAGAAGCCTTCGAAACCTGGTGCTTGAAAGGATGCTGAAGATATAATTGACGGATAAAATATGAAATTATGAAGTTTACAGAAGAGTAGAGTGGTGAAGGACTTTATAAAACGCTATACAGAAAAGAAAAACCAGATGGTTGGTAGTTCTATTCGGGAAGTCCACCGGATTCTGCCCTGAAGACGATGGAAAACTCTGCCATCGAAATGTCGGCACTCATGGATTCTCTCCCCCAGTGGACTTCCCGAACAGAACTACTAAACATATCATGCCGAGAAAGCCTCAAATCTTAATAACCAATTGAATTGGACATTGTTAAGTACATAATTGAACGAAATTCCTCAGAGAAAAAAAGCATCCTCCTTGACCGGGATTCGAACCCGGATCCCTCAAGGCGGATGATTTTTTTCTCTGTGGAATTTCGCACAATCGTGCATTGCGTGTGACTCAGTGGGTAGTCCCGGATAGCTTAAAATCTGTCAAATAGAGTGAACGCCTGTGTTCATAGTACGATCTTTCCTCTTGGGCAGTGGCGCTCAGTGCAAAGTAGCGACTGGTTGTTACATTGTATGTCCGGCGGTCGAGAACATCTGGTCCCGTAAAGGTCACTAAAATCCACTGGAGAAGATGACGCCTCGGTAGCTTAGCTGGCTAAACTCGGTCAGAGCTCGAGGGATCCGGGTTCGAATCCCGGTCAAGGTGGATGATTTTTTTCTCTGCGGTTTTTCGCACAATTGTGCATTGCGTGTGACTCCGTAAAAGTGGAGCTTCGTGGCTAGTCCCGGATAGCTTAAAATCTGATATATGATTGAAGAAAAATAATGGAGTCCTAAGAGGAAGACCCAGGAATAAGATCATGGATTAAATGAAGGAGGAAGTACCTAGAATGAGCTACCAGAAAGTAAGGGAACAAGCGTTAAATAGGGAAGGATGGAAGGCTGCAGCCAACCAATCTTGGGATTGAACGACCAATGATGAAGGTGACTTCATGTTATTGATTTGTGGAAAATAAAATCATGTGAAACATATCAAGCGATATGGGTCGATGTTAATCTTCCAGCGTGAATCACATTTTATGCTCCCCGCTTAAGGCTATGTGGATGCATATAATCTCTCTCATATTAAATAACCTTACGGTATATTTTATCTGTTCGGGCTCTTCAGAGTTTCTTGATAATTGACTAACATTTAATGAACAATGCGCTTATGCGTGATTAAAAAAAATTACGTCGTACCCAGGCTACATGCTCGAGGGTAATTATTGGACACAAATGATGCTTCAAGTTAAATGCTGGCTGTTAACAGCACCCATTGTCTTATTTCTCATTCCAAATGAAGCAGTACGATTAAATGACTCGGAATCCTCGGCAAGAAAAGACAAGCATAGGGGAGGGATTGCATGGCCATTCCCGGAAGGCGATCCTCTCTCTCGGTTCCAAGGAAACGCGATCTCCCCCCTTCTTAATTACATCCTTTTTAGCCAGTTTAGAATTAAGTGTTTTTCCATAAAATTAGCTTGTTAATGGCATTAGTTGGAGAATTAACTGGATTGGCTCGCAGACTCTTTTGAACGGCCTATTTCTTTTCTGGAGGGCATTGAAGAACGGCGCTCGAACGGAAGAATTGAAGTACCAAGCACCCCACACCCATTTACTCCGAGATCATTTCATAGTTGGTATAAAAAATTATATTTTCTATGAGGTTTTCCATTTGTTTCGAATTACTTTCATCAGCTGCTAGTTTGTGGAGCACAGCGCGTTTTGTCATTCCTCCTGATTGCATTTATTATCGCTTTTTGCGAACCGTCCTTTCTGGAGAGGTACTATTTACCGTTGCCACACGGTATATTTTATTCTTTACTTTGTGATCTTGTTCAAAGCTAAAGAGAAATAATGTTGGAATGCAAAAATTAACTCTATATATTCTCATTATTTTTGTGAACACTGGATCTAGGTGTCGACGTTGGACTTCATCATTTTAAAAACATAGTCTACCTGTAAAAGGAAGATTTTGTTGAAAGTCGGAGATTTTCCACCCGGTCTTCTAAACTTCCAGGGTCCTATCTACCTCTAATTTTTCCTTTCTCGTCTCAGCATTCGATCTATCCTTTTTCATCCCGTCCAGGAAACTTATTCTCCATCTTCCCCTTCACCACTTGCCCAACATCCTTTCCTCTCTCTCATTCTAGGGCAACCCATCGCTCCTTATTGCATATTCCAGCCACCTACTCTGCCGATCTCGAATTTCATTCTGAAGTTTCCTTTCCTCGCCCACCATCTCCAGCACTTCCTCGTAAGTCTCCCTCTCCGTCCACCTCACCTTCTCCACACCCATATCTCAAATGGCTGCAGCCTATTCTCGTCCTCCTTTCTGAGGGTCCACGTTTCTTCTACATGCAACGCTACGCTCTATATCAGGCTCATCACCAGCCTCTTCTTAACGTCCTTACCCAAGGCATTCGTCATCAGTTCCCTTCTGTTACAAAGTGCCTCCTTTATTACCCAGCCCTATTCTCTTCCGTATGTCTTTGCTACTATGTCCATTTTCTTCTAACGCTCATTCTAACTAAATTACTGTTCTACTTTCGGAATCAATAAGGGATTTTTTTATATCATATTTCAGCTTGATTACCAAATTCCATAAATTTGCACCTGAGATAATGGATTCAAAGAGAAATGAAATTGTTAATTTATACACATTGCGCCATTGCCTTTCGAGTTTAAGTTGAAGACCCTAGCTAAAGGTAAAGGAAACTGGCTCTCTTCTACTTTTTCCTCCAAAATGCCCCATCCTTGGTCGTAGAAAATCCATTTTGCTTCTCTTACACTCTTTCATTCTTCAAACACTCTCATCTTTTTTATAATCTTTATATTCCTCATCTTTATATTTTCTTCGCCCACATTCAACAATAAATTTTTCTGGCTACTTATTCCTCTCACTTCATTCCAACTCTTATCATAAGTCTGTTTCGTTACTCGACTGTCACCTGCGGTATTAACATTGCTAAATTTACTAAACCCAGTCTATCCAAACATGCCCTTTATTGAAGCTTCTTATCCACCTCCTTTCATGAGAGTAAAGTAGAAGAGAAATAAGCAATTTTGAAACTTGTAATTTTATAATCACCTGTATTTTATATTCGTGACTTTTCCAAATATTCCATGTACGGGGCTGATTTTACTTGACAGCCATGAGTGATTTTCAGCAAGCATATTTGTGCCGAGATCGTTTAAAACATTTTGTGTGTAAGGCTGGTGAATTTAGTTTGGCATGAGTGATTTTCAACAAAGGTAATGGGAATATCGGAGCCACAGCGTTTTAATGAATTCTCTCTGCCATTCTTCCCATTCATGTCAGCCTACAACGTATTCTCGTTTTGTGCTTTATGCATTCCGGAGCCATTATTTTTTGTAAGCTTTCCATATTATTTTTGCATTCACTAGGCTCGTCCCAGTTTTTTTCCCACTGCTTCCTGGCACTTAAACGTCGACGTCCAACCGCAGAAGCAAAGGAGAATAGGAAGGAAATTATGCACTGATATGTGCATGAATGTTGCATTGTTCGTCGGATAGAACTGGTACATCAGCGGACTTGGAATATCCCATCAAGAGAGAGAGAGAGAAAGAGGGGGGGGATACACTGCGTTGAAATTTTTATCCCTCTTTGTGCTGTGGAGGCTTTTTACATTCTAAGCCATGAATGATGTAATTCACATGAGTGGAGAATTTTTTTCGACTGCTTTCCATCTGACATCATTATGTATTTTTTTGGCGCAGTTTTCCCGTTTGTTCCTTCTCGTCGCCGCTGCCAGGCTTATTTCTGAGCCAGATGTTGCGATTTCCCCGAGTGCCGTGCCTTGGCTGTCATTCCCCCTTTCTCTCTCCCTCTCTTACTACGATCAAACCCTTTAGAATGAAAGCAACCTCCGCTTTTCTTCTTCGCCAAGCGGTGAGCCATGCCTTGTCCGCTCTCCCCTCCACCCTCCTCTCTACCTCTGCGTTTTTGCACCGCGGTTTCGGAATCCAAAGTGACTGACACCAGGGCCGCCTTCGCCATTCGTTTGGCTCTGCCGTTCGATCCGGATTTTGCCGGAGATTGTTCCTTCGTGCCGGCTCTTTTGACAGAGGTTGGAATTGCACCGCCAAAAAAGGCCGGATGCATAAGGCACCACTTCTGCGGCGGGGAGAGCCTGGAGTCTGGATCCAGCGTGAAAATATTTCGTGAAACAACTTTAAATAAACGAAAATCAGACATATTATATAGCATCATGCGGGATATACAGTAATGTAGTAAGCTGGATAGGAGACTTCTTACATGAACGCGTTCAATGGGTGGTATTAGATAGTGTCAGCTCAGGCGAAGTAAAAGTTACATCCGGTGTTCCCCAGGGAAGCGTGATAGGCCCAATTTTATTTCTTCTCTACATAAATGACTTGAATACAGTAGTAAAAAATAGCAAGCTTCGTCTTTTTGCCAATGATGTAGTAGTGTATAAGGAAATTAGTAATAAAGAGGACAGTCAGTGTTTAGCTAAGGATTTAGATGCGATTGATGATTAGTGTGATAGTTGGCAGCTAGAATTAAATTTGAAGAAATGCGCGATAATGAACTTTTGGAAAAAGAATGGCTTTCCCCGGAATAATTATTGCATCAAAGAAAAGAAAATATCTAACGTAGAATCTATTAAATACTTAGGCGTCACCATCACTGAAGACATGTCATGGGGGAAACACATGAGGGAAATAACTAGTGTAGCAAACCGTAGATTAGGATTAGTAACAAGGGTTCTAGGCAAATGCGATGAGAGAGTACGAGAAAGAAGCTATTTTACACTTGTCAGGCCTCATTTAGAATATGCCGCTAGTATATGGGATCCGTACGAGGAAGGTATGATAAAAGAATTAGAGCGCGTGCAAAGGAGGTCTGCTAGGATTGTTAAAGGCCCTTATGATAATTGTATAAGTGTTACGAGTTTAATAGAAGAACTAGGATGGGAATTACTATCAGAAAGCATGTTAAAATTTAGGTTAATCCTTTTAAGTAAATTCGAAACCGATTTGTTCACAGATGACGTTAGATATATATTAAAAACCCCTGCATATTATGCTAGGTTTGATCAGATTAACAAGATTAGAGAGATAGATTGTCGTACCGATAGATTTAAAATGTCATTTTTCCCGCGTACAATAAGAGAGAATAATAGGCAGCGTAACAAAGGGATAGGTAGGTGAAATATAGTTAGAATAGTCTGTAGTGCATGATGTATGTAATAACAATCAATAATCCCTTCCTTATTATGTAGATAGATACTAACCATCAAGCTCCATGTGACCCTATTTTCTAGCATGTGTCATATAAATATCCTAGTTGCATGTCAATAGTGCATGTTTGGTGATCTTCACCCACTGCCACACACCGTCGTGGTGGCTCGCAGGGTAGTACGTAGATAGATAATCTGCAAATAGATACATAAAATACATAGATATAGCTATCAAAATAAACTTTTTCCCGAAGACGTGTGATAAGATTAAACGAGGGTTGCCCAAAAAGTAACATTTTTGAAACCCATTTTAAAACCATTCCCCCACGTACACAATGCTGTACACATTCAGAGTCATAGTGTAACTATTCCTTTTATATGTTTCGGAATTCTTAGGCCAGAACGTTTCGCATATATATATATATATATATATATATATATATATATATATATATATTTTCTAACTCCCATATTTTTACAAGATGCTGTTATAATTTACTTTGAAATTTCTTTGAAAAGTCTTTCACGTACGAGACTTGCATAGCTCAAAAGCCTTTCGAAGCCACTTATTTTTTTATCTTGAAGGTGCACCCTCGACATTTGCTTTACCTTTACACATTTGCTTGCTAAGTTGCAACAGTTTTACATTTACGAAGGAAAATTTTGCAGGAACTCCTTTACATTTGCGTCTACGAAATACCGAGCAAGTGACTGCTCTGGTTTATGATTTGGAGCGATTCCACGCAAGGCATGAAGCACACTTCTCAGTCCAAGTCAGCACCTCGCACTTTCCCCCGGCCGCTAGAGTCAGGCTTAAAGCTGTGAGGATAACAATGCGCGGCCTTACCAAAAATGGGAAAGTGCTTGGTAAACAAACATGCTACCATACAGTAAACTAGTAAAGACTGGTTAGTACTAGTAGTGTGATTGTACTAAATCATGCACAAAGCTAAATCAGTTAACTTAGCATGGTCACTCCTTTTAAATACATTGTGCATGAAAGGAATTTTCAAAAATACGAATGTTAATTGATTCATTACTAAACTTGATGTATGTATTTGCGGTGATACGTTGCGTAGGAAGTGTATTGTAATGATATTGATTTAATTTATTTTGAAACTTACTTTCGCATAAAAGATAGTTATCTCCTCCCAAAGTTGTGTGAGAACTGAATTGCCTTAAATACTGACATATAACCTGTTACTCCAGAGTTAATTTTTCCCATTTTTTAAAATGTGACAATGCCTAGGTCAATTTCATTAACTTCTTGTTGTATTTTATATTCCTTCGCAGAGCTATTGGCTTACTTGTAGACCACTGCAGTTTTTATATTCGTTCCAACTTATGAGGACATAGGTAAATATGAAATGTTATTACTAAACTTAATGCTTACCTGGGAAAAATGAATTAGATGGTATTTGAAGAGTTTGAGTGAAGTGGTGCCTGCCGGATTTCAGTTCCCGTCTAAGTCAAATGGACTACTCGGTTTCCAGCTGAACAGTTAAATTCATAAGGAAAAGTTTATGTTAAAGGTAAATTTCTGCTCTGAGCAAAATGGTTTGAGTCGTGATATATATCGGCGGAAGGTTTGTCGTAGGCACGGGATAACTGCATCCCAAAGCTTTTTCTTTCATGGTCCATATGTGCACACTTTTAAGTTGGTGCGCAGGCTTGCAGTGGACGTTTAAGGTGTATGGGAGGTCTTTTTCACCTGTCACCCGCAGCCTGTCCAACCGGCCAGTGAACTGACATTCTGACCTCTGGCAGTTCAAATTCATGGAGCAAACGCGGGGTGGAGCCATGATGAGGTTTTTCTCGTTTTTATTCCCTCCCTTTTGAATGCGACGGTCGTCTTGGGTATCAGGTAGAGACAAACGTCAGGGACGTTAAATAGAAAGGAATAGTTGGAGGAAAAGAGAAGAGAAAATTGGGAATGGTATTGCTGTCGACGATGCAATAAAATTGTCCACGTCGATTTTCTTAATAAATTCAAAAGCATGTGTGGTATATGAGGAAACCATGTGTCAATTGAAAAGGGAAGTTGGAGAGAGGAAAGCATTTTAATTATAGATCAATCCAAGTCGTCAATTTAAGTAAATGAATTTTGACTCCTTTCCATGCATTTTGGCCGTCAAAGCGAACATTGACAGGGAGAGTTAAACTCTTGTAAGCACATGCGTGCTTAGGGGATTTCAACTTTCTCTGTGGATGGACAACTGGCTCACATAAATGCATTCAAAGAATTACTTCCATTACTTTTATTGCTTTACTTTTATTGACAATATGGGTTAATCATTACACCAGACCCCCGATTTACGATGGGTTCACTTAACGTTGGAATTACTTTACGACCTGCATACTATTAGGGTTGTCATTTTTCTATCGTGAGGCCGCATCTGGAATATGCTGTTAGTGTATGGGATCCATATGAAGCGGGGTTGATATCGGAATTAGGTCGTGTGAAGCGAAGAGCAGCTAGGTTTGTAAAAAGATGGTACGATAAGTTTAGTACAGTGTCTGGTTGTTAGAAGAATTGGGATGGGAATCGCTATCACAGCGTAGATTATATTATAGGCTTAACCTCCGAACTAAATTTCAGGAAAAACATTTACCTGACGACGTAAAAAAACATGCTATCAACCCCCTCGTACTACGACACATTAGATCGCGCCAATAAAAGTAGAGAGATAGATTGCAGAACCGATAGGTATAAAATGTCATTTTTTCCGCGTACTATTCGGGACCATAACAGCTGTGATCGTCGTCATGAATAGTGCAAATATTGACATTAGCTAGACTAAATATTGTTCTTTATACTCTCTACGTTTTTTTATCTGCATGATGTAAATATTTATATTCTTATTTATGCGTGGTATTTTGAATATGTAGTAGTAGTCTCTGTATCCCTTGCATGCTTGAACGATTGACAATACAATGTTTCTTGGTTAGTAGATTTTTAATTGGCGCGTTGCATGTGTGGTACGCTGGTTTCAATATAGTTTCAGTGTTCTGCCGTATAATTCATCATGGAAGCACCCCCTGCCACACACCCTTTGGTAGTTTGCAGGGTATGACGTAGAAGTAGATGTATTGCGTGAGGATTTCAAATTTCAAAGTTTGACTATATGATACACCCATAATTTAATCACACATCTCTTAAACATTATAACCCTTATTTGTAAACGAACTACAGCTCATTTCGATAGCAACGTATTGATATTTATGTTACGTGGAAACCGATCCCGAGGCTGGTAAAATTCTGGTTCGCTTTACGACGGAATTCATTTTGCGAACGGTCCCGTGGAACGGAATAACATTGTAAGGCGAGAGTCCACTGAAACATTTAGTTGCAATTGTTCTCCTCTTCCCCCCTGCGGAATACCCATGAGGTGGTTTGCAGGGTAATATGAGGATGTAGATGTCTAGCAAAATAATTGTCTGCCTTGCATTAATAGCGAAGTCAGAAAAAGTTAGATGGCTTCCAAATGACCGAGGTTTCCACACGGTTTATTCGTCCTCGACCAGTTTCAGCAACTCATAGCCATTATCAAGAGGTTAAACAATGTTTCTGTTTTACCTCTTGATAATGGCGATGAGTCGCTAAAACCGGTCGAGAACGAATAAACCGTGTATTAAACTACTAAGTTTTATTTCTTTCCTTATTAGGTTTCGATTGCCTTGCAATCATTTTCAAGGTATTTTCATCATATTTCTAAATATTCGTGAATTGTTTTCTATAAAGTTATTTTTTATTTTCAAAAGAAAATATATACCTGTGTAATATATATTTCATAGCTTGTTATTTTCGAGAAAATGTATTTCATCCATTGTTTGAGATTCAATTTTATGGAATTATTATTGGTGATAAAATATATGATAGGGTTTTCAAATTGTTACATAAACTACCATTCAGTTTTATAAAATAATTAATCCATACGGTGTACTGAGCCAAGCTCGATTTCCTAATGCTATGCCTTATTTGAATCGATCATCAGAAAGAGATAGACAGGTCGTTATGAAGTTTGTCTGTACTTAGAACAAAACGAGTAAAATCTCTCATTTTAATTGCCAGAGCTAACATCGTTGCCTTGAGATTTTATGTCTTTTCTGCTTTTGGTACCTCACGAACCCTTTTATACATCACCATATCATTTAGCTTTGATAGACAAGTCGTTATTAAGTTGCTTAGTACTTTTAAGTGAGTAAATTCGTTTGGATTTTTAGCCATGGCTTATATTACTTGTGTAAATGCCCTGAGATTGTACATGCCTTTTGTGGCTGTTGTACCGCTTGATTCCTAATTTACTTGACCGTATCATTCACCTTGGATAAACAAGTTGTTATTGAAGTTTCTCAATACTTTGTACTATCTGATTAAATTCGTTTAGTTTAATCGCCATGGCCTATATTACGTCTTGCGTGTGAAGATGCTATGATATTTTATATGCCTTCTGCGCTTGTGGTATGCACCCACTGCATGAATCGTTTCGTATTTGACCCTTTCATTCAGCTTGAATGGAAAAGTTGTGCTGAAGTTGCTCAATACTTTGAACTTTCTGAGTAAGTTCTTCCGTGGCTAGTATTACATCTTGCGTGTGTAACTGTCTTGAGATTGTTTATCCCTTATGTGCTTGTGGTACCGCGCGAATACTTTTGCTCATGACTTTGGTAGAAAAGCTTTGATAAAAAACTCGTTAAGAAGTTACTCGATACTTTCTTCTTGCTGAAAAATTCATTTGGTATAATATCCATGGCCTCTATTACGTCTTGTGTCTGTAGATGCGTTGAGATTTTATATGACTTCTGTGAATGTGGCATTCGCCTGCTGCACGGATCCTTTTTTACATGACACTATTATTCAACTTGGATTGACCAGTTGTTATGAAGTTGCTAAATAATTTGAACAGTCCGAGTAAGTTCGTCTGGTATCACAGTTTATATAACGTTTTGCGCGTGTATGTCTTAAGATTGTAAATCCCTTCTGTGCCTGTGGTACTGCACGAATCCTTTTTTACACGCCCATAAAATTCAGCTTGGATTGACAAGTTGAGATGAAGTTGATTAGTACTTTCACCTTTCTCAGTAGGCTTGTCTGGTTTAATAGCCCTTGCTAATATTGCGTCTTGCGCGTGTATATTGCGTCTTGTACTTCATCTACACCTACATCTACGTAATACCCTGCAAGCCACCACGAGGGTGTGTGGCAGGGGGTGAAGATCACCAAACATGCACTATTGACATGGAACTAGGATATTTATATGACACATGCTAGAAAATAGGGTCACATGGAGCTTGATGGTTAGTATCTATCTACATAATAAGGAAGGGATTATTGGTTGTAATTACATGCATCATGCACTACAGACTACTCTAACTATATTTCACCTACATATCCCTTTGCTACGCTGCCTATTGTTCTCTCTTATAGTACGCGGGAAAAATGACATTTTAAATCTATCTGTACGACAATCTATCTCTCTAATCTTGTTAAGATGATCAAACCTAGCATAATACGCAGGGGTTCTTAATATATATCTAACGTCATCTGTGAACAAAACGGTTTCCAATTTACTTAAAAGGTTTAACCTAAATTTTAACCTGTGTTCTGATAGTAATTCCCATCCGAGTTCTTCTATTAAACTCGTAACACATACATTTATCATAAGGGACTTTAACAAACCTAGCGGATCTCCTTTGCCCGCGCTCTAATTCTATTATCATACCTTCCTCGTACGTATCCCATATACTAGCAGCATATTATAAATGAGGCGTGACAAGTGTAAAATAGCTTCTTTCTCGTATTCTCTCATTGCATTTTCCTAGAACCCTTTTTACGAATCCTAATCTACGGTTTGCTACTCTTGTAATTTCCCTGATGTGTTTCCCCCATGACATGTCTTCAGTGATGGTGACGCCTAAGTATTTAATAGATTCTACGTTAAATGTTTTCTTTTCTTTGATTCAATAATTATTCCGGGGAAAGCCATTCTTTTTCCAAACGTTCATTATCGCGCATTTCTTTACAGTTAATTCTAGTTGCCAACTATCACACCAATCATCAATCGCATCTAAATCCTTAGCTAAACACTGACTGTCCTCTTCATTTCTAATTTCTTTATACACGACTGCATCATCGGCAAAAAGACGGAGCTTGCTATTTTTTACTACTGTATTCAAGTTCAAGCATTTCTTGAGATTGTACACCCTTCTTCGCTTGTGGTACTGAACGAATCCTTTTTTACATGACAATTACCCGTTCTTAACCCCCTATCCAGCAGATGGTGGAGGAATGACTAATTCCTGCCACACCTCCTTATGGGGTGGCCATTGGGGTATTATGTAGATGTAGAATGGAATTCGCACGCCTGCCTCCTTCCCCCCCTCCACATTTCCCGCCCCACCCCGGGGTCATCTGCAATGCGCTTTCCGTTGAAGGAAGGGGGGGGCGTGTGGTGTTGGTTGGAGGGAGGGTGGGGTGGGGAGTTTGAGGAGGGGAAGGAAGGGGGGGAGGGGTGGTTGGTTTGAGTGAGGGGAGGGGAAAGAAGAGAATTGCATTCTCTCCTCCTCACCCCCGCTCCCCCCATACACTTCCCCTCATTCGAGAGAAAGGCGTTTCCCCCGCTCCCGCCGTCTCTATCCCGACAGTTTTTTTTCTCTAAAGGCCACTGCACGCCCTCTATTGTTGTCAACAATGGGAATGAGTCCCCGGCCCGTCTCTCCCCCTCCGCTCGCCGCCGTCACCGCGCTACCTAACAACATCCCCATCTCCTACCCCATTCATCCTACCCCAACGCCCCCTTATCATCATACCCCTTCCCCTCACATCCCTTGTCTTCCTCCACCTTCCTGCCTTACCGTGGAAGTATGAAACTCTCTCTCTCTCTGTTCCGTGTACTAGAGCCCATACTGCTCCCTCCTCCCACTCGATCCCTTGTGTTTACAACCATTGTGGCGCTGTCTTGGCACATCTCCCAGCGCGCAGCTTATTGGTCGGGTCCCCCTTCCCCTCCCCCTCTCTCTCCCTCCCCCCCCTGCGGGGACTGACGTTTTAATGTGTTTGCGGATGTATTTGTTGTGTGTGTTCGCTGGGGTGCATAAAAAAGTTCCCAGAATAGGTCAGCATCGCGAAAGGTCCACGGAGGGGTGACGGGGTCGCCTCGGGAATGGGATATGGTCTTCCGAGCTATTAACGGAACAGTCGCGAAAGGCTGACCGACGAAACTCAAATGAGTGAATGATGAATAGCTTGCATGTTACTTGTCCTAATGCCGAGAAAGACTAAAGGATGTGTCTTGTCTTGCAAATTGCGTGAAGTTTCTGGTATAATATATAATAAAATATGCAAAATAATTACGGTTGAGAAATGAAATTTAACGGAGAAGAGGCGAATAACAATTAATGTCGTCCGCAGCTATCCAGAATTGACGTATATTTATGAGGGTGGCACACTACTAAGCTCATTATTCGTAAGAAAAAAAGAGGTGGGGAAACGTTGAGTAAAAATTCTGAAAATCACTGAGTTAAAAAGATCTTTCATTGTATGTGAATCGCGTGTAAAATCATCTGGAGAAAATTAATCATAAGTTACAGTAAGATAAGGAGTTACTCGTTCCCATTGCTTTGCATAATTCGAGATAAAGTCATAGGTATATTTATTAAATGGCTAGTTTCAGATTTAGATCGAATACAGTATAGGGCAGCAAAATTTGCTTCAAATTGTTACGATAACCATAGCAGTGTTACTAAATTGTTGGAGGAATCAGGGTGGGAACCTCTATCCGATCGAAGGGAAAAATATATATTAAATCTTTTAGGAAAGTATGATTTAGACTATTTTTTTCCGAATGTTCAATATATTTTCCTCGAGCCAAACTGTTATGGTGGAATCGATCACAGGCATAAGATTATGGAAATAGACCATGGAACCAATAGATTTTAAAAGTCATTTTTCCGCGTACAATAAGTGACCATAATGGTTGCGACACATCACTTGTAAGATACTAGGTTAAATAAGTTTTTGCACTAGTTATAAATATCTTTACATGATTATTAGCTACCAACATCGCTTGTAATCTCCGGTATGATATACTCTTGCATAATTTAGTACCTTGTAGTGCTATTTACCTGTCGCATAATTAATACTAACCATTAGTTGTATCTTGAGTAGTGTACTGCATGGTAGCATGTTCTTCTACGTATCACTCTCCTAGTTTAGGGTCTTACTGCGCACTGATGTCCTGACTGCTTTTGGCCTGCGCCTGGCATCTGGGGGAACGTTCTGATTAGAACTGGGATGAGCTCTGCTTGCCTGGAGTGGAATCACCCGTGCCGCACACCCTAGTGAAGGCTTGCACGGTGTTTCGTGGATGTAGATGTAAATCAGTGGGTTGATGCTGGTGTCAGCTGTCCTGTTGACACCGTCTTCATCACTAGGGAGTAAGGAATCATATGCGACAGGACCAACGCGGAGATGAAGAAAGAAATCATGTAAGTAGATAAGGCACTTCACGTGAAAAAAATCTTTAGAAGAGTCTCTGTTTTTCGATAAAACTGATACGTTATTGGCACACTCATGAAGGAATGAACGTGGTTGGCTTGAATGAGAACTTAGTGGAGGGCTCCGGTTAATCAACCTCAGAATCGATAGTTTCCATTTGGATCTCCAGGATCGAGGCATCCTCGATATATTAATCAGGATAATCTTTTCTTAAAATGCTAATCAATTAATTGTTATCTCTACCTTACTTCTTTCTACTTTTTGTAGCAAAACGTATCGTGTTAACCCCGTGATTTACATCCAAGCCATATGATAACGGAAGAAGTGCTGACTTTTTAAAACGCACATTTAGTTTATAACATTGCAATGCTATGGGTTGTTAGTCAGATACAGGTACTATCACAGAAAGGTTTATCAGAATGACCGAGACTTTCGTGTCTAACTTTTCACGTACATGCAACTTAGTGAACCACTGCGGAGGCATGTGGTAGGGGATATGTCGCTACGTAAGAAAAGCCCTTAATTTTCTTTACAAAGTATTCAACTTTGGACTTGCCATGTTTATGGGCTAATGAAATAGTTTTATTCAAAAGAATGTGAACTTCAAACTTGAGTGGTATGGTAGAACACCGACATTACATTAAAACCCGCGTACCACACATGCAAAGCGCCAATTAAAAATCTAATACCCAAGAAACATTCTATCGTCAATCGTTCCGACATGCAAGGGATACAAAGAGTACTACTACAGACTCTAAATATCATGCATAAATAAGAACATCAATATTTACATCATGCATAAATAAGAGAGTAGAGAATATAATGAGAAAGATTAACTGCCTGCCTATTGTCAATACTCGAACTATTCATGACGACGATCACAGCTGTTATGGTCCCGAATGGTACGCGGAAAAAATGACATTTTTTACCTATCGGTTCTACAATCTAGCTCTCTAATTTTATTGGCGCGATCTAATCTGCCGTAGTACGAAGGGGTTACTAGTATGTTTTTTACGTCGTCAGAGAAATGATTTTCCTGAAATTTATTTAGGAGGTTAAGCCTATAATTTAATCTACGCTGTGATAGCGATTCCCATCCTAATTCTTCTAACAGTTCAGACATACTAGCCAACTTATCGTATCATCGTTTCACAAACCTAGCTCCTCTTCGCTGTACGCGATCTAACTCTGATATCAACCCCGTTTCGTATTGATCCCATACACTAACAGCATATTCCAGAGGAGGCCTAACGATTGAAAAATAACAACGTTCTTTCACTTTCTCATCACATTTTCCGAATACTCTCTTGATAAAGCCTAGCTTCCTATATGCTTGACCGCATATTTCCCTAATATGTTTTCTCCAAGATAGGTCGTGAGTAATTGTGACCCTTAAGTACTTAACAGACTCGGCGTGAATAATCTCCGTATTTTTAATTCTGTAAGCCCTACCTGGCCTATTTTTCTTTTTCCAAAAGCTGACTGCTACGCACTTTTTTATGTTTAGTTCCATCTGCCACTTTTCGCACCAAGAATGAATAGCAAGTAGGTTGATTGTTAACGAGTCGCTATCTTCGGAATTGATAATATCCCTATACACAACCGCGTCGTCTGCGAAGAGTCTAAGCTTACTTTTAACGAAGTTGCTAATATCATTTATGTACAAGAGAAATAAAAGTGGACCAATTACACTTCCCTGAGGAACACCCGATGTAACGCTAACTGTGTTTGACATGATATCGTCTATGACAACCCTTTGTTCCCGCCCATGTAAGAATTGATTAATTCAACTAATAATGTTTTTATCTATTCAATATGCTTCTAGGTTTGAGATCAACTTAACGTGAGATACCTTATTGAAAGCTTTCTTAAAATCGAGGAATATCGCGTCAACTTGAACATTATTTTCACCCGAGAGCAAGATGTCATGAACGAAGAGGGCCAATTGGGTTTCGCAAGATCTACCCTTTCGAAATCCGTGTTGGTTATTTATTAATAACTCCTCCCTATCTAAGTGACTCATGATTGAGCTTACGATTATGTGTTCAAATGCCTTACAGGGAATGGATGTGAGAGAAATAGGCCTATAGTTACTAGGGTCTTCCCTGTCGCCGCTTTTGAATATAGGTGTGACATTTGCTACTCTCCAGTCCTTAGGCACTACGTGATCTACTAAAGAATTGGTAAATATTAATTCTAAGTAAGGCGCTATGTCTGATGCCAATTTTTTATATACGCGAGCAGGTATTTGATCTGGCCCGGGGGATTTGTTGGGGTTGATATTTTTTAGCTGATGTTCTATGCCGCGACAATTTATAATAATTTCAGGCATACATGTTTGGGAACGAACTGGCTGCGGATCGAAAAGATGTGGTGTATAAGTACTGAAAATGCTTTTGAAGAATGATTTTAACGAATTGGCTTTTTGTAGACTGTTGGTTTGCTTTTCCCCTTTGATATTCTTAAGCGTGTGTACTGTTGATTTATTTCCTTGAGTGTCCCTAACATACGACCAAAATGCCTTGGGATTATCGTTCAATTGTTCTCCCAGTAATTTACGAACGAGAAAGTTCATGATATGGCGGGTGAGGAAAGGAAAATTCTGGGTGAGATTAGGAAGAGGCAAAATGGTTGGTTGGAGGAGGTACGAAGCGGTTGAGAATTTCTTGAGGCTGTGATCGAGGAAAGGAGGTGAGGCAAGAGAAGAGGGGGATCTACATCAACGAAATACACTTGTCAGGCCTCATTTAGAATATTCCGCTAGTATATGAGGTACGTACGAGGAAGGTATGATAAAAGAATTAGAGCGTGTGCAAAGTAGATCCGCTAGGTTTGTTAAAGGCCGTTATGATAATTGTACAATGAAGGAATAATGAGAAACATATAAGAGTGGATTAAAAGTGAATAGTAAGCTCTACTCAGCCATCCAATTTGCAGTCATTATAGCACATTCTGCAAACTGTGGCAATGAGCTGCATAATATATTACCGGTTACGAATCAAATTTCTTAAAATCAGTGGGACGTGAAAGTTAATGGGAACAATACCAAAATTATGAAATGCAACAGAGATGGACTACAGGAAGCCAAGGTAGTATGTCGGAAAGGAGAAAAACTTTTACTAAAACTCACTAATTTTAGATGTATTGTTAGCTGCCTGAGATTTGATGGAAGATGCACAGCGGGTGTGGCAAGCAGGGTAGAAAAAGAACAACAAGCCCTTATTAAGAAGAAAATTCTCTGTAAATAAAAAATCGTCTCACTACACACCCGTCAAGAATAAATTAAGAGCTGCGTACGCATGCACACACTGTGTACAAGAGCTCTGAAACATGGACTTGAAGAGAAGTGGAAAAGAAATAGGTGGAAGCTTTTGAATTGCAGTGCTGAACAAGACTACTAAAAGTACTACTAGGATAAAGAGAGTTACCAACATGTAGGTTTCTGGAAAGAGTTGGGGGAAAACGTACATAGGTTAGTACAATCTCAAAGAGAAGGGATACATCTACATCTACGTCATACTCTGCAAGCCACCCAAAGGGTGTTTGGCAGAGGGTGCTTCCACAACAGGCATGCATGAAGGATACGGTAGAACACCGAAATTACTTTGAAACCAGCGTACCACACATGCATTGCGCCAATTAAAAATCTACTAACCAAGAAACATTCTATATTTAATCATTTAAACATGCAAGGGATACAAAACTACTACTACAGATTCAAAATATCATGCATAAATAAGAACATCAACATTTACATCGTGCATAAACAAGAACATAGAGAATATATGGAGAAAGATTTACAAACTAGCTAATCTCATTATTCGCGCTATTAATGACTACGATCACAGCTATTATGGTCCCGAATGGCACGCGGAATAAGTGGCATTTTATACCTATAGGTTCTACAATCTATCTCTCTAATTTTATTGGTGCGATCTAATGTGTCGTAGTACGAGGGGGTTAATAGCATGTTTTTTTTACGTCGTCAGAGAAATGATTTTCCTGAAATTTATTTAGGAGGTTAAGCCTATAATTTAATCTACGCTGTGATAGCGATTCCCATCCCAATTCTTCTAACAATCCAGACACACTAGCAAACTTATCGTATCATCGTTTCACAAACCTAGCTCCTCTTCGCTGCACGCGATCTAATTCTGATATCAATCCCGCTTCATATGGATCCCATACTCTAACAGCATATTACAGATAAGGCCTAACGATTGAAAAATAACAACTGTCTTTCTCGGATAGATGGATTTGACATTTGTTACGGCATTTGTGTTGGATCACCTTGATGGAAGAAATGGTAGAAGGAGGAGCTGGAAGAGGAAGACCGTGACAGGACTACCTGAATGAGTTTATGGTAGGGATTAGATACTCTGAAATCAAGAGACTAGATTTGGAAAGAGGGCTGAGGAAAAGAAGAAAACATGAGGGTTGAGGAGAAAAGAAGATGGTTCGTGGAAAGAAATGACATTTCAAATATGTCTGCACAGTTGTCTATTTCCTTTATGTTATGTCTGTGATCAATTTTACCATAATTAGTTTGCCCTAGCTAAATATGCTGAACGTCTGGCAAAAATAGTCTTTTTCAAACATGTGCCATAGATTTAACTCCTATTATTCTCTTTGATCACTAAGAGATTCACTCTCAAATCGCTTTCACAATACGGTAGCACTGCTAATTTTTTCGTGACTACTTTTCGAAAATCTTGCTGCTCTCCACTGTATTCAATCTATTTCTAGGGCCACTCCTACGTCGTAAAAGTCCTACAGGCTGGTGGCGTACTACAAGTGAGGTCTAACAAGAGAAAGATACCATCGCTCTTTAACTTTCTTGTCACATTTTCCTGGTATTTTTCAATAATTCCCAATTTACGATTGGCCTGTCCAGAAGTTTCCCGTATTTGTCTCTCCCGTGGCAGGTCCTAAGTATGTCTCAAACCTAAATATTTACCCTACTCTACATTTGATAATTCTTCTTCTTTAATTGTGAATGTTTCGTTGAACGAATTATTCTTCTTCCAAATATTTATAACATTGCCCTTTTTGAAATTAAATTCCTTATTAAAATAGTTAATTCCTTATTAAATATTTCCTTGTTAAATTGAATAATTGGATTCCGTATTAAATATTTCCTTATTAAATTCCTTATATTAAATTCCCTACAAAATTAAAAAAAAGTATTTAGATATTCGTTTATAACAAAGTGGAAGATATAGCGTGGAATTATAAATTGGAATTTTGGGAAATCTCTAAGGTAATTAACTAAGGCCAACTGCTATTGTTGCGTGGTACTTAGTCGCCCACAATGACACAAAAATAAACTCCTTTTTTGCCATCTGTATAGTTATGTCATAGTTACATCTAGGGAGCGAGTTCTATCATTAGTCTTTGTGAATTATTTCCTATTGAAAGATGATAGTACTAGGTGGTCCTTGTTATCTCTCCTGTCTTCGCTGGCGTTGCGTTTGAATAATTGCTCGAATTATGCTGTCTTATTTTCTTAGTATTATCTCCCTGAGAGTTTCCATGAAGATAGCCGTTGTTTCTAATGAATTGATTGTACCACAGACGAAATGCGTGTCGAGCCATCAGTAAGGAAACATGGAAGAGATATCTTCTTTTTTCTATGGGTATGCATTGTTTTCGCCATATCAGGCCTGATTTAATAAAAAATGTGGGCTGCAGAACAAGGCAATATTTTGGTGTACAAAGCCGTGTTCTTGCATATAGTATGGCACTACTATTTCACCCATATGAAGGTGGAATCGGAAAGTACGTAATCCCGCTGTAAACTTCCCTTCCCTATTCTGAAAACTTCCCTTATCTCATATTGATCAGAAAATTTTCCCTTACATGATTGGTTTGTTGACTAAATATTGAAAACATTGTGTTCATGAAACGCGAAGAATGCTGTTATGTAATTTATGTTCCTTTTAAGTTATCTTTGTATTCGTGTCAATTTGTAATTTTTAGCTCGCATCTAAATCTCATGTTATTAATAGCTTCTAAAGGAGTATTCACTCTACATCATCGCTATGATTTTCGCCTCTATTCATTAGCTTTAGAACTACCTCACTGAAGTCATACATAGATAGAACAATCACTCAGCAACCATGAACTAATTTTCAAAGAAAGTTCAAAAAAATGTGTATGAACACTCGTGTATTTTTTCTTTATCACGAGGGCTTTCTCGCCAGAAATTCTTTTCTATTCCTTACTTTTTAGCTTTTCTTGCCTGGCTTGTATTTTGAGTATTAGAGAAATATCGTCGGCTCCGGTGGCGGCGGGGTAAAGTCCTCGCCTGCTAACCCGAGGGTCGCGGGTTCGAGTCCCGCCTGGGTAGAATATTATCTGCCCAGGACATGGGTGTCTATATCTCGTCCGTTGTTACTGTTGTTCACCCGACGTAAAATGGCCTAATTGTGCTGTATTCGAGGCAGTGAAAATAAATGAAATAAATAAAATTAAATAAATGGTATAGAGTCACAACTCTTGATCAGTGCATATTTCTCTTTTCATTTGGGGAACAAGTTAACGGCAGAAGTTTTAGCCGCTGCACTTTTTTTCTTCCAGAAAGAAAGGAAATGCATCTCTTGAACTGTAAGAGTAACTAAAGCGAGGAGAGAGAGAAAAAAGAAGAACAGACGGATTCGATGAGTTATTATCGCCAACGGACGGACACCCTGCATCGCCCCTTTTTCTTCCCTCAACTTCGCTTTTCATCCAACGAGAATTTATCGATTCTGACGAATGCACGGAAGTAATTTCTCCGCCGCCCGAAGACGGCAGACCCCGTCTTAGGAGTTTAAAGGGAACGGGGAGTTGGGCACGAATGCCCCTGGCGGTGTAATACCCTTTATGGGTTCGGTTTTGTTCCGGTGTCAAAATTTGGAACTTGGAATTAAAGTTATACTCGATTTACGACTGCCGCAAAAAGCATAAATTGGCGGACGTCACCCGTGTCGCGCCTGTAAATTTACCCTCTGCAGGTGCACCGCTGTAGTTTGCCTGCGTATTTCCTCTCCTGGCCCGTCGCCAACTGCGGTGCTGACACGTCTTTTTGCTCTAGCCCACTACGGGGGACTAATACGTATGTTAGTACTTTGAAACGACCCCGGTGATATTGGATGCGTTGTCAGAGGGAATAAAAAAAGACGCCGCTCTAAAGTGTTGGGAGATATATCACGTGATCGTTTTTAAATGCAGTCTTACGATGTGGTCCTTGGAATTTATCGTCGAAAGCCCTTTCAAGATACTTTTCGGAGCTATTTCGTGGGTTCCCTGTTTGATTTGTGCACCTACCATATTTTGTAGTTTTTCATTAGTGCTCTATCGCTGTCTGAAACGATGACATGAACGCAATCGTTTACCTAACCTAGCCTGTTTATTAGCATGTGAACCATAGCACATCCAAGTTCGGATGTGCTCTACTTTAATATCTCCAAAATATATGCTGAGACTCACTCAATCAATGGCCAACCCACGTTGGTTAAAAATACGAGAGGTAATATCAACTCACACAAATTGAAACCCGACAAGCTCGTGGAATTGACGAACATTCATCAACGAAGACAGTTCGTTTACCCGACTTCCTCGGATTTCACCTTTGACTCAAGGGATTTTGATGGCCATAATTTGGCGTGAGTTGTATTGTAGGAATTTGAATACTTCCCACTTCAGATCATCATTTCTGATTGGATATTAAAACAAAGTTTTCCCATTTTTCCTGCCAACCACAGCCTTTAAAAATCATCTTCCATAATTAATGCCTAATCCCTTTCTCACGTTGGGTAATTCTTTCCCTCTCATTATTTAGTTCTGCTCTCTTTTTTCTCTTCAAAATTATATCACACTTACATAAATCCTCAGTCCATCTCTTCCTCTCGTAGAATTTCCTCCGATTAATTCCTTTCTCTATCAGCAATTTAAAAAAAAACTCCCAATTTTTTTCCTCTCCGCCCGCCATATATAATTGGATCATCTTCATGTAGTGTCGAAAGCCTCCTATCCTTCTGTAAAATTTTTTGCGGCATGAAAGTTATGTACCATTTGTAAAATGTCTCCTTAACCTTTTGCCTATATATTTTGTCGAATTGATTTTCATTCTATAACATCCCCGTCCGTGCCAAGTGCAAATAAGTCCATTCTTCTTTTTCCATTATAAACATTGGGACTTACCAGATGAGAATTCAGTCTCGTGCTGCTGAAAAATATTTTAATTTTTGCGAGTTTTTTTTATTTTATCCTTCGTTTTCTAGAGTAAAACTTTCATCCTCGTTCTAACTTACAATAAATATTCCCGGAAGTTTAGCCAAATTAAGTTTTTAAACGACATTTTTCCATTTTAGAGGATGTTGCGGAATCGTTGCCTCAGTGTTGAATTCTACGCGTGGCTGATGACGTCGCTCGCTTCGCCCTCCTCTTGAGTCACCTATCTCGCTTCACATAGCCGTGATATCGGAGTGTTGTTGGTAATTATAATTTTATATTCTTCATCCAGAAAATACCATGAGCGAATACAAATGCTACGTTCGTGGAGGAAATGCATTAAAAAGTCTCTCTATTTTCCCATCTTGTAAAAATTATGAGCTCTCGACCCCAAGGGACTCGCGGGGAGGGGGATTGTACGACTCGAGTTTTTACATCCGGGACCCTCTTCCTTAATTTATGCCCTCGTATCGCATTAATAGATGATTTTTAGAATTGCCGAGCGGTTACGACTTTTTTGCGGGAAATCTGACCTTGCTAACTTTTTTATACCCGTAGTTAATATTCTGAGCGTGCTGCAAAACTCTCTTTGAGTTTCGTGTTCCGGGTGAAATTCCCTCAACTTTTCACATCAGTGCCACCGTTCGGTCGCACTGCGCTGGATCTATTTTACTTCATTCTGTGAATGACTGCTTAATTAAGCATTCGGTTGAAGTTTTTGAACTTTGATTGCTCCATTTACTTTGTGCTCTTTTGAGTTTAGTGGTGATGATTTGCGGCCTCTTTCCTATAGGGATTTACTTCTTGGGAGTGAATGATAAATTTTTCTGCCATTAGATATGATTTTGCGAAAATATAATTACGGTCATTGTGGATGTATTGTTGGGCGATTCTGAAGTTTATGTATAAGGACTTCACTGTGCCAAATTATATTTCCTATCTATGTGAACTTTTCGGGCCTATTTTTTCGGAGATTTAATGTTTCCTTATGAATTATTTTACTACTTCTGTCTTAAATTTTAGCAAAATGACTTTTTGTGTTATTTTTATCTGGCGGGTATGTCAGGATAGACATAAGAGTAGACTAAACGCCGTGGGCATGAGGTATCTGAGGAGTGTTTGCGGCAAAAGTAGGATGGATAGGGTCAGGAATGAGTGGGTAATAAATGAATGTGGGTTAGATGCTCCAGTAATGGACATATATGATAGGAGAGTGCTTCGTTGGTTTTGCCATGTTGAGGGAAAGGATGACAGTCGAATACCTAAACAGATCAATAAGAGTGAAATGAATGGTGCGAGAGGTAGAGGTAGGCCGAGAAAGCTGTGGTTGAATGTGGTTGAGGAAATTCTTAGGAGGAGGAATATTAGGAGTCTTAAAGACAGGAGGGCATGTCTGAAGCAGTGTATAGGGGTAAATGAGGCAAAAGAGGTTTGCAAGTATAGGTCAGTATGGAGGAAATTATTGAAGGAGAGTTCGGTGTACAAATATGTATTTATGAGTGAAACTTTGTGAATGTGCCTATCCCGGAAGGGAACGGTGCCCAGATCGGAAAAAGCTGGCCAAAAATCAAATTTTCAACTTTTTTGTAGATCTTTTCGACAGTTTTTTTTATTGTTTCCCCTTTATGTCTTCTATAAGTTGCATGCCTAAGTGGCTTCACTCTGCTCTCTGTTAAGCGACAGAAATCAGTCAAAAGTCAGAGAAAAAGGGCAGTCAGGGACGATGCCACTAGGTAGGAAAATATGCATCACTGGGGTAAAGCTTCGGGTAATTGATTATGATTTTAAAGTATATTCCGCTGTTTAATACATTCTTATCAAATAAGAAATTTTATTTTTATGATTACATTTACTCCGTTTGGCACATTAACATTGGCCTTTAACTTTTATTGTATTTTTTGCATAAGTTACATATAAAGTGTGAAAAATGTTTTCCATCGACACTTCTCGACACAAAGATTTTTACGCTGTTAGAAAGTGTCAAGATCGTACATAAGGAAACGAAAGAAAAATCCTGCGGATATCTGCTCTTTGGCGACTTCAGGCCATTTATCTGTCGCACGGCACGCTTCACCACCTCAACCTTCCACCCGAGCGCGGGGTCCACATTGGAAGACAATCCCTATTTAGGAGAGCATTAATTAATAAATCGTATTTGTTACTTCATTTAAGGCATAACATGATGCCTTCATTACATTTTGACATCATACACACTTATTCATTTGCTTTGTTAGTTTCCTAACCGCGCGACTGCTTGCCTATTCCAAATGATTTTTTTGCTTTGAGGCAATATTAAAGTATTGTTTATTTCAAGCATTGGCAAGAATTTTTTGTTGCTGTATAGCTTGAGAAAATAATACATGCTAACAAAATAAAGAAGAAACTTAAAATTTATAAACAGTTTAACTGGAGTGTGGCGCTCGCGTCAAACTGCATTGGGGCTTACCACCGACGACATTCAGTGTGCGGCGTAACGAAGGGAAGAGTTTAAGTGAAGGGAAAACTTGACGAGTGTTATGGAGAGTTATGTTACGTCACTCGTCTTGAGCTGCATGATGAAGCGAAAGTAGAAAATAAAACAAATGTTTGAGTTAACATTACGGAAGAAATATATTTCCGAGTATTTGATAAGAAAATTCAGAACGGCCGGAGACGAGGAAGTCAAAAGTATTGTAAACATATCATTTTAGAAGAATTAATTTAATCGATATTTCCAAACATTGCATTTAACAAATGATGTGGTACGAAGTCACTCGCGCGGGTGCATATACACCAGGGTTGAAATTCGCTATGAAAAAATCATCTAGTTCGCATAAACCCCCCTCGAAATTCGCCTTGAAGGTAGATGGCTTGGTGGTGTAACTGACTGACGCACCTGACCGGCAATTGGGAGATTCGGGTTTGAATCCCGGTCAAGTCAAATGATTTTTTTCATAGCGAATTTCAACCCTGGTGGATATCGATATTAATGGAAATGAAGCCAAAGCTTTCAACGGTACAGGGTTTTCCGAAGAAAACAAAGTAAGTCGCTAAAGTCAGAAGTTTTACTCCCACCTAAGGAGCACAAGTCATCCACCTTCTATTTAGGTAAGTCGCATGCTATTTTTAACAGTCGTAAACCCGGAATTAGAATACAGTCTAAACCGACTTTATCAGGTATAAAAATCTTCGATCATTCTATTTGCCTCCCCGGACGAGTCATCTCGTGATCAATCATCCAATCTATTTGGGAGTTACAGCGAAAGATTTTAACGAAGGAAAACTGAAAAGTCAATGATTTATACCTAGGCTGCTGAACTATCCTTTGCGGCATCGTTGCAATATCGACTCAATGTTGATGAGACTACTGAGATATTAATAAAAGAGATCACAGCTACTTCAACTAGAGCAAAGGATGTGCTGAATTAATTGAAGAAAATTGAGGAGAAGAAACGTGATTTCTCAACTTAAAAGACCCTTTCACTATTAGTTTCTGGCGATTTCACAAAAAATCAATGCTCACTTCCACGGAGAAGCGGTTTAAAATACGTGCCTTAGCTCTATCCAAGGTACGGGAGTGTGAAGTTTGCAACATATTCAACCTATCTAGAGAGAATTGTTGCCAGTGAAGAAAAGTCTGATGTGGATTTTCTGAACTACGTGTACACACCGCTTCCAGAATCATCAGAAGTGTATCAGTACAAGTGAATGAGCATATCAAAAGCTGTACCTACCCTTTTGCGCAAGCACGGATTGGATTGTGGAACGGGACGTTATTCAATTTGAACACTCTCTGAGATGAATTTTAGTGACGGAAGTAAGCACCAGATGAATAGAAAGAAAAGTATTATCCTAAACTTATTTAAATCTACTATGGACTTATGGTAGATATTCCAAATCAGAGCTGTAAAACTTCCAATGATGGAGATACTGCAAGAAGATATTTTGCGGAAAAGAATCTACAGAATTTACAGGTTCCCCTTTATTATTTGAGTTTAAAAATGTTTCTTTAGTGTATAAGACAATGATGGCAGCAAGCAAAATCTCATTGTGTGTTTTATAGCTATGGTTTTATGGGGAATGGTTTTGATACCAATATTAAATTTTGTAGGGACCGATGACGATTTGATTTCCGGGTTTTTGGTCTCTCTGAAGACCACAACCTGCGGCCATACCATACCTTGCATTAGTTATCTACTGCAAAGTACATTGGAGATTTATATTTAACTCTGTGTTTGGTACTATTCTTTCCGCGGTAAACAAGGTTATCATACTCGTATGTATATGGTGCGGCTATGGCTAAGGAATATATTCTTCCGATCCGCCAACTTGTGGAGAAGGTGCTGCAAGCGAGAAATAAGGACATGCGCAAATATGAGAAAATAGACACCTGAAAAATGTAACTATCGGCAATTAATGAATAACTGATTAAAATATAAATGTTGAAATCCATTACTATCATTTCAACAGTAAACCTTCCACCGAAAAAAGAAATTAAACACTTGACCCCATTTATCCAAAGCCTTCTGATTTTCTCAAACTGAGGGTCACTTTCATCATCGCTCAAAGAAGACGAAACTGAGGAGGAAACATCCATGTTTTCCGATTCTGACTATTTCGTGATTCTAGTTCCGTGACTTAGTTTTTCCATGTAATTTCCTTAAGTAGTAGTCGTTTTATTCTAAGATATTACATATGGAGTAGATATGGAATACTTGTATTATTGCTGTAATTATTTTATAGTTTTCACACGTTTTGCCATCTGGCTATTCCCAATGTATCACATCAAAACTTGGATTTATAATATAGATACGGTTGAACTAATGTCAAAAAAAGAACAAAGTAGGTAAATTATACTTGGGATTGACGTTTTGAGCACCTTAACGCAGCTTCTGATTTTTCAGCAGCCTTTCCCGATTTCGGCCCACTGTGCGGCATGATTGGTATGTATGTATGTTTTTCTGGCATAATATTGGATTGTATTTTGGAGAAGAAGGGGTTTAGTGGTAGGGAGTTAAGATTTAGGATTGCCTGAGCCAAGGAAGCATTCTGAAAGAGGAGGGAAAATATGAGGGTGGGCCGGAGTAGAGACGTAGAGAAAAGGCTGATGAAAACTCTAAATTAGAGCTTGGTGCTGTATGGGTCGGAGACTTGGTCATTGCGAAGGAAGGATATCCGTAGACTCGTTTTGCGAAGAGAAGTGTTTTGTCAGAAGCGTTTGAGAAGTGGATTTGGAGAGAGATAGAGGGAGTGAGCTGGTTGGCGAGAAGTACGAACGAGGAGGTATTGGATGTGGTTGAAAAGGAGTGGAAGCTGGTGGTGGAGATTTGGAAGTGACAGATGAGCTGTATGGAGGACGTATGTAGTGAAAGGAGAGGAAATAGTAAAGAGGGTAGTAGAGGGAAGAACGTTGGGGAAACGTGGAAGAGGGAGAAAGAGGATAAGAATTATGGACGAAATACAAAATGGGAGACGATGTAGAGATTTTACGAGGAATTTATTGGTAAATTTCTTTTGGTAGGGAATACGGAACGTTATGCCCGGAATTAGGACTTCTGGATAAGTGCTGTGCAAACATTTTCCAAACAGCTGGTAGAATACACAAATGAGATGAAATAAATGGACATTTTCCCAAATAATACATCGTGAATCACCTCCATTTTCTGAGAATCGCATCGAAATGAGTGATAAGGTTAGGTGGCCTAGCTATTTACTTCGAATGTTGTTATTAACGTAACACAATCAGATGAACTTCCTTTCGTCTGACTCCGACCATTCCAACTATCTGGCATGATTTGGCCTTCTCAGGAGCTTATATTAGTTATCTCTGGGGGACACACGCCAGCCTTACCACTTCTAGATTGTGATCTACGCAAAGAACCTTTACCATGATCGCGACCTGCGCCTGAGGAAACCTCGAGAATATTCAATATTTGTCATTTGAACCCACCTCTTCTAGCATGTTATCCCGATAATGATATCAATGGAAGCAATCTTGAGCCGTCGTTGATTTATATAACTTTGATTTGGCTAGAATGACGTTCGCTATCTCTTTGGTTATCCGCTATAAATAATTCGGCATCTTCCAAGAAAATATTTAAAATGATCGGTTAACAATCTCTGAATTATTTTTCCTCATTGAAATATCTTTTTATTTTTGAACCAATTGATTAGACTCTGATTCCTAGTGGGAAAGAGCTCTGTTATGATGGTTTGTATGAATGAACAGAGACAGGGATTTAATCTTTCTTTTCTGAGAATTCCCAATCCCCTCGGCTAAGTTTCTTTGGTAATACCGCTAAGCATGAAAAGCATTGATTCCTCTCCTGAGTGTCTTCGACTGTGTTATCACGATTCTCAATGCGACTCCACCTTTCGTACCCTCCTCTCCTAATCGATGTCCCCTTGGGATCAGGCGTCCCACATTTCACGGTTCTTCCTTTCTCTTTGATGCGGGTGCTCCCTTAAGACTCATGCTCCCTTATCCCCCCCCCCCAATGTACTAAATGCGTGGGTGCTTATAACGTATTCAGTGAACGCTTCCCAAGAGTTGTCTCCGTTCCATTGGTGCCAACTCACCCTCTCCGTCCTTTTTTCTCTTCCCTCTCTCTCACTCCAAATTGACTTCCTGTCTTCCCATTTCTCTTACTTCCCAACCTCCTTAAGGCCTTATTACTTCACCCTCACACACACAAACTCCCACACTCCCAACAAAGCCCGTTTCCATTTTGTTTCACGTCGCGGAGAGCACCCAAGATCCCTCGATCCTTCCCTCCGAAGATGTAGGGCCCGAGGCAGCGGAGAGAAGAGAGGTGGGAGGACCGTCTACTCTTTCCTTTGAAACATTTCTTCGTCCGTTTTGCATGTCTAACCTCCCCACTCCCGCACCCCAACTTCTTCTTGCCTCCCCATTCCGCGTGTTCATGCACCTCGAGGAGTTTTTTTTAAACTGTTTTTTTTTTAACTTAGAAAATGCTCCAAAAACCCTCATTCCCGGCGATTATCGATTCCTCTCTTCCCGAGACGGATGAGCACCCTCTCTTGCTTGTTTTATCCCTCCTCCCCCTCTTCTCTGTCCCACCCCCCCCTCTCCCCATCTAGGCTTTTCATTCATCTTCACGTCATCCTCCGCGGACCATTCTTCAAATGCGGACGCAAACTCTCTCTCCTTCTCCAACTCCCTCTCTCTCTCTCTCTCTCTCTATTCTTTACTCCTTTGCGGCCGAGTCGGTAAGTCAGTCAGTTGTCTTCGTCCTCACCGGAGGCGTTTCGTCCCTCTCCTTGTCCTCTCCGGGATCCGTGTCTACTGTGTTTTTCTCTCCCTCCACCATTATCCAACCATTTCCCCGTTCTTCCTTTGTCCTATCCCTTCCCCCACACCGTCATCCTCTCCTTCCAGCGTCGGGGAATGAACCCGTGAACTCCGCTCCGATTTCTCGATTGTTGCCGTCCCCGAGAGAAGTGAGAGAGTCTCGGTTTGCCGGTTTGTACACTAAACACTCATTGAGGTAAATGAAGTGGACGCTGCCTATGCTTGTCAGTACTTGAAACATGACGATTAATATTAGGAGACATGTATGATTTAAAGTAATAGAAGGTAGCTAATGACGGAGACCTTGAGTAAGGGTGTGAAGAAGAGTCTAGTGAAGAGGTTGATAAGGAGCGTAGTGTTGTATGGTGCAGTAACGTGGACCCTCAGAAAGGAGGACGAGAATAGCCTGGAGGCGTTTGAGATGTGGGTTTGGAGAAGGATGGAGAAGGTGAGGTGGACGGACAGGAAGTCTAACGAGGAAGTGCTGGAGGTGGTGGGCCAGGTAAGGAAACTTCTTAATAAAATTCAAGATCCACAGAGTAGGTGGCTGGAGGATGTAATAATGGGCGATGAGTAACTCTAGAATGTGATTGATGTTGGGCCAGCGGGGAAGAGAAAGAAAGGTAATAGGTTTCATGGACGGGATGACGAAGGGTAGATCGTATGCAGAGGCGAAAAATGGTATAATAACGAGAAATAGGCCCCAGAGTTTGTAGAAAACCGGGAGGTTTCTCTAACATTCGGTAAAGCCTATCTTTACCAGTAGAACACTGAAAAAAATACCATTTCAGTATTCTCTCCGTTGATGGTAGGTTTTGCTGAAATTCAGAGAAAGTCTTTCCCATCGAAAAATGGTCATAAATAGTCAGTTTGCAACATTTCACAAATACGTTCTGCTATAATCGATCTACCGATGTAAGACAGATTGTGAAAATGCTTTTACGAATATGCAAATGCACTGAAGTGCTCAGACCGCAAACAGGCAAGGCGTACTGTTTGTATTTGGTAGCAGATAAGGCATTTTGGAGTTCAACTACGAAAGATTTAATCAACTAATGACACTACATATCGGAAAACCTGGGTAAAAATCTTATTGGCAACGGTTATGATTGTATGGTTCGAGAAGAAAATGTAATTTTAAACCTATATGTTATGTACTCTATAACCCAAATTTTATTCTGAAGATATAATCTATTGTAGTATGCTGGAGTGGAGGTGGGAAAGTAGGTGTTAATAGGAGGTAAAGAAGGGCGAAGGGTTTCTGAAGGTAATTAGAGCGAGATATCCCTTCACATGCGATGCACATCGCCTTAATATAATTTAGAAAATCTCATTTTCCAAATGAGGATGAAGTATCAGCTTACCATCGTACTTTCGTTAATTATTTTTCAACAAGTCAAAGCCATTCTACTTGGAAAATGGTACGCGTATGAACTCCAGAGAGCCTTGTTTAAAAAAATGAGGAATTTATATCGTATTGATCTTGTCAGCAATGTGACAGTGTGCAGTTTGTGTGATTTTTCAACTGCTTTTTAAAATCAACCAATTACTTGCTGACGTGATTTTTTACAGAACCACAAAATATCTTCATTTTGTTGGTGTTTTAGCGTACGACGTAACAAAGTGAGTTAAGTTTAAAGTATAGATGTAAATTTCGTTTATTATTGAACATATTGGTTATTTGAAACCAAGTATTTTCATAGTTAATGTTACAGTATTTAATTAATGCTTTTTACGTGTGCTAAAATTTCAAAATAAAATGACAAAGTGGTTTCTGCTAAGACCATGGAACATCTCGCTCTAAGTACCTTAAGTGGTAGTGACGGTCGGGGAGGTTTCTGGCCGACCGTCTCACGCCTCCTTTTCACTCTACCCGTGTGTACGTATCACTCAACTACGGGTTTACTATTAAAAATAACGATTTCGGGTTTTCTTTATTTGGTTTGGGAGATATCATTCCAAAAAATGATGTGAAAGAAAAATTTTACCCTTCTGGATTAGTGAGGAAACTTACCTGAACTTTGGCTGATTAAAACTCACTTCTCAGCCAGGTGTTTGAAAAGCGGAGACAGTGATATAACGGAGGGTGTTACGCTAACGGTGAAGAGAGGAAAGAGGATAGCCTTCATGTAAGGACTGGAGAGAGGAAAGTTTGTACTGATAATAAGTTATAAATTATCTAGGTACATAGGGGTCTGCGCCTGCCAAAAAAAATTACAGCCTCTCATTTAAACGTGATTTTTCTTATGAAACACCTTAATAACTAGTAATATAGGATTCTGGGTATGTTAAAATGTATGTTGAAGACAGTTTGAGACCCCTTGGACTCATTAGTAGACCCTCGAAGCTAATTGTACTTTTAACTCGCAATTTTAAAGGGACTGCAAGCTTTGGCAGATACTTTAGAAATGTAGTGCGGGATATTCGGAAAGAAGAAAAACCATAAGATAACAAAAGTAATGAGATTTTCTAGGACAGAGAAAGCGAAGCTGTCCGTTAAAGTTGGAGGACACAAACTCGAGCAAGTTGAACATTTTAATTACATAGTTAATACGCGGGAAGAAAATGGACATAGTAGCAAAGGCATGCGGAAGAGAATAACGGTAGCTAATGCGACGTTAGAAATGGGAGTTGATGACGGGGACCTTGGGTGTGGACCTGAAGGAGAGGCTGGTAAAGAGCTCAATATGAAGCATAGTGTTGTATGGAGCAGAAACGTGGACCCTCATAAAGGAGGACGAGAATAGCCTGTAGGTATTTGAGGTGTGGGTGTGAAGAAGGATGGAGAAGGTGAGGTGGACAGGCAGGAAGTCTATCGTGGAAGTGCTTGAGATGGTGGGCGAGGAGAGGAAACTTTTGAGTGAAATTCGAGATCGGCAGGATTGGTGGCTGGAGGATGTAATAAGGGGCGAGGAGTAACTCAGGAATGTGATTGGGGGATGAATGTTGGGCAAATGGGGAAGAGGAAGAGGAAGAGAATAAGTTTCATGGAGAGGATGAGGAAGGGTAGATCGTATGCTGAGGCGAAAAAGGATATACTAGAGACAGTTTGGCCCCTGAAAGTGTAGAAATCCGGTAAGAGATTCTTTGGCATTCAGCAATACCAATCTTAACCGGTAGAGAACTTAAAAGAAAAAAGGCCGTGGCTATGGCCTTCAATGGCTTTTCATGATGCCTCATCGCGGTCAGTGTGGAAACCGCCGATGTAATCACTCGGCGATGATGATGATGGGGGGTATCGATTATGATACATGCAGCTCATTATGCCTTTTTTTCGCAATTTCGACCGCATTGTTGCGTGATACACACCGATATATGTATTGATATCATGCGTTTCTCGAGCGACTCTCTTTCCGAAGCCAATGGAAGGGAAAAAAGTGACGGAGAGAGATGGAATTCTTTTCTCGCGGGCATCCCGCAATCTGCGTAATCGGCGAGAATGAATGCACAGCGTGAGTTGAGTATTAGAGAGAGAGGTTGAAGGGTGGGGGGGGTGTTCAAATTGGAGCCGTGAAGCATGGGGTGGGTTGAGTAGAAGAGGGTTGGGCGAGATAAGGGATTAATCGGAGGGAAAGGGACCTCCCTCCCTCTTCCCTTCTCTTCTCGTGTGCTTATATATAGCCGCGCGGAGGCGGAAAACGTTTGCCGAAGTTCCCTACTTTTTTTCGACCTCGCCGTCCACTAATTTTCTTCCGCTCGATGCTGATGGTATGCTACTTTCTTTTTCATTTCTCTTCTACATTTCCTCTCGCTAGCCCTTTCCCCTTCCTTCTTTCCGGCCGTCGCCCTCCCTGATTAAAGCAGCTGAACTCGTGTGCGCCCGCGGATATATTTCGCATGCTAATGCTGCCCCATAGCTCCGCAGTTCCGTCAGTCCACCTCCGCAATTGAGTCATTAATTCGAGTTTCTTTGAACAGTTTTTTTTCTTCTTCTTGATTGGAGCTGCAATTGGAGGCATTTTGAAATCAGTGTAAAAGGATTGCGTTACCTTAACTCTCGAACACCTTGTGATCTCGTGGGGAACACAGGTACAAAATAAAAGTGACACAGCATTAAAGAAGCTAGGATCTATACAGAGAATGATAGGAAATTCCTCAGATGAAAAATGTATGATGTAAAATAGAGGTGCTACTTCAATCTGGATAGGCTATACCACGAGTATCCCGCGATTAACTGGGACTGTGTGCAGAAAGATTTAACAAAAAATTAATATGGTTCGAAGGAAAGCTGCAGCTACTTCGTTGAAAACTGCTACGGAAAAAATATGTAGTGCTTCACAGCTTTAAGAGGGATTAGGGTAGTTTGAGCGAAATATCATTTTACCTATAAATCAATAAATTCGACCTCATTTGAAAGAAAAATATATCACCCTTCCATCGACACTAAAAATTTAACCCCTTACCACATTACTTTTCGTGATATTTGCCAGAAAATACCAGCCCTTTTATATGGGAATCGGTACGTGTATGCTCTCCAGAGAGACCTTATTTAACAAATGAGGAATTTATTACCACTAGATCTCGTCAAAAAATTCGTCTCGTGTGGTTTATGTGTTTTTTAAAAATATTTTTCAAAATTTAGCATTTTGTCACCGCAGTTAATTCTTCGGGATCACAATAAACCTTCCGTTTTGCAGTTTCAAGCGTAACGCGTGAAAAAAATGAGCCAAGTTAAAGACTTATTTAGAGATTTTCATTCGATTACTTACAATTTCTGTCATGTAAAACTATACTATTGCACCGTTAAGAATGCTATATTTAATTTGTGTGTCTAACAGCTGGTGAAATTAAAGCGTATGAGTCGAATATGGCCTCTATTATGATCAGGGTGCTATCTCGCTCGCACTGCCTTAAGTTGAGGGCCGCTAGAGACTTGGAAGCTACATGATAGGCTTAGTTTGAGATATATGTTCAGAACAGGTTTATTTCAAAGTAACACAGAGAGTATCATTTTGACATCATTTGTATGTCATCATAATTTGTAGATGATATAATATGGCACCATTAAATGCATTTTCCTTATTTTTGCAGGTTCATCAAAGTTCTCCGCAATTGAGTTATTGATTCGAGTTTGTGTGAGATCTTTTTCTTACTGAAGATGAGTGATATTATTGAAAGTTTTTCGGAATAAGTGAAAAAGAATTGCGACTATGCCAATTTACAGAATACAGTTTTCATCCTTAAAGAGTTCATGCACTCGTTTGTAATACAATAAAATGTTCCTTGTGAAGCCTTTACGTTAACTCTCAAACACGATGTGATACAGTATGGTACCAGCAAGCTCTTGTTCGGTGTAATTGTTTTCGCTGTTCAGTCTAAGTCCTCCTCCGTTGAGTCACTAATTTCACTTAGTGTGTAATACTATTCGTTTTTTAACTCCTGTGAATCGTTGCTATCTTTGGAAGTAAGCGTTTCCAATTTTTTCATAGCCAATGAATCTTAGTTTTAACTTTTAACATGATTTTGTCAGTGAAATACATCGCCTTTTGATTTTTAACTCATCTTAAGGTGGAAACGCTTTGTGTTTTTTATTTAAATCTAGTGGAAAAGAATTACTAATATAATAAACGGTTTTGGGCCTAAATGTTTGGAATTTCTTCATACTAACAAATTTTGACGAAGTTCCGGCAGATTTTTTGCTGCATGTAATTTTATTTTACACGACTATGCATAATAACATCAACACCTTATTTTTTTATTTATCTCAGAATTATTTGAAATGGCTGGCCTTAAATTAACAGCCTAAAACATGTTAATACTAAGTGGTAACTGTAAGAACTTATTTACCATCCTTTTTGTGATTTTTACCAATAATTCTACGAATGTATTTCGCGGCGAGGCATTCTCCACGTTTTCTCATGCTCGAAAAAAATACCCCATATCTCTGTAGTATGAAATCCAGCCTGTTACATCAAAAATATAAAAAAAGTAAACCTGGCTTTCATGATAGTAAATATGATTATGACTGATCATAGCCCTGTAATGATATTAGTGAAAGTAGTGAGATTAATGAAATATTGCATAGCATTCCTTGTTAATCAACGGAAAAAGAGGATAACGTATACCTTGTAAGCGACCAGTCTCGGCTGTAATTGGGACGTGTGTTGGCTAATTACTGAACTTTTTTTGGAGAAGAGCTGCTTTGGCGAAGAAGCCTTTTACGAAAAGGAGAGAACTAATGAAGGTCTGCCTAAGTAATAAAGTCGATATGAGTTCGTCTACATGTGAAATGCGGAACAATATGTTGCTGAATCGTGAAATCTGCGGAATCACGGTAGGTATAGGGTAGAGAAATTATAAATGTATATCTAGAGCTCGCAGGAAATTATGTTAACGTAATGGAATGAAAGATGAGCAGAATAGTGTTCGGGCGGCAGACGGCTTGATGAAGAAGCGTGATCAGCGGATGAAAATCGAATAAGGCAGAAGTTTCTCCACGGAATATCATTGGTGGTTATGGGCGGGACGTGATGATTTATAGTCATATGATAATGAAAGATAGTAATTTTGTAATTTCACAAATTATTTTATTTAAATACGGCCCGGATTTTGAGGTTCCACGTCATCTTCAGGGCAAATTTTCTATTACTCATTGTTTTCTCTTGACTGAAACTATATCGAAGGGTGTATAGAAAGTTCTATTGTAGGTTATTGTCTAAAATTTGATAATGGCACAGAGTGATTATGGCTATATGAATTTTAGTTGGTTTGATACGTTGCCGAAGTTATATCAGGGTCAACGATTATTATAAATTATATTGGTTGCTAATTGTAACAAAAGGAAAATTTGTGTGAATTTTTAAATGTATTTTGCTAGGGAGGATCTACTTGGGGAAAATACAATAAATTATGTCAGTTTAGCGGTTGGAGTTATTGGAGCGCGCAAGGCTGTTAACCACTCAACGATTGTAGTCTGTGGGAAAAGGTAGGGTATGAATACCATTATTAAATGGTGAAATGTACTTAAAAACATCATTGCTCCGAGTGTGTAAAACTGCTATTCAGTTTGATCGTAACTAGTTATCACATAAGAAAAGTATTGGGATCGTAATAGTCCAGCAAAAGAAGGCGTGCTACCATGGCAGTAGCCTGCTTGCAGCTGGTAACGCGGCACTGGAAGCAAATAAGTTAGCATTGTAGTAAAACATTTGTTTGGAACATGCTCTCGTATGGCAGTGAAGCCTGGAGAGCAGCAGATGTAAAGCAGAAGAGATTGAAAGAATTGGAGATGAGGTCGTATCAAAGAAAGATGAAGGTATAATGGGCGGGGAGGATCATAAGCTAAAATCCACGTAGAGTTGGAGAGATAAAAAGTACAATGAAAAATCTAAAAAGAAAAGAAAAAACTTATCGTGCTCATTTTGCGGTATAGAAGCCAATTTAGGAAAGGATAATGGAAAGGATGAATGAATGAGAAAATTTTCATTAGGAGACCTAAAATGGAATAAATAAACTAATGAAGGATGTCAAATTGAAGAACTACAGACGAATGAAACGATTGGCTGAGAGGAAAGCGGAGTAGTGAATATATTAGTTCTGTTTGGACCAACAAAGGATGCTTTCCTAAACATGATTTTAACCTTCCTCCTGACACCCCCACCACCTTGAGTTGGGAATATATGTTACTAGAAATGGGGAAAAAGTGTTGCACCTGATGATGACTGCTAGTCAGTTGAAGCATGTTTTAAGACTTGAAAATTAAGTATACAGTACGATATCTAATGTGTATCATTTAAAATGCTGTTCTACAACATTTCGCCTTTAAAAGTTGAATTTAATCGTTGAGAGTGACGCCGTGCAATAATATGATGTCCTGCATGTGGTGAGAGGATAAATTTCCTGTGAGGTCGTCTTCACGCCAAATACTCTGAGCATTGCTGGGAGTTTGCTACGTAGGATAATCTGGCCAAGTGGAACTACTTCTTGAGCAGATGAGTGTAAAGTCATCGTTGCTGATTTTGCATTTGCACTTTCCTTATCCATGAGTATTCCCCCTGTAGATCGGTTGATTTTATGACAGTCATGGCGAAAAGATTTCTTAGTAAATTCCACTCTTTTCATTGTGAAGAAAAAGATTTTTTTCGTCATGCCTGAAAAATCAAATTCGTCCTGTCTTTTGCGTGTGGAATTCCTAAGAAATTTTTTCATCATGTCTACAATTCTATTTATCCGCGTCACTTAGTCCTTTTAGTTGAATATTAACTACCCCACGGTGTTTTGGGTGTAAAGAGAAACACTGAACTTATTCTGGGGAAGGGCGTCGATTAATTCAAAAGATATATTCCCCAGAAATGCAAATTTACACCATCGTTTTGGTAGTTCAAAAATGACTTGAAAAAGACCTTGAAAATGATTGCTGTGTAGTCAAAACCTAGGTCGGAAATAATCTTTTAAGTGTGCAATTTACTAAGAAATATTTTTGTAAAGTCTGCGAAAATTTTCCACAAAGTTACGCCGTCGACCATTAATTTTTTAATGACAGTCCTTATCAAGAAATCCCAATTTCTGATACAGCGTCCCATTTACCCTCCATTAGGTTCCCATCTAATTTACATACTGCCATAACTCGGTTTTCGTCGATAAGACAGTCAGCAAAATCCTTAACCGAATATTACCGTGGCGATTATCTCCATATGAATTAATCTACGTCCAATCAATATGTTCAATACAATCCAGTATACATACCAAAAGATAAATTTATTGAGAATAATTATTTAGTATATAAATTAATATTTATAAAGTTATTTAAAGGTATTAAAAGCATTAAGAAATTTATATAGTGAAACCTGTATGAAGCGACCACCGACAATTCTGCCGAAAAATGTTCGTTATGATGGGTGATCGTTGTACAGAGGTTCAGTTCCCAGGAGCAATACGCAAATAAACTGGCGGCTGACTTGAAAATAATGGAAAAACCCCTAAATCGACGGTTATGTTGAAACCTATACAGATGGAGTTTATTTCATCATAGTTTAGTTGCTCCCGAGAAATTCTAATGCACATTAATTTGATGTGCACAAAAGTGAAATCTGAATTCAGCGACCACCGACGCCACGGTTCCGCAGAAAAATGGTCACTAAGAAGATTTTCGCTTTATGAAATAAATATAATAGACTCATGTATTGAAAAAGGCGAGATGGGGAGACGCAGGTGCAGATATTATTGTTTGAAAGGGGAATCTCCCTCGAATCCTTAGATATTGAAGCAGTGACTGGAGTCCTCTCTCTTGCTGGACCCATGTCACTCAAGAAAGCTGTCCAATGAGGTCTTTTTTTGCCGGGATCATGCTCACACAACCAGAAAGAACGCTACACTATGCAGAACGCATGGGTTGTCCATTATTTTCGTAAAAGTTACATTGAGGCCTGGGAGGATCGCCGACGGAATCCGAGGCCACCGACGAAAACCGAGACAGAAGTTAACTTCATCCTTTGTCATGCTTTCCTCAACCCCAATCCCCCCATTCTTCCGACATAAAATATAAATACGTGCTCGCTAAAAAACGGATTGTATTGTCCCTGGAGAATGACGCGGAAGTATTGAAACCGGTCGGGCTTATACCATAAAGGTTTTGTGTGGATTATTCAAAGTGTTCTTATTTCATCTCAATATATTTATATCCCTCCATATGAGTTCCTCCAGTTGAGCGTCTCCTGAGACTCTCTTATTTTGCCATCTATTCAGCTTATTCATGGCCTGCCCCATTATCTCGTACCATGCGGTTCTCAATTTAGGGCCTGTTTTGGTAGCTTACCATTGTCCATCTGTTTTACATTGCCATACCATATTAGCTGGTTTTTCCTCATCTCATCCGTTTATGTGCTCGTTAAACTCATATTTTCTCTTATTCTATCATTGGTTACTCTTTCTATGTTTGACTTTCCTGCCGCATTTCTCCAATAATTCATTTCAGAAGCATCGGCATTTTTAGTGCCTGTACTTCACAGCTGTATGTTATTGCTTTTTTCAATGGTGTTATAAGTACGTTTTCCATTTTCTTTGGATATGTTCTGGTCGCTAACTACGCTGTTTAATGAATATATTGCCTTTTTCCTGCATAATTTTGTCTTTAATCATGGCGTCCATTGATCCTTCTCTAGAAACTTTCATTTTCAGATGTGTGTGTTCATCAAATCGTTTTCTATATTTCCCGTTTTCATGGATCAATTTTTTTGTTGGCCTCCAATACACACGTATTCTGCTTTTCCTATATCAATTTTTAGACCCCATATTTTATGTTACTCAATAGGCTTTCCTGTCATATAATTGCAGTTTTCGTAATCCTCAGCAGTAAATACCTGATCACCTACAAAGCGTGTAGTATCTATAGTAGTTTATATTAATGGTATTTCCATTGATCTACATCGGCTTTTCCAGTTTCCTAAAGTTGTGTCAAAGTCTAATGGAATGGAAAGGTGGTAAAATTCATTCCAGCCTTACCATTCCCTCCATTATATAATAATAACAATGATATTTTATTTCACTCACCGAATTTTGCTATATTTTCTATTAAGCAATTATATTAGTGAAATTAGGCACCCTTGAAGAGATTTGTGTTGAGGTTGCCGTCCAGTGATTACGCTGAGTTCAGAAGCAGTCTATTTAACAAGATATAAATATATTTGTAGGCATTGCAATTGACACAAAAGCATTCTCAATATAACATAAATTGAAATAAAGAGACTTTATGCCTTTAACAATAATACAATACAAAACAAGTGACAATTTAGAAAATTATGAATAAACCCTACGTAATGATATCAAATACATGTTATGGTGGTAGGTACTTTCACATTGAAATATCCCTCGTCATTTTCTCATATCAGCTCCCATTCTATATTTCGTCCAGAATCCGGGTGACATTTTTATTAATGTGTTTTTCATCTTAGTATTTTTTCGCATTATTCTAACGAATGGTAGCCTTGTTTTGTTACCCCATTTTTATCTTCGTGTGCCACCTTCTACTTCGTATTTTTGCGGATGTTTAAATTACGTTATTTTGTTTTTACGGGATATTTATAAAAATGGGAAACAACAGAGCTTCCTCTCCCATATTTATCATATTCCACTCTTTACTCCTAAGAGTCTATCAGGCTGAGAAATTTGTGAGAGTAATGTGGCCCGTTCGACCTAAAGTTACATACACTTTTGATACCTGAACTTTCTAATCCTCAAGTCAAGCTGGGGGTTTTGTATAAATCTTTCAGGCAAAGTTGACGATAATGATCCTGAAAAACGACATTACTTTTTGTCTTTGAACGATTGTTAGCCGATTTATGTCGTCTCGCTGCAAATCCGACTTTAAAAGTGATCACTCTCTTCCATTTTCCTCTCAGTTTTTTTATTTCATGGTCTTTTGAAACTCTTAGGGACCAGAACTAGAGGCATTAAGCTATCTCAGATTTAAAAAGTTTTTGCTCCGACATTTAACATACTCCTATAAATATTGATATTAACTTTGGCATTGAAAAAAATATAAAATCTCTCATATTTTTTAGTATGACCTGAATTTAGCGGCTTCTAAGTTTTTTAGCTTATGCGTCAGTGTTCGTTTGAATATGCATTAAAATACAAATTAATTACATAAGTTTGCACAAATGTTGCAATAAAATTAGTCTTTGCAGTTAAATGTTGAAAGCGTTAATTGAAATATGTCGATTTGTCTCTAAATAAATGAAGAGGATCACTGAGTCTTCTTTTAGTGATATGTTAGTGATACAATTTCTTTAACATACCAAGGATAATACGAAAGTTTGTACGTATGTCGCAATATTTCTTGAAGCATGCTTCTAATTATAAGTAGTTGTACACCTGTGATAAAAAAGGGGTTATATTGTTGAGGTCATTTTAATACTTTTAATTTATTTTCATTGAAGATTTTTCAACCGCTGTGATAGAATATTTTGAATCATTGTTATTGTTAGCTTCGGTCCAAATTGTATGTCAGAACAGGGATGCTCAAACCCACGCGAGAAAAAAATATCCGACAGCTTGTTCAGTTCTTGTATAAAAATTACCCATGAATTCGAACGATAAACTTATTACTCCCGGAAACTCCTTAAAATAGTGGAATTTGGCGCATTTCTAAAGCTCCTAACTCAGAAGTTGCTGGACTTTTTTTTACACTTTTTGGACTTTTTTGACAGTTTTTAATTGTCGGTATAAATTTTTAGAAATTTTTTCTATTGAAATGTTTAGATATTTGCTCTGTCTACTGAATGCGTGCTTCTTTTGGAATGTACGTTATGTCAGTGATTGCTCCTGAATGGAGAGGGCGTTGTATTTTCATGCTGTCAGGGAGAATGTAGTCATTGATCCTAGGAATTCTACTTGAGTCATCGATTTATTGAAGCTACCAGGCTATCCAAGCTACTGGATGAATGAATAGTAAATCTTTCTTTTAAGTAAGGCTCGGATGATCGCATAGCGTGCTTACGCATGTTTAAAATAACTAATATGCGTACTTTAAAGGAAGCCGTCGAAATCCGTTGGGAGCGACAGGGAGTCTCCCGAGCTCGGGATGCATCGCATGCATCGGAATTTATCCGCGCATTAGTCTCTCTTTAGGGGATCGCTCGCTCAGTCAGGGCCGCACTCGCTTCGAAGGAATGTACTGTTAAAAAAGAAACGAAACGAGTGAAGTTTCGGTCGCGATTTGCTGGCGCATTGACGGGCCGAGTCCGGAAGGGAACAAAAATGTCGCTCCTCCTCCCGCCCCCTCTCTCCCTCTCGCTAAAATCCTTCTCTTTTACCCTGCGTCCCTTAATATTTTTCTTAATTCCACTTCAGTCTTTTTTGCCGAACCACATGAAAGCTTTATGTGACAAGCAGGACGGATTGTTTTTATTTCACGGGAAATTAATATTTTCCATCACTCTTTTTTAGAGGAGAGGAAGGCGGAGGTCCTCCACTCAAAATTGCTGAACTTAGAAAAGTTAATACACTAGAAGTTCCAAGATATTAGACACACAAGGGTTGCAGGCAATTAAGTGTTTACGTTCCAAACTGTTTATTAATATGAGTGGTTATCTAAAAATTTTGGAATCTATAAGGGAAATTAAGGAAAGGGCAAAGAAATGGTTGTTATGCACATAAATTTTTTATTTCGTAAATTCTTTAGTGTTATTTATATATAGGTCGTATTTAGTGCTAATATTTTGCTAGTGTTAAATAAAAACACAACAATAAATTATAAAATGCACCTGCTGTAGTGCCGCGAATGGATTAGCAGGACCATAAAGTTGATCAAATAGCATTGTACTTGTATTGTTTTGTAAATTCCATGTAATTAACAAAAAAGGTACTTAATAATAAAAAACGAGCCTTCCAATGGGCCGCACGCTCCCTTCATAAGGAATTGGCTTCATTTCTAGCCCCATGTTAATGTCATCTGATTGCAAATGTTCCCAGCACTGCGCAGTCAATGAGGACTTGGGCTATGGACTTTTTAAAATCCTACAATGAGGAGGAAGGTTGTCAAGGTAGTTTGTGCGATATAATCCCCCAGTTATAATGAAGACTATATTTGTACTATACTTTTAAACTTGAGCAGCTGTAAGAAGCATTAAGTAACTATTATAATGTAATTGGTGCAATAAATATGCTTTAATATGGCATAAATTCTAAGTAACGAAACAAAAATAAATGTTTAAGTCTTTAATTTGATACATTTTTGTCAAGCAGTATGTTTAAAACTTCCTTCATACCGGTGGTTGTTTTTTTCCGATCCTGAAAAATTTACTGCGGTGACGATGTGATTCAATTTCAAAAAAGTAATGAAAACTTACAAATCACACACTTACTTCGCAGTCAGGCCATGGTTAGGTTAAACCATGAATGGAGAGCCGGAAACTCGCCTTCATTCTCTTGAGTTAAAGGCGTTCGTAATTTTTGGGATCGTTCCGTAAAGTATCCAAAGAAAAACAACTTTACCACAATCATGCGTCCACTGATCCATTCGCTAGATTCAATATCCTTGCTATATCTTATTGATAAGAACCTTTGGTAACCAGCTACAGTGAGTATAGCTTAAAATTGGCCTTGAAAAGCAACACTAAACGCCAGTTTAACGGTTGATTTATGCCAAACTAACTCCAATCATGGCATAATAGCTTTCAATCAATACGTAATTATAGATAACTCCATCTATATGATCAATCATAACCATCGAAAATCTCTGTAAAAGTCTGCCACTATCAGAAAGCCGAATCTCCTCTCCGCCTCCCTCACTTCCCTTCGCCTGCCCAGCCTCAGCAAGACCATTTCCTCCCCGCCCCCAAAGTCAACGCCCACTTGTGGCGATTGGAACTCGGCCGACGCAGTCCACGTGCGTTTCAAAGCGCTAAAGAGATGAGTAGTCACAATTATCGCCCAAAATCTCTCGGGGGTATAGCTCAGTGGTAGAGCATTCGCATATTACTCGGTAGAATACTGTATCGTCTGCAAATAATCTTTATTAACTGCTAATTCGAGAACTTAGGTCATTAATATAAATTATGAATAAATGAGGGCAAATCACGCTTCTTTGTGATGCGACTTCGACCATATCAGAGCTAAAACCATCAATAACTACTTTTTGTTTCCGATCACTGAGAGAGTCCCTTATCCAATTTACTATTTTTTTATTAACTCTGCATGAATACAATTTATAAATGAGTTTTTTTGAGGAACCTTGTCGAATGCCTTCTTAACATCAAGGAATATCGCGTCGATTTGCTTATTCGATACACCTGCTTTTAGGATATCATGAAGGAAGGGGGCAAGCTGTGTTTCACAGGACCTGCCCTTACGGAAGCCATGCTGACTGCTGTGTATGAGGTTACGATTATCCAGGAATGCCATAATATTGCTAACGATAATGTGTTTGAAGATCTTGCATAAAAACAATGTTAGCGATATAGGCCTATAATTTCCTGGGTCACTTCTATTTCCTTTTTTAAATATAGTGTGACGTTGGCTATTTTCCAGTCTTCGGGCACCTTGCCTTCGGATAACGATTTTCTATGTATAATTTCTCAAAATGGTGCAATTTGTGGTGTTAAGTGTAATTAATAAATTAATAAATTATTAAAAAAAGTAAGTAATAAGTGGTGCTAACTCCTGGAGCACGCGTGCAGGTATTCCTTATAGACCTGGGGACTTTTTACTTTTAACGGAACGCAGTTGTTTAAGTATTCCATTACGATGAATTTTTATGTCCGCCATCGGCTCTTTAGCGTCCGGAATGTCTAAATGTTGTATTTTGTCATCCTTAGTGGATACACTTTCGAAGTAGTGGTTTAATAGATTGGCTTTTTTGATGCTGTTGGTGACCATTTTGCCGTTTGTATCCAATAAGGACTCTCTGGTTGAAGATTCACCCTGGATCTTCTCTCGCGTCCAAAGACCAAATGACTTGGGGTTTTCATATAGTAATTCACTTAGGATTTTTTTCTTGAAATTTCGTAAACTAGGGCGCATGATTTTCTTCGTTTTTGAGTTGAGGTGTGTCCCTTCATCACTTCTTCTTTGTAAGATAGATGCTATACATAGGACACCTTTTCGCTACTGGTGTTTAAGGTGTCAAACATAAGCGCGTTCCTCGGTACCGCCATTAAAAATAAGGACGGCAGGGTAGGATGCTGCAGACCTATATAGTAAGAACGAACATGCAGACAAGGGAAATCAGCGATATTGGATTCGTACAAGCATTTCTACCTTCATTCAAAAGTTCCTTTTTCGGTGGATAATTCAGTTATTTTTTCGCTATTGATTAACAATTAAGAATTGAAATCGCACCCTCTAGAAAATAGATTTATTACCATAATCCATAATAAGGCAAAAAGGTTGTATATTCAATTTAAAATAATATTAAGCGAATCTTTACCAGTTGTTTACTCCTACTCGAGATGCCAGACACGAGAACGGTCCTCAGGTCATTTAAAAAAAAAGGGGGCACCCGGGTTTGAACCGGGGACCTCTCGATCTGCAGTCGAATGCTCTACCACTGAGCTATACCCCCGTGACAGATTAAATGATAATTGTGACTACTCATCTCTTAAGCGCTTTAAAACGCATGTGGATTGCGTCGGCCGAGTCCCTATCGCCACAAGTGAGAGTTGATTTTTGGAGGTGGGAGGGAAATGGTCTTGCGAATGCTAGATAGGTGAAGGGAAGTGAGGGAGGGGGAAAGGAGATATGGCCTTCTGATAGTGGCAGACTCTTACAGAGATTTTTGATGTTGATGATTGATCATATAGATGGAGTTATCTATAATTACGAATTGATTAAAAGCTATTATGACATCAATGGAGTGAGTTCGGCATAAATCAACCGTTAAACTGGCGTTAAGTGTTGCTTTTCAAGGCCAATTTCAAGCTATACTTACTGTAGCTGGTTACCAAAGGTTCTATACTAAAGATATAACGAGGATATTGAATATAGATGATGGATCAGTGGACGCACAATTGTGGCAAATTTGTTTTTCTTTGGATATTTCACGGAATGATCCCAAAAATTACGAACGCCTTTAACTCTTGAGACTGTAGGCGGGATTTCGGCTCTCCATTCATGGTTTACCGGTAAGGCGTCAATTGTTTGGTTATTTTCTTATCCTTCCCCCCCCCCCACTCCGCCTTCTCCTTCCCAATCCCACCCTCCGCCTTTCGGCATAAGCTTTTTGGTGCCCGACCGAAAAATCGGGGAATAGTGTTCCCGGAATAACCACGGATTTCTTTGCAACTTAATGCGTGGCTCGCTGAGTCAATCAGCTATCCCGAAACTGAATGTTAGTACTTATCAAGTACTTCTACAGGGACTGGTATGTATTACCGGATAAATTTCTTTTCTACATCTACATAATACCCTGCGAGCCGCCACATGGGCGTGTGGCAGGGGATATTAGGTCACCAGCCGTGTAATGTTGTAAATGTTTTTGGAGATAAAATGGTGACATGAATCATAGGAGTGCATTTAGTGGAGCTCAGTTTTTTTTGTGGTCGATTATTGCTCGCGGAAAGAACGAGTTTTTGTACCTATCTGTTCGGCAGTATATCTCTCTTATTTTATTGCATCAGTTTGACCTAGAGATGGAGTGAGAAGTCATGATAATATTCTCTGTGTCTCTATGAAAAAAATCTGTTTTGAATATCTCAACCAACCTAAGCCTAGCGTGTAACCTCCATATCTTTAAGGGCTTCCACCGTAATCCCTCTAAAAGTTGTGAAACACTCGTAGCAGTTTTTAACGAAGCGCGCTGCTTTCTTTTATATTTTAGTAATTGTTTTGGTTAAATCTTTATGACCAGGGTCCCAAATGCTCGCGGCGTATTCGAGGTGTTGTCTAACCAGAGCGAAGTAGCATCTCTCTTTGACTTTTTCATCCGAGGACCTTCCTATTTACTACGTTTAACAAAACGTAGTTTTTTTATTCTGTGCCACATATGTTTTGTGTGTGTAATCCCTCGATATATCAGAAGTTAAGGTAATTCTAAGGTATTTTGCTGTATCTGAAGATTTTATGTTTACTCCACCCACGGTGTTGGCATGGCTTTTGTGTGATGACTTTCGCAGAAAGTGAACTGTGGTACATTTACTGATATTCAATTCCAACCCCCATTCCTGGCACCATGAATGAACGTTGTTAAGGTCTGATGACATAGCTTCAAAGTCCGCGTTCTCGCTTATTTCATGGTAGATAACTGTATCGCTTGCAAATAATCTTATTAACTGTTAATTCTATAATATTCTTACTTAAGAACTTTATATCAGCACTTACCACGTACTTCTACCGTGACTGGTATGTATTACCTGATAAATTTCTTTTGCTGTCATTAGCGACATGATTATTACATTTTGGGCTAATACCTGAAAATTATTTTTTTTCCGGGATATAAATTTGGAAGCCTGGGGAAATCTGTCAAAATAATCGCTAAGTTCTTTCTTGGAAATTTGGCCATGTTCAAGTCTCCACATCTAAGTAACGGCTGAGACCATAGACGAATGACTGAAGATTCCATAAGTATAAATCATTTTTGAGCTAAGTTTTAAGTATTAACCTTAAAAAAAGCAATTTTGGACTTTTGTCCGGTATTTTTCTATTTTCGACCACTGTGTAGCGCCCCGAGTGAAAAATATCACTATAAATGCGGTCCCTTTCGAGGCGAGTGTTGATGTAATAAAAAGAATCATTGAGGAACGGGATTCACCATAGCCACTACTACGTATCCTCTCCTCGAATGAAGGGTTTCAACTTGAGAGAAGTATCCCTGGGAACTGTTCCGGAGTGCGTGAAGCGTTCTCGTGGTGGATGAAATTTAGAAGCTTTCTGCGCTTTCGCAAAGGTCCCTTTGGTATCTCCCAGAAAATTCGCTGGACGGCCAAAGGTCCCTCGCCAATGCGCCCCGGCGTTGTCCCGAGAAATAATGACCAACTCATAATACACCAACTGTCGAAAATATGTGAGTTTTCCTTGTTTCCAGCCGTTGCTAGCTAGGTTTCTTACAACTTTTTCCGCCCCAGTGTGGTGAAGAGTTCCTTTTCGGCATATTCTGGTAGGAGAAGAGAACGCTGTCTACTAGTTCCTCTTCCATTCAGCTCCAGGACCTAAGATCCATCTTACAAATAGGCCTGTGCATTCCGAAAATCCGGATTTTGCTATTATTGTTGGTTACTGATGATACCGTCGAGGCTAGGTGAAATGACCTTAGCCAGGGTGGCGATCGTCCGGAAAAACCTGGAATTTTCTGGGAAATTTGAATTTCTGGAAAAGTCAAAGAAATCTCGTAACAGTCAGGGAGAAACTGGAATAGGAATCCTCGTTATTTTTCTACCATTACCTTTATCGGCCTGTCTTTCCCGCCCTTTATTTCACCAACTAATACTAACGTCCGTCTCTGACGTGCATGGAATAACCACCATCAATTCGTGGAGTATTCAGCTGTGAACCTAATTAGTTGTGAATCTTAATTATTTAGTTGTATATCAGACGTACTATGTATCCGTTTTGTATACCCTTATTGCGATATTTACCTAGTTTTGTTAAAATTTACATCTACATCTACGTAATACCCTGCGAGCCACCACGAGGGTGTGTGGCAGGGGGTGAAGATCACCAAACATGCACTATTGACATGCAACTAGGATATTTAAGGGAGACATGCTAGAAAATAGGGTCACATGGAGCTAGATGGTTAGTATCTACATAATAAGGAAGGGATTATTGGTTGTTATTACATGCATCATGCACTACAGACTACTCTAACTATATTTCATCTACCTATCCCTTTGCTACGCTGCCTATTGTTCTCTCTTATAGTACGCGGGAAAAATGACATTTTAAATCCATCGGTACGACAATCTATCTCTCTAATCTTGTTAATCTGATCAAACCTAGCGTAATACGCAGGGGTTCTTAAGTTATGATCACAATGAAAATTTTACCTCGAATTTTTTTTCTTAAACTCAGGTCAAGAAGTAGCCAGAGAACACTAGCTTATAGTAAATACATACTTCCAGTTTTAAAAATCGAGACAATGATTAGAAAATTTAGAAAAATTAAAGCTGCCGTAGAAAATTTAATTCAGCGAAAAAATATTCCAATAATGGGTGACCTTTTGGCGATCGGTCTTGGAAATTGGTAAATCCATCTGGGAAGAGTGAGTGGAAGGTCAGGGAATTTGAAAATTGGATATCAGTAGCCACCTTGTCAGCGTCTGCCCTCACCGCAGCTTAGAGGCTCATAACTTCACTCGAACGCAACATCAATGCCTGTCCTCATTGCGTATCAGCTCCTTAAATATAAATGGTAAGCACTTGTGGTATATCCAAGTCATATGAAAGTATATTATTTCATTTGGCTTAAATGTGTTAATTATTAGCGTGGAGCTGGGTGTCCTTAAGACTAGCAACCGTTATATGTGGCATAACTTATTTTTTGTACAAATAATGATGACAAGTTATCTTTAAAACAGTTATACCAGGTACATCATGATCAAAGCTTTTTGAAGAAAAAGCCTTGTGAGTGTTTTTCGAAGTGTTTTGATTAGCTCAAACCTTCTTCATAATAACTTTATCTCTTTAAATATAAAATGCAATATAAGTTTTTCGATCTCTCGCCTGGACCTTGACTAAGGCGGATCCTGTTTATTGAATGGCCGACTTTTATAGCCAGATCGGTTCATTTTATTATATTATCCAGATGTCATTAACTTCGGCTGATATGATCTAAACTTTTTTAAAATTAAATAATAATAATAAAAAATAAAAAATAAAATTTAAAAACTGTAGTCACGCCACCGTAAATAGATTGATTGCATAGCCGAATATACTGTGAAGGAAAATTTGTTTAAAAGCCTACTCTTCCAAGTTTTAAAAAAATAACAATTTCTTTTTACAGGAGCTCCAGTTTCTCCGGTGTTTCCGCTCCACCATCAGAAGTGGCTGAGGACTAACCTTTCAAGGTAGGTGGCCATTTCATAGTTTAACAGTTTGAGTGAAATTCCTGAAGAAATGTATAGGAGATTAGACGCTTTTACTTATTTCTGTCTTTTAGACTGAAATGTGGTGGTTAGCTGATTATTTTTAATGTCTTAATGGAGAAAGAAGCGTGAGAAGAATCAATGTGTATCGTTGTAGAAGAATAAATATGATTTTCCCGCTAATAAATCCCTTCTACAATAGTGGGCTAAGCTAAGAATGAAAAGTAAGAATCCAGCGTTGTATAAATATTCCCAATTTTCGACTAAAAATCATCGAGAATGTTTCACAACTACAAAACAAATTTCAAACCTATCTTTCTGGGGGCAGCCATTTGTTAAAATTCATATTTTAAAAACACAGCAGGGGTCCTCTAGTTTGAGTAAGAGGAAGAATTCAAGTATCTTAGGCCTCTCATAGTCTGCTCAGAGAAAAATAACGAAATTATGAAGGATAACTAAAGCCATGTATACTGGAACAAATGTAGGCAGAAGAACTGTAGTTGTGTTACATCAAAGGCTTACTTTGAAATGGCTTTGGGACTATACAAAACTTAAAGATTAAGAAATTATCGTTGAAATCTTATAGTATGGAGCAGAAATACATCGTAAAGCGTAAGAACATATTTTATGCACTAAGCGGGGCAAACTCTAGCAAAACAAAAAAAAAGCACTAAACTCCGGATTTCGCCCGCTTCGACGAGTTTTTGGCCTAGGCATTGTATAGATAGCAGCAAACGCATTTTACTGTTCCGTCGCATTTTAAAATTTCCTTCGAGAAAGTGAAGACAGCACCAAAGTTAGAATCGAGGATATTAGTGATAAGTAAAATAAACACCGAGAAATGATTTATTAAATTCAAAAATTAAGTTTGAAGAGGTGTCTTTGAACTAGAAGGTGGGAATCAGCTTTGGGAATATTAAATATGATACATGGGTTTGGGATGTGTACCGAGAATTTTGTTGTAGCGGTGGAATCCAAAGTTGGAAGATTTAAGAAGATGACTAATTTTGAATTTGATCAATTTAAACGTAATAGAGTATAATTATATTTCCTCTTACTTGACAATAATAATAATATAATAATTATAATTCCTGTGCTTGCTCCACTGGTTTATAACATATATAAAATTAGCGTAGTATATGCAGAAGCTTTAGGAGGACTCCTATGTGTTTAACGTGAGTGGAGCCACAATATTTATTTAAATTATTCCATTTACATTTTAGTATGCAGAGCAGTAATACACTTGTATGTTTAATAAATACAAAATCAGAACCAAAAATTCACAAACGAAAAAAGAAAAATATATAAATTCACAAGATTTCTTATATTATTTACATTTTTATTTCTTACATTCTTATATTATTTTCCAATTTTTTGTCACATGTAAATATCAAGATTCCACTGTTCATACAGTTGCATAATTTACAAATGTTTAGACTGAAACAGACGCAGGAATAGAGTCTGGAACTGACTGGGACAGAGGCTACATCTACTTATTACCCTGCAAGGCAACACACGTGTTTTTGGCAGGAGGGTGACTTATCACCAACATGAAATAGAATAAAGAAATTTACTTTCACCAACATGAACTACTTTATCGGTATGGTACAAATACTACTGAATGTACTAGAATAATCTATAATGTTACTGTGCAAACGTGACGCAAGAGTCATGCAAGGAACATGCAAAACATGGTGTTAGCACTACTCGGCAGAGTTAGAAACATGCATTAGGGGGCATATGAATAAATCAGCTACACCACCTATCAACTGAAATACTTCAAAATCTCAATGCAGCCATAATGGTCTCTTATTGACCGTGGGAAAAACGATATTTTAAACCATTCTGTTCTACTATCTATTTCATTTATTTTATTTTCATGATCTAATCTATTGTAGTATGTTGGAGTTTGTAAGATAGAGTACGCGTAAGAGTTATAAGTCTAAGAGATATAGATTATAAATGGGTTATAGCAGTAACTGAACTAGAATTGTATGGAGAAGCCTTGCACTGCAAATGACAAAGTGTGGCGTGCAATCTGTTGTGTAAAACTGTTTTACTGTCTCTCATTGACCCGCCGTAGCCTCTTCATCCAACGCAAAACTTTCTTGTTGATTGCAATGGTGTATTGTTGCTGTATTTACTGGTCTCAACTCATTTCTCTTATTCCCTCGTCCACCAATCACCCAGCCAGTCACTCACTCACGAATCACCTTCGACCTCTCAACCTCTCCCTCTCTGTCCTCACCCTACTTCCTCCAACTCTCCTCTCCCTACTCCCTCTCCCCCTCCTCGAGACGTCTTCATTTATTCCTTCTCAGTGCTCCCTTGAGTAATATTCGCCCTTGCAAGAGCCTCCCATTCTCTCCGTCCTTATCCTCTTCTGTCTTACCCCTTACCCCAGCTCTCCACCTTTTTTATATTTATATCGCTTCTCCTGCTTCACCTGCCGTGGAACCTTTTACCGTTCGCGGAGAATTGCGATTCGCTACCCACCCATCTTCTTTAAGGGTTCATTTCCTTCACCCTATTCTACTGCTTCCTTCCTTTTACCTTTCCTCTTTTCTTTCTCATTCCGCCCCCTCTCAACAAAGACTGTAATTCCACCTTTACCTGTCTCTTTCTTTTTTCATACAAGACCTTTGTGTCGTTTCTTGAAATATTTCTCTTAGAAGAGTATTCAACGTTCATATCCCCGTGCGCATATGCCAATGTTTTTCCGACTTCACAATTATGAAATTGACTCTTTGGAAAAACGCCGTGTATAGGAGCATTAAAGAATTATTGCCTGGTTTTTTTATATTCTGGCTGGCCTATGTATTATTATTATCATTTATGTTAGTACCTTGGGGCCGAGCTTTGCTCATTGATTATACAGTTGATATGATTCGTAATTTATGAAGAACTGACGATGAAAACATCCACGTGAGTAAGGTACTTTCCCCATTTCGTTATAAATGCTGGTATCATTTTTAGAGTTGTTTACATAACAAATCGTTGCCATAATAGTCTCGTTGTGATATATTGTTAAAATTGGAGAAAAGGTTACAATTATTATGTCAATGAAAACTAATTTTTAACCGAAAACGAAGTGTATAACAAAGTCGACTGCAAGAAGTAAATACTTCATTCTTATTGCCATCCAATAGTGAAAACGAGGACCCTATATCTTGATTGCAAGTAATTTAGAGAAGCAAAAAATAAACCTTAACATTGATTCCAAGTGCAATAGGGACCTTGGGGTCTTTGTAGCCCTAAGGCCCTATAATCCGATGGATTCCTCGTACCCGAAGACCCTATATCACCGACTTTCAGGAGAATCGGTTTGGTAGTTTTCGAGAAAATATTTACATACCTATATAAACGTATATGCAAGAATTTCTCGTTTAATAGTACAAGATTAAAGTAATCTTTGGATGAGCTATGCGCAAATGAGAAATTGTCGTAAATTTTACTAAATTTACGAAGTTTTGCATTTTTTGAAGCTTTTTCTGAACTATCTTAACCAAATATTTTTTTGGCCACATTAATTATTTCAAACCATGTAAAATAAATAATTAATCATTCAATCATCATGACCCTGTAAAAATTTTTCGCATTTAAGAAGAAATTTTTGGAAGAAATAATTTCAGTTGTGATTCTAATATACGTGATCTAGATTTTTTAAAGTCGGTTGTATTATTACCAAATTTCATTCCATTCATCAATGCCTCAACTGTGCGCGGTTTTCATGTCTAATTATCCGTGTCATTAATCATGAACTGATATAAATTCTACTTTTAAATTAAAGTAACTGTAAACTAATGGAGGAAATATGGCAAATTCAGTGACTCAAAGACTTCGTTTTAAACCACTGGCTTTCTCATTAGTTACTTTTAGGTCTTAGGACTCACTTTTGCATAATATATACCTCCACCGTGGTGCTCTTGTCCCCTGTCTGCAAGTGGCTGGCAGGTTAAATGTGGGACGGTACAATGGACCCAAAGGGATCTGAGTGCCATGAGAGCTCCAGAAGGCCCTCGTCCACCCATACAATCTGCTTTTGCATACCATGTACTAGCACTGACTTCAAAGCCGAAGATTCTCAGCGATCCTTAAAAAATTACTGCGGTGGATTATTGATTTATAATTTAAAATGATTTTGAGAGGGTGCGATCCTACCAGTGTTGAATAATAGACGAGGTATTTGCCTTTTAAGTTTCTCATTAAAAGTCTCTCGGAATGCGTATTGGTATTATTTCCCATGGAAAATGAGTGGTAAAAATTGGAACATACCTCGAAAAGTGGATTGGTGAGCGGCTGATATTTTGTTGTTATGGAAAAAATGAGATATTTTTCTTTACAACGAGGCTAAATTCATTGAATTTGTGTAAAGTGATCTCTTGCTAAAACTTATTGAAGCTTATTCATCCCTTGAGTTCTTCATGTAATATACCCTCTTTCAAGCCATATACGCTTCCTTTGTATCCCCGAGCGGCTGTGTTCGAGTCTATTCGGCTGGCCTTAAATGGCTTTGCGAGCGAAGCACACCTTTTTTATACTTGAATATTGCATCCACGTCATATTCTTTCACGACACACTCACCTCTAACGAGTCGCTCCAAATCGCTCCGCAAACAACTCTCGAGTAACCTATATTCCTTGCTCGAGGCCGGCGTTTGTGCTCTTCTTGCGCAACTAAATTTTATGCCCATGCCGTAGCTTCGAAGCAGTGTCTTAAATTCAGCGGCGTAGCTACACAGCTTCAGCCACCCGGGAAAGGCTGTTGGTTGCCGCTCTTCTAATGGGAAATAGATTACAGTCATCAAACATATTGGGACACTGATTGAAAATTTGGCTCAAGAAAAGTGATTTTATTTCTTTTTCTATGTAACTTAAAAGTACAAAATTATAATCGTGGTTTTATTTTTTATTTTCACGAGTAAAATCATTAAAGATCCTTGAAACTATTTATCTTTTTTTATATTTGATTTGGCTGTTAAATAGAGTAATTTCCTTGGAGAGAAAATCAGGACTGGTAACTGGGTTGAGTATTTTGCTTTGAATGCTCAACAGCGAAGAAAATTTATGAAACAAATATTGGTATAAAAAGTAAGCATAGGTCCCTTTTTGTCAAAGGATGAAATTAGTTATGCAATATATTACAAGTAACAGCAAAATAAGCCCACACACTTACAAAAGCTACAATATGGAACCCCTTTAAGATGATGGTAAAAGACCAAAAGTCACGAGCCATGAGCCCAATATTGTATTTTGGTTTATGTTTTATTAATAAATACCTAATAAAACAGTCCTGGATTGTAATTTTTAAATGGTTATTCTCGCGATCACTGATCTTTTCTACTCTTTTTTATTGTAAAAATTCTCAAAAAATATTAATGCCAAAAGTGCCGCCTTCGACGGACTCCCCTCTCCACTCCCTGCTGAGCTATGCGGAGCAATTGAGTCTTTCATTCAAATTTATTTTATTTATAAAAAAAGGTCAAAATTACAAAATAAATATTCTAATAACATTTAAATTTGCGATCATGAGCAGCCTTTTCAAATGCCAATCTTGTAATTTTAATAGCGTTTGCTTGGTAACCGTATCATAATATTTAAACATTGTAAGATTATTTGTAATACTCCTAAAGTCAAACACGGCGTAAGTTTGAACTCGAATTAAAGAAAAATAATTTATATACAAACGAAAACAAAAAAAAATCGAAAAATATTTGTTAATAACTACTTCATCTCTCCATGGCGATAAGTACAAGCTGTGACAGCATTTGTTCTATGGTATTTGGGACCGTGGTTAGCATATTTTCATGACAGATATGTAACTTCCTGACTCCAATAACCACTAGCAATGTCCACGTTAGGGAAAACTCGATAGAACAAAAAATTCTGAAGACCTTCGATGCATGATCATTACTTAATATCCAGATTTATAGGTTTTTTTTGTCGTTTTTCATGATGTTACCTGCTGGAATACTTTCAGGAGTTCGTCAGTGTTGAAGAAAAGTTTGATGAAATCAAGAAATGGCAGTTTTATGAAGCAGACTTAATTGATTTTGCTGGTCCCGGTCTATCTGCCATCTAAAGGGCCGGGGGCTCAATTTCTAGAAGGGTAGGAAATTCACCTCCTTGGGTTCGTATTACTTTCGTCCGTTGATACCAGTTGAAATAACTAAAATAAAAGGCCCAGAATGTTGTTTTCAGGATTATGTGAAATAATCTGACAGTGCTTGTTTGGAAGTTTTAGAGCATTTTAATTTCTTAGGTAGTGCGCTAGAAGAAAACGGGTAAAAGTAGAAGAGAGTCAGTTTCCTTCACCTTTAGCTAGGGTCTTCAAATTTTCTAAAATCGAAAGGCAATGGCGCAATGTGTATGAATTAACAGTTCTATTTCTCTTTGAATCCATTATTTTAAGTGCAAATTTATGGAATTTTCTAGACAAGCTGAAATGTCATATGAAAAATCCCTTATTGATTCCAAAAGTAGAACAGCAATTTAGTTAGAAAGAGCACTAGAAGAAAAGGGACATAGTAGCAAAGACGTATGGAAGAGAATAGCGAACGCTAGCTAATGGGGCGTTTAGTAATGAAAGAGAGCTTATGATGGGGATCTTGGGTAAGGATATGAAGAAGAAGCTGCTAAAGAGCTTGATATGGAGCTTAGCGTTGTATTAGGCAGAAATGTTGACCCTCGGAAAGAAGGACGAGAATTGGCTGCAGGAATTTGAGATGTGGGTGAGGAGAGTGATGGAGAAGGTGAAGTGGACGGAAAGGAACACTAACGAGGAAGTGCTTGAGATGATGGGCGAGGAAAGGAAACTTTTGAATAAAATCAGGGATAGGCAGGGTAAATGGCCGAAGAGTGTAATAAAGGGAGATAGGTTGCTGAAGAGTGTGATAGAGGTAAAGATGTTGGGCTAGCGGGAAACGGGAAGAAAGATAGTAGGAGAAGTTCATGGACAGGATGAAGAAGGGTAGATCGTTTGCTGAGGCGAAAAAGGATATAGATACTAGAGGGAGATAGGCCCCTGAAAACCGTGTAGAAAACTGGAAGGAGATTCTCTGACATTCAGCAACACCTGCCTTTACCGGTAGAGTACTTAAATAATAATTATAATTAAAATAAAAGTGTTACAAAATTTTAATGCCAAAGTCGGCGCACCGAAAAAAAGTGCCACCCCGAGCGTAACACCGCATTCATCCCCCAGCTGGCTTAAGTGTAATACTTGCGTCTCAGGGATGTTAAAGTTTATGTAAGTCGAGGGGTCATAAAGTATGCGGTGCACGTTCAATGGCTTATAAAACTTGGGAGCACTCTGGATGATTATGGGTGTAGTGTGCGAGGACGCAAGGCAAAGAAAATGCATTGGAAGAGGAAGCATCCACTGCTTGTGAAGGGGATTAATAATTGAAATGGATGCACGGGTGATGGGGCTGTAAGCGGAGACATAAAATAGTGATTAGGTGAAAGTATGAAGCGGAAAGAAGCTTATCAAACTCTGATGTTGGTCAGGATATCGGTCGGAAAGGAGATTTGATGAGTTGGTGAGGCAAACTGAAGTGGTCGACGGCGTCGTTAACCGAGGTTTCGATTCATCTTTTTCCCCCATTAAATGTTTCCTTCGGTAACGCTCCTGAGACCCATTCAAATCTCGTGGGATCCGAGCGTTTCTTTCTGTCTCTCTCTCTCTCTGTGGTCATTATGTTAATCTGCTATTATGATTACAAGCTTCGACAGCGTCTCCTTGGCCGACGCAAGGCAGCACTATTGTGAGAAACCTGCGGGACATCGTGTTCGAGATGTGAGATATCTCTTTAAGATGATGAGTGTCAGTACTGATATTTTTACCAAAATATTAATATTTTAATTATTTGCGGACGATACAGTTATCTACCGTGAAATAATCGAAGACGTGGACTTTGAAGTTCTGTCATCGGACCTTAAAAACGTTCTTTCGTGGTGGGAGTTAGAATTAAATATTAATAAAATGCACCACAGTTCACTTCCTGCGACAGTCATCATACAAATGCCATACCTATGCTGTGAGTGGAGTAAACATAACTTCTTCAGATACGGTTGAATATCTTGGAATTACCTTAACTTCCGATATATCGTGGGGAACACTCATACAAAACATATGCGGCACAGCATCTAGGTTTTATTAAGCGTGTAATAGGAAGGTCCTCGGATGAAAAAGTCAAAGAGATATGCTACTTCGCTCTAGTTAGGCCACACCTCGAATGCGCCACGAGCATTTGGGACACTGGTCATAGAGATTTAACACAAAAATAATAAAATACAAAGAAAAGCAGCACGCTTCTTTTAAAACTGCTACGAGCATAGAGTGTTTCACTACTGTTAGAGGGATGACGAGGGGAGCCCCTAGAGACTCGGAGGCTTCTCGCTAGGCTTAGGTTGCTAGAGAAATTAGAAACTGATGTGTTTCAGAGCGATACAGAATATTTTCAATACGTCATACAGCATCTCTAGGTGTGACAGAAGCGATACAATAAGAGAGATACTCTGTCGAATGGATAGGTACAAAAATTCGTTCTTTCCGCGCACAATAAGCGAACACAATAAATACTGAGCTCCACGAAATACACTACCGTTATACATGTCACCATTGCACCTCCCAAAACCTTACATCTTTACACGGCTGGTGACCTAACACCCCCTGCCACACGCCCATGCGTCGGCTCGAAGAATATTATGTAGATGTAAATGTAGAATATATTCTCTGTCAGAAAGACAGAGGTCTTGCCAATCTTACGAGTTTGAATTAATCACACTGCGCATTCTGACCCATAAAAATATTATCAAAGGTTCAATTTTTGGGTTTACCGATAATTGCTACCCAATATGTTATCTTTGGTTTTTTTGGCCCTTTATTTTGGTCTGATGCAACTTGTTGCCGTTTTGAGATGACGTATTGATTGACGTATGAGTCTTATAGCAGTTTTTTTGAATGAGTAATGAGCTTTGGTATATCCAAAACTTCATTGAAAATCCTCAGGCTCCGCTACTTACTGGCTCCTAGCCCTTCAACTCTTTGGCCGGGCCAGCGATTCTGCTAAGTCACATTGTTCTCTTAGAAACTTGATTCTAGGAATTTTTACGACCACACTAATAATTATTCTTCAATGATTTAAGTATTTTATGCAATGTTTACAGTGTAAATATGGTATTACTTAAGGCGCTTGGAGTACCGGTATTTTCCTTTCAAATGGTATTCGTGTGAGTATTATATTTAATCGGCTGATTGTTAGGTTAATGGATTGCCCTAATCCTATTCCTGGGACATCTTACATTCCCTCTAGTAAATGGCTCGCCATAATGTCTCTCATAGATTCGTCATTCCCTTAGTATTTCGTAATATAGTTGAAGATATCTATCCTCTTGCCGATTTTTGGAGATCTGTAATATATCCATTTCACACAAGGTTTTTAATGAGGAAATATGACTCCAAATTCAAACGTATAAATGTAGGGTCAGCTTTTGAGTGACGTCTGCAGATGCAGAAAAGTAAAAACAGTGTACCATAAAATTATGATTTATCAGTTGTGTAATTTTGCATTCTAATTTTATAATTTAACAAATCCTTTCATTAGGAGTATTGTGTCAATTTACTATTTTATGGCTTAAGAGACCATCCGTTACTTTCAGTCTCCTAATGAAGCTTCTCTTATTTTTTGGACTCAGTCAATAAATGTCTTAGTTTTATCTCTTTCAATTGTTATTACTATAAATCTGTGGGTGGATCCACAAATTTAAGAACACTCGTCATAATGGGTCGATTAGCTTTTAACTTTTGTTTTGAATGGTATGAAAATCATTGATGGAGGGACGAACTAGTGGAGATGTGGATTTGGGTTTATCTGACGATCTATGAGATTCACAATGATCTCTCAAACTCTATTGATCATAAATATAAGGAGTTTGGTGGGGAGGAGAGGATTTTACTCTCTCTTTCGAGACAGCCACTTCTAGTCAACATTGTACTCCCTCCTGCTTTCATTCACATCTGCGTTCCCCGTACCGTTACTTCAAGCCGACAACGAGAAAAGATTGAGGTGGTAATGGTGTCGTTCGGTATTGAAAGTGGAGTTGTTCTCAACCCTCTTCCCCCGCACTTCGTCCATCTTCCTCTACCTTAGCCTTGGACGAAACCTTCTTTCGCGACCCCCCATTGCCTCCTCGCGGTACGCATAAATTCCCCCATTCCCAAACCCCCTTCCTTTTACCTCTCGGTAAGAAAGAATTGCCACCCCTCCTTTAACCCTTAAGCCATTCCGGGAAGGAAGCAATGACTTCTATTACATCTACATGCTACCCTGGGAGTCACTGCAAATGCGTCTTGTAGGGGGAGTTAGGATACCAGCCACGAAGGGGAGAAGGAATCGGGAAAAGGAGAGGATCTTTTCGAACTACCTTCCCTTGGGAAATGCTTTTAGCGGTATTTTTCAGGTTCTTTGCAAATAAACTACTGTCGATGGTCTTTTCAAACCAGGGACACAAAAAAAACAGGGACTATAGACTGCCTCTACAGCTGGAAGTGGCGGGAAAACATTTTTTTTTCAAATGAGACTACTTTGCAATCGGGAGGCGGGGAAAACTTATGTTGACTATTTTTTTTTGTACTCCGTTGTGCAAGAAGAATTAAATTTACTTAGTTTTTAATCATCCTCAATTTCACTTTTATTTAACTTCTAATATCTGTGAATATTATTGTCGGTATTAGCGTCTATTTTATGTATTATTATCGTATATCTACTGTAAAAAAGAATTAAATTCACGTTTTTTTAGCATTCTCACAGTTTACACTGTATATAAATATATACAATATATTAGCTTAGAGAATAGTTAAAAATTACGTAGAAAATATAGTTGAACTTAGTTCAAATTTTTCAAAATGTCACGTGATCCAGAACATCGTCTCAATGATATGACGTCACGGTTCGGTTTCGGACCCCGTCTGTTAGTGTATTTCGTGTGTATCAAATCATACCAGTACATCTTCTCGTTGATTATAGTCGTATTACCACTTATTTTAGGCTAAACTTGCGGTTAAGGTTGGTTTAAGTGCAATAACATAGTTGCAATCTGCCTCCTCCTAATCTTCACTAGTTTCCTCTCCTCGTCCATTATGCCAAGTACTTCCTCGTTAGTCTTCTTTTCCGTCCGCTACACTGTTTTCATTCCCCTACGCACCCACGTATTGAGAACGTAATGCCTATTATTATCCTATTTTCTCGGAATCTTTTGCATTACTGTTTTCATATTTGAGTTTTTATAATAAAATCATTTTTCATAGCTCGAGAGTTAATTGCATCTGTTTTCATTTGCTTTTGCTTCTATGATCCCGAAATTAGTCCAAAGTTTGTGGAACCTTCATTTAATATCAATTTTCGTATGAAGACTGTGGATTGAAGAATTATAAAACAGCCATCATATTGCAATCAGCGCGCCCTTTGCATTACATGGACTGCGAATATTAAAATTTGTAACACACGCTCTGTGAAACGTGATATTTCTTCTGAAGGCACGATATAAATATACAATAATGGACCTACGTTTCCAGAATTTTTCTTAGCTACATTATTTGTATTCCTTATTATTAATATCTGTAAAAGATTTTTCATCCTTCTAAAAATGGAGATTCACGCGTAAATATTTTTTACCATAATTTAAGGCCATGGTTAAATAATACTGGCAGCATGTTTTCTCCCTTCTCTCAGCTGTTGTATTATTCTGCTTGTTTTTTTGATATAGGCGTAAACTATTCGTTGATGAGATCCTTAAGAGACTTAAAGTATGCTTTATGATTATGTTTGGCATTTCATATTTGCCTGAGAACGCCTCCATAGCCTTGATTCGTAGAAATCTTTTCTTCTTCTCTCTAGTAAGATAGTTGGAGCGTGATAGTTCCCCAGTCGCAATTTAGAACATATCCGAATTATACGTTTCATTTTCAATAGCAGTAGGTGGCATATAATAAATATTTCATCATTAATGGTTCAATATTATACTATTACATGACTGAATTTCTGATAAATTGAGTTTAAATATCTCTACAAGTCTTAAACTTGACGAATTTTTTTTCGCACGGCTCATTTAAAACTCCTTCAGTACGCAAGGTTGTTTTGCAATTCTGAAAGTATTATTGTGGTAAAAATTTGTTTCTTATTAAAAAATATTGAGCATACATAAAAACTACACTTTTTTAGTTTTTTGACGGGATCTCGGTGTTAGTAATTACTAATGTTTTTAGGTAATCTTTAATCTCTGGAGTTCATAGACAATGTACAATACACAATTTTCCATGTAAATTGGCCGGTATTTTATGGCAAATTTCTCGGAAAGCAGTGCGGTAAGGGGCTGATATCATGATATTTTTGGAAGGATGAGATATTTTTCATGAAAATGAGACTTGATTCATTGATTTATGGGTGAAATGATATTTCGCTCAAAATACCTTGAGCCATTTATTCTCGCTATGAATTTCTTGAGGTCTTGGCGATATGAGTCGAGATGCCAGAGCTCAAGGTTTTCCTCCAAGGCCTAGCCATTAGAGGAAGAATAAGAGGTCTTTGTAGGGATTTTTTTATTTTTGAACGGATTTGCGTGAACCTTGACATGTTTGCTCTCATTAGTGATATCTATAGATTGAAATATAGATATAGATTGAAATATAGATAAGTGAAACAAATTGAATATACTTTACACCCTAAGGCGTTACTGCGTGGAAGTCTTTTATACTCGAATCCATATTGAAAATGAATTTCGTACTGTGGAAAAGATCAAAACTTATTTTCTATATGGTTTTGAAACAAATTAAGCATACTTATTATTGATACTTTTTACCTTAGGGAATTACTTGACATTTATGACCTTGGGGGACTTTTCTTGGGGACATTTTTCTTTTTACCCTCTGTGTATATCCATCCCGTTCCCAACCAACATTGTCAATAGTATTATTATTCCCTGACTTTCAACTCCCGCCGCTAACCCACATGGTAATATTTTAGTAACCATTTTCCAGTGATTTAGGCTATCAGATATCTTTGCTTTCTTTTCATACGTTGTATGAGTGATTAAAACATTATCGTTAGAAGTCATCAAATTTTAATAATCTCTGTCTCTTTAATTAATTTACAGAGATTTACAGACAGAGATTTAATAAATTTTAATAAAATTTATTAAATCTCTGTCTCTTTCTTAGTTATCACGTATCTCTGTATTGTTTGGTGATGCACTAGTTGGAGTTTACTTTTGATTATTTACTGTACCTAAAGTCTATTACCAGTGCCATCGTCGCAATGCATCAATATTTTTCATCTTCAGCGTACTTGTGTAGCTGTATGCCTCAAAACACGTTTCCGTTTAGACCATATTTTCTCTTACATTTTGGCAAATAATTGGTAACTGAGCAGCTCTTCTGGTGATTGCATCGTCCAAAGTTTATATATTTGAATTAATATCAAATTACACGGGAGAGAACCTGGTCTGCTAAGGTTTGATTTGATTTCTGCACTGGTGCCAATGATAATTAATTTTTATTTTGCTCCGCGATAATTGAGTTCTGTTAATTTATTTCTGTGTAAGTGGTGTTAAATTACAATATGTCAATATATTTTTAAAAAAGTGTTTTACCGGTTAAGGTAGGTTTTGCTGAATGTCAGAGAATCTCCTCCCGGTCTTCTGCCCATTCACGGGCCCATTCCCATCTAGTATATGATTTTATTTCAATGTATACCCTGAAAATGTTTTTCGTCGCTATATTAATTTTCTCGATTCTAACATCAATGCAGCTCTAGTGAAAAGTTGCATTTTATGCGACAGGGTTAGAAAAATGTTCGTTAGTGTTTGGATGAAGTATCTACTGCAGAATTAAAAGTTTTCATATTTTTTCATCCTAAGAATTATCCAACCATCTTACGATCCGAACGTGAACTTAGGGGATGCATTTCCTTTCGTGCCTTATCGAATTAGTATACATTAACTACGCTGTTGAGGTCTTACAATTGGCCTTTCTCTATTCTGTCAATGGCGACTCTCATCCTGAGTAATATTGTCCAGGATTTGTTTTTCGTTCGATGTATTTCCATCAGCAAAGAATTATGCTAAATTATGGATAATTCGCTATAAGAGCGTGCCAAATTATTTATCGAAATCTCGATTTTTTTTCTAGCGATTAGACCCCTTTACCTTATCAGTTTATGTGTGTAAAGTTCCCTATTTGTTCCCCATCCAAATGGCTCATCAGTGATTTAAACCAAAGTCTATCAGTTTCTATTATATACAAGTGGCATAATCAAATAGACTCTCCTAGACCGTTTTATAAAGCAACAGTTCTGGGCTGACGTGTTACGTGATGTAGGTAAAGAACTGATGGGACAGTTTCCTCACTCTTTCCTTTCCCCAATCGTCTATAAATGGCAAGCGCTCATCCACTGGACTGAATCCGTTTTACAATTTCCTGTATTGTGTGTCCTATGAAAGGAGGTTCATGATAATTTGAGACATTCGAGGTAATTGCTCTTAGAAGGAAGGAGAGGGAAGCTATTGACAGACCAATTGAACGTCCTAAACTCTCCACAGTTAATCTATGTAATGGTCGTCAATGTAGGATTAAGTGAGCGTTGAGCGAACGTTACATTTGCATGGTATGAAAGCTTAAATTTACTAACATTTATTGGTCAGTGATTTGGAGTCTTAAGAACGGGAGCGGGTGTATTATTGCCCGAGAGAATGCCGTGGCATGACTGAAAAAAATAGTTGAATAAAAATAATTTATCATTTAACAGTTTTGGTACAATATTGTGCACATACAATAATTAGCTTTAGGCAACCTTAAAGGTCACATACCTGTGTGGAGACTGCCTTCCATAAATGATATACATTGCTGGCATTAAACAAAAATACTCTCAAAAGCGTGTATGATAAAAACCGAGACTATTTCATTTTTTTCCAATAGGGAGCAAGAAAAGCAGGGACAATAATAATAATTCATCTTACATTCGTATAAAACACTAATTATTACAAGTTATAACATAGGGTAGGTACATGTACATACATCCCAGATCTAGAATAAAACATCAATATTGTTATGTGCCAATATCCCTTCGTTTGAAAATTTCAAAAATTTCTTCTTGTTTTTAAAACATTTAAAGGATCAGGCAAGGCGTTAAATACTCTTGAGAACAAGTATGCAAAGGATCTCATAAAAAAGTGGGATTTGGTTTTGAAAGCCACGCGTATTTACCTTCCTTTTTAACTTACAAGTATGGTCGCTTCCAGAAACCATGGTCAAGTTGCCATTCTTTCAGTAAAATAATTTCAGAACTTTTGAAGAAACGTGTATTTAATGGGAAGAATTTTTAGTCGACCAAATATTGGGTATGTATGTCCATATTGTTAATTTTTAGTTATAACTCTTATTGCCTTTTGTTGAAGCAAAATATAGCTGAAACCAAATAATTATTATATGCTCCTCCCCAAGAAATCAGTCCATAATCTAATTTAGAGTTCACAAGGGCTTCATGAATAATTTTTTGGACACTTGCTACGAATAAAGCACTATTTACAAACATTATCGGTGATCCTTTGCCAGTTCAATGATGTGGTTTTTTCATTTCAAATATTTATTTTTAAAAACTCCCAAATATTTTCTATTTTTGACCTAATAGTTGTCGGTAATTTGTCAAAATCGTATATTTTTGACATTATTTTGCGAGGACGTCATTCATCTACGCATTCATTTCAGCTTCAAAATTGTTTCTTGGATATTGGAGTAGTTTTTTAAGATTATAAATGTACTGACGAGGCAACCCTTACTTTCATTCTTCAAATAGTAACTTAATATCCCTCATCAAGGTTCCATCCTTCTTGTTAACGTTGATAGATTTTTAATCGTCGAAAACGAGAGCCATTTTTGCCTCCTTCAGCCCCGCTTGCGTTGCATTTTCCCCTGAGCGAGAATAATTGCAATAAGCTGTGTCTAATAGTGATGATGCTGTACTATTATTCATGACTGTACTTTTTCATTAAAAATCCATTACTCTTCCAGTGGAGAATGTGCCTTTATTTTGATTGCTACAAATTATACAGGCAGTCAAAGCTTTCGTAGATGGTTAAGCATTAGCCTGATACTTTTTCAACAGCTGGCGTGTTTATCATTGCGAATGAACAGATACGACGTCTCGTCGAAATGATGCCGGATATTTCTTTTCCTTTATTTTGCACGAAAATGGATATCGTTGAGCCGAAAACGAGTGGAAGATGTCATTTCCGCTCAATTAAACGCCCTCAGCCCCGGGTCATTTCTCTGCTTGATCCCGACTCATCTCGGGTTGATTAAAATGTCTTTTGGAAGGGGGGAAGAGACAAGGTGAAACTGGGAGTTGGTGGTGGTTTGCTAGGGGGAAGTGGAGTGAGCACCTGTGGAGGGAGCAGGGGATGATGAAAAAGGAATCAAAGTATCGTAGAGGGAAATAAGGAATACTTTACACCCTTTTATTTTTTATCGTGCTACAGGAAGGAGGACGTAATTCAACAGGAGAACAGGTGACAAGTAGATTAAGTTAAAGATTTCTCCATATTGCTAAGGCAAACAAAATTACACTCCTTTTCGATCAGATCCGCTTCGTTCGTGTAGATTACTCAATGGCGTTCCTAGTAAAATTTCTCGTATGTTTTGTTGCATTTATGTTGTATCCAAACACCACACAGGTATCAAATACACAGTTCTCTCCGTACCTACCTAGCGCTTCATAGAATCCAAATTACGTGTATTTCAACTGACACTGTTTGCCCCCGATATTTTAATCTCCTGTAAAGATAACGTTCCAGTAGACGCGATTTTTCTTGACTTAAAAAAGAATTTGATTAAGTGCGTCACAGAAAATCTTTAACTAAACTAAAATCTTATAGCTTAGTGGACGATGTAATTTCTTGGATTAGACAATTCCCAAGCGATCATGTTCAAGGAGTAGTATCAGACGATGCCATCTCAAATGCGGTTAAATTCGGGTGTCCCACAGGGGAGTGTCATAGGTCCACTTCTATTCCTTCTACGTATTAACGATATTGGTAAAGTACAATTAACTCCGACTATTTGAAGACGATTCTGTAGTGTACGGGGAAACTAGTGGCGATAATGATAAGGAAGCGTTAATGAAGGACCTCAAGGCAATTCAAGTGTTGTGCGACGCGTTGCACCTAGAATTAAATTTGAAAAATGTGTTGTAATGAACTTCTGTAAAAAGAAAAACTACCCTCAGTACAGTTATTGCGTACAAGATACCAAGTTTGAGACTTAAGAATTTGTAAAATATCTTGGAGTTAAACTAACTAATGATCTCTCGTGGAGCAAACACATTCGGGAAATAACTTGTCAGGCTAATCGTAAATTGGGATTTGTTAAGAGAGTACTTTGAAAGTGCGACGATAAAGATAGAGAAATAAGCTACTTCTCCCATGTGTGACCCCACTTATAATACGCTGCTACTGTTAGGGATCCTCATGAGGTGGGCTTAAAAATAGAGTTAGAACGCGTGCAGAGAAGATCAGCGAGATACTTGAAATGCCATTATGATAGTCTCGTTAGTGTTACTGACCACTTGCAAAAACTAAGATGGGAATCGCTATCAGACCGTCAATTGAAAATTATGCTCAATCTTTTAAGTACATCCAAAACCGATTTATTTTCAGAAGAAGTTTTCAATACCTTACGAACTCCATTATACTACAGTAGATAAGATGATGAAAATACAATAAGGGAAATAGATTGTAGAACAGATAGCCTTAAAATTTCGGTTTTTCCGCGATCAAAAAGGGATCATAATGGCTGCGTTGAGATTTTGATGTAGGTTAGTTGACAGATAGTGCATCATCTGATTTATTTATATAGCCCCTAATGCATGTTTTAAAATCTGCCGAGTAGTGATAACACCATATTTTACGTGTCCCCTCCATGATTTTTGTGTCACGTTTACGTAGTTACGTTATAGACTTTTTTTAGTGGTTTCTGTAGCATTTGTAGCATACCATTTATGTGGTGCATGTTGGTGAAAGTAAATTTCTCCCATTTATTTCATGTTGGTGGCATTTGTACTTAACGCACCACCTCTGAAGATGATGTTGTAACATCGTAACCGGTTATGCCTTGTTAATAAAAAGTGTGGAAAATACGAAGTCATTTTTCTTTTACTATGTCTGAATTCCACAAAGGACAATCTTTTAGATATCACGTTTAGAATTACACTCCTTTTTTATTAGACTCGCTTCGCCTGTGTAGATTTATTAGTGCTATACCTAATAAAATCTCTTCCCTCGTATGTTTTGTGGTGTTGCTGTTGTATTCAAACACCACACAAGTATCAAATTCATAATGCTTTCCGTGCGTAGCTAGCGCTTCATATAATCCAATTCATGTCACAACGCTCGACGCAACGATATATCGAATTTCTAATGATGCACAAAGCCCTACCTTGTATAAGTAGTACCATGATTGGAACGATCTAGCGATTAATTTTCCTGAAGTTAGCGACTGAAGGCGAAGGAAGAAGACTAAGCTGGCAATACAACACGGAACGCCGTCGTGCGCTCATTTACGTTTTCATAATACCCTGCAACGCCTCAGCCAATAGACAAACTTTGTCTGTGGCAGCGCCGATATCATCAACGTATGATTATCTACATCTACCCTGCGAGCCGCCTCAAGGGTGTGTGGAAGGCGGTGGGTTATCACTAACTTGCACTATCATATACCTACCCAAATAACGTTAATGACTAGTCTAACTAGTTTAGTTATATTTCAACTAGCTTAAGCCGCCATTTTCGGTGGCAGTGAAGCCCGCGTTTGTGTTTTCCTCTCAAGTAAAGGTTCGCTTTCTTTTCCCTTTTCATTTCTTCTTCGCTTTTGAATAACCTGATCGCAACTTGACTTCACAATCCCGTAAGAACTGTCCTAAACATTCGCAAGCACGCGCAAAAAAACATTTTAAATGAATAGCCTACAAAAATCGAAGAGAAACGCGAATTTCTCATTCAAATTCTAAGACATTGCATTTGATCTTTTTAATGCAAACCGAAAGTTAACACAAAGTATTCAAACTGCTAATTGCCTTTCTTTAAAAAAATAGTTTGTAAAAAGTCAAATTCCTTTGTTTGAACTCCTAAATCTCGAGCTCATTAATACTTCTAATTCTACTCTCAGTGCATAATCTTTAGCTGTGAAATATTAAAAAAAATAGTCTACACCCATATCCTAAACTTCGAGATTCAAAAGCAATGGGGCGGGGATCGAACCCTCGATGCACATGCTCGAGCGCAATCACAGTAACCAATCCGCCACCCACGCTTTGACCATTTCACTCTTGCTAGACTTCTAATTCTCCATGCACATATGAGGTGTTGGTGGATTACAGTCACCTGCAACTTTGTATGTGAAATTCCAAAAACCGCCCACCGTACGGCTCAAAACTAACACATCTATCAAATAAAGTTACTATAAACATGGACTCATTCGCTACATCCAAAGTGTACACACAGCCAACGCCCAAATACTATTATGTGGTTAGTGAGATTGATAATGCATCTGCAAGAGTCTGGTTGAACTTGTTAAGCGGGGAACATTTATCAAAAGGCACTGCGCTATCGGTAAGCTTCCAATGCAACAGAAACTATTTGCAATAATGCATTCTGTCTAACATGATCCATTAGAGATACAAGAGTCATGGGAAACGTGGTGTTTGTATTACGTTGCAGATCAAGATTCGAGCTTTAGGGAGCAAATCTACTAATTAGCACCGCTACCCATCGGCTAACCTACTTTAGAGCCCCATCGATACATGTGTGAGCTTCTGTCTACCTCTTTTTTTCTACTCCAGTGCATGTTTTGCGGGAAGGGAGAGCCCGCTGCGGATATGGGCGATGTCTACCTCCAGTTGTTTTCCGTCACTCTCCGACTCTCTTGTCGTCATTCTTCTCATTACACAGAGCTTCCTCTCTTGTATTGTCGTCCAACCCTTCCTCCTTTCCCTCGCCCGCGTACGCCCGGCCCCGCCCCCTTCCGAATGGGGGGGGGGGCGCCCGCCCCCTGGGGAGCAGAAGCGCAGGGTCACGGAGAGGGCTGCGCTGCCGACGGCAGCGTCACCGCCGTGTTCAGTTCCCTCCGCCCTCGTTATGAAAGGGCCTCGGAGCCGGAGGAAAAACTCCCGCGTAATTGCGACGCATAACTAACCGTTAATACGCAGTCGTCCGCCTCTGCGAGCAATAACAATGCCGATGTTGTACATGTATATCTTGTTTATTTTTTTTTTATATGTTCACGACCATTTTTCTTCTCGCATCCCGCATCACTGTTGCTTTATGTCGTTTCAAACGCCGTCGGAGTTGCGTCCGGAAGGAAAATTAGCCGTTGCACTGGGATGAGTTAATGAGGGATTTAACATCGATCTGTCCAACCTAATGCATGTTTTTTGTAGTATTCTACCGGTTAAGGTAGGTTTTCCTAAATGTCAGACAATCTTCTCCCGGTTTTCTACACATTCAGGGGCGTATATTGCTCTATTATATCCTTTTTCGTCTCAGCATACGATCTACCCTTTTTTATCCTGTCCATGAAACCTATTCTGTTTCATCCCCTTTTCCGCTCGGCCTACATCCTTTCCTCTATCACATTCTTGAGCAAGCCATCGCCCCTGATTACATCCTCCAGCCACATACTCTGCTGATCTCGAATTTCATTAAGAAATTTCCTTTCCTCGCCCACCATCTCAAGCACTTAGTCCACCTACCCTTCTCCATTTTTATCCACACCCACATCTCAAAGGCCTGCAGCCTATTCTCGCCCTCCTTTCTGAGGGTCCATGTTTCTGCCCCATACAACACCACGCTCCATATCAAATATTGCATCTGGATAACACTTAGTCTTTCTCATTATACCCTGCACCACTTCGTGTTCAGGGTGTATTGATTATGTCACAACTGAAATGTAACGCATTGAAGGAGGCGTGGCAGGCATGGAAAAGTACATATAGAAATGATCAGCATCACCTTACGAGTCAATCTAGCTATGTCCGTCTTTATTATTATTATTATTAATTTTTCGGTAATAATTTAACAGTACATATAAAAAAGATCACATTACAGATTTTCCTCTTCGTCCATAGCACTTTAAACTTGTATAGTCCTTCACAATGTTAAGGAAGGCACTTCCTGGATGAGCAGGAACGGGGGGAACCCTCGGGGATAGTGTCCGCCCTGGGGATTCCAACCGCCTGCTTAGACTCTTCACTCCCCGAGGCCAACCCCTCCTCCATGAATCGGCTGTATTTCATCACTTAACGGCTTAGGTGTTCTGCTGCCTTGGGTGTTTCATGGGTTTGAGAATCCTTAGCTGAATCCCTATCATATTAAGAATGAATCGAAGTATCAGTGAGGGAGGCAAAATTGTCTAAGGAGTGGCAGTTAGTCTCAAAGGGGCCAAGAGGAACAAATCAATGGAAAAATTATGCTTGGTTAGTGAAATAATGGTGAAAAATAAATAAACAGATAAGAATAAATATAAAATGCATAGATAAATAAGCTTTCGATGATCGTCATGATTAAATTTAACGCATAACTTGTGCGAAATGGTTCTGAATATTACCTTGCGCTCTACAAAATATATTTTTTAAATCCCAAAAGGAAACAAAGTCTGATATGGTGCCATTAAAATTGTTGATATGTCCGTCTGTCTGTCCGTTTGTCTGTCCATCTGTCTGTGTGCCGGTCTCTTCGCACGATAACTGCCATAAAAATTGAGATATCGAGCCGAACTTTTGGTCATAAGCCTCTAGTACCCCATATCAAATGGGTTGGATCGGACCGAAACTACGCCCACCTCCCATACGAAGTGGCTTTTTGGAAGTGAAAGTAATTTCCTTCATAGCCTAAAAAGTTATCAAATAATCGATCTGAAATTTGGAATATAATAATTTTTAAGTAAACTTATATATTTCAAGGAAAAAGACAACAAACATACATTTTTTTAGTAAGTCTGGCCACACAGCCAAGTGAAAGTGGTGTAAGGTATTTAAGCTTGGGCAAGGTTGAAGATAATTTCTTTACTAGTTTTTATTAATATTGCTGTTTTCGAAATGAAAAAAGCATACATTTGAGTCAGGCGTAGCTCATCTTTAGAGCAATCAATTGTGTACATAACACTGATGAATTCGCGTGGAGAAATTTTAACTTTGTGTTGCCTATCGTATAACGATAACTGCGGTGCGCACTTAAGGAATGTTTCTTCAGCAGCCAGTGATGAGCGTCTGATAGACGCGGTGTGAAAGATTTGAATATAAGATCAAGAAAATAGAAACGAAAAATGTGACATTTTTCAGTAATACGTCGATGAGCTGTCCTAAGTGTGGTAGGCAATAATAAAGCTGGCCTTTTTGGGTAAAGTTTAACAGTTCACGTATTGGCCGAGTATACCTGTTATGGTAGACTAAAATGGAAGAGAATTAAAATCATCTAGGTTTTTACTGACGTCGACGCCCAAAGACGCACTCTCTTTCAACTCTTCGTCTCGGCAAACGTCCTACCTCTCTTCATCCCAATCCACAAAACTTATTCTCTCCCCTCCTATCCCCCATTTACCCAGAATTCCTCTCTCAATTGCGTCCTTCAACAGCCCTATGGTTCTTCAAATAACCTAATCTGCCTCTTCTTACTCTCCTTCAGAAATTTCCTTCCTTCTTCCGCCGTACCAAGAACTTCTTGATTCGCCTTTCTTTTCATCCCCCGCATTTTTTTATTCTCCTCCGTCTTCCATGTCAGATCATAAGAATAAAAAAATGGAAATTGATTGTAGAACAGATAGGTTTAAAATGTTGCTTTCCCCGCCATCGATGATGGAGCATAATTGCTGCGTTAATACTTTGAAGTAGATTTGTTGACAGGTAGTGTAACCGATTAAATCATATGCCCCTTAATGCTTGTTCCTAAATCTGCCGAGTAGTGCTAACACAATTTTTTGCATTTTCCGTGCATGAATCACGAGTCACGTTTACTTAGTTACTTTATGAATTATTTTAGTTTCTGTATTATTTGAATCATACCGGTAGTGTGGTACATGTTGGAGAAAGCCAATTCCTTCACTCTAGTTTATATCGGTGATAAGTCACCCCTGTCAAACACCCTTGTGGTGGCTTGCAGGGTTATAAGTGGGCGTAAAAAAGGTCCCGTTCACCCTGTTTTGCTAGCGTAAATATCGTACTAATATGTTTGTTATTGTACCCATTTTTTCTGAAGTTTCTCTCGATATTAAGCATGCTAATCTTCTATAGTAATTATCTCTACCCACCCTAGATACCTTAAATTTCCTGGCTCGTCTTCCTCTCCGTCTTCCGCACCCACATTTCACAACGCCTACTTAAGAACTCTTTGGTCGTCTTTACCTGAGAGCCCTTCGGTCTTAAATGTTTTCACCCTCAAGATAATTAGATTTTTAAAGTGCTCCGAACATTATCCGGAATTAATGAATCGGTTGTGTTAAATGGCTCTGGATTCCCCTTAAATTAGCATGTTGTCGCTCCCACGCCCACCTCACGTGCTCGCATCTCCTCTTTCCTGTCGCCCACATATCTTCCCATATTTTAGCCATCGCCCACTCCACTTTCTTCCCTTTGAAGATTTGATCCCATCCCATGACCACCCTCGCCCTTCCTTTCCCCCTCCGCTACTTCCGAGCGCGCCGCTCCTCCTACTAGGCTCCAATTCGCCTCGGGGAGGGGTAGAAGAAGGTAGAAGCGTTGCTCTACTCTTGCTCTGCTCCACCGGTCTCTTGTCGCGGAAATAATGAGGAGGCTGTGTTGGGAACGGGGGGGAGGGGGAGGGTGCGGTGTCAGGGGGTTGGTGAACGTCGGACAACCAGCCCACGGGGCGCAGTCACCCGGTCGTGTCCATGGGGACGAAGTTGAGGGGATGGCTGGGCGGAAAGGAGGATAGACGGTGGAGGTTTGCGCTAAGAGGGGAGGGAGAGGGACGAGGATATACAACAAGAGATGGAGCGACGGCATCATTACTCGCGCGAGCGGATACGTCGATCCACCCATTTTGCCTCGTGCTCTGCCCGCCGAGGGAGGGTCGTGATAACTTCGGCTGAGACCGTGCGCAAAGGGAGAGTTGTGTGTGCATGTTATCTCGGGGATTTGGTGCCGGGTGTGGGGGTAGGGGGCGGTAGGCGCTAGCATTAAAGGCACCGGAAACTCTGGCAGACGTGGATACAGCCGGTATGAGTCGGGGACTTTATGACGTGGTTACGGCTGTAAGGGGATTCCATTGTGAAGTGACTAACTCATGTCATTGGTTCTTATAGAAAAAATTGATTTAATAGCTATAATTATTAGGGTACTCTGCTGACTCATTCATTTTGTTCTACTGGTTGATTGGTTGGCTTTTGGACAGTTTTTATCCTCATGGAACATCGTTCTGTTTTAGCTCCTATGGATGACCCGTCATGTCATCCCTCTTAAATTCCTCATAGCAATAATAAGGAATAAAGATGAAAGTTCATGATGAAGATGAAATTTTATAGGAAGAGATATCAATATGTAAGGGAACTAGCATTAGATAGGGAAAGGTGGAGGTCTGCAGTCAACCAGTCTTGGGATTGAACGACCAATGCATGAATCAAATCCCTTATATCGTCTCCCTCTTCTTATTAGGCTTGTCATCTCTGACTGGTGTACCCCTCCCAGCAGTCCTCACCCGGAGATCCGATTGGGGGACTATTTTACCTCTGGAATATTTTACTGAGAGGAGTGCCATCACGTCTTATATATATAGTTAAACTGCAGGACTGCATCTTCTAGGTAGACTAATGTGGTGGTTTCCCCGTTGTCTTCCACATCTTATTAGGCATAGGTTGGATAAACAAAAAAGCAGCGTAAATGGTAATTATTAATTTATTGGATTGCAGTAAAAAAAATGTCTTTACGCTTCAGATGGTCGTACGTGAATACGTATTATATCACCTCCTGGCAATAATTCCTCAGTTTCTGCTGGAGCATTAATTGCCATATTTTCATTAACCTCTTGCAACAGCTTGGATGGGAATCGCTTTCAGACCATCGACTGAAAATTAAACTCGACTTTTCATGTAAATTCAAAACCGCATTATTTTCCGATGAAGTTGTCAATATGTTACGAAATCAATATACTACGGTAGATCAGATCATAGACTTTAAATATCCTTTTTCTTGCAATCAATAAGAGACCATAATGACGGCGTAAAATAAAAAGCATCGGTCGTGAAATTAAGCAAGATATTGATAATGTGAAAGATTTCATTTCATTAAGACGTTAAAGTAGGTTAGTTGATAGATAGTGAAGCTGATTTATTCATATGCACCCTAATGCATGTCTCTAAATCTGCGAAGTAGTGTGAACTCCATGTTTTGCTTGTTCCCAGCATGACCTTTTGGTCACGTTTATATAGTTACATTATAGATAATTTTATTAGTGTCTCTAGCATTTGTACCATATCGATAGTGTGGAAGTTGGTGGAAGTAAATTTCTTCACTGTAGTTCATGTTGGTAATAGGTCTCCCCCTGCCCAACACCCTTGTGGCGGCTTGCAGGGTAACTATAGTGGATGTAGATGTTTTCAAAAGATTCAGACGAGATATCGCGGAAGTTCGTCATATTATAACGGAAAAACAATTGCACTTTTCCACAGGATATTTTAATGAGTATGACGCGTTTCAGCTCACAGAGTCATCATCAGATACAAGACCTGTACTTCTTGTACCTGATGATGACTCTGTGAGCTGAAACGCGTCGTACTCGTTAAAATATCCCTTGGAAAAGTGCAATCGTTGTTTTGTTATAAGATGTAGATATTGGGCGTATTCGATTGCATACCGACCTTTACTCGCCGTATACGTAAACACTTGAGATGGCTTTCAAGAGTATCATGTAGATGTTGATGCCACTACCTGGTCCCAATCTATCCTGGAAGGTGCATCACATCTTTGGTCGTTCAATCGTAAGATTGGTCGACTCCAGCCCTCCACCCTTCCCTATCTAATGCTAGTTCCCTTGCCTCCTGGTATCTCTTCCTATCTACTTTCCTCTTTATTTGGTCCTTGAACTAATTCCTTGGTCTTCCGCCGGGGATTTTTGCATCTATTTTACCTTCAGTTATGTTCTTCACAAACCCATTGTGTCTCAGGGTGTTTCCTATCCATCTTGTTCTTCTTTTCTGTATGGTGTTCCACATGGCCATTTGCTCTTCTACTCTGTACACTTCATCATTTCTAACGTAGCCCGTCCATTTTATCTTCAGCATTCTTCTCCAGCACCAGGTTTCAATGGCTGCTAGTCTGTCCTGGTCAGCTTTTCCAATGGCCCATGCTTCCGATCCATAAAGTGCTAGGCTCCTCACGGAGGTTTTCACACAGTGTTTCCTGGTTTGTAGTCCTATCTTATTTGAGTACAGCAGTTATCTTTTCCCATGAACACCTTCTTAGCTTGGGCTATTTTCCGCTTGACGTTCGTTGTGCTTCATCCGTCCCACGTGATGGTACTTCCGAGATAGGTGAAGGAATCCACTTGCTTTGGATCTGGAAGGCGCAATGCAGGGAAAATCCAGAGGAAAATGTTCCGTGTTTTATCTTAAATAAACGAGAGACGCGGGCGTGGGCTAGAGCTTGGGGTGAAGGGGAATAACACGGGAGGATGGGGGAAGTGGACAGACTTGCTTGGCACGGAATAGGATGTTATACTGAAGGGAAAGGATGTTCGGTCTCTTTTCGTCCCTTCTTCCTCCTCCCATTTCCACTGCCTCACAGAGAGATAGGAAAGGCGTCCGACCCGTTAACTTGTATCTGATTCGACATTGTAGATACGTATCGCAGGCTCTCCCTGAAAGTGTAAACTAGAGATGAAATTCCAGGGGACAGGACTAACTTTCTGAAAATGGTTATCTTACTAATTTATTATTATTCCAGAGAAATTGCTGTAGTAAATTTCCATGCAATGATATCTCAACTTGCAAAGTCTATTCTTTTTCTTCAATACCAACTATGTTTTCAACAGCTATAAAGCCTTCATCAAAGCATTTATAATATCAAAAAGAATTATGATATTTAAATCAATTATTAATTGTTGTTATTTTGTTGCCGACCATAGTTTTGACATATATAATGCCACTGTCAAGAAGTCTATGATGTCACTGTCAAAATTTTTATATAGATGATCATATTCAGCGAACCATGTTTGGCATTAATTAAATAGCGTGGGATTAACATAGTGAGAAATCTTTTTATGTTTGTTAGTTCCACTAAGTAGAGCTTGAAACACCAACTTTTTGTAAATATCCACTCTATTTCAATGAACACGAACTATGGTTTACACAGAAACCATGGTGAAAACTATGGAATTTATTAAAGGACTGTGGAATTTGAGTTTATTATAACAATGAATTTTAGTTTTGAGTTTTTCTCTAACAGTATAAAAGATAACCGGTGGCATAATTTAGTGAATCTGAGAAAATGATTCATTTTGGTTACTAGCCTGATGAAAGAAACCCGAGAATTTGAGACCGTGGAGCCATCTGTGTTCCCTTTCTCCTTTTCCTGTATAATGTATTCTGGCTTCTCAGCCATCATCATTGTCCTAACGTTTCGATTTCCTCTTTTTTATCAGTGCTTTCCTTCTTTTTCTTATTTTCTTTCATAGTCCTTGTATCTTGTGGTAATTTGTTTGTGCAGGGATTCCGTGTGATGATGACCGCGGAAACCTTGCCACCCCGCTACCATGCACGACACCCGTCTTTGTGGGCGGCGTTCCGTAATTGCCCAGATTCATTTCTGTTTAAGTGATTTCCATTTCCTAGGAAATTCATGGGTGGACTCCTCTTTACCCTACCCTACACCCATCTGGTATGAGTAGCCCTGCCAGGAGCACGAGTAATACCTCCTTACAGTCCTGCTGTTGAGGTCATTTGCCAAAACCATGGGTAAATAAAACAATCGATAAATTAGATAAGCCCTGGCCACCAGCGTTTCGCCTTACCGCTCCCTCCTCCCACATTCGCTATCATTCCCAACAGTGAACCCCACCCCCTAACCCCAGCTCCTCCTCCCATTCCTCTACTTTTTTAGCGATATGACGTGGCTTTGATGTATATATACAGGCTGCATGCATGACTCCTCCACCTGACGATGGTGCTTAGCGCCGAAATCTGGGTCGTGTTTTTTAACTTTTGTTTTTTAACTCTGTGGTTATAGTGAAATTTTTAACTAATTTGTTCATTGTTTTATTTATTAAAAACAGATTACCAAAAGTCATCAAAGACCACATTTTATTTAAAACTATGGGTGTTCGGTCAAACGTATACGCGTCTGGGCTTTGGTAAAAGGGAGAGGGCTATAATCAGCATTCTGCCATTTGGTTGCATGAACGCTTAGTATCTCGTGCATGGATGGCATGCATATTTTAATAATATATATTTTTTCAAGTTGATTTACCGTTGGTACCGTACATTATTTTTATCTTTTCGCGTCGAAAACTGTGGCACAATCTTAATGTAATATCTGTCTACAAAGGTTTGCCATTTGACCGTATCTGAGTTTTCTTTTCTCTCGTAAGTAAATTTCGATTACAAAATTATTTTTACTCTACTAAATCTATCGCTGGGTCTTGTGTTTTTCGTACTATCTTCTCGCTTAATGAGGTCTTTTATAATCCTCAAACGTTGGTCATCTCGTAAATTGAACGGAAATCAGTTTCATGTTCAATGGTAGTTCTCTAAGAAAAATTACAATGTCCTAATGGCTGTATTCACTATCTATACTTCATTACATAGTTACCAAACAATGTATACCTTAATGGTTACATTGACTGCAAATTTTACCGTAGTTTTGTTTTATGACAGTTAATCAATTTCCTGGCACGATTTATATTATTAGTTACTGAAACATAAACTCATCTATAATGGATATCTCGTGAACAATTTTTTTTGTTTTGTCATTTCTGGATTTTTTATTCCCTCATTGATGGGAAAGTAACTTTCGTAAAACTACCTCTTATTTTTCACAATATATACCCAGTAAGAAATATTTTTCCTCTATATATGTTCCATCGTAAGGTCTTCTGTTGTATCAGTGTGCATTTTTGCCTGAAAAAAATACCTTTACTAATTCCCTAACATTGGTCTTAACGTAAATTGAAAAAAAAAATGTTTCAAAGTTTCATGCTCAGTAGGACTTCTCTAATGGAAGAAAGAGACAATTTTCTGCCCCATTCAATTTCCTTATCCGCTTCGCCTTCTTTCCCGGGGATCGATGGATGAATTGAAGAAGATCCGATTCTCCTGGATGGAGGGAACGAGATGGAAAGACAGGAATGTTGCGTCTTGAATCTTCCTTATTTCGTCTTCCCCCCCTCTCTCTCTCTTCTCGTTTCGGAGCCTTTCTCTTTCCGCGTCGTTTTCCCCCTCCCTTCCCTTCCCCCCCTTGGAAGGGAGAAGAGGGGAGGAGTGCTGGAGTGCACCAAATGTCTTTTCGGGTGGCAGTTTCCCTTCTAACGGCCCGGAAGGTCACGTACCTGTCCTTCTTGGGAGAGATAAACGCCGCAGCCGCCGCTAAAAGTATTTCCCCTTCCCGCGCGCTGACTACAAGCTCACCGTCTCCCATCTTTCCACTCGCCGAATTTCCTCTCGATGAATAAATTTATTTGCCAGCCCGCACATCTTTTACACTCCTCTCTCTCTCTCGAAACGGAATGGTCCAGGCTCTTCTGCTCCCAGCCCAGTGCTCAGGGTTTTGTGTCCTTTTCCATCTCCATCGAGGAAATACAGTTTGGGGCAATGAGTAGAGGTAGAGGTAACGGGGGTAGTCCTTGCGTGGAATTGGCTGAAAAAATAAAATGAATGGCTCTGATGAATAGACGAGCGCAAGCCTTTCCCGTCTCCTTTGGGGGTTAGACCTGTGCTATAAGCAAATTTTCTTCAAAGTGGGTACGTATTGTTAGCCACTGCCGTAATGGATACTTGTATCAATATGAAAACATCGTGATTTCGTTCCATGATCAGATGACAAACCGTACGTACAATGTCTTTTTCCCACTGCTCGAATGAGCGCCAAAATTTGGAATAGAAGATCGTCTAAATATTTGCAAATGTTGCGTCCATAATCGATAATCAGGTTTAAGTCGACATTTGCTCTATAAATAAGGAAATCGTGACCTTTGGATTTAGGTGATTGGTAGAGATCCTTTGCTTATATTGTGCTTTTCGATACCTTAATTTAGGGTAGTCTTTTGGCATTCTTTCGCCAGAAATTACTAGTCTGTCCAGAAGTTCTCCTTTATTCAGTCTTTAATATTTCATTTCTGATTATTGTATTTACGAGTCAATCGTGTTAATCTTTGTTGCAGTGGCTGAAAATAATCGTTGTAGCTTCACTTCACACCGATGGTATTGAATATTTCCTCAATAAAGAGATCACAATCTCGGTTCTCTAATGTTATCAAAATATCAGCGGTTGCACAGCTCTCTGACTTTAATGCATAGCGCCGTTGAGTTTGACTCATCATGCGAAAACATCCCGTGCATATTTCACCATTATGCTGAAGAGTTAGCTTAGAAGGCATAAAATAAGAGTAAATAGTTGTTTTTTCATGGTTGAACATGAACCTTAAAATCTAAACAAATTATTTATTTATTTGTTTGCGTTGTTTTTTCCATCAACTGACCCTTTTTTTTGACAGCTTCATATAGCATTATCATCATTGAGAAGTCGCTGCAACTTTACCGTATTTCACGGGGTAACATGATCACTAAAGGTCAATAAAAGTCAACCGGAAGCATTTAAGTGAACCTCCCATGTAGCAGAGTTGAAGTGAGCAAAATGGTTACCGCTAAAAAGTAATTTATGAAATCAATCCTCCGAGATATTTTTGCTCAATTTCTTAAAAATATTCACTTAATTAGGAAATGGCTTAAAAAGTTCTACAGGTCGACTTCCTATTTGAAGTTGTCCAATTGAGGAATGAGAATTTTGTACTGATTGTCCATCGTCACCGGCATAATAACTTTGGCTGGTCATCATTCCATTCAATGCTATTTATACATCCTTTCTTACCTCTCTCCAGGTTTTTAGCTCCCGACACGCTGAGGATAACACACAAAACCTGATCATTTTTCTATTGCTTCGCTGTAGCTGAAATTCCACAATTTTTAACGTTTCTGTTAAAAATATCCTTAAACCAATCTTGCTTCGTCCATGCATATCTTCCAGGCCGCCTTTCTTTGTATCTTCTCCAATTCAATTACATTATACCCTGCTATCCACCTCAATGTCATGTGGCAGAGGGTGTATTATCTACTACATGGGTTACACATATAACCTATTAAAGTTGACGTAGCTACAACTACTGATGAGTTAGCGAAAAACTACTAAAACTAGTTATTAGGCAAACTTTCACGAATATGCGGTGCATTATGAGCATAAAATTGATGTTTGACAGTTTTTATTAATGCTTTTCACAACTATATAAATGCACCAATCAACTACATCGCTGATCTACCCACCAACAAACCTAGTTAAAATTCACATTTGCTGCTGTCATGGTTTCTTGTCGTTCAGGAGAAAAATGACATATTTAACTCTTAGGGGCAACCCATAGAGTTTTAGGAATAGAGCTTCCTCACCTTTTTTTTCCGTATGCCAGCGTCCTGGCACTTAAGACACAATGGCTTTTAATCAGTTGGTAATTAAAGATAGCTTCATTGATTCGATCAGTCAACACAAGCGGATATCTCAGAGGAAATCTCCGGCCACGGCGATGACGGCCGCCCAGCCTCCTTTTTCTCCCTTCCCTTCCCCTCTCCCACACTTTCAAGTCCTCCCTCCCACCTTCGAAGGCAACGCCCACTCGTGGCGATAGAAGCACGACCGTGGTAACACGCCCGCGTTTCAAAAGCGCTTGGCTTATGACTTTTCATATTCATCATATTCACGTCGTGGGGGTTTAGCTCAGTGGTAGAGCATTCGACTGCAGATCGAGAGGTCCCCGGTTCAAACCCGGGTGCCCCCTTAATTTTTTCCGTCTTTCGTAGGGACAGACTCCACTTCAAACACCTCGATCAGCAGTCATTGGATTATATTGTGGCGTATTTTGTTGTTATCGTTCCGCTTACCGCTCCTTTGATTTTCGGTTACCTGCCTGTTTACTTTTTCTTGCAGCCGCGGACGGTAGAATCACGTTCGCGTTTCAAAAGCTCTCGCCCCATGGCTTTTCACATTCGCCTTTGATCTTGTGTGGGGGTATAGCTCAATGTTAGAGCGTTTTACTGCAGATCGAGTGGTCCCCGATTCATACCCGGGTGGCCTTTTTTTTACGTCGTTCGGAAGGACAAACTACCTTCAAAAGTCCCGACCAGCAGTGGCTGAAACCTATTATTTCGTGTTTTGTTGTTTTTAGTCTGCCTACCAATTCTTTGTTTGCCTGTTAAATGCATAATTGCTTATTATTGTTACTGTATTAATTTCCTACAATGGAATTAATTTTATGCTGTAACGTTAAGGATAATTAAATGACATGTATGATTCGACATTTAGTCTACCCTCTCTGTACCTAAATCTTTTCGAAATAATTTCAACAAATTAAGTATATTTAGTTTATTTAGTGATGAACTTTAGTAAAATGAAAAAGTCATTAGTGGATAGTAGTGTAATAGAAGAAAAAGGTATCCTGGATATTACTTAATCGAATACTGAACGGAACGAGAAAACAAATGACGTCATCCATCGTGCTCCCAATTTAAAAAAAAATGTCCGCGCTTCGGATTAATTTTTAATAAATTTCGTTCTTCAAAATTATTACGGTAAAAAAATTCTTTATTTTCACCTTAATCTTGTGTGTTTTTCGCGTATTATTGGCCGTCAATTGGCGTGTAATGAATCCCAAATTTGTACAATATGATATCTATATACTGCCGTATTGTAAGCGGCAATGGGACTATGTTATAGTGAGTTGGGGAAATATAAAAACGATAGGAGTTAGATAGATAGATCTGAGTTACTCCTGTTACAGAAATAAATAATGATGCAAACTACGTTGTTAACTTTCCCTTGCAATATTTATCAATTTTATATGACAAAATCAACTCCTCTATGTCACGCCAGGGAGAAATTTACAAACTGTATGATTCGAATCTTTGTGTATCCCCTCTGTATCTAAATACTAAACTTACCGTCTACTTACTTACTTAACCGTCTAGGTATATCTAATATATTTTATAATGAACTTGGTTAAAATGAGCAAGGCATAAGTGATAGGTAATATAAAAGACGAAGAGTATCCCCGTTATTAATATATAAAATACTAAATTAATAAAATAAAATAATAGAATGAGGGAAAATATGACGTTTTAAACCTTTCCACTCAGCAGTCAATTTCCCAAGTTTAATTCTCTCGATCTTATCTAACTAAGAATGTTGAGTTTTTCAGGACGCTATTGATGCCAGGAAATAAATTGGTTTTGGAACTTAAATGAAATTTTTTATTCGAAATACATATTGGTGGCTTAAAGCGTGTCTAATTGTTCCAGAAGGCATATATCTCTTACGAATTTATCAATACAGTATCTTCCGTATCTTGCCGATCTTCGCTGCCTGCTTTCCAATTAGCTGTTTAAGTCTATCTCGTTAGGATCCCAAATACAGGCAGCATGCTTGGAGAGAGAGTATTTTCGCATTTATATTTACGCTTCTCTTCAAGAGTGAATGAAAATAATCTTTTCTCCTGCCATAATGTTTATCGATCTTTTGAAGGGATAATTCATTTTCATTATTACTTAAGATTGGTATTTTTAACGGGACGATATTATCATTTGAAAATGACGCAAAAGTATTGAAAGCTTTCGGGATTTACCAATAAATTGTTTGGAGTTTCATCATTGGTCGTTCAATCCTAAGATTGGTTGACTACAACTCTCCACCCTTCCCTGTCTAATAAGAGTTCCGTTACCTCCTGTTATCTCTTTCTATGTACCTTTCCCTTTATTTAGTCCATGAACTTATTCCTGGGTCTTCTTTTTGATCTTAGCAATTGCCTATTAGCAATGAAGGGTTTCGTAGCTTAGGCTTTTCTTTTCTTGATATCGGTTGTACTTCTTCTGTCCCACGTTATGGTACTCCCGAGATAGGTGAAGTAATCCACTTGCTCCAATTCCTCTCCAAGGGTGACTTCTCCATTCAGCTTTTCCCTTCTGCTTGCTGGGATTTTAGTCTTCATCTTTTTTATTTACTTGTTGTATTCATGGAGAACTTAGTCCATTGCGTTTGTGATCTTTGTGAAAAATTTCATTTTGCTTTGACTGCAATATCATCTGCAAAACGGAGCATGCCTATTTTTTTCCTCACTTTATCTTTATTCCGCTCAGTCCAATTTCTTGTGCGTCTCTTACGGCCTCCTCCAAGTACATACATGTTGAACAGTGCTGGATAGAAGTTGCATTGTCTTACTGCTCTGTTAATATTACCATCTGTTTGTATTACGTTTCTCAGTGTGACGACTTGCTTCTTGTTTTTAGGTTACGGTGTTTCTTTTATTACATTTTTCAAGGCGAACTCTAAATCCCGCTAAGCAAGCTCTCGAGCCATTGAAGATGTGCATGTATACTAGAATTGATCCCAGTTATTTGGCCAAATCCGAGCACATTGGCTGTCTTCATTCAATTTTCGTACTTAAACATGACGCGCCTGCAGTGTCAATGACTGGTACAATAGAACAGGGAAATTTCTGACAGCGTCCTAAACTGTACGTGTTTCAGTCTGCCGTGGCGCGCCGCTGGGCAGAAGCGTCGCAGACGCGGTCGTGTCGTGCGGTGAGGTGGAAGAGGGGAATACCCCTGTCGCACACACACACGTCCTCTGGTGGAAGTTTGGTGGAGCAAGGTGTAACTCTTGGAAAGTATTTCGGGGAAAGCAAGGGAAAAAAATCCGGCCACTCTGCTGTTCGGCGTTGTAAATAATGCACGGAGTTGGAGAGTCCCGTGGAACGAGCAGATTTGGGTGCTGTGGAGTGGGGATCTTCTGGGGCCCCGTGTGATTGGTGCGATGTAGTTACTCAACTCTACCCAGCCCCTCCCCCCCCTCTACCCCGAAAACCCGCACCCCTCCCCCACCTTCCCTCCGTGTATCCCCTTCAGTCGCCGCTCCGCGAGCGAGTAATTGCTCTATCGGTAACATCACCAGGAGCGCGGCGTATCCAAGCAACCGAATCGATCACGATCGCTTCGAGCACGAGGTGAGGTGTGGCTCATTGTTTTCGGCGGACACTCTCTCCTAGATCTCTCAACGCACTTATCCGCGCTCGGGATGTCGTTCTGTGGCAGGATTACGAGAAACGTCCCCTGACGTGTTGGGTGTGGGCCTTGACTGCGTTCAGTTTATTTGTTTATTTATTTATTTAATAAGTTTATGTTCACCCAACATGAAAACATAATAAAAGGGTAAGCTATTATACAGTTCAATACACAACACAATAACAACAGTCAAGGCGGGATGAATATTACATAATAGTCTTGATAACATGAGTGATTATTTTTCGTAGGACAGATTTTACACTTTTGATAACAATTACTGTATATCCTTCCTAAAATTTTCTTTTGACAATCTAGTATTCAGTTTTTAACAAAAGGTATTGTAGGTAATACATATTCTATTCAATGGTGCATTCTTACAATAATTTGCATTTACAACTCTTTCATAAAAAGTTCTTTTACGTCTCCCTTTCTTCCATCCATTCCATCGTTATTTTGTCAAGGAGTGTATTCATCTATATTCACACTATTAGCACTTTGGCGTTGGCTGTACGCAGACTTAGACGCTGGAGTTGAAAAAAGAGGTAGACAGAAGCTCACACATGTATCGATGGGGCTCTAAAGTGGGTTAGCCGATGGGTAGCGGTGCTAATTAGTAGATTTTCTCCCTAAAGCTCGAATCTTGATCTGCAACGTAATACAAACACCACGTTTCGCATGATTCCTGTGTGACACTTGTATCTCTAATCGATCATGTTAGAGCAAAATGCATTGATTCAAATAGTTCCTGTTGCATTGGTGGCATACCGATAGCATAGTGCACTTTGGTAAATGTTCCCCGCTTAACAAGTTCAACCAGACTCTTGCAGATGCATTATCAATCGCACTATCCACATAATAGTATTTTGGCGTTGGCTGTGCGCAGACTTGAGATGTAGCGAATGATACAATGTTTATAGCACCTTTACTTGATAGATGTGTTAGTTTTGAGCCGTAAAGTGGTCGATTTTTAGAATGTTACATACAAAGTGTCAGGTGACCGAGATCTAAACTTAGTAAAACTGAACTTAATAAAATACAAAGGAAAGCTGCGCGATTCGTCAAAAACTGCTACGGCCGAACAGAAAGCGTTACACAGATTTTGAACGATTTAGGGTGGGAGCCGCTAGGGACTCGGAGGCTACGCGCTAGGCTTAGATTGCTTGAGCAATTGAGAATGGATATCTTTCAGAGCGACACGGAGAACATCATATTAGAACCACATTATATTTCCAGGTCCGACAGAATCGATAAATTAAGAGAGATATTTTGCCGAACGGATAGGTTTGGGAATTCGTTTTTCCCCCGAACAATTAAGGACTTGAATAAATGCTAGGCGGAACTTTGATTTTTTTTGTTGACGGCTGGTGTCCTAACACCCCCCGCCACACGCCTTTTGGGGCGGCTTGCGGGGTAGTATGTAGATGTAGATGTAGCAACACTTGATTTATGCATAGAGAATTAGAAGTCAATCAAGAGCAGCGCAAGGGCCAGAGCTACCTGTTGTAACACAACGCGGGCCTCCATATTCTTTTCCCACCGCGTGGGAGAAATAACAATTAAACACCCACCATGTTTAACTTTTCGCGGTGAAACAATAGGGAAACGGAGGGCGGAGCCAAAGCCGACAATGATGAATTGGGGAAGGGGACGAATAGAAAAGCACGAGCGGGGATTGACAGCAGAGTTCTTGAAGGGAACGGACGTGCGGTGGGGTTCTGTGCCATATTCCGGAGGAAGCGGACATTTAGCCGCGATACTGGGGCCAGAGAGAGAGAGACCCTGATACAGGACTACCATTCGTGCAGATGCTGTGATCACATTACGCCAGGACTACGGGTTCCGGAGGCTGTAAAGCTAGAGTGACACCAGCCACGTATCAACCTGTATTGTCAACAAGAGCGTAAATATGGACTTTAATTCTGCATTTTAAATAAGCCATACAAACCCAGTTTGGTACAACTCGGATTAGAGGTTGATGCTAGTTTTGTTTTATTTACATTGGAGTAATGAATGTTTAAAGAAGATATATGGCTTAATTCAAAGAAGTTGATTATCATAAAATGTTTAAAGATAAGTAAATCATTTGAAGTAACTGTATGAGGTGCAGAATATTACAATTGTCTGGGTCGTGACCTTAAGTTAAAGGTAAAGATATTATATACTTTGTTTTAGTGTGTCTTGATTCAAGGATATGATTTTGTCTGATCAATTAAATTGCTAGTTATCACGTATCGCATGTTGTTTTGTGTTTCTCATGTTATCTACCGCAGAGAAGGCTGGGGCAATTGAAAAAGGTAGGAGACCGTGGTTAATTTATCTCACATTTATTTTCCATTTTTGATACTCACCACGTGGGCATTTTGAGTTAACGATAATAGAGATTGTTTCCATTTATGACCCACAACGTGGGGCTGTCGGGTTGCATTGTTAATATTTTACACTGTAGACCAATGGAGATTGCTTCTATACTACTGTCTGGGCTTGAAGGGCACATTTTGTTCAAACCACGTGTAAATAGCTATTTTTTAAACTCGTTCTAAGCTGTTGTTGTTTAAACTGAAAGTAAACCCGTTGTTGTGTTATGTATGTTGCTGTATAAACACCATTTAACATACCGTTATTGTACTTACGCGGAGTATGAAGTTTATAAAAGTGGAGACCGAACGACTGAATTTGCCAAAATTAATAGATTGTACTCAGATTTATTCTTCTCCGCGCTACATGAAAATCTTTCATGAACTCCATGCGCCAGTTCCTATGAACAGTTGAGTTGTATCCCTTCATAACTTGATCTTTGTAAAATAGATGTTTTCCAGTGGACATCTTTTTGTTACTCGTTTTTCAATGGCAAACACACACGCGTTCCTCGGTACAGTCATAAAAAAATAAGGACAGCAGGGTAGGACGCTGGCGACCTAAAGAATAAAAGCGAACATGCAGGCAAGGGAAATCAGCGATAGTGGATTCGTATAAGTAGTCCTGCCTTCATTCCTAAGTGCCTTTTTCGGTGGATATGCCAGTTATTTTTACGCTATAGATTGGCAATAAAGAACTAATGGAACGCTGGATCGGAACGGAAAGCTGGATCAGTTTGTGTTAAGATTAAATTCCTTGCACCCGTCTATATCTTTTCCAGTGGAAGTCGAATTGAATACTTTGGATTATTTTGGATTTAATAATATCCATAAATGATAAAAGCCACTGGTTTTCTTTTTTCCGCAAAAGTTCTTTTACTGATGTGGTTATCCCTAATGAGTCAAACCATCATCATTCTCACAAACTGGCTGCTTTTCATTCTTTAATACATCGCCTCATTTCTATTCCCCTTGCTCAAACTGAATTTGAAAAGGATGTGAAAGCAATTAAACTCATTGCGTCCCGCAGTGGTTACGAAGAGAGAAATATTGATTTACTGCTACAGCGCAAACTTGAGAAGAAGACGGTGATGTCATTGACCAATCTCTCTCCCATTTTGTGTTCCTAGGATAAGTGGGTCAAAATACCTTTTTTAGGCCATTTTTCTTACAAACTCTGCAGATTGTTTCCAAAGGAAAATGTCAAATTATGTCTTTACAACCCAGTGACTTCCAGAAAATTGTTTTTTAATTCTAAATATTGCATTAATGAAAAATAAAAGAGTGGAGTTTACATGTTAAAATGCAATACAAATGGTTGTAACAGGTTTTATATTGGGCAGACTGGAAGAAGGTTTAGTGTAAGAATAGATGAACGTAAAAAATCATTTTTGTATTTTGACAACAAATCTATGTTTGCTAAGCATTTATCGGATTGTGACCATTCATTTTCCATCAAAATGTGACCATCAAAATCATTTCATGATTTTAATTGTCATATTTTACATGTCATTGACAAAGGTGCTAAACTGAATTTCTTGGAAAATATTGAAATTGGGGAATTTCAAAATATGTATGGGGATAGAATTGTTAACAAGGTTGTGCCGATGACGCACTCACCTTTGTTTACTGTGCGGGTTCCTAACCCCCATGAAATCATTTTCGAAAACCCTGACCTTGCTCCCTAGGCCTAAGTCCCCACCTCCTGCCTCCTTCGTTATGCTTACCCCACCTACTTCTCAAACATATATAAGTCAGACAAACTGCTCACTCTGTCTCCTCTTGAAAATGACGTGTAAGCGTTGAAACCGGTGGAGGTGCAATAAAAAGTGTGGAAAATACAGTGTTATATTTTGTTATTTATTGATGAAACGCTCACTAGGAAATTAGATTCAGTTTTATAAGCCACAATAAGGCAAAAAGGTTCTATATTCAATTTTAAATAATAATAAGCGAATCTTTATCTTTTGTTTACTCCTACTCGAGATGTCAGACACGAGAGGGATCCTCGGGTCTTTTGAAAAAAAGAAGGGGGCACCCGGGTTTGAACCGGGGACCTCTCGATCTGCAGTCGAATGCTCTACCACTGAGCTATGCCCCCGTCGTGACATACGAGGAAAATTCACGAAATCATGTGGTAAGCGCTTTTGAAGCGAGTGAGTGGGTAGCATAGGCCGAGTGGCTATCGGCTCGTTGGAGGTTGGAGGAGAGCCTTAGCAGGCGCGAGAGGGGAAGAAAGGTACGGGAGGGGAAGGCGAGGCAGGCGGAAGGAACGGTCGTGTGATAATGGCAGAATGTTCCCGAGAGTTTTCGGTTTATCCAACCGGTCAAGAGATTCGGAATTACATATAGTGTCAACTAATTGATAGGAAGTAACACGAGTGAAATAATTTTGACATAAATTGTTTTCTAAACTTAAGATCGACGTGATGTATTTCAATCAGTGCCAGTAAATTGTTTCAATATCATACTAGATTTCGCATATTGAACACATAGTCAATCCTTGGTAGTGGCAGATTTTGGCCGAGATTTTTCGTATTTTCCGGTTCACACAATCGGTTTAGAGATTGCGTAAAGTGTCCGCTAAAGGTTTGAAAGCTAAGATGACGAGTCTAGACCTTCGGTCATAATTTTCTTCTTCTTAAGGCCGCTTTACTCGGTGCATTTTATTGTACAAACGAATATATTCTAGAATGTGCGAGAAACTGAATGGAAATAGAGCAGGTTCTATTTCCCGTTAAGTCATTCAGACAATCATTCAATTTGCCGCTTTACATGGTACAATTTTCCTCATGCAAGAGTTCATACATTCGTTTGTACAATAAATTGCCCAGTGTAAAGCGGCCTTAATTCGCTGTTGTGTAGAAAGATGTAGAAAGTGAGCTGGGTGGCGAGAAGGATGAACGAGGAGATGTTGGATATGGTTGGAGAGGAGAGGAAGCTGATGGAGGAAGTTCGGAGGAGGCAGAAGAGATGATGATGGGCGTCATGAAAAAAGAGGGAATGCTTAGGAGGGTAATGGCGGGGAGAACCATGGGGAAGCACGGTGGGCGAATGAAGAGGATGTGAATTCTTGGTGGAATTAGAAGCGGGCGACGACATGAGTAAATCAAAAGGGATCTTTTGGCGGGACATCCATAGGAGTGGAAAGGGATTAGGACTAGAGTAGTCCAAAATCTTGCCGTTTAGCTGGTTGAATACTTCAATGGATGCGCTAAATTAATTGAATGGCTTGAAATACGTGGATGAGGATGGAAGACGATAGGAATCATGGACGAAATAAGAAGAGGGAGACGGTATGTGAGGTCTAGAGGGATGTAATGGCGGGTCATCATCGCGGGAGAGAGACTTGAAAGATATGCCAGAAATTAGGATGTTTGGATAAGTTCCGTCGGATAACCTATTTATTTTATTTATTTTATTTATTTTATTTATTTTATTTATTTTATTTATTTTATTTATTTTATTTATTTTATTTATTTTATTTATTTTATTTATTTTATTTATTTTATTTATTTTATTTATTTTATTTATTTTATTTATTTTATTTATTTTATTTATTTTATTTATTTTATTTATTTTATTTATTTTATTTATTTTATTTATTTTATTTATTTTATTTTATTTATTTTATTTATTTTCACTGTCCCGAATACAGCACATTAGGCCATTTTACGTCGGGTGAACAACAGTAACAACGGACGAAACACAGACATCCATGTCCTGGGCAGATAATATTATTCCCAGGCTGGACTCGAACCCACGACCCTCGAGTTAGCAGGCAAGGACTTGGATGCCCGCCGCCACCGGGGCCGACGAATGATGATTGAATATGCATTGATTATGAATGTTGATTGAACATTTAAAAAGAAAATGAATACAATCTTCATCAGTGTGAAAGCTAAATTCCTCCGACGAAGAACTTTATGACATTAAATATCTCTCCGTGACGTTACGATGCATTCAATATCGTTTACTTTGACCTTGCATGGAATCGCAACATCCAAGCCGAAATAGATTCAAGTGAATAATGACCTAGTCAAAAGCATCTTGACCGATTTTGTGCCGTAAACCCATGGTGTGATGGAACGGTTGTGACCATCCGCATAGATCAAATGTAGCAGTCAACGTCTAGTGTGATACGGGCTTATGTCCGACCTACATAATGTAAACTTCCATTAAATCATAATAACGGAATGTCATGAACGCCACTGTCCGTTTCCATCACGGCAGGTCTCTTTTCTCGTGTGCACAATATGACTTTGTCTTGACTTTAACTTTACAGACAGGTCTGCTTGTCTTCGACATCACATCCAACTTTTGGCGAATTGATGTGAGCTTTATCAATGGTGGAACGTGTTTATCTCTGATATCTTTACGAGAAAATATTTATTTTTCTAAGATTGACTTCCATTTCATGCGTTGTTTATAGTTGATTGTCACTCTCACCCCTAATTCACGATGGTGTATTGAATATGTCAACATCACGCGAACTACTTTTCGTCTGGCTCCTGCCCTTCGACCTATTTGGCATGAGTGGCCCCTACTTGAGCCACAATAATTGCTCCTGCCAATCAAGCTCATGAGGTCAATAGCACGCGAAAGAGATTCCACCTCGTCAAAGTTTTGAGGTTATTAAACCTAGAGATTATTAAACCGGGCCTTCTCAGGCTTAAAAATGTAGAAATTTGAACTCTTCTTTATACTTTCCTCAACACAGTCCTTTACACACGCTTTCTCAAGAAACTGAAAGGGTACGAAATGACTGTTAAGGTAGCAAGTTTATTTCCGATTTTGTTGGTCTCTTAGCCCTTTTTGAAGAACATTCTGCTGTTATTGAGGAACATATCATGCAGCCCGGTTGAAATGGACAAATTACATTAATTCTTCGGAAATTCGTGATTGTTATATTTATAAAGAGTGAGAATTATGTGAACCTCTTCACGCGGAAAAAGACAATGAAGAATCATGTGCTCACCAACCAGTCAAAATCGCATAAAATGCCATGTTAATAGTTTTTTAGAAACGTGCTCACCAACCAGTCAAAATCGCATAAAATGTTTTGTTAGTAGTTTTTTTGAAAACATGTGCTCACCAACCAGTCAAAATAGCTTAAAATGTCATGTTAATAGTTTTTTGGGTTATTTATTTACCTAGTAGATGCATGAATTGAGAATATCTTAAGTTCATATTTTCAGAAATCAATTAGCAAAGGTAAATGAGCAAAACGTGATAATTCGTGGAATCTAATTGCCACCCTGAGAATTGTATACATGAGCAAATGGAAGTCTTTGAGTAAGTCTTCAATTTAGTAAAAGTAATGTGGAGAGAACGAATGAGAATTGGCCAATTGTTCATTCATCTCCAAGCATATAGGTCAGCACTTATAGAAGTATGTCAGCATTGTCCTTTGCGCACTTTTTCTCAAGAAACTGAAAGGGTTTGAGATGACTGCGAAGAAGTTTAGCAAGTTATTTCCGTTTTTGTTGGTCTCTAAGGCCTTTGTTCGGTTATGTTGAGAATATCTGAACTGCTTCATGCGTGACTTGGTGGAACTGCATTTTGACGAAAATAAATAAGCTTTGTATAGTCCACACAAAAGTTGTAATATACCGACCCGGGTTTCATCTGCACTGTAGACATCATCAAGGGTCAAGGATGAATTTGGATCAAGTCACGAAACTGATAACGGACTGTATGATGTGGGAAGAAGTATCAAAAGAAAAAATACGGCTGAACTCATGAAAACTAGCACTTTGACTATGGTAAACCATCTATCAAATCGACAAATGCTGGCACTTATATTGACGTGGAGCAAGCATGTAAAAATTGAAGGTGTTATTTAGCTTCTCTAGGGTGCTAGTGAGCCATCTAATTGAACTACACCTCGAAAAGACTAAAGAGCTGTGTGATTTTCATTTTTTTTACCACTTTTATTTTCACAGCGTAGGCATTTGCTTTCAGTCATCTGTTTTCGGCATTTATGGTTTATATTTGACAATTTCTTCCATAACTTTTCGGCTTCACAAAGTGTTTTCATTGTCTTCTGATGAAATTATAGCTCAAAGTAATTTGGAGATCAATTTAATTATTTTACTTGATCCCATGCGTGATTTAATGGTGGAGTTGTGATATCAAATGTGTTACATTGAGCCAATTACATGCCTTCCCAAACTACCATTCAACCAATATCGATTTTAAACCTTCAATTTAAATATTAATTGCCAAGGGTTGGCTATGTGTTGAATATGCGAAATCTTGTATGATTTTTAAAAAATGATTCACACCGATTGAAATGCATCACATCGATCACAAGTTCAGAAAACTAATTCATGTAAAATTTTGTCACTCGTGTTTTAATTGCTTTCCATCATTTAGCTGACGCTTTATATTATTTCTAGTCCCTCCAACGATTGGGTAAATCGGAAAATACGGAAAATCTCGGAAACGATCCGCCATTATCATAAGACCGTCCCTACCCCCAGCCACCCCTTTTCCTCCCGCACTTTCCTTCTCCTCTCCGGCCTACGTAAGGCCCTTCCCCCTCCTAAGTGCCGATAGCCAATCGGCTGATGCAACCCACTCGCTCGGTTCAAAAGCACAGATCGGATAATTTCCTCAGTTTTTGTATACTGTCTGTGCGGGGGTATAGCTCAGTGGTAGAGCATTCGACTGCAGATCGAGAGGTCCTCGGTTCAAACCCGGGTGCCCCCTTCGTTTTTTTTAAATGACCCGAGGACCGTTCTCGTGTCTGACATCGCGAGTAGGAGTAAACAAAAGATAAATGTTCGCTCAGTATTATTTTAAATTGTATATAGAACCTTTTTACCTTATTATGGCTTATGACAATGAATCTAACTTCCTATTGAGTGTGTTATGATATCTTTATTGCCAATCAATGGCGTAACATTAAATGGATGATCCAAGATAAAAGGTATCTTTGAATGAAAGCAGGAATATTTGTACGAATCCATCATCGATGATCACCATTGTCTGCATATTCTTATTCATTCTTTAGCTGTGCTTTGTCGCACCACTCTTCTACCCATCCATTTGGCCTATTTTTCCCATCAATGAAGTTCTTTCTTCTCCCCGCTTGCTTTACATCCTCTTGTCTAGCACGGTCTTCAGCGCCCTACAGTACCTCATCCTTTCGCACCATTGATACAACTTTCAAGTGATTCCTAATCTTCATGTGAAGTTAATAGTGATTAGAGTCGTTCCCGGCAAATTTTCATGGTGAAGTCTTAACTTATTATTCATTATTATAGCCACCCTGGTGAGAGTAAAACGGAGACATCTACAGCCCCGATGGCAATAGGAATGAAACAGCGGAACGTTTACGAAAGTGGTATCATTCTGGTTAACGTGGTTTAAGAAACTACTAATAAGTAGTGTTTCTAATATTTCAATGCATGGATACTATGAGATACTAGCACAGGCCCATACTCTGGTATCTACATTCTTTTTTCTTTAGTTCTTCATACAATCACTTCACTCACATTCTCTATCAGATGTTAACATTCACTTTTCTCTCTGCCTTCTCTTCTTCCGTTCCTACCTTCCCCTCTCCACCTCCTTAGTCAACGTCCGGAATGTCTGATTTCGGCGGTAGGCTCTTCCTTCTGCTGCCCATTACATCCAAAAATTCAAGTATAATGTCAATTCATATGTGATTTACGATGAAAAGCAGCATTGTAATAAAAAGTAAATCTACTATTTATGCATTGTAAAGAATTTTCTCTGGAATCTCATCGTGTTTCAAGGGTATTTACAGGGTTCTTATTGAACGATTTGGATTTGGCGGATTCGGAGAATTGCCAGCAGAATCTTCTACACAAATCGTTCATTTTGAACGATTTGTGTGGAAATCCAAATCGTTCAATTTGAACGATTTGGATTCGGTGGATTTGAATCTTCCACACAAATCGTTCATAATGAATGATTTGGATTCGGCGGATTTGAATCTTCCATCAAATCGTTCATTTTGAACGATTCGAGTGGAAAACGTAGATTCAATTCATTCGGTTCATGCCATTGAATCGTTCATTCTGAACGATTCATTCATGAACGACACAGCTCTATTTGCTACGCATCAATGGCTAACATAATAAATAAATGCGACCGACGGTAGAGCAGTGTGCGTAGCTCAAAAGCAAGATAAACCGATTATTCCGCTAAACTAAAACATAAATCAGTTTTAACTGTAGAGCTTCCAAACTTTTTTTTTTTCAGTGTGCCAGCGACACTCAACTCATGACATAATTGCTTTTCATCAATTCGTAATTACTGATAGCTACATTGATTCGATCAATCAACACAAGCGGATATCTCATGAGAAATCTTCGGCTACGAGGATGTCGGCCTCCCCTCCTCTCTCTCTTCCGTTCCCCTCTCCAGCACTTTCAAGTCCTCCCTCCCACCCCCCAAGGCAACGCCCACTCGTGGCGATAGGAGCACGACCGTGGTAACACGCCCGCGTTTCAAAAGCGCTTGCCGTATGAGTTTTCATATTCGTCACGTGTATCTCGTGGGGGTATAGCTCAGTGGTAGAGCATTCGACTGCAGATCGAGAGGTCCCCGGTTCAAACCCGGGTGCCCCCTAAGTTTTTTCCATCTTTCGTAGTGACAGACTCCACTTTAAACACCTCGATCAGCAGTTATTGGATTATATTGTTGCGTATTTTGTTGTTATCGGTCCGCTTACCACTCCTTTGATTTTCGGTTACCAGCCTGTTTACTTTTTCTTGCAGCCGCGGACGGTAGAATCACGTTCGCGTTTCAAAAACTCTCGCCCCATGGCTTTTCACATTCGCCTTTGATCTTGTGTGGAGGTATAGCTCAATGGTGGAGCGTTTGACTGCAGAACGAGTGGTCCCCGATTCATACCCGAGTGGCCTTTTTTTACATCGTTCGGAAGGACAAACTACCTTCAAAAATTCCGACCAGCAGTCGCTGAAACTTATTGTTTCGTGTTTTGTTGTTTTTAGTCTGCCTACCAATTCTTTGTTTGCCTGTTAACTGCATATACTTCCCCTCTCGCGCCTACTAAGGCTCTCCTCCAACCTCCAACGAGCCGATAGCCACTCGGCCTATGCTACCCACCCACTCGCTTCAAAAGCGCTTACCAGATGATTTCGTGAATTTTCCTTGTTTGTCACGATGGGGGTATAGCTCAGTGGTAGAGCATTCGACTGCAGATCGAGAGGTCCCCGGTTCAAACCCGGGTGCCCCCTATTTTTTTTACGTCCTTCGGAGGGATAAACTCCACTTCTAACACCTCGATCGGTAGTCGTTGGATGATATTATTGCGTATTTTGTTGTTATCGGTCCACTTATCACTCCTTTGCTTTCCTGTTACCAGCCTGCTTACTTTGTCTTGCAGTTGTAATCAGTTTTATAAGTCGAAATTTATACCAAGCTCTAACTTTAAGGAGATTTTTAAAAATGTATGATTCGAAATTTAGTCTACCTCTTCTGTACCTGAAACTTTTCAAAATGTTTGTGTACATTTCTCGGGCTCGCCACCGGGTAAGATCTTCATAGGCAGCCGACGTTTCGGGTTCCGACTCGTTACCCATTGTCAAGGCTACTGATGCGAGCTTGAAAAGACTGTTTACTTTGGCGCTAGGCGGGCCGGGATTGGTCGAGCCCCGATTGTTGTGGTGGAGGACCGTTGACCGTTGACTTAGCTCTGGCGTTCTGAATTCTTTTCAGAATTCTATCCCAAGAGCTGCTGATCGTGTAACCAGTATCCCGGTTGAAATTCTTCCTCTCCAACCTTATCTCTATCGCCTCTTTGGTTAAGCGATCCCAAAATTGGCCGGATCGCCAAAGAACAGTCGTGTCATCCCAAATGATTTTATGGTCCCGACTCAGGCTATGCTCAACTACTGCTGATTTTTCCGGTTGACCAAGCCGGAGATGCCTAGTGTTCCTTCAGACGAGTGGATATAGTTCGCCCAGTCTCTCCCACGTAGACTTCACCACATTCGCATGGGATTCTATATACCCCCGGAGTCATGAGGCCAACTGGTATAAAAATATCGAAAAAACAATAGTCCGTCAGTTAAAATAAAACAAAGAAAGTCTCCAAAAGCCGTAAACCCCTGTTTACGGGTTTTGGAGACTTTCTTTGTTATATTTTAATTGTCTAGCCGTAAGAGCTCACCCCATCTTTGTGATGGCTTTCTAATAGTCCGTCAGTTTATCGGGGAACATACTTAATGTAGACTTGGTGCAGCTTGAGAACTAACTCCGCTGCACCAAAAGCTACCGAGATTCAAACCGAGATAGAAAGAAATGATAATAATAATAATATATATTCAGCGATAAAATACCAGAGAGTATCAGAAGAGCTTGGGTTTTTTTCGGAATCCCATGTCCAAATGTCACGTCGAAAATATCCTCAGCGTTCAGAAAAATATCACTCTCCGTGGGCGAGAAAACTGTGTTAACTTTATGCCTCCCCGATTTAGAAGTGAAGGGTCTCCTCTTCGTGTCATGAATCTTGCAGGTGGCCTTCCTTCCCTCGTGAGGAGAGGGCGCCGTCCCCCAACCGGACGGACGGACAGTGAGTAAGCGCGGCGTGCGAGCGTTAAGATGCGTGGTTCATACATCTTCCCGCCAGAGGGCGAAAAAAACAGCGTGGCCCCCTTTTTATCTCTTTCCCTCCCCTCCCGCCCCCCAACGGATATAGTTCTCCAGATTATCGCCTCCCTGTCCAGGCAGACTTATAGCCTTTTTCGGAAACCTTTCCCGCTCTCCATCTTCCTCCTGCCTTGAGGTCCTTGCCATTTATACCGAGGGTATTTTTTTAAGGTTGTGAGTGTGGCAGTGGGTGCCCTCTCGCAACCTCTCCTACCCGAACACTATTAATAGGCCGCGGACAACCTCAGTCCGTCTCTTCTACCTCCTCCTCACCTTGGCAATCGGATTTTCTCGCTGCTTTTTAAGGGGCGCGGGTAATTTCCAGTTTTCACGAGTCCGCCCCGCTCCGCGCCCTTACCCTCCCTCCTTTTCCGTTTCCTGCTTTTAAGATCTCCTTTTGATAACGGGAGGAAAGAATAAGCCGTTTTATTTTTCTTTTCCTTCCTGTTTTTTTCTTATCCGTTCGTTTCTCATATCTCATTGCCCTTTGAGATTATACTCGCGGAAATAAACAATTGTATTTCACGCGCGTGTCGGCATCGATGCTCATTTTTTTCACGCGTGACGCTATTCCTCCGTGTGTAGAGCTTGCGCTAACGTCCCATTAAACTATGAAGGTCTTCCTTAAGCCGCTTTGTATGCCAAAAGTTTATTTTCGTTTTTATCTTTCATCTTCAAAATTTAGTGAAAATATTTTCCACCTTTTTCCTTAGAAAAAGGGGAGTTGCGTCTACCGCGCTAGCTAACTCTAGGGTATGTGGCACGGGGCGATTCCGCAGCCGGTGGACAGTATCTGTCTCAGTTCGAGATTGAATCCCTCACACACTCCAGGCTGCTACCCGAGGGCCACGGTGTGGTGAGAAGAAGAATGCTGGGCTGGTCAATAATCAAGGGGAGTGCTCTATTAAACATTTGTTCATGCAATGCATATGTTAAGATATTAATTATAATAAATCATAAATACTTAACTATGCGGGAATTCAAAACACTCGGGATAATAAATCAGTGGTAATAATAAGAGATTACTAAACACAATACAAGTCTAGTCCGCTCAGCGAGAGTGGGAATTTCAATAACTATAATTGTCGCTTCTATTGTAGTCCCAATTTTCCGCCGAAAAATTGGCATTCTAAATCTATTTTCTATTCTGTTTCCTTTGTTAAATTCTGGAAATCGCTTCTACCAAAATACCTTAGTATTGATGAAATATTCTGACCATCCTACGAGGATTTAATTAATTTAATTAATCTTTCTTAAATCATCTAATCATCTACGAGGATTTGTTTACTTCAAAACTTAGTTGAAGATTTTTCCTATATTTTTTCCCTCGACGTGTTAGAGATTGGCTCCCGAATTTCTTTGACTAGCCGGTCACGCTGCTAATTGTATTGTGACAGCCTTTCTGTTTGTTTTAATATAATTTTCAATTATTTCACAAAAATCATATTTCTTATTTTTTCACGTGTATTACTTGCGTTGTTTTTTTATTGGAGTTGCATTAGCTTTATAGAGATGCCGAAGAGAGTAAGTAGTATTAACGAGGTTTAGAGTAGGGCACACTGCTCTTACGCACTCCCATCTATTCAAAGAAAGAAAAGAGTCTCCGCTGTGCAATCACCAGTTCTCAGGTCACGGTGAAGCACATTTTTGAATGTCCTCAGTACAATGACGCACCAAATGAAGGTATCAGTTATATTCAAACAAGCACAAGTCTTTCTTGAGGCATTATTCGTTCCGTCAATGAAAAAACGCCGAAGAGGGAAAATTTTAGCCATTAGTTAATGGCTAATAGCTGTCATTTACACAGAAAATGTAACACATCTAACATTCACAAACTAATCATCATTTTGTTAACGCGCACAAAGTACAGCAGACATTGTCACTATTTAATCTGAATACCAATTTGTCCCTTCACGAATCCTTTCTGAGCATAAAAGAAAACGAAACATTATTCTTATCCACTTGGAAGAAAAACACAAATTAACATGCTATGAACTGCTGATGCACTGGAAGAGCATTTTTTTTCTCACTATATTAATCATAACAACGCTGTTACGAAAACAAAAACGAAACGAAATAGAAATTTCCGGTAAAATGTAAATAGACCAGCGGTCTGAAGTTAGAAAACTCACAATGAAAATTATAACCTGTGCGAAATCATGAAAATCCAATAAAAAACAATTATACGTCTTTATACCAATTGAAGACATTTCTCGGACAACACAAGAGTAATATGCTCGGTTTATTAATCTGAAGCGCCTCTATTGATGCAATAGTCACGACAACTAATTTTATTTATTTATTAGGTATTCTACCGGTAAAGGTAGGTTTTGTTGAATGTCAGAGAATCCGCTCCCGGTCTTTTACACATTCCGGGTCCTATCTCCCTCTAATATATCCTTTTTAGCCTCTGCATAAGATCTGCCCTTCTTCATCCCGTCCATCAAACCTATTCTCTTTCTTCCCCTTCCCCGCTTGCCCAACATCCTGCCCTCTATCACACTCTTCAGCAACCTATCACCCTTTATTACATCCTTCAGCCATCTACCCTGCCTTTTCCGGATTTCATTCAAAAGATTGTTTCCTCGCCTACCATCTCCAGCACTTCCTCGTTAGTCTTCCTTTCCGTCCGTCTAACCTTCTCCATTCTTCTCCACACCCACATCTCAAATGTCTGCAGCCTATTCTCGTCCTCCTTTCTCAGGGTCCACGTTTCTGCCCCATGCAACGCTATGCTCCGTATCAAACTCTTCACCAGTCTCTTCTTTACATCCTTACCCAGTGTCCTCGTCATCAGCTCCTTTCTATTACTAAACGCCTCCTTAGCTAACGTTATTCTCTTCCGTATGTCTTTACTACTATGCCCATTTTCCTCTAGCGTGCTACCTAAGTAATTAAACTGTTCTACTCGCTCCAGTTTGTGTCCTCCTAATTGAATCACAAGCTTCGCTTTATTCGTCCTAGAGAATCTCATTACTTTTGTTTTCTTATGATTTATCATCATTTCGAATATCCCGCAGTGCATATCTAAAACATCTACCAAAGCTTGTAGTCTCTTCGAAGATCCACTAACCAATGCCTGATCGTCCGCGAATCTAACCGATTTTATAAGATGCCCTCCCACTTTCACTCCAACCTCAAGTTCTTCCCATGCCTGGCTTACCATTTCCTCAGCATAAATGTGGAAAAGCAACGGCGACAACGGACACCCTTGCCTTACCCCGCGTCCTAGAGTTGCTCACCCTGATTCACCATCAGCCACCCTCACCTGCGCCCTCTGCGTCATATATACGTTTCGAATTAGTCTCCTGTCTCGCCAATCTATTCCCATTTTCTCTAGTATCTCCGTTAGTTTATTCCAATTTACTCTGTCGAAAGCCTTTTCAAAATCAATAAAGCATGCGAAAACGTCCTGATTATACTGTATGTTTGTTTCTATAAGTGTTCTCATCACTGCTATCGTATCCCGAGTTGACCTTCCCTTCCTGAACCCAAACTGGTCATCGCCTAAGCAGATTTTGGCCTTACTCTCCAACCTTCCAGTGATAATTCGAAGTAAAACTTTGGCTGCGTGTGAAATTAAACTAATTATTCTATAACCCTCGCATTCTGATGCATTCTTCTTTTTCGGGATAGGAATCAATACTGTTTTCACAAAGTCCTCTGGCCATACTTCTTCTTCGTAGATCCTGCGTATGAGTTCGAAAAAAGCTTGCCTACCTTTACTTCTTAGACTCTTTAGCTATTCCGAGGGCATGTTATCAACTCCTACAGCTTATCATGCCTTCATCTCTTTCAAAGCTTTCTCTATTTCACTGTCGAGAATTTTTGGCCCGAGGTTATCTTCATCTATGTTTTCCTCATCCTCTACATCTAAACTAGTTGGTGTACTATCGCTGTCATATAGCTCCTCCACGTATTCACGCCATCTTTCTAGGATTTCTTCCTGCTCGCTTAACATTCTACCTCTCTTGTCTTTTATCATTGGTACCGTTTGCTCTCTCTTACCTCCCGATAGCAATTTTACCCTAGCGTATAACGCACCCACTTCCCATTCCTTTTGCAGTTTCTCCATTTCCTCGCATTGCATTCTCCACCAATCTTCCTTCGCCCGATTGGTTATTCGCCGTAGTTGATTATTTAGCTCCTTGTATTTTGCCCTACCCTGATCGGTGTTGACATTTTTCCAATTCCCTCTCTCCTCCATTTTCCTAATCATTTCTTCCGTAACCCATTGCTTCTTTACCCTCGTCAATTCCACTACTCCTATTGTTTTCTCAGCCTCTCTTACAATGCTTGTTTTTATATTCTCCCACTTTTCCTCGATTGTTCCTTCTTCTTTGGCTTCTCCTATGTTCTCATCCACTATCTCTTGGTATTCCCTCTTTTTATCCCCCTTCAACGCTTTCAGGTTCCTTCTCTTCATCCTCCTACTTTTATTTAGCTTTTTGAATCTAACCTCACAATTCATCATCACTAAATTATGATCCGAGTCTGCATCAGCCCCATGATAACTCCGCGAGTTCTTCACACTGTTCCTAAATCTATGACTAACCATGATATAGTCAATTTGGTATCTCCCAGTGTCTCCTAGAATTTGCCAAGTGTATCTTCTCATGTGATGGTGTTTAAACCAAGTGTTTGTAACTATTAATTTTTTTCTCCTACAAAATTCGACTGCCTTCTCTCCGCGATCATTTCTCGTTCTCAATCCAAACCCTCCCACTTCATACCCATCTCTCCCTTCCCCTACTACTGCGTTCCAGTCGTCCTTTACTATTAGATTTTTCTTTCCCGGCACTTCTCTGATTATCTCTAACTGTTCATACACCCTATCCACCTCTTCCTACCTATGATAGCTTGCAGGCATGTACACCTGGACCCATACGAAATTTGTAGGGCGTGCTTTTATTTCTACCACTAGTATCCTGTCGCTCACCTGTTCAATATTTACTACCCTCCTCTCTAATTTTGCGTTCATTACTATGGCTACCCCGCGTTGACTCTCTACCCCACCACTATAGATTACCCTGTAACTATCACTCCAGTAGTCCCTACTGTCCTTCCATCTCACCTTGCACAGCCCCAAGGCATCCATTTTCCCTCTATTCATTTCGCGGTTAATATTTTCCAGCTTCCCAACCCTCATCATTGTCCTAACGTTCCAAGTTCCTATTTTTATTGGTACCTTCCTTTTCTTCTTATCTTCCTTGGTTCTTGTGTTCTGTGATGACTCTTCTGTGCAAGGATTTCGTGTGATGACGCCTTGCCTCCCTCGATGCCGGGCTCGACACTCGCCCCATTGGTCGGCGTCCCGTAGTTGCCAGGATTCAATTCTCTTTGTGCGACATTCATATTTCTGGGTAGTATAATAGTCGAGAGGGGACTCCCATCCCCGCTTCCCAACAATGTTTCACGTGACACTATCACGGGACTACCTTTTGTCTGGCTCCTACCCTTCGACCTATCTGGCGACACTTCGACACTTTATTATCCTGCTAGACGTAGCACTGTTGAAACGAGATGAAGAAGAGATGGCATTCACCTTCCCACGTTCGAAACCACCGTAATCACCTCACTAAATTTCTTTTTCGTTGAATAAAATACTTACGAAGCACAACGGAGTACCACAACACGGCGTCGTAGGCTAAGAGCAAATTATCAAAATGTTGAGTTTGATCCAGCAGCAATACTACACATCGCCTCAACCGGACTTTAGAAAAGCGCTTCCACCATTATCTTTGGTATTTTTGTCTTACAGTAAAATGTCTGTCATGGCTTCAGGTGAAGCCGAGGTAAACCGCTAGAGACAGACTGCCATATTTAGTAGCGTCTCTAAACAAGGCGAGAGAGTCTTACTCTTGGTTGTGGCTTCTTTGAAGTCCTTTTCTCCTTTGCGTTGCCATCTTTGATGGACCGCAAGGGCTTAATATCTAGTTGCCTTGTATCCACCAAAAATTGCCATGGGAATTAGGAAGCCTGGATAGCGTAGCGGTCTGCGCATTGGTCCGGCAAACCAAAGGTCCGTGGTTCGATTCCTGGTCCAGACCGAATATTTCTCATGAAAATTTCTTCAAAGGCGAGAGAGTGTTTAAGAATCAGCTTCTAAAATAGTGACACACTTGGCGTTGCTGAGCTTAGTAGTTCTCTATGAATAGGATTTTGTTAGTTGGCGAGTAGTTAGTGCGCTACCAAGCCGATAGAAGCTCACTAAGAAATCCATGAATACGTTCGCTTGTCTCTGCCGATGCTCAAGGCAAATAATGGTGGAATTTAGATCGCCATTGGAAATATTTTTTAAGAAGGAAGTTAAAATGATCTCACAGCGGTAAGTCTCGTTTCATATGCATGCCGTTGCACGTGTTTTGCTTTCCCCGTTCACTTCCTAAGTTCCAATGGTTCTGTTTGCATACGCTCTTTGTGTATACATATATTCCTACCCATAGGGAATACATACTTAGAATAGACGAGATATAGTTAAATTATCAGTTTTAAAGGTGGTCAAATAGGCAACTGTCATTGAACAATACGCCTTCTTCTTCCACGTCGATATCTTATGATTCGATTGCCGTATTGGGTTATGTGTTGCTAAGTTTCCGTATAGCAGCTTTGATATAGGTAGAATGCTCTTTTTCTGGTATTCAATAAAAATGATACTTTAATATGATATTTGCGATAGGTCAGTGGAGACGGTTTACAACAATTGAATGCCATTGTAATTCATTTACTGAATGGAATGTGTTGTTGAAATTATCACAGTAATAACGTCAGATTATTGAGAATTGCAATTGTGATAAAATATGAGATATCTGGCGTACCACTTACTTATTTTCGTTCTTTTCTGGGATTATTCGATTTAGTTGTTTATATTTTCCGTTTGGAATGAATACAGTAGTTGATAATTTGCCGGATTCTGTCTCGCTGGCATTTATTAATTACTTGCACAATACATGTATTCTTAACGGTTGCATATTTCTTGCTTTTGTTGTCAGTGTTAGTTTTTCATTATGCCTTATGATCTGTTGTATATTTTAGTTCCAGTGCTCCGTCGTCCAATCAAATAAGATGTGTTGAAAATTTGAAGATTACCTTTTTCTAATTGAGCTAAAATGTCGATGCTGTGAGTCAACATTGCCTGCCCAAGGCTCAGGTGTTTTGAAAACAGCCACTGGTGGCCGGTGTTTGCGGGCGGGCAGTTGGCAACTTATTAATGAAGGTGAAAATGGGAGGAAAAGAATGAATATCGCAAAATGTTTCCAAATTCCGACATCTGTTACCATCCAAAGTTACCTTCTTTAGTGTATCTTTAAAGAGAATGACTCTCATAATTACCTTCAAGGATGAGCACCGTGAAATTAGATGCTGAGTTAATGGCAACTCTACCAGTTTGACATCGGGAATGACGGATATATGAAATTAAGCTGTTGCCTAATATGGCGAATACACGTTAAGATGCAGCGGCGAAAGTCGGCAGCCCCTTTGCCCTCCTCGTCCTATCACGTGCACGGCCTATCCCCATTCTCCATCGGGTACGCTACGCCTGTCTCTCCTATCGACCCCCTATTTCTTCTGCACTTCGAATAATTTTTCTCAGTCCTCCCTATCAAACGTCTTCTACAAATGCACTTGTTTCTATAGAGCAAAATATCATGGCTATCATGGAAGGCTATTCTTTCCGATGTAATAATAATAATAATAATAATAATAATAATAATATTTATTGTTCAAGGACTACATATCCTTTGGAACAAAGTACAGTTTAACTGAAAAACTCTGTGGCAAAAATAGTATTTTTACAGGACACTACAGTTTACAAATATGAACATTCAATAAGCATACATTAAGCATTAATGCAATAATATTTACAATTACTATAGTGCAAGCTAATAAAATATATAAACAATTAGTAAGGATGAGAGACAGTTTTTTTAAAGAAATTAACAAAAAAAATCAAGTGTACAATGAAATTCACACTGCGCTACAATAATATTTTTTATACAAGAAAGATAACATTTCCGATTTAAATTTATATACATTGATGTATATCTTTACGTCTGTACGTCTTTACGTAGATCTGTTTGCTGCAGCTTTCAAGTTCACTCAACTATCAGCCAACCCCTTTATACCTACACAATTCTTCATTTCGAAGTTCGTCGAACTATTTTATGAATTCCATTCTTGTCCATCCTCTATTATTCTTTTCATTGCTAGCGTAACAACTATAGGCGGACTTAACAAGTGCTCTTAGGATAGCATAGTATCGGTATTAAGTTATTTTAGGGTGATCTCAAGGCCGCAGCTATCATATCTCATGGAACGAATGCCCGAAAATTAGAAAATTTTGGTCTTGCGTCGCTCTTCATTGAAATACACTGCCCGGAGTCACAGCTGAGCGCGCATTGTCTGTGGCACTGGCTGGATAGTGGAATCGCTGTACTTGAATTTTGGCTTTGATGAGCAGTTCTTGTCACAAGGCCAATTAGACTGTGGCTGAGATGCCGCCTCAGTTTACGTTTGAAATTATGTCCAGCCACAAATGGAGGTATAAAGCATGAATTCCCCAAAAATTCTCGGTCTTGCAAAATTTAGAGATCGGATACAGCTTATGTATTAAAATTTGAATTGCTGGTAGGAAAGGAAGCTGAAATATTAAGAGGATTGCTCTGAAACTCCGGAGTGTCTCTCAAATTTATCATACGGACGAAAAAATTACAAATATATTCAACGGTTCCGGCGAGTTTTTGAAGGACACCATCGTGAATTTTAAAAGAAGAAAACTTTGTAATACCCACTCATTTGGACCGATCACTTCTTCCTTAACATATTTCATCTACATACACATAATACCCTGTGAGCCGCCACATGGGCGTGTGGCAAGGGGTGTTAGGTCACCAGCCGTGTAAAGGTCTCACGCATGTGGACTCCTTCGGCCGAGTCCCGATCGCCACGAGTGAGAGTTGATTTTTGGAGGTGGGAGGGAAATGGTATGGCGAAGGCTGGATAGGTGAAGGGACGTGAGGGAGGCGGAAAGGAGATATGGCCTTTTGATAGTGGCAGACTCTTACAGAGATTTTTGATGTTGATGATTGATCACATTGATGGAGTTATCTATAATTACGAATTGATTAAAAGCTATTATGACATCAATGGAGTGAGTTCGGCATAATTCAACCGTTAAACTGGCGTTTAGTGTTGCTTTTCAAGGCAAATTTCAAGCTATATTTGCTGTAGCTGGTTACCAAAGGTTCTCTATTGAAGATATAACGAGGATATTGAATATAGATAATGGATCAGTGGACGCACGAATGTGGAAAATTTGTTTTTCTTTGGATAATTCACGGAATGATCCCAAAAATTACGAACGCCTTTAACTCTTGAGACTGTAGGCGGGGTTTCGGCTCTCCATTCATGGTTTCCAGGTAAGGTGTCAATTGTTTGGTTATTTTCTTATCCTGCCCCCCCCCCACTCCGCCTTCTCCTTCCCAATCCCACCATGCGCCTTTCGGCATAAGCTTTTTGGTGCCCGACCGAAAAATCGGGGAATAGTGTTCCCGGAATAACCACGGATTTCTTTGCGACTTAATGCGTGGCTCGCTGAGTCAATCAGCTATCCCGAAACTGAATGTTAGTGCTTACCAAGTACTTCTACAGGGACTGGTATGTATTACCGGATAAATTTCTTTTCTACATCTACATAATCCCCTGCGAGCCGCCACATGGGCATGTGGCAGGGGATGTTAGGTCACCAGCCGTTTAATGTAAATGCTTTTGGAGATGAATTGGTGACATGTATTATAGAAGTGTATTTAGTGTAGCTCAGTTTTTATTGTGGTCGCTTATCGTTCGCGGAAAGATTGAGTTTTTGAATCTATCTGTTTGGCAGTGTATGTCTTTTATTTTATCGCATCTGTAAGAGGTAGAGATGTAGTGAGGAGTCATGATAATATTCTTCATGTCGCTCTGAAAAATATCAGGGCTGAATTTCTCAAGCAACCTAAGCCTAGCGTGTAGCCTCCGACTCTCTAGGGGCTCCCTCTAAAAGTTGTGAGACACTATATTTACTCTCGTAGCAGTAGTTATTAATAATTAGGCAGTAATATTAATGCTGAATAGTAATTAAAGGGAAAATTATATACCTCTTAGTGCTCGAATTGTTTGATTATTGGGCACTTGGACATTGCGGAATTGCGAGTACAATCAATGTACTTGATGAAAACGCTTTAAGCGTCGATATGCGTCTTAGAAATGAAAAACCGAGTGGACATAACAAAGTGTTTTCTTTTAAAGTTCACAGAAAAAAATTGCATTCCTGATCAATTTCGTATTAGGAGGGACCAGATGAAATTTTTTTCTTGATTGTGAAAGGACTTTGAGCCGGGATTGTGCGTCAAGGTACATTTTGCCTGTAAAACGTGCAATATTTGAAAAGCTTACAGGGGCAGGGGATATCAAACTTTCAGCTAATGCTGAGGCGGTGAAAATTCCTTGCGAACGGCTGAGTAGTTAGTCTCGGAAGGCGATCGTGCTTCGTCAGCGACTAGCCCTTCGAATTTCACGCGTGGACATTATCAAGCAGTCGTCGGCGACCAATGCAATGCTGAGGGGGGGGGGGGAAGGGGGCCTCCACCTCTTATCCGGCTCCCGGAGCAGCAATTTGTTCGGCGTAGAAGGCTTTTTACAGATCGATAGCACCGCAGTGGTTTAACCCAGTGTTGACCCGCTTGTTATCCGTGATTGAAATTGCCTACGTCAGGGTTTCCCCTCTAGGGTATAACACGCAACGTCTGGGCGCGCGGAATTCACCCAGCATTTTCCCACTATCGTCTCCATTGATTGATGATCTGCTCCGTTCGGATGATTTGAATTCGCGGTATTTTTAACCCGACACGCGAAGTCTTTTTGAGTCCTTTAAAGGTTTTCTCCGCAAAGAAGGGAGCGCCAAAGGTTCCCCCTGCTTTTTTTTCCATTGCGGCGTATTTCTGCCCTAATTGTGGCTGCTACTGCCTTGCCCAATTTTTAGCGCCTTTTGATTGAAAGAAATTTGAAGAAAATAGAAAAAAATAGCAAATTGAAAGAAAATAATTTTTTGCCGAGGAGACGAGACACGAGAAATTAAAAATCGGAATAGAATCGGACGTTTTGTAATTGCATAGGCATCTTCTTATTCAGGGCAAGAATGAATCCAAAGCATTTATAGAAAATGATTTGTTACAGTTGATTTACATTTCATCAAAATTGCTTGCGGAAACAATTATTTTTCAGTATTTTTCTTTGAAAATAAGTGTGGCTATTTTTCCCAAAAGTGCACAGCAGGTAACATTAGAGGAAGAATTGTCTTCTTTTCTTGATGTCCTCGTTTGTACTCTACGGTTTCAGGCTTCATGGAGGGGAATCGGAACTTAATTAAGTATGACAAAAGTTTAAGTATGAAAGAAGCTGCCTATTTTTTCATACTTAGTCCACGTTTGTTTTCATGAAAAATGACGGAAATATTACTTTTTGTTGCCGGAAACACCTTCCTCAACATATTAGTGCTGAATAGTTATTGAAGGGAGAAATAATTACCTCTAATGGCTCAAATTGTTTGTGTATTGGGCACATGGAAATTAAAAATATATTTTAATTCAAACTTAACGACACTATTTGTGACCATTTCGGTAATCTGCGTAGAAAAATAATTTCTACTCCGATTAAATGGAAATAACCGTCAATTTTTTACGTTTATCTAAAAAAAGATAACAAAATATTATTTATATAAATAATTTTCAACGAATATCATTAAATCTGTTCAATTTAAATTTGTGTATTGGTTTGATTAAAGCATGTACATAAAATGCTCTTCATTACAGGTAAAAAGTTGAAATTTAAAAAAGTTCCCTATCCAGTGCTTTGTGTATATTTCGACTCCTTAAAAACCATCGGCTTATCTATTGCTGTCGTACTGTATGAATGTGGTGGTCGTGGAAAATTTCCACTCTTCACCTTTTTCAGAAGACCTTTCATATACCCTGGCCCAAAGGTGTTGAACAAACTTCGAAATATATGTTTAATGTTAGCTTATATTTATTTTAACTCTTAAAATTGTTAATTTTATCTTATTTTTTTCCAATTCGTGGATTATTTATTCGGTAAATTGTTTTTGATATAATATTTTCATACTTATTTCATGAACTTTTTCTTGCATTGTCTTATTATTTCATTCTCTGTATAATGCCTAATAATTTATATCGCTAAGAGTTACCATCAGTTTTGATCTCTTGTTACGGCGGTGGCGTCGATCCAAGATCTTCTTCGAAGTTACCATATATTCGCATTTTAATTTGTTAGTTTTTGGCATATTTAGATTCCTTGTGAGCAATAAACTATCTTAAACTAACTATGTTTTAAAATGGTCCTGAAAGCCATCACAATAACTTGTGGAGCAGTACCTTAAGAAAAAGCTCTGGTGCATTTTGAATATCCCCGATTATTTTCTATGGATATTACTTGTTGATAATGATGATGGAGGAAAACGTTTGTGCCATTAAAATGGTCCTGTAAATGTAGATTTAGTTGTTCATGGGATGTTGAACAGTATGCATAATGATAAACGGTTTGCAGGGAGGGGGGAAGGAGGGCGAATTTTTTTCTCACTCATATGAGAGGATATATGTAAAATGTGAAGCTACATAATGAAACTGTTCATGGGGGTAGGCCTTTGCGCATAAAAATTACATTTGAATTTTTTTAATGTACCTGCGTTAAGAAGTACTTCAATGTTCATATCAACTTACGTTTATTGCTTATAATGCCAAAATATCCCTATTTATACTCTGCCAGGCCATTCTTTTTCATTTAACAACATGAAACGGTTATTTATCTTTCAACTAAATGATTTGGCTAGCGGATGAACTCCCGGAAATATTTATGCAGGCACATCTAGAGAGCCTTGAGTAATGTTGGAGCGTGATGATGCTCATTCACCTCGGGCACATTCGGATGCTGTTCTTCAAGCAGCCAAGTCCTTTTTTCACTTATCTCCATCTTCTGCTTACGAAAAACACTAAGCATCTCCATTTGGGGACGCGAAATGGCTGGAAGATCTATTTTCCCACTGCGCACCGTTGCCTTTTTCTTTCTTCAAGCGTGGCAATAGTTTTCCCTTCTGGACAGGTTTTTGTTTCACTTCTCCCGGGATTTCTTTCACGGAAAGGTCTCGGGAAAAGCAGCGAAATAAAATTTCTTCAACTACAAGCAAACTCTTCTGAATATTCCCTCTTGTCTCCAAGATTAAGTTTCCCTCGGTTCCTAAGAGTTTTTTTTTCTAGAATGAAGGCGGCAATGAATATCCGCTTGGGATATCTATGCTTGACTCTTGGATTTTATTTAGCTAGAATGGGGCGATAAAATCACACTTTGGGTTCTGCCGATCTCACTTCCGATAGGGTTTTTCATGAAGTTATTATCATCTTTCTGGCGCATGTATGAGGGATCGTGTTTCTCGGGCTGCCAGGGGTCACCCAGTAAGGTTTGCGGTCTTGTTAAATGAAGGGTCTGTTGCTTTCCTGTCAAATTGTATAAGTACATTTTCTCATGGTTTCAGTTGCTGGGAGTTCAGGTGCCGGCGTTTCGACGGCTAATTTTTGTCACTGATTGAATGTTGAAAGGAATCTTTCACTCCAGGTATTATTTTATTTACTATTAAGTATTCTACCGGTTCAAGGTAGGGTCTGTTGAAAGTCAATGAGACTCCTCCCGATTTTCCACACTGTCAGGGTACTATTTCCCTTTATGCTTGTCCCTTTTTCTCCTCAACAAACGATCTACCCTTCATCATCTCGTAACATTTAACACTCGTATTTCCACTTATTGTTTCAATCAAATCCACGATTTCGTCGCCTTGCATTACTTAGATTCATCATTTTATTGATGTTGATATCCAATGAAATGAATGTCGTCTTCAATAGTTAAGTAACAAGGAAAGTTTTGCCGCATTTTCTCTCTCCATTCATCCATCAAGGTATTCTACATGTTAAGACTGGTCCTATGGTAGTCGGTAAAAATCTTCTAGAATTTTATCTTCTCAGGAACTAATGTAACTATAATATTTATTTCTTCGCGTCAGTATCCTTCATTTCCAATTTTATGATTACACTAGCTGACCCGTGCGAATATTTCGCACAGTATGCATCTTCTTCCTGTTTCTTCCTTCTTTCTTCCTGTTCTTCTACCTGTCGAATATTTCGCACAGTATGCAGCTTCTTCATATTTCTTCCTTCTCTCTTCATGTTCTTCTACCTGTCGAATATTTCGCACGGTATGCAGCTTCTACTTATTTCTTCCTTCTTTGTTCCTGTTCTTCTACCTGTCGAACATTTCGCACAGTGTGCAGCTTCTTCCTGTTTCTTCCTTCTTTCTTCGTCTCCTTCTACTTGTCGAATATTTCGCACGGTATGCAGCTTCTTCCTGGTTCTTCCTTCTTTCATCCTGATCTTCTGCCTGTTTCTTTCCATTTATTTTTGTGTTAAAGATACATAACGTAAACGTAAACGGTAAACGGTCACACTGATTGCATGCGGAATGTAAACAATCAAACTAAACGATGTGTTAATAGATGGCGCCTCCTACAGTCTTATAAGCACGTAACCCTCGTAACCATAGCCAACATATTAGTTGATTATATTGTCAACAGGTGGCACTGTATAATTTTGAACAAAAACTTTAATTTTAGATTTTTTAACAAAAACTTTAATTTAAAACCATTGGTCTATTTTTTTTGTCAATAGTGGGGAACATAAGCTTTAAAATGATGTTTGAATCATTAATTTGGATGAATAATTATGGGAGTTATGGCGTTCTGACAAGAAAACACCTTTGAGAAATAATGTATGTGATTTTTATCACCGTTATCTTTATAGTGCCATAGTCTCTAGGAAGTATCTTAGAAGAATTGAGCTTTTTAACCAAGTGATTTTTACTTTGTAATATTCCGCAATGGTTTTTATTTTTCCAACCTAGGTTTCGACTCAAGTTAAGTCATTATCAAGGTGACAATAATAGACCGTGAGCCACTTAAATACATTGTCAGGGTGTAGGGAAGGGGAAGTAAGGGAGGGGAAGTTGAGTATGGGAAAGCAGCTATATGGGCGGAGGGACTGGTCCGAATAAGGTGGGGGGGAGAAAGGTTTGACTATTGTTTTAAGGATTTATGTCATGGGAGAGGGGGGGGAAGGAAAGGTAAGGTCAGGAAAGGAGAGTGGGAAGGGAACATTTCATTTAGCACACACAAATTTTGATTTTGACCTTACCTTTCCTTCCCCCCCCCCTTCCCATCTCGTAAATCCTTAAACAATACTCAAACCTTTCTCCCTCCTCACTTGATTCGGACCAGTCATCCACCCTCCGCTCAATTAGTTGATTTCCCATTCTCCACTTCCTCTTCCTTACTTCCCCTTCCCTACACCCTGACAATGTACATAAGCGGCTCGTGGTGTAATATTGTCAGCTTGATGATGACCTGAGTCGAAACCTAGGTCGGAAAAATAAAAACCATTGTGGAATATTACAAGGTGAATTTATTCACAAACCATTCAAGTTTATCCTCTTAAGATACCCCATTCTCATACCTCTCTCTCTCTCTCTGTTGTAAGCCCTCGATCACTCCTGCAAGATCGCCTCTGCAGCGGATGTCGTGACGAATAGGTGCGGATAGTCGGCAAATCGCGCGGCAAGGAATCGATGCCGGAACACCGCCTAGTGCAAAGATTACTTCCACCCCAAGGGTTTCAGTCTATAAAGTGTCAGATTGTGCGCTTGCCTGAACGACGACAAGAGTGCGGTCGTGGGGGTGTGTCGTGTACTTGGAGATTAGGCCGTTCTCCTCAACGTTTAATGGAGGGAGCTTCAGGGGAGATGGCCGACTATTTCTTGCGTCATTGCACCGACGAGGCCGTAGTACTGCAGCATTCCGCTTATATTTAGGTGCGCGGGAATCGATAATAGTTGGTCGGTAGATCGGTCGGGAGTGCATGAGAGGGAGCGGGGCGGGGGAAAGATGTTCGGCTTACCTTTATAAACCTTTTCGTCCTTCCCCACCTTTCGAGCCATTGGCCAAGAAGGTCTTCATCCGCACCCACCGCCTTATCCGGGTCGCTCAGGATCGCTTTCCTTCCCGACTCTTCTGTTTTTAGTCCCTGGCGAATCGAAGAATAAATCGCCTCCTTTTAGTCTTTAGCGGGCAAGCGCCAAGGTCCGCCCGTGGAGGGCAGGTCATGACTGCCTCCCATGATTCACCTTGATCTCTCCATCTCTGTTCAAACTTGTGGAAAGAGAGCGTTATTTACAGGGTGTAGGCGAATGGAATTTACTCAGTAGCCGGTACTCTGCCGTCGAATAATTTCTGCCAATTTTCAAATTCTTCATGTCATGATGATTTCCCCATGAAATAACTTAAATATCCTGATATTCATATTTCTGCTAATCACATAAAAGCGTGTCCTTCGATTGATGTCGACAGCATAATTCTATATTTCTCCGATATCTTTTGTTCTCGAGGAATTTTACTGATATTACTTGGGTGCTAAATGCACAAATGAGCGGAACATAGGGGAAATGGTATTTTTAAAAACTTTTTCGTGTAGATTCAGGTTAATTGGGTCATAAAATATATAAAAATTTATTTCGTTGGCTTTGCTCGATTCAACTCAATGCATTTATTTTTGAGATATCTCATAATTATTCCCAACAATACACCTCATTGTGTTCAGAATACATGGCGAAACAAAATTAAAGCTCACAATGGTTCGTCATCTGTTATCCATCGATGTACCAACATATTTCTACATCAAATAAATTTCATTTTTGTGAAAAACTGTTAATTTGCAGAGAATTTGCATTGGGAATCCATCGAAATAAATTAGGCTATCGAACTTCCTGATTTTTTCGATTACTAACAAATAGCTACTTGTTAATAGCTCTAGTTAATTGAGTCAAAATGAACACATGGCGACTTTTTATATGAAATTGGTGCTGCATACCGCTCCATTGGCTGGAAAAAGCGGTGATGGAAAAATATTATTGAGTTATCTGCACATTTGGAATCCAAATATTGTTTCCTAACAGATGAGGCACATCAATAGCTAGAGTTGTATTTTTAAAACAATGCGTACGTGGAAGTTGAATTCAGTATTTGTTGTGACTCACAGAGTCAAGTTGGAACCTCACGAGCCAAGATTCAAAAATAAAAAACTCTATGGGGTGTCCCGGGGTCTTTTTTGTTTGGTTTTTTCGTGAATTTCATAGGTTTCTTTCGTTTTTCCGTTATAAATAAAATTGTTATTTCCATATGTCCTTGAAAGTTTGCGTTAATGATTAAATGCAATTAGGGTTTTGGTGATATATTGAAGAAGTATTTAATACTTCTTCCATGGTATTTTAAATGCTAATATTTTTCACATATAATACGTTAATTCTGGAGATCTCTCGATTGCAATCATTTTGCTATAGTCTGGCAAGTGCCATTTTACGAGTCAGAAGAACTGTCATAAAGGAGTGTCTTGGGAAACTTTCCTAGCGATGTGGAGACTTCGGTGTACCTGCCTGTTATCACATGCACAAATTCAATTCGGCCTGTGTTACGGCCGTCGGTTTTGCTGTAGGTACCTTAAAAATCGGTAATTATTTGCCTTATTATTAGGATTATCAACCTGTCAGGGTCGGTTTCATTGGAAAAGAGCCAAGATCTCTTTTGAGGATTCCGATTGGATTTTTTCAGGATCATATCTTCTGGGAAATACGAGGATTGCCAAAATTTGTTGCCCCACATTTTTTTAAACCTCCCTATTAACAGAAATGAGTGCGTTTATGTAATCATCAAGTGATGCATTCTAATTGGTCGCAAAGTCTTATCAGGTTATCGCAATGCTACCGTATCTTACACCTGAGTGCTCTGACCAAATTTGTGGACTCTGCAGAGGACAGACTGCATAATAAGGTTCGCAAATACTAGTCAAGCGGAAACTCAAGACGTGCAAGAATGAAAAGTGATTGGTAATATCCCTTCTTTTTTAATACGTTGTGATTAATGATGCTAAGTACTTTTCCACTCTGTTTTACTTTGGAAAACGAAGAGGCGATTAACGCAGAAACGCAGAAACAAACCTGGCTTCATTACCAGAGCGTACGGACGTGTGCCGACAGGGCATTCACGCCCTAGTGAGTCGCTGGAGGAAGGCGATAGAACTTGAAGATTATATGAACAAATAGAATGAGTATATAAAACATAATTGTTCCATATGTTTAAATTAAATTTTTGTTGATTTAATAGTTTTTGAGGAAAAAAATGTGAGATATTACTTTTTAGTCTTTTTGGTTGGCTCTTGCATCCCCTCATACGATGCCTTTATTTATTTTTTTAACTTACATAATTCCTGCCTTCATTCCAATCATAAAGCCTTTCTTCTGTCCTCCTCTTCGCCACCTACCCATCGTAATTCCTTCTATCGCGACTTTGAGCAACCCATCGCCCCTCATAATCTATTCCTACTGCCTAAGTTGCTTCCCGCTATTACCATCCTGTAGATCCTCTCCTCACTCCGTTCATCAGGTGCATCCATCTTCCTTTCCGTCCACTTCGCTTTCTTCATTCACTTTCAAACCCACTTCCAAATTTCCTTCTGCCTCTTTCCGTCTTCCTGAGATTCCACGTTTCTTGGGCATAAAAAGCTGTACTATACGCAAAACTCCTCACTAGCCTCACATTTATACCCTTCCCTAAGGTTCCCTTCGTTAATGATGCATTAGATAAAGAATAGATCCTTTATTCTTGGATATTCAAATGCCAACATTTGGTATGAATACTACATTTTGTTCCGGTGTGCGTCGATTGATTCCGAATTTTGTTAGGGCCAGTCAAGACTATGTTGTTTCAGTGGAAGTATTCATAGAGAAGTTTCCTTTAAAACATTCCATGCGATGAGGAGACTTGGGTTTCACAGTTACCGTATAGCTTTTATTACTGCGTAATGAGTTTGACTTTGGTATATTTTCGCAGGTAATGCAAGATAAAATATCGGGGTTTTCTTTTGCATAAAGCTCCCTCGCGGACTCCAGAAAAGTACTTTTCTCGACCGTTATGGGAAGGCCGTGTGGCCTTGGTCTTTGAAAGTGCTCTCGGCTCCCCTATCGGCCGTTTGCTGAAGTGCATCTCCGTCATCTTGCGAGCGAAAGGGTTGACTTGGGACTTTCTTTTCGGAGTGGGATTGCAGTGGGAATACATTATCGCCTCTCTCCCTCTTTCTCTCTCTCGCGAGACATCCCTTTCCCTTCTCCGCCGTTCGGCTCGCAACCATAATACGACCCCGAGACACGCGAGCCTTTAAAGAGGAAAGAAGTACCTCCTCCGCCACCCTCCCTCCACAAGACGTTCAGAGCGAGGTAAAATAAAACCTTTAATTTCGGACGCCTTTGGTGCATGTTACGTGTTTCCCCCGGTGGTTTGGTGCGGGTGAACACTCTTATGGAATAATGGAGGAGAGGTAGAATGGGGAATCCTTGAACGGGACGAACTCTTAGAGGGCTTGGGGAGGAGAGTTATATAGAGTTCAATTTTCGTGAGTCGGACCAGAATCGAAAATAGATTTCCATTCGGTTATAAATGAGCGAAATTCGATTCCGAGCCCCGTGTATAGCGTGATGAATTACGTCGGTTGTCGGAGATGGATTTGAACGCGTTCTCCCGAGTGCTCAAAGCGAATGCCAATAGATTATAGGCCAGGGAATTGGGGCATAAATCTTTCCCCGCTAGCAATTAAGGAAATTTCGTGCCTTTGAGCTACGTTATTGCATGTTTTTTGCGCTTAATCAAAAGCTTACATCATGAGACTTGACAAAATGATTTCATTCTCAATGCGCTGCTGTAATCACTTTTCATTTCGGAAGTACTTACAGATAATTGTTCAACCTTCCTATGAATTCATTCCATTAGCAGGTTCGCGTTTGCCGTGATGGATGACATAGCGTTTGGTGTGATTGGCGGGAATTTCTTTTAATGAGCAATTTGATTGGTAATGAAGCTCTATGGGTGCTTATGTGCCACTGATAGCTGCGTTAATTCCTTTGTATTTGCTAAAGGACTCAATGTTATTTGTAGCCAGGTGCTAAATCATTTTATCTCATTATTCATTGAGCAATGGTCAAACGCATAATTGATGGCTCCTCTGTAATAATATTGTTTTTGATGCTAATCGTAGCCTGAATGATTTAGCTTCTATGGTTGTATGATTCATTGATTAATTTTCTATTTTGTCAATATTTTTCCACTTAATTGCATCCCATTTTCCATAATGTTTGTCTCAGACGCAGCTGGTTTATTTTCAGGCTATTTTCATAAATTCTGAAGTGGACTAACGCAATTCAATCTTATCTGTTCATTTTTTCCACGCAAACGCTCTCGGGAATATTGCCCTGGAGACCTTGATGAAATTGTTTCACTGCTAGTTATAATTCCGCAAATCGGGAGAGAAAGTGTACTTAATATGGTTTTGGTTGTTTGATTTAATGGACCTTTTTAACAATTAAAATTTTCAATTATTTCAATTTTTGTCGGAAAAGAATAGCTGACGTAGCCGCATTGCGCCATTTTCTACAATGCCCAATGTCTTGAATGCTAACGATGCTTCGGAAATCTTCGGCACATCCGTAAAGCCCAATCCTTTATCGTAGAAAAAAAATATGGGGTGCAGGCCATCTCTTTTTCAAGTCATTTCCTTTCTTTCGTATTCGAATATCTGGTGGAGGGTCTTCAAGTACAGTACTCCGTCTGTCGGATGAGACATTCAATCGTGGTCCCCTGGGCGACTTTCCTTAAGAGCAGGCTTATTCCGACGCCGGGTTTCTATCCATCCTTCCTCACTTACCTGTTCCTTATGGCGCAAATGACCTTAGCTGCCTCTAATAAATCCAATCTAAGTATTTCTTCGTTCACGTTTTTCGTATCTAAAGACCCCTATTATTCTTCCTCTAACTAGTATCCTTCACCCCGTTCAACTATGCATTTTACAATCTACTCATTCCTCCTACTCTGATCACTCTTATATCTGCTTCATTATTCGACTCTAGTCCATTTTTTAAACATGAAATAACCAACGAAGTGCACTACATTCATATATTTCCATTACAAGAGCATTCAGCCGATATTCTTGTGTGACCTAATCATTCGTTAACTTACCCATCCTTTCATTCGGTGTAAACACATATCAGATGCTCCATTCCCGCTGTATATTTGTTCATTTCAGTATTCTACCAGCTGACTGATGCTGATGGACCATAGAAAATGATTATGGACAGTACTTATTCTTACTTCCTAATTTCTGGCATATCGTTCTGCTTTCATTCTCATACCTGATCCGCCATAGATCCTTCTTAAGATTCTCATATCGTCGTCCTCTTATTATTTCGTCCATTATTCATATCCTTTTTCTTCCTCTTCCACGCAGCCTCAGTGTTCTCTCTTCTATGTCTCTCTTCTACAGGACTACAAACTCTCTACCCCTCTTTTCAAAACCTTCCCATTGTATATCATCATTATCATCATCCACAGCTCTACAGCCCGGTTGGGCCTTGGTTCCTCTACATTGTCTCCATTCAGTTCTTCTTTCTCTCTCTCTTCATCTCGTAACTCCAATTGCCTTCAAGTCTTCTTTTGCATCCTGTAGCCATCTCTTGAGAGGTCTACCTCTCTTCCTGACCCCTTCCATCTTGCTATTAAGAATTAATTTTGGCAGTATTTCGTTTCCCATTCTTTCTACACGGCCCAACCATGGCAGCCGTAGTGCTTTGGAGAATATAACTATGTCCTTCTCTTCTAGAATATCATTTATCTTCATGCTCATTCTAATCCTCCATCTTTCTCCTTATTTAATTGGGCCATAGATCCTCCTTGTGATCTTCCTTTCAAATTTCCTTAGGATTTCTTCATCGTGTCTTGATAAAGTCTACATCTCAGCCCCATAAGTTATTATTGTTACAATCAAACAGTTAAAAGTAGGCCATTGGCCTGGTGGTTACATTAAAAACAGTTGAGTAAAAGAATATACTTTGAAACCTTCTACTTCTTTAACCTATTTTTTCAAATACTTAATTGTTTTGGGAAGGGCTCAAATATTTTTGCTGGTAGGTCGTTCCAGTTCCGTATGGTTCTGTTCAAAAAGGAGAACTGTTTAACATTTGTCCTTTGTGATCGGCACTTTATCTTGAACTGGTGATCATTTTTTCATTTTTTTCCACAAAGTTTGGCTTTATTATGTCCTTCTCAAATTCATGCCATGCTTTTTCCTCACTCACTATTTTGTGCATCCCACACAGCCTGCTCCTTTTCCTCCTCACCTGCAAACTCTCCCATCCCAGTGCTCTAAGCATTTCTGTTACGCTCTCTGTTTTATTGTGTTTCCCTAGAACATACCCAGCCGCTTTTCTTTGCATCTTCTCCAAGTTCATCACCTCCCCTTTCTTGTGTGGGTCCCATACAAGAGATGCGCACTCTAGCGTTACTACTGTATTGTATACATCCTACCATTGTATATATCCTACTGTTATTACTTCAGGGTTTAGGGTGATTAATACGATGGTTAAATCAAACGTCTCGATCCAGAAAGCATTGATTAGCCCCACCCACAGCCTCGCGCTTTGCCCTTGTGTGTCACCCCATCTTCCTCCAGCGTCGACCCGCGTGCAATGTCCTCGCCTCGCAAGTTCGGAGCTCTACGGGTGGGGAGTGTCCGGGTAATCTTTAATCGATGCCAGCCTTATACCGAGGAGCTCGCTTATTGGCATGTTATATATCCGACTGACCTGAATTGGATATTGCATATGGACGTTTTTTTGCCCATATGCCGAGCAGCCTACTTCGCAAGATTCTTCGAAATTAGGGGCGGCCGAATTCGATTAGACATTCTGGACGATGTTAGTTGGACGGGCAATTTTGGCTCCGCAGAAGTGCGCAAAAAAACATCTTCGAGCTGAACTACTTAGGAAGCCGTTGGTGCATTGGGCCTCAGGGATAAATGTTACGGCGTTAGCTGCTCTGAACTTAATTGTATCACCTCTGATGAGCGGACTGCGTATACATTCGTATTGATTCGCTGAAAATTAGGAAAGTGTCTTGAATTATTTGTGGGAGAAGTGACTGAATGTGTCAATTTTTAAAGTTGTTTTCAACTCCACGATGAAAAATTATTAGCAGCGTACTATTTTATTCATTCATCGATCGACCATTGTTTAAACGCATTATAATTGACAAAGAATCTAATTTGTTGAATACTTGGTCGTCCAATGAAATAAAGGCTAAAATACTACACCCTCAACAATTTTTCACTCAGGAATTATGTATTTTCCAATTCAAGTTCTCATAAAAGTATTCTCAACTATATATACACTACTCTTACCTGAAGTATCCCTGGATTTCAATAATTTAATCGGTGTATGAAGCTGTAGAAACTGTACATTTTTTCGTATTCATTTAAAGTATAATAAGTGATTTATCTCTGAGTATACATTGTTTTTTCATTAGAAATGAGGCAGTTGTTTTATTCCTGGGTTAATATTTTAAGTCCAATCATATCATTTCATATTATTGTTTTGTTTTTTTGTAATCCACATCGTCATTCCTTTGATTTCAATGACGATATTTTCCACTGATCCCAGTTGTTTATTTTGAGCGCAATTTGTTCATCTTTCAGATAAAATGGTCTTCCTTTCACTGAAGCGTGGCTTTATTCAGGTTTAAAATGTCATATTTAAATGGCCGCAGTCAATTCTGGGGATTCGGTTGAAAATCTTGTATCCTGCGATAATTTATGGTAGTTACATCATCATACATTGAAACATCATATCTCCTAGAAACCAATCAAATTTCGTCTCATTTTCAAGAAAAATATCGCACCCTTCCTAAGATATCAAAATATCAGCCCCTCAAGGAACTATTTTCCGAGATTTTTGACGAAATATACCGGCCATATTACTTGGAAAATGGTGCGTGTAGGCACTCCCGAGAGGCGTTATTTAGGAAATGAGGAATATTTAACACCTAAATGTCGTCAAAAAATGAAGTGTATAGCTTGCATACGAGTACTTGCTCGTATATTCTCATCTATTTTTTAAAGTAATTCATAGCGTCACCGCTGTAATTTTTTTCAGAAACGCGAAGAAACTTCCGTGGTGAAGGAGTTTTAAACTTGCCGCATGAGAAGACCGAGTCAAATTATGGACTTACGTACATATTTTTCTTTAATTACTTCTAAATTAAATCATATAAAAGTATACTTTTGCATTATTAATAATGAAATATTTAATTCATGCTTCGTACAGCTTGCGACATTAAAACATATAATTCGAATATGGTGTCCATTATGATTAAGAAGCCATCTTGCTCAGACCACCGTAAGGGTGGCAATCCGTTGGATATGAGTATTATAATTGACTAGTGGCGTCACTGACGTCCAATAAAACGAAATAAGTTGTGAAAGATACTTTTTCATTGGTTCCCGCTGAATATACTATGAGCACCGGTCTTTAATTGGTGATCACAGGCGGGCCATCAGATTGTTCTCGCGCCTCAGTGACAGACTCGCCTCGAACTCCTCGCCAAATTACAAATCGCCTCGGGCGAAACTGGTATGGGCAAACAACGTCGGCGCACCCAGCACCCTCCGATGCGACGTCGGTTCTTGTGGTATTATGCAAATTCACACGCTACGTAGGCCCCCTTCCCTTCGTTGTCATGCCCTCCCATTCCCTGGTATTTCCCTTGGGGCTCTTCTGCAGCCATACCCGCGCACCACCCACCCGTTAGAGCGTCGTCAACCATCTTTCATCCCACACTGTTCCTGACTTATGTGCGGTCTACTTATCCAAAAATGCATGCCCCTGGCTGCAGTAATTATGGCTCCCGACGGATTAATCTATTGCCGTCACGCTAGCAATCGAGTATCAATACCTTACGCAGGACTCTGCGGGAATATTTTCCGAAAGTGGTCGGGTCAATGAAGACCCTAGTTTTCGAACCTCGTCTCTAATTCATTCCATGATTCAACCAGCTGGTTGAAATATTTTTGGACAGCACTTGAAAATTGAATATAAGTGAAGTCATGGATGAACAAAAATATTTTGAAGTAGTTATTGATGTAAGTTTAGCGTTTCAGGCGATAATTTGTGGGAAAAGGGTACAGATACCATGATCTCACAATAAATGAAATTACTTCAGCATGTAAAAACAAAAATATTCCCATTACTAATGATTTTTTTTGTATCCTGGATATGCATCGCCTTTGTTATTTTTGTTACTTGACTGATCCTTTGTGTGAAGACCTGTTCCAAACCAACCTTCGTCCTTCTTCTCCTCGGATTACTTCACTTTTCTATAGCTTTAAGTCATTCCATCCCCACACTCCACCATTTCCTCCCCGACCCTTCACAGAAGCATATATATAAGCTTGCATTACGTGTATATTGCACCTTGAAAATGACATAGTTCATGTCGAAACCTTGGTCGGTTAAATAAAACTCTGTGGAAAGTGAACAAAGGTCAAACTCTATAAAACCCTTCTACAGTTCTGTCATACGGAAGTAAAACATGAACAATGACGGCCAAATCTGCTGAACTACTGGATAGCCTAGAAAGAAGAATGCTGAGGAGAATCTATGGGCCAGTAAACAATGAAGGGATATAGAGGATTCGTTGGAACCATGAAATATATGAACTGTACAAAGAACCTAAAGTTTCCACACATATTTAGCTAATGAGGCTCCGATGGGAAGGATATTTCCAGCGGTAGCCAGAGAGCAGGGTGGCAAAAAAGTCTTTTTGGAGCATATGGGAGGAAAGAGACCAGTGGGAAAACCAAGGGTAAGGTGGGAAAATAATATTAGCAAGGATGCAAGAGACCTACTAAGGATCAGGAACTGGAGAGAACAGTCAAGAGACCGAGATGGATGGAGACGGAAAATTGACGAGCCCAAGACTCAACTAGGGCTGCTATTGGAGATAGAGAGGGAGAGTGGAAAGTGAACACAAACGTTTATTGTGAGATCATGGCATAGATATTGATGTGATCACAGAAACTAAGAAAAAAAAGTGGCTCCGAAAGTTTAGGTTTTTATGATCACTTTATAAAGGGGGTGCTCAAGGAAAAAATTGTTCTCCAGGGAATGTCCACCTGTACACAAAAAGTCTCAGAAAACTCATATTATCACGAGAAGCAATACATAAAAGATTGACAAAAATAAATCCCAGTAAGAACCTACAACATCACCATATAAGATGTATATGCAATAAATGAAGACTTGCTTGTACATGAAAAACGTATTTTTTATTCACCTAAACGATAAAATGAGAAAAATTGGCAACTCTAGGGAACTTATTATTATGAGAGATCTAAGTGGTGCCGTCGGGAAATGGTTGAATGGAAAAGTTGTTGGAAAATATGGTGAAGATACAGCAAATGAAAATAGAATTATTTGGTGACTTTGTGCAAACAAAAACGTGTACAAAGCCTAAGAATATCAAGTGTTTTTTTTAAACATAAGAATGTGTATTACATCAATATTAAATGACCCAGGCGACTAGAAATCTTAAATCAATTATTGACTGCCTCATTTATAGTAAAACACAAAGATATGAGTACGGGATGTTAGAACATATCGAGGATTAATATGTGGTAGTGACCACCACCTATTAATTCAAAGATAATGTTTTCCCGTTACAGCAATGATGAGAGAAGACCTGAATGACACTGAATTAGAAACAAGGCATCGGAGATGCAAATTACATAGCCTAGAACAACAAAGCGTTGGACGCCTTTATCAAACCTGACTAGATGAAGGACTACTTTTCCAAAAAACTTTTTCGAAGAGGATCTTTACGGACACATATCTCGATGTGAACATAAAGCTGCACATGAGTCATTAGGTAACCATGAAAAGAAGAGAAGAAAACCATGTACTTATATGGAACATTGAGATAGAAAAGAAATATAGCATAAGAGGTGAAATATAATGGTTACCTGGCTACAAAACAAGAAAAAGTGGCATACAAAGAAGCGCATGCGAAAGTATGAAGATATTTAATGCAGAAAAAGAATGCTTGTCGGGAAAAGAATGAAAACCGATAAAACACCTAAATCGAAGAAATGAGAAGTGCGGAAAACTGTAAAATTGTAAGATCATTGAGGCAGGATATTAAAAATATTTAATTACATCTATTATTTTGGAAAAATGAAGAAATACTTTAAGAAGCCATTGGCGGAGGATGGAGAGGAATTTAAAAATGAAATTCAGAAGCGAAATATTGTGTGAAATTCACTGTGGATAAATCATTCGCTTGGATTAGGAATCGAACCTAGATCCCTCGATTTCGCAAAATCGAGGGATCTGGGTTCGATTCCCATTCCAGGCGAATGATTTTTTCCACTATGAATTTTACACAATTGTGTGATCGATCACTTGTGGGTGACTCCGTTGAATTTGCGCGGCTAGTTCAGTGGTTCTTTGAAAATTCATTTGCGAAACTCAACAATTGTTGACTCACCAACAACAGTGAAATGCGAAGAGATTAAAGAGGTCTGTAAATCCCTGATGTAGTTCTATCAAATGTGGCGCCGAATGGAACTATCCATTGCCACCTTTTGATCGAGTCACTTTTTATTTACTTCAGGGTTGATGTTGGGGCAATATGCAAACCGGCAATGAAGAGCCTGACCCCGTACCTCACCCAAATAAATTTCATCTGCTGAGTTCAGTTCTTCATCATTTAGAGCGCCATTCAAACTAGGGGCGCCCGCACATCATTTAGAGCGCCATTCAAAGCTCGGAGAATTATCAGTATAATTAGGCGATTCACGGGTTAAGGTAGGTATAAATGGAAGTAAATTAGTCAAAACCATCTAAATTTTTACATTTGCGAGCCCCTATCTATCGATGTTCTTTTTCTACCTCCGCGATCGTCCTACCCTTCTTCATCCCGTCCATAAAGGCGATTCTCCTTTCTTCCCCTTTCCCACTTGCGCCAAATCCTTCCCTCTATCACGCCCTTGAGCATCCCATCCCCCCTAAACACCCCTACCAGTCACCTATCCTTCCTCCTCCTGATCTGAAATAAAAAAATTATGTAAATGATGCCAAATGTAATCAATTTAATTGATACCAAAACTTTTTAAGAAATAGGAAAGTAAAAAAATTATGGAAAAGGTTTCTCTCATCACCCACCATACCAAGCACTTCCTCATTTACACCAAGGGTTGAAATTCGCCATGAAAAAAAATCATTTGACTGGACGGGATTCAAACCCGGATCTCTCAACTGACGGTCAGATGTGCTAGCTATGGCTTTGGCTAACAAACAAGACCGGCAATCAGGAGATCCGGGTTCGAATCTCAGTCAAGCCAGATGATTTTTTTTCATGGCGAATTTCAACCCTTGGTGTACATGCACCCCAACGAGTGACTTTTTGCCACATTATTTGTGAATGAAATGATTGGAAGTACTTCCCCATTTGTTTTCCTATTCGTCTACTGCACTTTCTCCATTCTTCTCCGCACCCACCAATCGAAAGCCCTCAGTCTTTTCTCGTATCACTTTCTCTGCGTCTAGGAACTCAAAATTCGTGTAACTTACAGCATCGTTTGTTAGCCCTGCTCAACCTTCTTTTTTTAAAGTGACGTTTTGGCATTACAATAAAAGAACTTGGTGAATTTCAGTCCCCTATATAATAAAGCGGTAAATGAACCACAGAAAGAAGCGTTCAAGAATACAAAAGGTGAATGGAGGACCAACGATGAATTGCTTGGCATTGTGGGTAAGCGGAGACTTCTACAGAGATTGGGATAAATCAGAGAGGGTGATTGATAGAGGTTATGATGAAAAGAGACTCTAAAGTCCATGGTGTTGCGGAGAATGTTAAGAAACCAATGGAATGGAAAAAGAAATAAGCCTGATGGATGATATGGAGAACTCTGGGACGCATACTAAACAGAAGAGCAGAACTGTGTTGATTACATACTACTACATCTACATATTATCCTAAAAGGCACCCCAATGGTGTTTGGCGGGGAGTGAGTCATCACCAGCATACACTACAATATTAATATTAACTTTCACCAACATACACCACGCTATAGGTATGCTAAAGATGCTAAGGAAACTCTTGAATTTATACATTATGTAACTACGTAAACGTGATACAACAGTCATACAAGAAACATGCAAAACATTGTATTACCACAACGCAGCCGATTTAGAAACATGCAATTGGGGCATATCAATTTATCAGCTACAGTAGCTGTCAACTAGTCTATCTCAAGTCTTAAGGTAGCCATTATGATCTCTTTTCGATCGCGGGACAACAGAATTTTAAACCTGTTTGTTCTCTAGTCTGTTTCTCTAAGTTTATTCTCATTATCTGATCTACCGTAGTATGTTGGAGTTCGTAAGATATTAATAACATTGTCGGAGAATAAATTGGTTTTGAATTTACATTGCAGATTCAGACTGATTTTCAATCTATGGCCTGAAAGTGATTCCTATCCCATTTGATGCAAGACCCACTGCATTAAGAAATTCGGTTTTTTAACGTTCCTCGACGCCATCCGATGCTCAACCGCCATTGCTCTAAATTCATCCATAGGTCTTCTGGCTATTGCTTTTCTCTTACTTTTCTATGCCTTCTCTCAAACTAATCTAGGTCTTCCTCTTTATTTTCTACCTTGTGGATTCCACATTAAAAAGTGCTTAGGTAATCTCTCGTTCGTCATGCGTTGTATGTGAGCATACCACACGAGCTGTTTCTTTTTACTGTCATCGACTATTGTGTGAGTGACTCCCATTAGATATATTTCTCATTCGTAAAAAGAGAAATCGCTTTGTACTTTCCACACTGTTTTATTCTCTCCGACCATGGTTTTAAGATAGGTATGTCAAGCCTAGTTAGTTCAAGCCTATCAAGGTACAAATTAGCATTTTCGTTGTCCATATATACCAAAACAAGGGTGGGTGGAGGAGACGAGTGCGTGAGGGTGGAGAAAAGAAGGGGGAAGGAAAAGAAAAGGTTGGTTGAAAGGGGAATTACGTCAATGGTGATGGGTAGAAGGATAAACAAAACACAGTGGTAAGATTGAGTATATGACGCAAACAAACATCAAAAGCTGATTGATATCATTGGCGAATGCATGCCAAATTTAAGCCCATTTTCCAAATTTTAATTTTGTTTGACAGCGTTTACAATTTCATATTGATCGAGGAAATTTAATTTTTTGCCCTTATCCTGTACACGTAAACTTTCAGGTTTAAAGTCACTTGAATGATTACAATCTAATAATTGTTTGGCAAACATGAAAGAAACGTCACCAGTTAAAATACATATTCTATGCTCACTCGTGATTCTTTCCCATATGCATGTACACGCAGATCGTCTCCAGTAATCCATCTTCGTAACATTTTCCATTTCTTTTTTCTCCTTCTACTGCAATATTTCACTCCCATATGCGAAAACGCTTCTTACAATTGAATTACTCATTATTTTTTATTAGCTTTGGATATACTATGGTCCTATAAAATGCAAATCAGCATGGATATTGCCCTTTTTCCTTGCAAAATTCTACCTTTAATTTCCTCATCCAGGGTTTCATTTTGAGTTCCGATTGTATTAAAAAGTTGATTAATATATTCCTACTTCCAACTTGACCTGTCACCTGTGTTACATCACATATACATAGGGAGAAATATAGGTTAAATCTTTTACGAAAGCTTGATGTAGACTGTTTTTTGCCAGACGTTCCAAATATTCTGCTAGAGCCAAACTATTATGGTAGGAACGATCACAGGAATAATATTAAGGAAAAAGACTGCAGAACCGATAGGTTTAAGATGTCATTTTTTCAACGTACTACAAGGTACCATAATAGTTGTGATAGATCAGTTCTAGGATACTGACTAGGTTAAATAGGTTTTTTCAGTAGTGCTCCGTATCTTTACATGAATTGTAGATACTAACTTCGCATGCAATCTCCTGTATGGTATACTCCTGCATGTCATAGTACCTTGTAGTGCTATTTATTTGTCGCATTAACAATACTAACCAGTAGTTATATCTTGAGTAGTGTGTTGCATGGTAGCATTTTCTTCTACGTATCACTCTCCTGGTTTGTGGTCTGACTGTGTACCGTTGCCCTGACTGCTTTTGGCCTGCGCCTAGCATTGGGGAACGTGCTCGGTTCTGATTTAAACTGGGATGAGTGCTGCATGCCAGGTGTGTAATCACCCCGTGCCACACACCCCAGTGGTAGCTTGCACGGTATTTTGTAGATGTAGATATTGTAAGAAAATATTGTGGAATACGACCTCGGGAGTCTTTTATTCGTTGTGTGTTCAAAACGCATCCGTATCCGCTTCTGAAAAACTGCGTGTGACACGTGGAGTAGACTTATTGGACAGTAAAGTAACGCAGTGCGTTACCGGTAATCCCTGTGACATTGTTAGGCGACTACGAAGGATATTAAAAATAGACGCATGTTATAGCATGAAAATATTGCTTGAAGAATGACTTCTTCTTATATCTATCAGAATATTCCTCTTTATAGATTTCTCTTGAATACGCTGGCGCTCGCTTCCATAATGCCAACGGAGCGTGTAAGAGGCCTCCTTTGCATTCCATCTCGTGATTTACGACTTGGGAATCCAGATCTGGGCCTACCCTGTGCTCGACGCCCGCAATCGAAGGGGTGACGTCTTCTCCTTTACCGCGATTTGCAAAATCTCCCTTTAATGTTAAACACTTATCCTCCGTCTCGGATCTTAACTGACTGGAGTCTTATCGCTGGGAGAAATCATAATGGATTCCGTGCCATCTCCCGATGGAATTGAAATTGGCAGTACGTGATGGGACTGTTTAAAAGCCTACATATATACCCGTGTGTACATATCTGCTAACCTGTCACGAATTCCTTAAGCCGTGATATAAAGAAGTTTCTTGTTTTTTGAAGGTGTTTCAATTCCTTTGGACCGATCGATCCAACGGACTAGTGGATGGCGTTTGAGGGGTGGGGGAGGGGATTCCGAGATTTCCGTACATTCGTCTTAGTTTTCTCTTGAAGGCATCTTGTAAGCTGTAAACCGTAAAATTCCGCATTTTTCCGTTATTTTATGAAATTGACGCATTTCATCGCAACCATCTGTTTTGCCATTTCTTTTCCTGCTCAGTAAACTTCTGTGGCATGTCATTTTCGAGAAACAAAATACTTTCCCTTTTATTTTTTAGATTGCTTCATAATTTCTAAACGTCTGTCTCCAGTTCGTCGTCTGTGATTCGATTGGTTGTGATGATTTATTCATAACAGTTACCTACTTTTGTATGTTACATGTTTTGTATGCTACAGTTACCTTCTTTGTTGTATGGGGCAGAAACGTGGACCCTGAGAAAGGAGGACGAGAATAGACTGCAGGCATTTGAGATGTGGGTGTGGAGAAGGATGAAGAAGGTGAGGTGGACGGAGAGGAGGACTAACGGGGAAGTGCTTGAGTTGGTGGGCGAGGAAGGGAAGCTTCTGAATGAAATTTGGGATAGGCATCGTAGATGGCTCAAGGATGTAATAAAGGGTGATGGGTTGCTGAAGAGTGTGATAGAGGGAAGGATGTTGGGCAAGCGGGGAAGGGGAAGAAAGAGAATAGGTTTCATGGACGGGATGAAGAAGGGTAGATCGTATGCAGAGGCAAAGAAAGATATAATAGAGAGAAATAGGCCCCTGATTTTGTAGAGAACTGGGAGGACATACTCTGACATTCGACAAAACCTACCTTTACCGGTGGAATACAATAAATAAAACCTTCTTTGTGCTTTTCAGCATTCGTGTAGCTGAATATACGGTCAACTGCTGTGATTGTTTTGCAACTTGTAAGTTTATTATGCTCTTTCCAACTACATCAAATGAAATAAATTAGGATTTGAAAGCCTGAAGACCTGCTATCACTTATTTTCTGAGATTTTCTTGATGCTGTGGAAAAATCCCTCGTTTTTTAGGTGTCAGTAGTTAATGAGGTTTCGGTATTTCATATTTAATTCATTAAAAAGTCAAGAACTCATCAATATTTCGAAAACGTTAATTAAATGTATCGCGGATGATAATTATAAATACACCTCATTACAGACCAGACGCCAAAGAGCTATCAATCATTGAAATGAATTCATTTGAGCATTTTACAGAGAAAATTATTGTCATTAATAATTCTTTCTTTGGCGTTAGTTGAGTATACTTTTGAAAAGGTAATCTTCAAATTCCAATGTTTACACGCGCTTTTTTTAATTGCCTTCAAAAGTGTTTTTCTTGGGTAAAAGTCAGAGATGCTTACAGAACTGCAAGTAGTTACTTTGAAGAACATCCCATCAAAGCTAATTTCATTCGGGGTATTGGAAAAGACGGTAGTTAGGACAGAGAAGAGAGATGGAAGGAGAAGCTGGGTAAACTTAAGTGTGGTGAGGCTGGATACTAGAGGATGGAGACAATGCGAATTGAATGTGTTGCATATAGTGATTTATTTCCATGAAAATGTTGAATATGTACCGCAGTGCTGTTTATTCGGTTGTTATTGATTTTGAGTTGTATTTTTGACAAAGTGGTGGAGATAAAGTGCTGTAAGTGTAGCAACTAGAAAAATTGGCTCGGAAAGATGTTACTGGATTGTTTCGCGTAGAAAATATGGATTTAGAAAATAAAAGGATAGTAAGATTAATTAAATGCTGCATTATATATTCTGAGAGAGAGAGAGCGGCGCCAGGCGTTGAGAAAATGACCTCCGTGCTCCTTAAATCTGCAGGATTAGGGACCCTAAAGAAGCTGTGTACTTTAATATTTTTTTTTTGCTGCCGGACGATTCTGTTGGCCCGTATGTCCCCGGAATCCTAATCCCGAAGCCTGTTATCAGGTATTCCAGGGACTGGACCAACAGACCTTGACATACACCCATGCCCCGGGTGGTGAAAAACCCACCCAGGCGGGACTCGAACCCGTGACCCTCGGTTTAGCAAGCGAGGGCTTTACCCCGCCGCGACCGGGTCCGGCGTAATGTATGTAATATTTTTTCTAATGGAAAAATACCAGCGGGCATTAGAAAGTATGCTATCCTTGAGAAGAAAAGAGCCGATAGACTAAAGGGTCTAGTTTGATATTCCTGAGTATTATCAATTCTAATTTATATAAATGTGGTATTTTCTAGGAAGTGATTCCGAGGGTGAGCACAATCGTGGTTAATGGTTAACATTGACGATAGTTAATTAATCTGCAGATTTAAAAAAAATCTTATCACGTGTTCTCTGTTGTTATTTTCTCTCTCTTGCAGCCCCTATACGTATGCGTATCGCTTGATTTAATTTTCTGAAAGCATTGTTTTAAATATATATTTAATTTAACTTCCTTTTTTTTCAATTTTCATTCAAGATTTTCGGGACTTGTGATGTCCATACTCCATCAATACTCGTTTTTTCGTCTCGCTTGCTGTTTCTCCTTTTCAATCCTTTAGGTTCAATTGTTTTTGTTGAGCCAACTTTTATTCGTACCGGCATTTTTCCTATATGTGACGCTAAGGGCCGCTTTTACAATGTTTAGTTTAACTTCACGTTAGCGTTAACGGCCGATTAAGCTCCAAAGTCGGTTTTACAATCGATAGTTAAGTTTAATCTGGACGTTAAAGTGCTCGTTAACATAACGAAGGGTTTCTAATGGTTATCCGAGTTAACGTGAAGATTAACTTAACATTCACGTTAACTAACGTGAAGTTTAACCAGACATTGAAAAACCGGATCTAAGAGCTTAATTCATGAATATTTTTTCTATTGCTGTTTATCGCAGATCAATAGCATGTCCTTTATTAACGACCATTCTAGTGCTTGTAAAATTTCATTATCATTGCCAAGTTTTAAAACATTTTATGTCCTTTTATCATCTGCGTCACTTCAGAGTGGTCAGCTGTATTTTCCGATCGGACGACGCTGTAGGCAGTTTGTAACCCCCGAAGTTCCCCTCGTTCCGAGATGAAGGAACGACATGCCGGTGAGGTTAAAAGCAGACGGGGAACTTATAATGCCAATGAGATTTGCGGTTGACCAAACGTTTGGTCGCCTATCGGTATTAGGAGTCGAGTTTATTATGAGCGCATTGGAAATACGGTATAAAAGCCAATAGCTTAAATACAGTTGAATTTTGGTAAGCCGATGAGCATTGATTACGATAAAGATCGTCTAGTTATATATAGAGGGCTGCTTTGCATTCCATCTCGTCATTTACGACTTGGAATTCCAGATCGGATCTGATGCAGGTGGGAACAAAAGCAGACGGGAAGCTTATAAATTCAATGATATTTGCGGTTGAACAGTCGTCTTTTGCGGGGCGAAAGCATGTTTTTTTGATCTGCAATAGTTGATTTTTTCATCGTCCTCTGAAGATTGCAGAATGATTAAAGGACATTCAAACTTGCCAGCTCTAGAGGAATTTACTCCGAAATTACAACCTTATTTGAAATTTGGGTAAAATCCATACAGACAGTGAGTATTTTTTTCATATACGTCTTGAACTTATTAATGTCGTTCAACTAATATCGTGTAAATAGGCCGTTCACATGTAAGAAGTTGATAAAGGGGCAAGTTTTTTAATAGTGAGTATTCACGGCAAGGCCCTCGAATGTTAAGCTTAATGCTAATGTTATTGCAATAACGATACAGAAGGTCTGGAGCTGAACAAGTGGAGCAGTTTAAGGATATGCCTACTGTAGACTTCAAAAATGAAATTACCGAAAAATAGAACTTATTCCTGGGTCTTCCTCTGGGGACTTTTCTCTCCATTTTACCCTTAATTATGTACCCTTACCTATCTACACAATCCCATTGTGTCTTAGGGTTTGTCCAATCTATCTGGTCCTTCTTTTCTGTATGGTGTCTCATGTGTTCCTATCCTCTTCTACTCTGTGCCGAATTTTCGGCAAAAATTTGGCCATAATTTCGCCGCGGACATTTTCGCTCGCCGACATAAGTGCGGTAGGGAGATTTCAAAGTGCGCACTGTCGGCGATATTGCGCGTTGTCGCAGATATTGCGCGACAAGAACAACGTCCTCTACTTTTATAGTGATTTCGCATCTGGCGTCCTCTTTTCGGAACTTTGTGGCAATAGTGCTCCTCTACGCCGCCGTCTCAACCAATGGCTGGACGAACAGTTCCCCTACTACCCCCAACTCCTGCATCGGTCAGCTGACTCCCCTCAATTGCCGGCCGCATCGACACAGCGCTCGCCCTCTTTGAACCTGACTGTCACCGGGGAAGGACGTATCTGCTTGGTTCCAGTTGTGACTTGTGTTCGTCTTGTATAGGCCAAGTTAACGGTATTTAGCCTACGGGCTTGCTTTTGATTGTAATATTTGTGGTTATATAAATGCTGTTACTGAAAGGTAATCAAACTGACTAAGGTTGTTGTCATTTTTCTCTCGTTTCTGCCCACCAATCGCAGTCAATTCACTCGCGACGTCAAGCTTCAGTGGCTTGCGTTGCAACTCTTCTGTACACTTCATCATTTCTTATTTTGTGCGCCCATCAAATCTTTAACATTCTCCTCCAGCTCCAGAATTCGATGGCTTCTTGTCTGGTCTGGTTTGCTTCTCGAATCGTCCATGCTCCCAATTTATAGAGTGCCGTCGTCCACACGAATGTTTTCACATACTGTTTCCTTGCTTGTAGTCCTGTCTTCTTTGAGCATAACAGTTGCCTTTGTACCACGAACGCCTTTTTAGCTTGAGATATTGTTCGCTGAATGTCCGTAGTACTTCTTCCGTCCCACACAATGGTATCCACATAATTGGATAGGTGAAGGAATATACTTGCTCTAATTTCTCTCTTCTCAGTTCGACTTATTCTGTCGGTGTATCTCTCAAAATTTCCCGGGTGCTGCACGCTAGGCTAAGACTTTGGAGCATGGGCCATGAAAAGTACTGTAAAATGTTGGAGAAAGGTTGCTTCTTGTGGAGAGTCAGTCAGAAAATCCTTCTATGATGCTTACGGCCTAAACCATCTGTTCGAGAAGAGAGACAATTTACTAATTACTTCCGTCCCGTTTTGATTCGTTTCACAATGAGACCAAGAGACAAGTATTACGGTAAAATCATGATGATGGGTAGTTTAACCACTCGCCTATTAGTCTTGAGTGGGTGAGCGTCTTGCTTTTTTTACCAGGTTGATTAATTTCCCTGCCCTATTCTCTCTCATCGCCTCCCTCTCTCCCCCACCCCATATCCCTTTTATCCCTTTCTTCCTACTCTTTCCTCTTTATTTCGTTTTTATGTTGTAGCTCTTTCATAATTTCCTGTTGCGGCTCCCTAGGCGAGGATCTTGTGGCATGATCAACGGAAAGTGCTGTGAAATGGGGGAGGGTCAGTCAGAAAATCCTTCTATGATACTTGCTTCCAACGACGGCGCTTCGAGAAGTAAGATGACTCACCATTAACTTGCGTTCCGTTTCGATCTATTTCACTATGAGACCAAGAGATAAGTTCCCCGGTAAAGTCATTGCGATGGTTTTTTTTAATCACTTGTCTATTAGTCTGGAGTGTGTAAGCTTCTTGCTGTTTTTACTTGTAGATTTATTTCCCTGCTTCACTCTCCATCGTCTCCTCCGTCTCTTATCCTCCATTTCTTTTCATCCCCTGCACTTTTACCTCCGTTTCCTCGCCGAGCAGGTCTACATCATAACGTTTTTCGAGATCCATGCCCGAGCTTCACCTCACTCACTCATTTTCTCTCCTCCCTCTACCGGTCTCACTCCCTCTACTGCTCTTTCTCTTGTATTATCTCGTCAATCCAAAGCGGCGACTTCCACGTTGCTCTCTCCTCCTCCTGAATCTTTGAAGGACTCCTAGTCAGTCTCGTCTACTTTCCTCCCCCATCTCATTCTCCTTCTCAATTTTATTTCCTTTCCCCACTCTTTCCATTATTTCCCTCCCTCTAGCATCGTATTAGTCTTGCAGTCCCTTACATAAACCCCTTCCCTCTCCTCCTTTCCTCTCCCCCCAGTACATGCTAGCTCTCGAGGAATTGCGTCAATATCGCTCCGTTCGTCTGTCGCCCTGTCGACGTTGATCTCTGTGTTCCTAGAGTTTAAGCTTGCATGATATGTTTGCCTTTCTGCCGGCGTGAACGCTGGCAAAAATACAACTTGAAATTATTCTCTAGACTAACACTTGAAACGATATAAAAAATTAAAAGACTCATCCCCCTTTGATAAATGTTTCGGGCTGGGAATGAAGGACGGGAAATTTGCCTTGCTGAGGAGGCAGATCTTGCAGGAAGGTGGTTTTCTTATTAGATGAGGAGATAGATGAGTATTGAATGTACGTCTAATATGGGGAGGGTTTTAGGTACGAGAAAATCATTGGCATTGGTCTTATATTCGAAAGAGTTCGTGAAAGGAAAGATTTCGGGCCAATTAATGAAAATCATGGTATTAATTGAGAAAAATAAGGTATAGTATTTTATTTTACGTACAGATAATATGATCATGTACACTTTATTCCGTGAAACATAAAGTAACTTGTATTTTTGATTTAAGACTTTGTTTTTACGGCGCACGATTTCTGCGCACTGGCCAATGAGTCACGTAATTGATATCAAGAACCTTTACCATGTTCGAATTGGCATACTCAAGATTAGAACCCTGATTACGACCATTTTTGTATTCGAGGTACATTGATAATGACATTGTCTCTTCGCCGTGTAAGGTTACTTATGCCGTAGCCAGAGAAGTGAGCGATTGGTAGACTAGCGTCGACGTGAATTTCTACTGCGCTACAAAAATGAAATTCTTCAACTTGAGTGATTTCTTCATGAGCTCGTCCAGAGAAAAGTAAAATTTTGATCGAAGATTGGCCTATACATGTAATACATTTTATTATTACAAAATTTGACCAGTAAACAATCCGTTCATGCCTGACGAAGCTGGTAGGAGGATTGTCGATAGCCAGCGCTGTAAAATAAATACCATCGGTGATGTCTGGAAGCGAGAAATCGATAAAATACTACGCATCATATTTGGATTGGACGCTTAAAAATGATATGGCTCTCCATTCCATGATATTTTCATTCACTTTCTTATCGTATCAGGAGTCTGTAATGAGCGTGCTTCTTAGCATTACATTTTATCACATCACATCACCATAAAAAACACCTTTCTTCCTACTTGATTCTGCGGCTAATATTCCTTCGTTCCTTATATGTTACGAATAGTAATAAAAGATCAATAGGTTCCTTCCCATCTTTCCATATTTTCTGTAGAAAAATATTTTATCATCTCACTCTGCTCTTCTATTGCCTTAAGAAATCTGTGGACAAGTTCAGAGTTGGGTGGAGCTTTAATAAAATAGCGGAAATAACTTTTTATACTATTGAACATGGTACCCAAATATCGAAAGATAACAATTTTACTGTGATTTATGATGCCCTTCTGTTACCCTATTTCCTTCTTCTTTGAATTTTATGTGACGATACTCCCATCGAACGATGGAACAATGCTATCATTCGATGATGTTGTTACGATTTATGTGAGAGAATACCCATTTTGCCGTCGGCAGAAATTTATTCGGGTCGTTTAAGATAAATGGAGTCATCAGGTTCTAAAACTTAGCGATCGTAATTAAGTGTGGAATGTTGTAGGACTTAAAGCACAATCATAATTACATTTCATTATATTGTCCTCTAACTATATAACATTCTCTCCTTGAAAATTATATGGCGTCCTAATTTCGTCTTTTGTGAAAATGTAACTATCAATCTTATTTGATTGGCTGTCACTTTGCTTTTATTTACCAGGGTTGAAATTCGATATGAAAAAATCATTTGACTTGACCGGGATTCGAACCCGGTTCTCCCAATTTCCGATCAGGTGTGTTAGCCAGTTACACCACCAAGCAATCATCCTTCAAGGCGAATTTTTGAGGGGGTTTATGCGAACTAGATGTTCCCCCCTCGAAAACCCCCCTCAAAAATTCACCTTGAAGGCAGATGGCTTGGTGGTGTAACTGGCTAACACACCTGACCGGCGAATGGGAGATCCGGGTTCGAATCCCGGTCAAGTCAAATGATTTTCTCATAGCGAATTTCAACTCTGGTGTGTATGCACCCGTGCGAGTGACTTCGTACCACATCATTTGTTACATGCAATGTTTGGAAATTTGATTTTATTTGATGGAAACCAATAAACGACTAATTTTTAGTGTGACCAGAAAGACTGGATTATCTTGGCTTTATTTTTAGTTCTTCTGTGCTCCTTAGATGAATGGAAAACCATTTATTCCTTAATATTGACAAACAAATTCGACAATCAGCACTAGCAAAACACTTCTCATGCTCCTCATGCCTCCTTCAAAACTGTTTTACGTTTGCTCACTTACGTATTTGCAGGTTTTGCTATGAATCAACACTTTATGCCATCAATAATATTTGTTAGTTATTATGTTGTTCATATTTAGGGCAATAAATCCCCTGCTGCTTACTCTTGATGTGTTTCCAGGATAATTTCTAAATGTTGATGCAAAAGACTGAGCTCCATGGACAGCAGTTTATATATTTTTGATTTGAATACACTTCTGCCGTCCTCTTTAAATATGTTACCTTTAAGGTCACCTACCAGTTAAGGTAGTTTTAAATAAAAGTGATAAAAACTAGTTTTTTAGTGCGTTGGGCCCTATCTTTGTACCAGTTTTCTTTATTCTTTAAGACGTTCCACCTCCATTCATCCCGGTCCTAAGACCTATTTTGTTCCTTCCCCCTCCGAACGTGCTCTACATACTCCCCTCTATCACAGCATTTATTATCTGCCACTATCACTACCACTGCCAACTATCTACTTAGCCGCCTGATAGTCTCCTCTGTAACTTTTCTCTCATCGTCCACTATGTCAAGTTCTTCCTCTTTTTCCTTCCTTTTCGTCCGCTGAATCCTCTCCATTCCCCTTCGTACCCACATCGTGAACGCCCGCCACATATTCTTGTTTTCCTTTCTCAGAGTCCCTGTTTCTGGCCCAAAAAATCTCGATACCAAGCTCTTAGCCAACCCCTTCTTTACATGCTTACCCAAGATCCCTATCCCTGTCATCAGATACCTACCATTCAGAACAAAACTCAGTGTTCAGGTCAAAACTCTAAGAAAATATATGCTTTGGACGTTTTTTTATTGTCTTTTCATACATGAACGACCTGGGTTGCAATTTGCTGTTGCTGTTGCAATTTTTTGCAGTCAGAGAAAAGAAGTCAAATGTTTCAATCAGATTGGCCTCCGACTATTTAATCTCTCCTCATCATAGAACGATCTCTTACCAAAGATCTATCCGTGTTGCTGAGGCAAGGTAACTGGAACTGTATTCCAAAGGACATAAAACATTCCAGCTTACTTCGTATTTTTTAGAATAAACTTTTCACCATCTTTATGTGCTAGAAAAGGAATAATAAGAAATTTTCACCCATGAATTATTGTGTGATTCTTTATTGATTCTCTATTTAATATATTCTCACTTTTTCGATTTAATTTGATGTGTAACATATGAGATCCATTACTCTATTGTATTTTTTGTACGTTCTTCGTGGACGACGAATATCCAAGAACAATAAATGTTTCTTTACCTACTCACTTACCATTGCTGAAGGTTTATCTTGGAAATACCTTGACTTCTGATATATCGTTGGGATTGCACGTACAGAACATATGTGGCGCAGCATTGAAGAAACTAGGTTTTGTTAATCGTATAATAGGAAGGTTCTCGGATGAAAAAGTCAAATACTACTTTATTCTGGTTAGGCCATATCTCGAATACGCCGCGGACATTTGGGACCCTGGTAAAATAGATTTAACCAAAAAAATGAATAAAATACAAAGGAAAGCAGCGCGGTCCGTTATAAACTGCTACGAACTATACTGTTTCACAACTTTTACAGGGATTAAGGGGGTAGCCCCTAGTGACTCGGAGGCTAGACGCTAGGCTTAGGTAGCTTGAGGAATTAATAACTGATATTTTTTAGAGTGACTCAGAGAATATTATCGTGACTCCTCATTACATCTCACCCTTCCAAATATACTTAGTGAATAAACTTATCATGATGCTTCACTACATCTCTAGGTCTGACAGATGCGATAAAATAAGAGAGGTACACTGCCGAACAGATATACACAAAAACTCCTTCTTTCCGCGCACAATAAGCGACCACAATAAAAATTTAGCTCCACTAAATACACTCCTATAATATATGTCACCATTTCGTCTCCAAAAAGTTAACCCTTTACACGGCTGGTGACGTTACACCCCCTGCCACATGCCCATGCGGCGGCTCGCAGGGTATTATGTAGATGTAGATGTAGAAGGTTAATTCAGATTCTCATTTCTCTTCTCTATTCTCAATGTTACTATGCCCATTATCTTCTAACTCACTACCTTGTAAGTTGCTCCACGTGCTCTAATTCGCGCCGTTGTTCTTAGATGACCCGCCTCGCTCTCTTTGTTCTCTCTCATTCGTGAGAATCTCATTCGTGGGCCAACGATGGGCAGAGGTAAGCAGCTGCCCTTTCCAGCTAAAAGCTCTCAAAAATAAAACCTAATATTAAATTTTGTGTAGATTCAAAATTATTATTGGATAATTGCAAATAAGCATTTTTGTTTAATGTGACGTAGAAAACAGTTTTTTCCTAAATATTTAGATTTATTTTGTAAGCGATGCATTTCGTCTATCTCCTTGCCATTTCCACCTCTCCTCCCCTGCAACTCTTCGTTCTAATATGAGCTATCCCTCCCAAATTAAGATGCTGGTAACGAACTTTATCACAATTATTTTGTTTCCTCAAAATTCATCTTCCTTCCATATTTCCCTCTATGACTTTGGAATTCATTATACCTATAACTATTGAGGATTTCAGGAATAGCCTCGGTTTCAGCAACACTGAGTCACCCGCAAGTGCGCAATTCCACCTGGGAACAACCATTCGACTTGACCTGTTCGATTCCCGATTTTTTTATTTTTCCTCTGCGAAATCCCCAAGGGAAGAGGACGCCTCGGTAAATTAACTAGCTAAAGCACTCGACGGGAAATAGACCAGGATCCAGGTTCGAATATCGGTCTAGGCGAATGATTTTTTTTCTTCTTTGAAATTTATTATTTTATGCTAAGGCTTGTATTTCTTATTTTTTTATGTTCATTCATTCATGTGAGTGCACTTCCAACCGTTGGGTAGGCTTTGGACTGTACTTAGGTAATTCGTTTTCGTTCCCATGGGTGGCCCGCCATTATATCCCTCATGAATTCCACGTATCGTCTTCCTCTTCTTATTTTGTCCAGAAGTCTTATCCTCTTCCTTCCTCTGCCACGCTTCCCTAGTGTTCTCCCCTCTATTACCCTCTTCAACATTCCCTCTCTTTTCCATTCGGCCTCCATTCATCTCCTCTGCCTCCTTCGAACCTCCGCCACCAGCTTCCTCTCCTCTCCAACCATATCCGAAACAGACTCGTTTGTAATTCTCCCCATCCAGCGCATCTTCTCTATTCTTCTCCTCTCCCGCATTTAATCGCCTTAAGTCTATGTATATCCACTCTTCGTAGTGACCATGTTTCCGACCCATACAGCGCCATGTTCCACGTTAGGATATTCACCAACCTTTTATTTACGTCTCTACTCAGGCCCTCCATCATTAATTCCCTCCTATTCGAAAATGCTTTTTTAGCAATGTCAATTATGCATCTAATGTCTCTACCATTTGACCCCTTCTCCTCCAAGATACTACCCAGATACGTAAACTGCTCGACTATCCCTAATATAAGTTTTAAAAATTATTGTCGCTCTAAATGACTGGATCATTGGGTAAGTATGTGAGGGAGAGGCTGGTGAAGGGCTTGATATGGAGCGTAGCGTTGTATAGTGCAGAAACGTGGAACTTCGGAAAGAACGACGCGAATAAGCTGCCGGCATTTGAGATGTGGGTGTGGAGAAGGTGAGGTAGATAGAAATGAAGACGAACGAGGAAGTGCTGGAGATGGTGGGCGAGGAAAGGAAACTTATGAATGAAATTTGAGATCAGCAGAGCAGGTAGCTTTGAGGATGTAATAGGGGGCGAGGGGTTGCTCAAGTATGTGATTGAAAGGGAAGTATGCTGGGCGGGCGGGGAAGTGGAAGTAGCAGAAAAGGTTTCATGGACACGATGAAGAAGGGCGGATCGTATGCTGAGGCGAAAAAGGATATACTAGAGATAGGCCCCGGGAAGTGTAGAAAACCGAGAGGAGATTCTCTGACATTCATCAAAGCATACCTTAACTGGTAGAGTACAAAAGAAGTCCACTCCAAGACTTATCCTGAAATACCCAGTTTTCGCTACCATATAATAAAAAGAAAGACTTTTGAAAGGTATTAGTAGTTGATTTTAAAGTCGGACTGGCAAGAGCAAAGAGTGGAATATTTTCATCTCAATATACGTGTAAAGAAGGCGGGATAAGGATAAGTGGACGGAAAGGAAGACTTACGAGGAAGGGCTTGAGATTTTGTGTGAGGAAAGGAAACTTCCGAATGAAATTCCAGATCGGCAAAGTAGGTGACTGGAGGATGAATAAGAGGCGATGGGTTGCTCGAGAATATGAAAGAGGGATGGACGATGGACAAACGGGGAAGATGAAGAAAGAGGATAGGTTTTATGGACGGGAAAAGATTGGTAGATCGTATGCTGAGGCGAAAAAGATACATATACTAGAGATAGACCCCGGGAAGTGTAGAAAACCGAGAGGAGATTCTCTGACATTCATCAAAACATACCTTAACCGGTAGAGTACGAAATAATTGGTGACCTCATATGTCTGAGACGTTCGCATAGTGCCCGGGACAGCAAACCGCGACACGGATCTGAGTCGTGTCTGTCTGCGAGTCGCTCCTTTGCAATCCAACCGTTCTTCCGTCTCCTCTCCTCTTCCCGCATCCATTTCCGCGCATCGCATCAATCCTCTTCCTCTCTCCCGCCCCATCCATTTGCTGCCCTCCCGACGCCCACGCCAGACCCTCCACGGGAGTAGTGTTGGTAGTTTGAGGGCGAAGGGTAGAAGGGCGAAGAGAGGCGAGCGAGCAGTAATGCACCTGCCAACTTCTCACTTATTGTTCTTCCCAAAGTGGTGGCTGAGGTTCGGCGGCGAGGAAGCTGGAGCACGAGGGTGACGGGCGGGGGAGTTGGCTCCTCTTGGGGCAGAAGGAACGGTAGAGACGGGGATGGAGTGAGAGCGCGGCAGCGTGCCTTGCCATTGGTCGGAAGAGTGTAGGTGTGTTGATAGAAAGGTTTAAAGTTGGGGTCGATGGCAGGGGCGTCGGGTGAGGAAATGCACTCGCGTCGGGGACTCGGAGTCCATCGTTTTGTTTATTTATTGTGCTCAATTGCCACCGTACTTCGGCACCCCTGAACAACATCTGAGTAAATTACGATGTGTCCAAGTTTTAGGAACATGCTGCTTCTGGGTCACTCCTAATTTAAACAGGATATCTAAAAGATTCATTAGTCGGTCGTCACATTGAAAATATTTTGAACATGTCTCATTTATTGTTTGTCGTTGCCATACCTCTTGTGTTTTATATGTATTTGCTGTATAATACTGCAATTTTTAGCTCTATCAATCACTATCATGAAACTGTATGTTCTACCGCTAAGGGTTGTTTTTTTTTTAATTGATAGTTCATTAGTTCGCTGTTCTTCAATCTTAAAGCATCCCTTTCTTGCAACAAAATTCTAAAATAACGGTTTGTTATAAAATGTTTGTGTTATTTGAGACATTTAAATAGAACATTAGAACGCTGGGAAAGAAAGCGTGGAAGAAGACGGAGGAAAATTGGAGTCTTGGGAGATTTAAGGATTGGCAGAGGATATTAAGACTTATTTGCCGTTTACGAGAGGGATAGAGAGACGTTCCTGAAACTATGATATTAGGATATGGGCTATCCAAAAATTTATCAATCGGCTGGTGGAGTACACTAATGAAATAAGAAGGTGCATCTACGACATCGGTAGAGGTTATCCAAAATCCAAAGTTGGTTAAAATCCGAAGGTGTATTTAAATAGGTTAGTGGTTTGAAGGAATCTATGGGAATGGGTATTAGCTTACTCTTCAAGTTGATGCCAATGGGTTCAAAATTTTGACCCCAAATCGCGGTGGAAATACCGTATTTCATATGATCTCCTCTTGACAACATCATTCGAACGCTGGGAAATCGTGGAAGGGGAAGGAAGAAGATAGAAGTTTTGGATTTTTTGGAATAGGCAGATGGTAGGAAGACTTATAGAGACCTTATGGCAAGCCATTTCTGATAGCGGAAGAGCCGAGTTCCTGACATTGGGGAGTCAGGATAAGCACTATCTAAACACCTCTACCTGTCAGCTGATGGAGTAGCCAAATGAATTTAGAAAGTTGATCTGCGCCATGGATACGAGTGGGATGGTTGGCAGAATTCTTACAAGCTCCTGAAAAATCGCTCATAGATGAAAGTTGGTATAATTCTGGAAAGCTCCTGAGAAAGTCGTATCCCTACCGAATTCGAAACCCGTTCCTTCGATAAGGGAATCCAGTCCTGGAGCTACATAACCAACGTGATCCTCTACTTTTCCTTGGATGGGTGTTATTACTAGCGCTAGCTTCGACTGTGGTGTTTCAAAGATGTATGACGCCTTGAGCTAAGAATTAAATCCAATTTGAAAACGATTTATTGTTATCGTGACCATCAGTTATCCTGTCTTCAGACAAGTGTCAACAGAAATGATGTAACCTCAACGGTCTTCCCTGAGCTCTTCTCCTCATCTCTGCATAATTCCTTCCTTCCATCTTATTCGTCAGTATTCCGAATCTCCTTCTTTCTCTTATTGTCATGTCATCTATCTCCCCATCAATCATTATCTCCTGTAAAATATTTTTCCTAAAGTATGTCATCCTCTCTTATTTCTCACATAATTTTTCTTTCCTCTCCTAACCTCCGTATCACTTCCTCAGTATATCCTTCAATTCAATCTTCATTATTCTTCGTCGCACCCAAGTTTCATAGCCATACAAGTAATTTAGTGTTATTTACTTAAGTAGTGTATCAGCTTAGTAGTAGGTATTTGGACAGTAATCATCCTGATCCGTCTTCACTCTTATGGATGGCCTGTCATTAGATCCCTCTTGAATTCCTCGTATCGCCTCCCTCTTCTTATTTCGTCCAGAATACCTATCTTCGAGTGTTGCCATAGCGTTGTCATCTTTATTACTCTAGCGCTCCCTCTCCATTCAATACGTCCTCCATCTATCTCTTCCGCCTCCTCCAAACCACCGCAACTAGCTTCCTCGCCTATCCAACCATATCCATTGCCTCCTCGTTCGTCCTGAGGAATTTTTTGCAGTCAAATGTTTGTTCTCTTTACTTTCTATTCCTCCCCCTAAACTTCTTCCATAATTTCCATTCATTTATTCATTTGAACATCGAACCAGCTAATTGGTAAGTTTTTGGACAATACTTATCCTAATCCGTAGTATTTAACTTACCAATCAGCTGATAATAATTGTGCTATGTGCTATTATATGTTAAGTTACATTTTTTAATGAGGCTTCAAACTATGACAGGAAATAGTACCTCTTCTCTATGAGATATTTACACAGTTCCTTCTTGAATTTGCCATTTACCTCTATTTTCTTTATCTGACTCGGAAGGTTATTATAAACAGTGGAAAGCCAATATAAAGGGCTGTTTCTATGTTGAGCACTATTATTGTGAAATATAAATAGATTATGATAGAATACTTAAATGAAAACTTATGAAATGAATACCACTAAACTGTGACACAAAGATGGAAAATTGAGCGCAAATCAGAACACAATGTAATCTCTCATGGATCCACTTCTTTTTTTGGCTCACCTCGGCACAAAAAAATGGCAGCTGTCCAAGTACCACGTGCCACACGCCCTTGTAGGTACACGCGGGGCACCGCGTAGGGCGTGGATGTAGCATGGAATGGGACATTGTGTGGCTACACGTGCATTGGAGTGGGAATTGAATGTGTGTGAGTAGCGTTGAGTCAAACAGCGTGTCTCTCGCATGTGTGGCGGCCAGAGGGGAAAGGGAGGGCGAATTTGGGTTTCGGAGTGGAGCGTCCCGGGGCGATGAAGGCCAGGATTCTGGGGGGGGCAGGGGATCGGCTCTTGCTCGAGCAAGTGTCTGAGTGATGAGTATGGGGACGGGAGCGCATTGTGGGGAGTGTAAGGGAGGTGTCGACAGACGCTTCAGAGATTCGGGTTGACGTGTTCCCTCTGAGTGTTCGAGGGGTGGCGAGCGTGGAAATACTCTTCCGCGCTCGCGCCAGGGGCGGGTATAAAAGGGGTGTGGCGAGGAGTAACGGGCGTGAGAAAGGTTGCCACTTCCTGAACATTCCAGGACAAGACTATTCAAATATGTTACAATTTTGATAGATAAACATAAAGTATGATTATAGCTACTGCTGAAAGTGTGTTCTCAATTGATGGTCAGCGTTAATTTAACTATTTATTCCTAAAGATAGTTCATTTTCGGTCAGAATTAAATCATTTACCGTCGCATAACAAAGGTTGGCTCGAGGCTGGCCTTCAAATTAGGACGGTAGAGACTTGATGACCTAGAAATTTTCAACTGGCCATCGAAAATTTGGCTTAGAGGTGATGACATTAAAAGAAGAATTGCGAAAGCGCAAAAAGCGTTGAACTAGAGGCGTGGGCCACTGACGGGTATCATATGTACAAATCAGGACAGGTTGGTGTAGAGTTTAATTCGAATTTCATCAAACAATTGTGCTGATACATAGACCATGTGCTTAGAATAGGTCAAGAATAGGCTGCGAGAGTTTTAGATGTGGGGTTATAGAATAATGGAGGTGGGGTGGACGAAAAATTGTCAATCCAGAAGTGTTTGGTACAGTGAGCGAGAAGAGGACACTAGGAGGCTAATTCTACATCTACACATTACCCTGCAAGCCACCTTTAGGGTGTTTGGCAGGGACTATTTTGTCACCACCATGCACTGTAGTGTAAAAATAACTCCCACCGATATGCAATGCAATATAGGTATGCTACCAATACCGCAGATGCTATTGAATTTATGTAAAATGTAACTACGTGAGCGAGATACAAGAGTCAGGCAGGGATCATGCAAAGCTCCTTGTCAGATTTGGGGATTTGCGAAATAATTACTGCGCGGAAAGGAATGATTTTGTTCCCCTTATGAAGCTGGTTTAGAGAGGGCTGGTTTTTCTATAAGTAGGCAGAAAATCAATCAAGTTTTAAATTCCATTGGTCGGTGGAGCCACCTTAATTCAACTTATTTTTTTAAATTAACTGATCGTTCAATTGTTGTCAAACGATATTATTTATCATCAAATTCTTACGTATCATTTATATTTATTTATTAAAACGCAAAAAAAACAGCAACTAGGGCCTTTACAATGGGTTTAAATAAACAATAAATAAGTTAAGAAATAAAACAAAAATATATATTGTAAAAACAATATGAACAATAATCAACAGAAAGAAAAAGAAAAAAATCAATTTTGTGGCAGGGAAGAAGATTTGCTGAGATACATTCACAAACTCCCTGAAATCAGTAGTAATTTACATATTTAACGAAGATATTAGACCGCCGTAATCAATTATATTATTGGGGGAACATTTCAAAAAATTTCAATTAAATTAAAAAGGAAGAAAAACGGCAAAACTCAGTTGGCGGGAGATTTAAAAAGAAACAGTGTCCCATTCAGAGGGGTCTCCGCAGCATTCGGAGAAGTTGGCAACACTGGGTGTGAGTTACTTGCGGGAGTTTGAGAACGGCTCGAATAGGAGAGGAGAGAGGAAGTAGGGGAGGGGGGAAGGAGTGGGATCTCGGAGTGAGCAAATGAAGGCATCTTCTCTGAGGATTAGTTTTCTGCCGAGGCGGCTGAGAGCGGGGGATTTGGCGGGGGGGGGGAGAAAGAGAGTAGTATGTGGGGAAGGGAGGATAAAGAGAACGGTTTAAGAGGATGAGAAGCCAGCGGCGCCCCTGTAGTATTTTCGGGACCAAGTGCTTTCTATCCCCACCACCCGCCTCCCTTCATGTTTGCATTTGCCGACACACGTTGTGACAAGTGCCGTGCCTGTGGTCTGGTGTGGGGGTGGGGGAAACTGTCATTAAGATTGGTATCTAGGATCCGCCCCTCTCCATTCCTTTCTCTCGTCTTTGTCGCATTTAAAACTTCCACCCTCTCTCTTCCTTCCCTTTCCATCCACGTCTCCGCTCCCTCCTAACCCCTCGCTCGCACGCCTTGAGAACCTTTTAAAATGATTGTGGCGAAGATTCCTCCTTCTCTTCGCGGAAAAAAACGCGCTCTCTCTCTCTCTCTCTCCGCCGGTTTCGTTCGTTGCTCTCCCGAAAATGTCTTTCGAGACGCCAAGTGTATGTCGTTCCCCCTCTCTCATCCCCCCCACCGCGAGCAGTGCAGTGTTGGAGAATGCCGCAAGAGTTCGTGGTTAATTGGCACTTCCCCCGGCTGTGCCCTCCCATGCTGAATTCAGAATGCCTCCTCCCGCGAAATATTCGCGGGTGCATGCGAAAGAAAAGAGCTTTTTCCGTCGCCTTGTTTTGCGCTCGCCAAAAATTCTGTCGTCGCGTCGGAGTTTGATGAACTCCATGGGGCTGTATATTTTCGCTACATGAAAAATTAAAAAAAAAATCAAAGCAATTTTTTTAATCGTACTTGGGCGGTCGGAAATTTAGATTTGTTAAAAATAATAGAGAATGAGAAAATTGTTTTCCAAAGAAAATGGAATACACCGGTATGACATTTTTTCTCAAGTTATTGGTGACTTTTTTTGGAAAAGAATGAACAGCATGGCGGAAGAATTAAAACGGAAAGATAGCCTTTTTGAGGCTGAACGTGTGGCACGCACTAATTGAAATCACGTGCGACTGAAGGTATCCGAGATTCACGCAGCATAGATGCTAAAGTGGATTCTAAAATGACGAACTACCCCATGGTATCAGACTATCGTTGTTTTTTTAATCGTATATAGGCAATTGGAAATTTATATTGGCAATTGGAAATTTATATTTGTTAAAACAGATAAAAAATAAAAAAAAGATTTGTTTCCAAAGAAATGGAGTACACCGGTATAACATTCTTTCGCAAGTGATTGTTTTGAAAAGAATTAACAGCATTGCTCAGTTGTGTTTTCAAATCGCAAGTTTGTCAAGGTTGAGCCGCGCCACCACTTGGCGGTGCCACTAGACTTTTCGTTTGTCTTTTTTTTTGTATCGTGACTGAATGATGTATGAGTGTGTGTCGAAGTCTACCTGTGAACGCAGTGAGGTGTACATCGCGACGGAATCTCCGAGGAGTCATCAGGCTACCTGCCGCATGGGCCCACGATTGGTGAGTGGCATACGCCCGCGAGGCTTAACGTGGCTCAACCTTTTGTGTCTGCAGTAGTTTTCCTCTTGAATTTAAAAGTTACAGTCCACGTTAAAAATTATACCCCACGTTCGGAAGTGATCAAGCATGGTGGAAGACTTAATACGGGAATCTCCAATGGGGCGTATATTTTTACTCAGCTAGGTCATGTGGTCCTTCGGTTTGGAGTGAGTGGAGATTGGAAGGCTTTGGAGAAGTTTTTTTTATGAGGAAGAGTTGAACACATAAAAATCAAACACGAATCGGACGAATTCCAATGCACCGATTGCAAGGTTTTTTTTTAACGTAATCTCATTATTTTTTTTGGAATTGTCTATCTCGGGTAAGGTAGAATATTGGGATGGAAGCAGAAATGTATGTGTGTATCATTTTTTTCGTTTACTTTTCGAACCTTTTTTCTTTAAACCTGTTACCTTAAAGTTAATTGAATTTTGGGAAAGTTATCATAAATCTATCCGAGTTCTTTCAATAATCATAAAGAAACGCTGGGAATAATCGGAGAAGATGATAAATTGGATAACCATTCGTGAGCCATGCCATTATGAAGTGCAAAAATGAATTATATTAGTAACAGCAATACCATTTTAAAAAAGAAATGGCTATCGTACCCTTCGTGTACACTCTGATCTTTTAAAATGTATCCTATCTTCATAACATATTATTGAACTGGTGGAGATATATCGATAAACGTCTCTGCACTTGGGCTATGAAAAAGCTGGCATTTTTTAAATGTATAATATTTTGTACGATCTTGTCCTTTCTCGGCGAATTATATGAATAAATAATTTTCGGGCTTCTAGCTGAGTAAGGATTTTTGTGGCTGACGTTTCGATGGGTAACACTTCCATCGTCCTCAGAGCAGTAATGAGATGCAGGCCTTCCTTCCTGCGTTTATATAGCCGCTTAATCTGGGGGGCATTGTTGTCTCCTTCTTTCCGTTATTTTTTGAAATAACGGTCTAACACTATAAATATAAACACTATAACTAACTAAATACTAAGCAGGGAATGGAGACCGTTATTTCAAAAAATAACGGAAAGAAGGAGACAACAATGCCCCCTAGATTAAGCGGCTATATACACGCAGGAAGGAAGGCCTGCATCTCATTACTGCTCTGAGGACGATGGAAGTGTCATCCATCGAAACGTCAGCCACAAAAATTCTTACTCGGCTAGAAGCCCGAGAATTATTTATTCGTATAATATTTTGTTGTAATGTATGTACCGATTAACGTAGGTCAGTGCAAACGGTGGAATATCTAAGTCAATTTACTATTAATGGCTATCTAGTCTATTCACAATTTTGTTCTTTATCTCAATATACGTGCTACCTCGCTTCAAGTCATCTCTCAAGCCATAATTTCTATTTCTCAAACTTGTGATGGTTGCGATTGAAACGATCGTTATTGGGCAATCTATAGTGGAAGAGACGAGAGCCAATACAAAGCAACTATGGTACTGGATGCAAAATTAAGTAAAAGGGCGGTAGATATGGCATTGGTGTGCTGCATGATATGAGTTGTAGGGTTAAAGGAACTCCCGACGAATTTATTTATTTTTTTTATTTAAAGTAATAAAACCACGTACAGCTATGTCGCCATTTTATAGTGGCCATGTAACAATACACACACTTAAGGACATATACAAGCAAACTTAACTACTGGTTTCAAGCAGAAATTATGGAAATATATAAAAAGAAAGAAAATAAAAATTGGGGGAATAACTACTTAGGTGAAAGATACAAAAGAGAAAGGCTTATAAAGGATTTAGATGAAAGTGCAAAAGGATCAATGTGGGAAGGGAGGGAATTCAGAAGAGAGGAGAGGCGGAAGAAAAGAGAACGTTTAGTGATCGAAAGTCTGGGAATGGGCATGGGGAGTAAAGGGTGAGAACGGGTGGGGCGGGAGGGAACTTTGAAATTGATAAAAGAGAGCAATTCAGGGCAGTCGATGGTGGAATTAAGAATATTATAAATAAATATTAAGTCTGCTGTGAGTCTATGAGTGGGGAGATTAGGGATGGAGAGATAGGATAGAATAGCCTTGGTGGACATATTACGACACTGTGGTAATCTATTCTTAACTATTTTAGCAAAGAAGTTGCAGACACAGTCCAGCGATGAAAGATTAGTTTTAGAAGAGATAGACCAGATGGGGCAGGAATAGGTAAGAATTGGAAGAATAATGGAAGAGAAAAAAGTTCTAAGTGCTCGGGGCTCATTAATTTCGGTAAAACGATAGAGGAGGCCTAAGAGGGACATTGCTTTAGACTTGATTGTTTGTATTATTATTGTTATCATAAGGAGGAAGAGGTATATGAGATGTATGAGCAACTTAAAGAGATAATTCTAGAAATCCCGGGAAAGATAAATCTGATAGTAAATGGGCACTGAAATGCAGTTGTGGGGGCGGGGATGGGCGAACATGAAGTGGGAAGTTATTGGCACGGAACGCACAATGACCGCGGGGAGAAGGTAGTTGAATTTTGTCGGAGAAATTAATTGGTATTGGTAAAAGCATGGTTTAAATATGATCTCAGATGTATGTATACATGAAAAATACCGGGGTACACGAGGAGAACACCAGGAGTTTGGGAAAAGGAGCATTGGTGAAACAAAGGAAAGAAGACCGATGAGAATTAATCGGAAAGTATGAAAGCAAGTATAGTTAGTGCGTCAGGAGAAAGTATGGAGTCAATAGAAAAGGTATGTGAAAAAAGTGAGTGGGAAACGGTCAAAATTATTAGGAAAATAAAGGAGAGAATGATGCGTTTACACTGTACTAAGGAGGAGATATATGGAGTCCAAGAATAAACTTGGGTTCTTATCAAATCTTTAGGAGGAAAACTGATGGAGAGGACATTGCAAGAAAATGAAAATGCAGACGAAATAACGGAGAATGGGTGCAATAATTAATTAGTAATAAGTAATAAAAATTAATTTCAAAAATGAATAGTGAAAATATTATCTGACGGTTACCTACCTTAACCAGTCGACTACAGTATGAATGAATGAATATGAAGCAGTTCATTTACGTACAACGTACGTGGAAGCAGAAATCTGTTCTTAGTCCATGTGTGTACTATGTTGATAAACTGAGGTTTGCATTCATTGATAGAGTATTTCGGATCCTTTTCTCTGTGTGGTTCCAGACGAAGTGCGTAAGCCGTTCGGTTCAGACTTCTTCCAAATTTCTGCTCTTGATCGCCATTCCCCCATATCATGCTCGACTCTTTTTATCTAGTCTTCATCGCTAATCAGATCAGCTTCTTCTATTCTTCAATACAAAAACATATCTTCGTAGCCGTCCAACTTCCACTCTCTCCCAACCGAAGGGTCCTCGGAGGTTACACACTAGGCTAAGCTTGCTTGAAAAATTCATCCCTGGTGTGTTTCAGGGCAACGCAGAGAATATCATCATGACGGCTCACCACATATCTAGCTCTGACATAAGAGATAAAAATAAGAGATATACATTTCCGAACAAAAAACTTTTAAAAAACTCGTTCTTTCCGCGCACAATAAGCGACCGATATAAAAACTGAGCTCCAGTAAATACACTCCCATAATACACGTAACTATTTCGCCTCCCAAAACCATATCACTTACGTATTTACTCGGATGGTGTCCTAACACCCCCTGCCACACGCCCATGTGGCGGCTCACAGGGTAGTATGTACATGTAGATTTGGAAGGGTCAAATGTATGAGCTGAATAAAGTAATGCGCTCCATTGCAGATTTTTGTATCAGTTCGTCCGTCATGCTGTTAACTCTTTTCCAAAAAAGTCATCAATCACTTGCGAAACAGTTTCATGGAAGTGTATTCCATTTTCTTTGGAAACCAATCTTTTTATATTCTCTATTATTTTTTACAAATTTCAATTTTTGATTTTCCATCTATGATAAAAAAACAGCGGCACACCATGAGGCGTTTCGTCATTTTAGAATCAACTTGAATATTTCTGCTGTGTGAACGTTAGATACCTTCAGTCGCACGAGATTACAATGAGTGCGTGCCACTCGTTTAGCGTAAAACAAAAGGGCATTTGCGCAGAAATGAACAAATGCTATCGAATTCAAGCGTACCGGAGCGAGCGATGAAATTTTCAGTCAACAAAATCCGCTCCCGGTTTGGTTATGCTTGCTCTGCCTCACTTTCCGTACTACTGCTCATCGTTTTCGAATAAATTCCACCCTCTTCCCCTCCCCTTTCTCACTCCCTCTTCGGGCAAATAAATGCGTCATCGAAAATTCCATCTGCTTCCACTGGAGTGAGGAGGCGTCGCAGACAACACCGAGTCCGTATTTGCCTTATCGAAACAATGAACGGGGAACGACACAATGGCGGTGATTCGTTACAAGGCGCCGAGACGCGTCGGATGGATTTATCGCAACGCACCGGACAAATGATCGCGCGGCCTTGAATTTTCAGCACCTTTTGACGAGTCGAATTGCCTCAAAATGCTTCTGAGTTTCCGGTACCACAGTAACCGCAACCAATACACGGCTTTAAGATAATCAATCTGGCTTGAGTGAAATCATTTGCCGTTTAGAAATATCATCGGTTGGGGAGGAAAGTGTGGGCGAAATTCAGGGATGGCGGAAAAAAAGAAAAAATGGATTATTCGGTAAAAATTCACTAAATTTGGATTTAGCGAGGGGAATAAAACGGGTTGGTTGAGAAAAAGGAAAAAATATACAAAACTTATGCTACACTATAAGGAGTAAAGCCAAAGAGGGTGACCATCGAATAAATAATTTTGCTTTATCAGGACTTCAGCCTAGATCTCCTATTTGCTAGGATTAAGTATATGATGGCGAATTTCCTCCTTTTTTGGTACATACTGTTGCGCTCGTTTGCATGACTGTGGACCATATCATAGTCAGTTATGCCACCATTCCATCTTATTTACACCCAACTTTATGCGTGGCATCATGCGTACTAAGTTCTAACAAGTACACCTAGTTTGCACAAACCCTTTATCTGGCTATTTGGTTTCTATCCTCAATGTAATGTCCAGTTCACACCACTGTCATACGTACAATGGTCCTTACGATGGTAGGTTGAATTCGCAACGTGAATACACGATTGTACCATGGCCATTTATATTTTCCAACTCTATCACTTTACAGTGGTTGCAGTGGTGTCAAGATTGGAAACGGGAAATGATGAATTACGATCCTGAAAAAAAAGACTGTCGCTCATGTACTTGTAGTTATTTCCATTTATGTGCATATGTGCGTGAAACTTTTCATGGGAATACTCATTTGCAGCATATAATCGAAGAATTAAAAAAAATTGCATTTTATCTAATTGGTTTCTTGACAATATAATGCCATTTAAACGCGCGGCCTTTAAGTACTTGACATATCTCTCATTGGTCGTTCAATCCAAAGATTGGTTGACCGCAGCCCTCCACCCTTCCCTGTCTAATGCTAGTTCCCTTGCCTCCTGGTATCTCTTTCTATGTACTTTCCTCTTCATTTGGTCCATGAACTTATTCCTGGGTCTTCCTCTGGGGACTTTTCCCTCTATTTTATCCTTCAATTATGTTCTTCACAAACCCATTGTGTCTCAGGGTGTTTCCTATCCATCTGGTTCTTCTTTTCTCTATGGTGTTCCATATGATCCTTTCCTCTTCTATTCTTCTGTGAACTTCACCATATCTTATTTTTTCCGTCCATTTTATCTTCAGCATCCTCCTCCAGCACCTGGTTTCAAAGGCTTCTAGTCTGCTCGGGTCACCTTTTCCAACGGCCCATGCTTCCGATCCATAGAGTGCCACGCTCCTCACGGAGGTTTTCACACTGTGTTTCCTGGTTTGTAGTCCTATCTTCTTTTAGCTCAGCAGTTGTCTTTTTCCCATGAACGCCTTCTTTGCCTGGGCTATTCTACGCTTGATGTCCCTTGTACTTCTTCCGTCCCAAGTATTGGTACTCCTGAGTTAGGTGAAGGAATCCACTCGCTCTAGTTTCTCTCCTCTGCAGGCGACTTCATATATGTCTCGAAATATTTCGATGACTTTTTGTAAAGATTTTCTCCTCAACGAAAAAACATACGTGCCATATTATTATAATGTTTCCTAATCAATATCAATGTATCATGCCGTGTAAAAAACACGTATTTACATATGTTTTTTGCTTCAGATTCGAATTCCGCACCTTAAAACCAAGACATCAGAATGCTTTAATTGAGACGAAGATTTCTAGGTATAATTCTTGCATCATTGATGCAAGTATGGCTATTACCGACGCATAAATTAATGTACCCAAGTTAAGTGTTTACTATATTCTATTCATTCATTTTTTTTCCACATTTAAGGTCAATGATTAAAACGCGCTGTATCATGTTTGAATAAAATTCTTTGGAATAACACTAGGAGTGATAATTCTGTCTTAAATATAAAGACGAAGTTAATTCCTGAGGAAATTTCAATGGAGAAAAACTCCTTTACCACATGCAACAGAAAATCCTATTCGCCTATAGCTCAATTGCATATTACAACATTTTATTGCTTAATATCTGTTATTGTGAGAATAATATGTTCCATGTTCTTGTCTGATGTTTGTCTGAGTAACTTTTGCGCGGAAGCTTAAGCAGAAAGCCGCACATTGGCTCTTTTTTTGCTCCTGGGCTTAAGCGCCAACTTGTCCAAGATTTACATCCCGCTTCCTATTTCCGTGAAGAAAACCGTTCAAACTTTGGCTATTGCTAAAACTTTCGAGTTTCCAACACAAACGTGAATTTTCATCTCACTGTTTCCTAAGCCTGCGATGCGTCCTTGTTGTTCTCCTATGATATACGAGTATCCGTATCCAAGGCGAGGCTTGCTGACGGGTGATTAAGGCTGAAATAACTCCTTGCAGTATGACACATCCGTGAGCATTCATTGTTTAGCGGAAGTTTTCGTAGTTCCTGGAGGCTAACTTCTCGTCATTAGCTCACATGCTCTGAGGTACACATGGGCCGAATCTAAATCTATGGACCAGCAGCATGGCCCTTCTATTATCTGCAAACTTTAGCCATTACCTCATCCGTGTAGAGTTGTACCCTCTGAAGTTCATATGAGCCGAGCTCAAAAGCTCGGGAGTTTTGATAATCGTAGCTTTGGTAATCGGCGTACTAATGCCGCGCCTCAAGGCGGAAGTTGAGAAGGGCTTCTGAAAGTGTTGGACGGAAGAAGAGAGATAGAGAGGCTGTGCCGGTATTAGTTTAATACAAAGGGGGAGGGAGGAAGTTGAGAGGGGGAAGTAGGGTGGTGGACAGTGTGGCCTCTTCTGGTGGAAGAGGAGAGTGCAAGCAAGTGTACTGGCACTTCGGGAGTCTCCCTGCTCCCAGCTTTTGCTTCAGCTTAAGTGTGGTTGGAGCGATAATCGTGGGTCATTGACTGCTCACTTAAATAACTTTTCAACAAAGTCGGAAAATAATATTCGATCACACTCCTCTCCACAAACTCTGTGCTGTTCTCCCTTTCCACCCTCAATTGGGCGAAATGTAAGAGATGGATAAAAGATCGTAGGCTTTCCCGGCGAATAATATCAGTAAAATATTCTCGGGTTTGGAACCGGGTTTGGCTATTAAACGCCTGTATTTCGACGATGAGAGAGTTTCTCGTCGAAATGTTGGCCTTTAATAGCCTAACCCGGTGCCAAACCCGAGAAGATTTTACTAATAAGAGATGGATAATCGCAGGAATCACATAAATAGTGATCTGAAATTTTTAATTAACTTATAGCCTCGTACAATGCGCAACTTACCCAACAGTCGTCTTCTCTGCAAGGTTGTACTTGGATGAATTGCCTTCGAGACGCTCAATCTTCCATAGCATATGAGCGACTACTTCATTGCTCGCAAACCAAAAACTGGAATGGCACAAAAAATAAAAATATCCGACAGATGTCGTGTCACGCATTGCCCTCTTGTGGCCGTTAAACAAACAAATTAGTGGCATGAATACCAAACTAAAATGACTAAATTGATGACTAAAATCCTGGTACGCGGAAGAAAGTAACTGAATGTAGAAGTCACCCTGAGAGGAGTAAAATTAGAGCAAGTGGATTCCTTCACCTATCTTAGAAGTACAATCACATGTAACGGAAGAAGTAATTAGAAAATCAAGCGGGGAATAGCTCAAGCTAACAAAATCGTTCCTGGGAAAAAGACAACTGCTGTGCTCAAAGGAGATAGGACTACAGACCAGGAAACAGTGTGCGAAAGCATTCGTGTGGAGCGTGGCACTCTATGGATCGGAAGCATGGACCATTGGAAATGCAGACGCGAAAAGACTAGAAGCTTTCAAAACCTGGTACTCGAGGAGGATGTTGAAGATAAAATGGACGCAAAAAATAAGAAATTATGAAGTGTACAGAATAGCAGAGGAGGAAAGGACCAAATGGAACACCATAGAGAAATGAAGAACGAGATGGATTGGACACACCTGGTGACAAAATGGGTTTGGGAAGAAGATTTTGGACATATTCACATTTTCTTCCGCAATCGAAAAAGTTACGTCAAAACCAAGTGGCGAAAAGTTATGACACGTATTTTAAGCATTGATCTTTATTCTAGACTGGAGCGCAAACAGGTCTACTCAAAGATGCAATGTCAAGTCCTGAAATAAAAGTGCGTAGACGCTTGCGGAAGCGTTGTCGATCATAGTATAAGGCTTTCTTAAATGTATATGTTTATTGGGTGAAATAACCAACAAGGTAGTAGTATAAATGACGCAAGAGTTGTATTTTTAAAATATTTGCCTTGAATTCAACCCAGTTGTGAATTTGATTTATGACAATGAATTCAAAATTTAAGTCAAAATCATGTGTAAATACGTGTTTTATGCTTGGCATGGTTACTCATTATTAGATAGTGACCATTATAAAAATGAGTAATGTATTGTTTCAGGTCTAGGAGAATTTTTTTTCTTTACGGAAGCGAAATATTTCGAAATATATGTCCTCTGTCATAAGGTTACGTGTAAAAATAGCGTTAAACTACCAAGAAACCAAATTGGTAACATCTAAGATTTTCTCCTTTATCTATACGCTATATTTATAAGTACATGTTTGAAAATTTTAACGCAAATCTATTCATAAACGAAAATCGTTCCAAACGCCTTAATGCGAGCTTGCGTGAATCCTAATACCGTATCGTCGAGAATTGAGAGAAATCATTACAAGAATTTGCGGAAATCAACGTACAACCGTTAATGGCTGCAGCTAATGAAGTGAAGTATATACAGCTAATCAAAACTTGGAATTTATTCACTCAAAAGTGAATTCGGCCAAATAGCAAGAATTTGAAAACAAGTCCGAAAAGAGAAATGATAGAAAGTTTATACATAGTTTAGCAACATTTTATGAAGATGCGAGAATCCTTGAAAAAAGAAGAAAAACCTTTATGTTGTGGAAATACTTAGTATTCGTTTTTTAAATGCTAAATTTGCACATAGTGATGCCTGAAACTTTTGAATATGGTGATGTCCTGATTGACTTTGCCCGTTTCATTAAGGTTGTTATCATAACGTTACGATTGGAAGAGATTCATTCTGGCCTAATTTTTGTGCAAACAAGCCAGTGTTGATAAAAACGACTTCTTAGTATTTTCCACAATGTAATTTATTGCTTAACATTGTTTCTGCAATTCTTTGCCAATATCAAGGCCCTCGATGGTAGAAATGATTTTCTGAAATCTTGGTCTGTAGCATTTTTAGTGGACAATTCAAAGCTATTGTTTTTATTGCTAACTTTGTGGCTCTTCCCCTAGCATATATATTATTTCTCAAAGGTGTTTTTTTGTCACAACGCCATAACGCCCATAATTCTTCACCAAAATTTATAATTCAAACATTGTTTTTGAGTTTATGTTCCCCACTATTGACGAAAAATAGACAAATGGTTAAAAGTTTTTGTTAAAAAATGATCAAAAATTAACAGTGCCATCCGTTGAGAATATAATCAACTAATATGTTGGCTATGGTTACGTTCATAAAAGACTGTAGGAGGCGCCATCTATTAACACATTGTTTAGCTAATTTGCTTACATTCTACATGGAATCAGTGTGACCGTTTACCGTTTACGTTATGTATCTTTAACACAAACATAAATAACATATAATTGTCCATGGGAAAAAACAGGGAGAAGAACAGGAATAAATAAGGAAGAAGCTACATACTGTGCGAAATATTCGACAAGTAGAAGAACAGGAAGAAAGAAGGAAGAAACAGGAAGAAGCTGCATACTGTGCGAAATATTCTCATGGGTCAGCTGGTACAATAGTTATTTAAGCTCTTCATTTAATTAGCTGAAATGTAATTCCCAAAACAAATTTTATTGAGTCTATGTACGGCTGTATCAAATAAGCTGAGGTTCAACATAGAATGAACTGCGAGTAAATGAATTGGAAAATGATGAGTGGAATGATGTGTGACAGAAATGTGAGCCGATGGATGGAAGGAAAGATGTACAAGACTACGGTGCGACCTGCTATGATGCATGGAGCGGAAACGTGGTCTGTCATGGATTCTGAGACGAGGAATGCGGAAGTGCCTGAGATGAGGATGTTAAGGTGGCTCCTCCTTGATTTCGTCAGTCAATACAAATGCTAAGTTAAGTCATTTTTATGTAAGTGTTTTTGTAAGAATAAAACATGAAAATAAATAATACGAAGACTAAAATCCAAGCATGCGGAAGAGAAAATGTGAATGCTGAAGTCACCCTGAGAGGAGAGAAATTGGAACAAGTGGATTCCTTCGCCTATCTCGGAAGTACCATCACGTGGGACGGAAGAAGTACGACGGACGTCAGTCAGCGAATAGCCCAAACTAGAAAGGTGTTGGAAAAGGCGTTATCCAGGAATACAACTTGAAAATAAGGAAGACGAAGGCCAAAATCCTAGTAAGCGGTAGAGAGAAGCTGGCTGTAGAAGTCACCCTGAGAGGAGAGAAATCATAGCAGGTGGATTCCTTCACCGATCTGGGAAACACCATCACATGGGACGGAATAAGTACAACGGATGTCCATCGAAGAATAGCACAAGCTAAGATGGCGTTCATGGGAAAAAGACACCTGCTGTGCTCAAAGAAGATAGGACTACTGACCAGAAAACAGTGTGTGAAAACATTCATTTGGAGCGTGGCATTCTATCAAATCGGAAGCAATGACCATTGGAAGAGCTGACCAGAAAATACCAGAAGCTTTCGAAACCTGGTATTATAGGAGAAAGCTGAAGACAAAATGGATGGAAAAAAATAAGAAATGATGTTGGGTACATAATAGTAGAAGAGAAAAGGACCGTATAAGGCAAAATAGGGGGAAAAGTGCCGAGAGGAAGACCAAGAAATAAGTTGATTGGCCAAATTAAGAGGAAAGTGAATAGGAAGATATACCAGGAGGTAATGGAACTAGCATTAGATGGGGAATAGTGGAGGGCTGCAGTCAACCAATCTTAGGATAGGACCTCCACTGATTGCTGCTAAAATATTTTAAAAATTCCAGCTGTTAAAATAAAATTCATCAAATGCTGTTTTTTTATCGATGCTACTCTCCATTCCATACCAAATTGTCCTTGGAAGAAGCCACAATCTTTTCATTTTCTCGAAACTTGTCAGAATTTTTTTTGTTGCTCACAACTTTAATTTTTATTACTCATGCTCCGTATCTATGATATAGTCGGCGTTATATCACGTCAGAGCCATCTGCTTAATGAGGTCATGCAACGTATTATGCTATTTTGTTGGTGAAAAAAATCATGTTCGTGTGGGGTGACGCCTGAGAGCAAGTCGACCAAGCGGGAAGGCAAAAGTCGCGACGCACCGAGTGCGAAGGATGGGGTGGGATGCCATTCTGTCGGGAGACGTGGAAGAAAGGGAGGGTGACGAAAGCAAGCGTGTCATAGGGTGATCATTACTGAAGAGGTGTACTTGAATACTTCGGTATTCCCATTTTTGCATATCTATGACACAGCCCTCAATTTCCTGGTCATGATATATGAAATCAGTATAGTGGTAGTGAAACATGGTTGAAGATGTACAGAGGGTCTTCTTTGTTGGAGGAATGATTCGTCAGCTGATATCATCATTATTACTGGGTGACCTACCGGTGAAGGTTGTTTTAAATAGAGGTAAATTAGTAAAAGTGCTCTAGAATTCTAACAATTTATGGCGACATCGCAAATAGACGTGTATATACATGAACAGGCATAAAATAGTCCTTCACAATTAGACGTCCAAGGCAGATGAACACTTGAGTAAACGGTCGGATAGGCATCCTTCAGCTCGTTATGACTCATGGAACTCCATTTATCTTATGGAGCTTCTTCTAACACAGTCAAGGCGATGGGTGATTTCAATCATTTTTCGAAGAGGCTCGCGTTCTAGCTCATTTCGCGAAATGTTTTGGGTTCCCTGCCTCCCTCTGTCTCTCGTTGCTTCATTCTTTTCCCGTCATTTCTCTGAACCCCATCTACTTTTACCTCCCCTCTTTCCACGCAGATAATAGTGGGTAGGAACGTGACATATCTGAATGCAGAAGGTAGTAACTCCACGATGACCCTTCAATCCACTGGTTGTCCATTATTATTATGCCATTCGTAAACTTTTTCAAGCAATCTACCTGTACTTCATATCATATTGAATCGACGAGGAATATAATGGTATGAGGAATTTCTCATCGTTAACCACTTTTTATACAATTGGGTATTATGACCCTCTATGGTCATTATATTTATAAATGTGTGTGTGAAGTGAAAGAAAACCTAAACCATTCATTAGAGTCAGGAGTCAGTGTTCATCATCACTTCACTCGGAAAAAAATAAAATTTAGTGCTGCCCCACTGTAGATTGTCCGAAAATGCCAAAGCATTTCATGTATTAACTCTAAAGGCCGTTTTACACGGGGAATGAAATTGCACAACTTAAAACTGCATTAATTCCGCAATCTGCCGTGCAATAATTATTGCGATAACGAATGCGTGACTGCTTTACACGGTGGTCGTAAGCATGCATTCATTCGTGAATTCCAGTCGTATGATAAGTACGCTAAGGGCGAGCGTTATGTTCAAACAGGAGAGATACGATATTCTGTGCACGACGTTGTTGACATTCAGTGAAAAATAAGGTTGTGGTGACTGTGGGATTCTGTGATATTTATATTGAGTCTCTCTCTCTGTGAGAGAAATAATGGATCAGGAGGAGGCTGCATTGATTGCTGCAGAGCTAGCAGTAGTGGGAATTATGATCAGGGCCGCAGAGCTCATAGAAAGGCGTAACCGTAGGAGAAGAGCCTGAAGAGCACTTTGGATGCGGGAGTGGATCCGTAGGGGAGAGGAGGGAACGCATTCTTAATATGGTCCAAGAGGAGCTGGAGGAGCTAGAAGACAGGAATGCCTACCGCAATTTTATGCGGATGACTGAGGAACAATTAAACGAGCTATTAAATATCTATCTAAATAAATAACAATATAAGTAACTGTAAATATCTTCCCACACAACGAATAACTGTAAACACCCATCGCTCAGGTTATCGAACCTTTTCGTCAGTCAACTTCCCGTGAACGAAGATGTCGTTAATTCTGCGACCGCTAGATGGAGTGCTATTCGTACAAATTGCAAGAAGCGACCACTGAATTAGAGCAGGGGCTATTCTGACGTCTCACATTCATGCATTTGTTCTTGAATTTCGCCGCTTTACACGGTGCATTTTGAAGTTCACGATTGCACATACATTAGCTTGTGCAATTACGTGACCCGTGTAAAACAGCCTTAAGACTGTTAATTATAATGCCCCAAGAGGCTACACTTGTCGGCCTGTGTAGGTTTAAGTAGATAATTAACCGTTGGCTTTTGTCCAAAGCATTTTAGTCTTTGCAGAAATTAGTCGAGAGTGATACCTCTGACTTTAAATTTTAATTTCCTGTTCGCGTGTTTTCGTTGTCTTTGTTTTTTTTCTTTTTATACTTTTGACGATTACTATTGCAGTGTATTCTGCTTAATGTCAAATTAGCAATAAATATATAAAATTATCAAATTTCTTGAAGTCTTTTTCATTCCATTTCTTATCTGTCTAATGCGACTAGCAATTAGCCTCGTTAGCATTCATCGTTACTTTCTCTCCCACTGTCTTCCTCGCATTCATTTATGAGGTATATTCGTGCGCCTATCTTTTTTTTCAATTATTGCAAAAATATATAAATAATGCAGTTCGCAGTCACGCGCCCGGGTGCAAGGGTACATAAAAAGAGGCGGAATTTGCTTTTGCCAAATTATTTGACTCCGTTGGGAATCGAACGCGAATATGCCATTTAGGTGTTTGAGCCAGTTGCACCTCCAAGCCAACATGATTCAAGGCGAATTTTGGCGGAGATTAATACAACTAAGGCGCTCTCGTTCACAATATGTCACAAGAGATGTGGCCACGCTTGCTTAGATACTGGATAGGACGACAAAGGTAACATAGACTCAATGCTGGGGTTTTTCCTTCGCATTGGATATAGTGCTACGCTGCGTTGCTTAGTTTCCACTTACCTAGGTTTCGACTCGAAGTAAAGTCATTAACAAGGTGGCAATATTACACCGCAAGCCCCTTATATACATTCTCAGGGTGTAGGGGAGGGCAAATAGAAGATAGGGAAGCAGCTAAATGTGAGGAGAGTGGGTGACTGGACCAAGTAAAGGGAGGGGGGGGGGAGTTTCAAGTATTGTTTAAGGATTACCTCATGGGAGAGGGGGTGAAGGAAAGTTAAGGTCAGGAAAGGAGAGTAGGAAGGGAACATTTCGTTAACACACACAAATTTTGATTTTCGGAATGTAAAATTATTTCCATATTTTTTAGATAAATTTCCAGTTTGTGCCCCTTACATTGTGAGTGAAGGACTTCCGGGATGAAGTCACTTTGGCGGTCTTCTTCAATTAGGTGTTTGGCAAATTGTGAGCTAATATTTCCTTAAAGTAAACAATTTCGGATGTTCTTTAACTCTGGTTCGGTTAGCGCGTCCACTTCGACCTACGTAAACGGTCGAGCAGTTATACATTCAAAATATCAAAATTTGTGCGTGTTAAATGAAATTTTCCCTTCCCACTTTCCTTTGCTGACCTTACCTTTCCTTCCCCCCCTCTCCCATGACGTAAGTCTTAAACCATACTCAAACCTTTCCCCCCTCCCTTTATTTGGACCAGTTACCCATTCTCCTCATATTTAGCTTCTTCCCCATCCTATACTTCCCTTCCCCTACACCTTGACAATGTATTCAAGGGGCTCGTAGTGTAATATTGTCACCTTGCTAATGACTTAACTTCGAGTCGAAACCTAGGTCGGAATTATAAAAACTATTGTGGAACATTACAATGTGAATTCACTTAAAAGCCATCGCAATGTGGGTCCACCTAGTGAAGCCTGAGAATTCGATATATATTCTACTGACCTAATTTTTATATATATCTAATCTCTCCTGTCATTACGCCCCAGTGTATGTGTGTTCACTTGCTAATCCAAATTTTTTTCTTTTCTTACAGGTGAGTTAATGCCTACATCTCATTTCATTTTGGAAGTCATCGTGGTAAGTCGTAACAGTTTAGTTTATTCTCTATTCATTATCGCACTTCCGAAGTTTCATAGCTATAGATTAGGCTTCATAACGCGGGATGTGTGTACCGAGAGAGTAAAATTTTACTATTACCCTCCTGAAATGAGAATGAGTTAACCTTTTAGCATCAAGTAGAGAATGAACTCATTCCCTGATGGTATGCGGGGTCAATATGAACTGACAAATCGTTTTGTAGGAATCACTGAGTGTTCCTTCAAATTGCTCAATGTCCTTTTAATTTTACCATGCTTTTGACACGTAGTTTCAGTATTTATGATGGCAGTTGTCGCAAGTTATTTTATCAGTGCTCGTAAACTTACCAGCGCATTCGCCAGCACTGAGAGAAATATCGGGGTCTACGTGCTACGAGCGATGAAACTATTGGAAACATTTGAGAAAATGGGTTCTCCTCCTTGTGGGGCGAATTGGCTAGTTTACTACGCATTTCAAATTGGGCTCGGAAACTGCGTTCTCCAATTGCTTGCCCTTCGATCTTCCGAGGAATGCGAGGTTCATCTCTCCTATTCCGTCCGTTTATCTTTCTTCTCTTCCATTCCTACTTGATAACTTCTCGTCTACCGCCGCACTTGTTTCCTGGTGCTGGTTGGTCAGGTTGTAGGGCATAATGTAATGTTAATGATCATTCATTTATTGGTTGTTCAATTCTAAGTATATTTGGCTGCAGCCCTCTACCCTTCCCTACCTGATGGAGAAAGGACTCTGCAGAAATTTTGTGGTGAGTGATTGTAATGAAGAATAGTTGACAAAAATACAATCAAGGTTCCTTAAATGTCTGACGAGATATACTCGTATGCGTTAGAAATGACTCATTTTTTTAACATGGTCTCTCTCGTGTGCATGCGCGTGTCATATGTCATTGAGAACACCTTTTTTGGAAAATATGTCAGGGAGTAGTGCGTTAAATAGTTAATATTTTTGTATATTTGTAAAAGTGAGATATTTTTCTTCAATATGTCACTAAATTTGTTATATTCCGGGTGAAATGATATCTGACTCACACTATCTTACGTTTTACGTATTCTACGTATATTTGTATACTAAACAACCGGCAGGTCTACATCTACATCTACATGTACATAATACCCTGCGAGCCACCGTGTGGCAGGAGATGTTAGGTCACCAGCCTTGTAATGATGTAAGGTTTTGGCAGGTGAAATGGTGCAGTGTGTTATGGGAATGCTGATGCGTGCGGCAGAGGGTGTTAGGTCATCAGCCGTGTAAAGATTTAAGATTTTTGGAGGTGAAATGGTGGCATGTATTATGGGAGTGTATTAAGTGGAGCTGATTTTTTATTGTGGTCGCTTATTGTTCGCGGAAAGAGCGAGTTTTTGTAACTATCTGTTCAGCATTGTCTCTCTCTTACTTTTACGCTTCTGTCACTCCTAGAGATGTAGTATGGCGTCATTATAATATTCTCTGTGTCGTTATGAAACACACCAGTTCTGAATTTCTCCAACAAGCTAAGCCTAGCGTGTAGCCTCGGAGTCTCTTGGGGCTCCCACCTCAATCCCTCTACAAGTTGTGAAACTATATGTTCGCTCGTAGCAGTTGTTAACGAAACGTGATGATTTTCTTTGTATTTTATTATTTTTTTTCGTTTAAACTTTATGACCAGGGTCCCAAATACTCGCGGCGTATTCGAGATGTGGCCTAGCCAGAGAAAAGTAGCCTCTCTCTCTTACTTTTTCATCCGAGGACTGCCCTATTTTACGCTTAACATAACCTACTTTCTTTAATGCTGTGCCGTATATATTTTGTTTGTATGCTCCTCGCGTAATATCAAAAGTTCAATATCTCGGTTGCGGTAGAATCAAGTCCTCTTCTGCGCAGACAAAAGCTGCTGGTTCGAGTTCCGATGTGGTTGGTTTTGTTACCATTCTGGGCATGAGCGTTCATCAGATTTTTAAGAGGTAAATGTTAGAGAGAACTTGATAATCTCGATTTCGCTGTAAGTAATGGCGCCATTTCTGTTATTATCCTAAAGAATTTTTTTCCACAGATAACCCGACTAGTTTATCACGCACTTCCATTTTTATTTGAAAACTGAGTCCTACCCTCTCAATGGTTTGGTCTTACGATCCCTCAAATCTCACAAGGAACGCAAGCTTCATCTATCCCATCGTATTCTCCCATTCCTCTGAGCACTGTTCTGCGCTTCCATTCCTCCTAGATAGTTGCTCGTCCTCCCCAAATTTCCTTCCCGGCGCACTCGCAACCTCGCGCTAGTCGGTCTCCTCGAGCAGAATGTCCTGCAGAACGGTCGGATCCCACGATTGACCGGATCGTCGGACGTTACTGGGCATCTGAGTGCCTCTCCAGAGATCGACTTTGGAACGGGACGCTGGACGCAAAGGGGAGTGGAATGGGACAGTGCGTTTATGCCTCGTCAAAGGGAATTTTGGGGGGTTAAGGGTTCGAGGGGCGGGGGAACAAGAAGGAGGAGGGGAAGGGGAGGCTGAGACGGGGGGGAGGAGAGTAATGGAGGTGATCTGGCAGTATCGTGTGCCCGAGGACGTGACGAGCCCACGGAGAGCTGAAGAGAGATAAAAAGGGTCTGGGAGTGGAGACGCGATAACCTCTCTTGAGCCGATGGAGAGGGCCAAACGACCGACCGATATATATCTCCAACTCGTAAACTCCCCGAAGTGAACCACGCAGGAAATTTAATTTTGGAGAAGATCATGATTCAGGATTTAGATCACGAGTCAAAGTTAAGGGCTAGTCTATAATTTGAGAATGATCTCGCTATCTTCGTCTTAAGATTAACCTATGATCAAGAGTTTCGATCCGATCAATAGATACGTTGGTCATTCGAAGCGGTATCATTCAAAATAACAATTATATAAGATGTTGTGTATCCAATTGAACATAACAAGACTCAGATAAATTTTAGGACTTCCTTATAACTTTGCTAGATTCGAATACTCGTTTGATTTATATAAGAACGACTAAGTGACTCGCAGGGTACAACGTAGATTGCTTCAAGTGATCACCCTTTATCAATTTTATTGAAAGTGTTCTACCGGTTAAGGTAGGTTTTGTTGTATGTTCCGACGTGATTGGTTTTGTTACCATTCTGGGTATGAGTGTTCAGGAGATGTTTAAGAGTAAAATGTAAGAGAGGACTTCATAGTCTCGATTTCGCTCTAAGTCATGACGCCCTTTTCCTTATTATCCTAAAGATTTTTTTTTCAGACAACACGGCTATAGTGCTCGCAGAGTTTCTGTGCACTGGAGAATTTATCCAAGCCTAGCTGCCCATGGTAGATGAGCAGCGATTGGCTGCCGGCGTCCAATCCCGTAAACCGGTTCTTAGCTCAGTGCGCGCCGCGTACGAATGCCGTAAGTGGCGACCCAAAAAAGCCTAGTCTTAATTCACTATAAATTATCCTGCAGCGGGTGCCAGGCTTTTTTAACTGAATTAAATATGGTTCGATCAATTCTGATATCTTTCCCAGCGATAAAAATATTGGTTGTTATGATAATTAGTCGCAATTTTCGTATTTGTATTTTTCAAAATGTTGGTGAAGAGGATATAAGTTTTGTTTATTTATCGTGTAACCACGGTGGCCTGCGCCGATGGGGATTACTTTCTCACCTCACTGCGATGGCTATTGCAACCACTGCAAGTTTTGTTTCGAAACCTACAGTAGTTTCTCGTCCAAAGCTATTTATATTCTAAAGGCCCTCGCGTCGGCGAGGCATAGCGTTCGTTTTCGCCGATTCTTTTGGGTCGCCACTTTCAGTATTCGTACGCGGTGCGAACTGAGTTAAGAACCGGTTTACGGGTTGGGACGCCGGCAGCCAATCGCTGCTCATCTACCATGGGCAACTAGGCTTGGAGGAACTCTCCAGTGCACAGAAACTCTGCGAGCACTATAGTTTATCACGCACTTCCATTTTTATTTGAAAATGGATCTTTGCTAGATTCGAATACTCTTTTGAGTTATATAAGATCGACTGAGTGACTCGCAGGGTACAACGTAGGTTGCTTCAAGTGATCAACTTTCATCAATTTTATTTAAAGTGTTCTACCGGTTAAGGTAGGTTATATTGAATGTCAGAGAATATCCTCCCATTTTCTACCCTTCTTCATGCTGTCCATAAAACTTATCATCCTTCTTTCTCTTTTCCGCTTGCCCAACATCCTTCCCGCATCACATTCTTGAGCAACCCCTCGCCACGTATTACACCCTCCAGTCACCTACTCTGCCGGTCTCGAATTTCATTAAGTAGTTTCCTTTCCTCGCCCACCATCTGCAGCACTTCCTTGTTAGTCCTTTCCGTCCACCTCACCTTCTCCATCCTTCTCCGAACCCACGTCTCAAATGCCTGCAGCCCATTCTCATCCTCCTTTCCGAGAGGCCACGTTTCTGCCCCAAACATCGCTACGCTCTTCACCAGCCTCTTCTTCGCATCCTTACCCAAGGTCCCCGTCATTAGCTACTTTGTATTACGAAACACATCCATAGCTAGCGCCATTCTCTTCTGTATGTCTATGTTATTATGCCCATTTTGCAAACATGCTACCTAAATAATTAAAATGCTCCACTTGCTCAAGTTCGTGTCCTCGAACTTTAACAGCCAGTCTCGATTTCTTTGTCCTCGTGAACCAACCGATATCTTTAGTATATCAAATTTAGTTTAATGAAAACATTTAATTTTAAATCAAGCCATCGAACGACTTTTTACGTTGGTTCTTCCCTGAGATATGCGATTACAAAAATATAATGTAAGTTAAAATCGCCTTTTTGAATAACAGACGTCGCTCGACCGTCTTGAAAATGTTCGCAAAACGCTCGAAATACTGTATGATTTAACACTTTCCCGGCGAATAACATTTGTGTACATTTCTCGGGCTCGCCACCGGGTAAGATAGCCATAGGCAGCCGACGTTTCGGGTTCCAACTCGTTACCCATTCTCAAGGCTACTGATGCGAGCTTGAAAAGACTGTTTACTTTGGCGCTAGGCGGGGCGGGATTGGTCGAGCCCCGATTGTTGTGGTGGAGGACCGTTGACCATCGGGGACTTAGCTCTGGCGTTCTGAATTCTTCTCAGAATTCTATTACAAGAGCTGCTGATTGTGTAACCAGTATCCCGGTTGAAATTCTTCCTCTCCAACATTATCTCTATCGCCTCTTTTGTTAAGCGATCCCAAAATTGACCGGATCGCCAAAGAACAGTCGTGTCATCCCAAAGAGAGAGAAGAATGGAGAGGAAGAATTTCAACCGGGATACTGGTTACACGATCAGAAGCTCTTGGAATAGAATTCTGAGAAGAATTCAGAACGCCAGAGCTAAGTCCCCGCTGGTCAACGGTCCTCCACCACAACAATCGGGGCTCGACCAATCCCGCCCCGTCTAGCGCTAAAGTAAACAGTCTTTTCAAGCTCGCATCAGTAGCCTTGAGAATGGGTAACGAGTCGGAACCCGAAACGTCGGCTGCCTATGAATATCTTACCCGGTGGCGAGCCCGAGAAATGCTTGAAATACTATTAATTTTTTCAGTAGGCGAACATTTCCTCAAATTTTTTATCATATTCTGAGAGGTCGAATGTCAAAATTGCTCCAAAGTGGCGTGGAATTACCCATAGGTTGGCTGAGTTGGCGGTAGGAATACGTATACTGAACCTCAGAGCCGTGAACCCATCTCCGGATGCGATTCAATCTTTACTTCGGCATTCGTCCTCTCTGACCTTCTCCATACCATCCTTAAAGCCTATTCTCTTCCTAACCTTTCCCCTATTACCATCATCCTCCTCTAAATTGGAGCCTTTCGCATACCTTCGCTTCTTATTACCTCTTCCAAACACATCCTCTGCCTTTCCCAAATTTTCTGGACCATTTCTACTACTACCCATCATGCAGAGTCCAAAATCGGTGAAAACGCTTGTAGTTAAATTGAGAAATTTAATATAATTTTATTGGCTAGATATATCGGTGAAGGTAGGTTATAATGGAATATAATAAAAATCCTTTGGATATTTGCTGCCTAACACCCACTTTTGCCTCTATAATTCCTTTTTCCTCCCCAGCATATTACCTATCCCTTTTTATCCCCTCGCTATAACTTGCTGAATGTAAATTTGTAAAAATCATTTCCGTAGTTTTTAAAGGAATGATATGTGTCGTTAAATGCTCCTTATGTTAAATTGACATTATACCTGCACCAAGGAATCGACAAATATCGTACTAGCGTAAGTTTCTTAACCAGTGTCCTGCTTCTTACTGGACATTTTCTAAGTATTTAGCCATTTTATTAAGAATCTAATCGCCTGTTGATCGTAAATGGTCCGAGGTATATAGTAATATTTATCCTTTTTGTGGGTAATGATCATTGTTTTTTTTGCTAGGCATGAGTACCACTGAAAGCTCTTGGTGACAGCTAAATATGTTCTTATCTGGGATAATTTCTATAGATCGTTGTCACTGTAAAGACATTTTTGTGTGTCACCATGAAGAAATTGTTGTGTTTGTGTCTTTGGTACTTTAATGTCGAATACCCTGCAAAATTGGTAGATTTTTCATTCCTGAAAGTCAAAGGCACGTATCGAATTTCAGTCCATTCTCTCCGGATTAGGAATGGAATGAGCTTTCTGCGTATATTTTTTTCGTGTTGTTCATGTATTGCTTGAAGTATAAGAGAAATTCTACTGTAGCATTGCTGAGGATTGTTATAGAACCCTCTCCTAAGCTTGTCCCTTATTGCGCCAAGTTTTCTCGATAGGGGTTCATGGAGCAGAATGAAGCGGGTTCGCACAATTTTTAAACTTGCCTCGGCTTTCAAAATAATGAAAATGTATGAAGACTGGATCCCAATATATTAATTTAATCTTTAATTATGGAGTTTATTCTTTTGCGGCTGGACAACTTAAGATTTTCTCGCAAAAATATTTTTCAGCGCGTTACGTATTATTACATTTTACCACCAATGCGTTTCCCTAAAGGCAGAGTAGTTCGATAGAATCACAATTAAAACAAGAGACGAGCGAAGTTCAATTTAATTTACTTTCGGTATTTTTACCACGCATTCAAAGTGGCACTGACGTTGTAATTTTCCCTCGGCTAAATATAATGTACGCGACTCTTCCTTTACCGTCAATTTTTTTAATATCACCAGCGAAATTCCCCAATTCATATCGATGAGGCTAATGAATTATTCATGAGACTTATATAACCCCCTTTTAAAGTTAATGTATAAAGTTATAAATATATTCATAGCTCATGAGAAAATATGCTTTTATCACTGATAGCCAGATTTAAAAAGAAAAAATATGTTATGAAGCTATAAAAACATATTACCAATGAGATTTCTTGGATTAAATAAAAAGAGGACAACCTTTCAATTAGGAGAGTAAAAATTGAAACAGGTGCTTAAGAATGGTCCAAAAACCCACGAATTTGTTCCTAGAATACTCCAATGAATAGCAAAATTATTTGTGGAAGAATGGTGTCAGCAATGGATGCGTTCATATAGAGAATAGCATTAACATCATGGATCTTGAAATAGTATGTAAAGAGAGGACAGGAAAAGAGTCTACTGTGAAGTTGTAGTGATTAGAAATGTGCTAAGACAGATCTAAGGATTTCACGGCGATCGATGTCGTTAAAGGTTACTCGGGCTTTCCGCCGGGTCAAACGCTCCATCTTGGCCGACGTTTCGATGAACGGGTCGCCCATCGTCATCAGGGCATGTCTTGCATCGTCAACTGGTCTGGAATATATACCGTTAGGCATACCTATGCTAGGGTGTCGCCTGATTGGCCCGCTAGTTCCCGCCTTTTTTCTCTAGTCTCTCGTATGCATCTCAGAACTGGTTTCCGTGACTGGCCGAGGGAGTATCCAGCATCGCGATTCATGGTTTTATTTCTCATCCGGATTTCGATCACTTCCCTCGCCAGTCTTTCCCTGAACTTGTCCACGTGGTAGAGGACCTTCGTCTTCTCCCAGCAAATGGCAAGGTCCTGGGGAATGCTGCGCTCGGCCACGGCGGATTTTTCAGGTTGGCCAAGCCTTAAGTGTCCCTGGTGTTCCTTGACCCTTGTAAAGATCGTCCTGACCGTCCCCCCCCCCCACGTAAATCTGGTCGAATGCACATGGTATCTCTTATATTCCAGGAGTGAAGAGACCGCGGGGGTCCTTTTCCCCTGGTGGTAGAAACGTGCTCTCTGCGGAAAGAGGATGCAAATAGGTGTTTTGTATTTTAAATGCTAGTATGGAGATAAATGGATGAAGTGAGATGAATAGAAAGGAAGACGAAGGAACTGTTCAGTATGTTAGGTGAGGAGAGGAAACGCCTTGAGGAAAACGGGAAGAGACGAAGTAGGTGGTCGAAACAGGCCATGAGGGGCGAGGAAATGCTGAAGATCGTAATTTAAGAGAGGATGCTGGGTTATCGGGGAGGGAAAGGAAGAGAATAGGCTCTATGGTGAGGTGTAGTAGGGTGTGATGTTTGCTGAGGTGAAGGAAGAAATATTAACTGTTACTACAGATTCTAAAAATTCCCATGGTAACCGTTAAATACCGTGGTATTTTTCGTAGTTTACCGCAGTCTCTAAAAATTACCGTAATTTTGGGTAATATTCACTTCCATCTTAGATATTTTTCATACCGATATATTCCTACTCTTCCAAATATATAATTTTAAGAAAAGCACATATACGAGGTGTGTTCAAAAAGTAAGGTGACTTTTCAAATTTCGCGGGAAACATTTTCGATTTTTTTGTTGTTTTTTTGTGTTGGTACACATGTCCCAAATACTTTACAGTTTCAACAATATAACATATTTAGTTTGTTATTGACAGATACAAATGTTAGACGTGTTTTGGTGTGCTCGGCGATTTTTTGCTATAAAAAAATGGATCAAAGAATTTGCATCAAATTTTGTGTAAAAGATGGAATTAAGTGCTCCAAAACACTTAAAATGTTGACAGTGGCATACGGTGAGTCCACTCTGAGTAAAAAAAATGTTTATAAGTGGTACAAGCTCTTCCAAGATGCCGAGAAGATGCCAATGATGAACCTCGCTCTGGACGCCCCAGCACGTCAACGACAGATGAAAACGTTGAAGCAGTGAAGAATATTGTTTTGAAAAATCGTCGAATCACTATTAGAGAAGTTGCTGAGGATGTTGGCATATCGGTTGGCTCGTGCCAATCAGTTGTTTTGGGATGTTTTGGGCATGAGACGTGTGTCAGCGAAGTTCGTTCCGAAACTGCTTAATTTTGACCAGAAGAACCGTCGCATGAGCATCGCTCATGCGGCGCTGTTGCATCGCGGTGCTGTTGAATGACGTCAATGATGATCCTGATTTGCCCAAAAGGATCATAACTGGTGATTAATCATGGGTATATGGTTATGACGTCGAAACCAAAGCCCAATCGTCCCAATGGGAGTACCCAGGAGAACCAAGATCGAAAAAACACGCCAAGTTCGATCAAATGTCAAGGTTTTGCTCACTGTTTTCTTCGATTACCGTGGCGTATTGCATCAGGAGTTTTTACCACAAGTTCGTACGGTCAATAAGGCGTATCGCCTTGAAGTTATGCGCCGTTTGCGAGAATCAATACGAAAAAAATGTCCGGCATTGTGGAAAAACAATTCATGGCTTTTGCATCACGATAATGCATCTGCTCACTCATCGTTGCTTCTGAGAGATTTTTTGGCAAAAAACAACACCACAATCATGCCTCAGCCACCATATTCACCGGATTTGCCCCCCTGCGACTTTTTCCTGTTCCCAAAACTGAAGAGACCTATGAAAGGACGGAGATTTGCAACGATTGAGGAGATAAAGACTGCATCGCTCGAAGAGCTCAAGGCTATACCAAAAAGTGCTTATCAGAATTGCTTCAAGGATTGGAAAAAGCGTTGGCACAAGTGTATTATATCTGGGGGGGATTACTTTGAAGGGGACAACTTGAATATTGAAGAATAAACAAATATTGTTTCATAAAAATATAAAGTCACCTTACTTTTTGAACACATCTCGTATATTTCACACTATGGCAATAATAAATTAAGGCATGTAAAACTCAGTTGTGGAATACCTACACTTTTAATAATACCCTTATTTGTTGGGGCTATCATTAGAGTCGTCGAATGAAAATTTTTCATACCAACAAAAGAACGTCAAATTGCGTGTGGGCTGCCGTATTCGTTTTGAAGTTTTCTCATTCCTAATATGTACATTAATGCAGCAATAACAATGGTTTTCATGTCTTTAACCCCTTGCTATTAAAACTGGCTTTCCAATTCATCATTATATTGATTTTTTCGTCTTACATTTAAACATGCATAAATTATTATATAACTATTCTTCTGTGTTTGTACGTTTGTAACATGCCGCTTTGTGCGAATATTATGGAACCCTCTGACAAGCCATGTGGCTTAGAAGGACCAAGAATTCCTATATGCAATAAAGACATTTCTTCATTTAAAAAAAATTAAGTCCTTAAATAGCTATTACTTGTAGAAAGTAAAGAAATGACCGGGAAATTACAGTATTGTAAAAAAAACGACCGTAATTTACCACGATAATTTAACCATCTTTAACTGTTAAGCCGTGTTTATACGCTGCATGTAGCCGAACGAGTACATGTATGAACACATTCGCCATTCAAGTTGAACCGTATAAACTTGAAAAATTGCTTAAATGCCTGAACGTGGTCCCAAAGAATTGCCCTTCTAATTTGGAGCATTTGTCCATGTCATGTTTACGTGATCGTGGTATTTTTTTCTGATTTTCGTATCCTCAGTGTCCTGTCTGTTTAAATATTACGTTTCTGTCTTGTTAACGTGACGGTTGTTTTAATAATATTTGCCCTCTAGCTGATTTAGTTACCACAATTTTGCGCAGTTTTTTTTTACATTTGTATCTTGCATTAGTTGCCCCATGGTGCCGTGTGTTGTGAATTTACATTCCAAGGGACCTTGTTCCCAGAATAATCAAGTCGTTTTTATTCTATAATCATTTTAAAATAGAATATTATTTCTTTCTGGCGTCGTGAAAGCTTAAAAAAAAGATCGGAATCGGAGGAGATAGAGCTGCGAGTCGACCGCATTCTACTTGCTGCATCTTGGGAAGCCATTCATCATGAAGGGGAGCCATCCGAGTAACGGCAGCGACATGCAAATAGGCGCGGTCTGAAGGGGGAGGAGCAGGAAGAAGAGAACTTTTCCTCCGTTTTCGCGGGTTCCCTTGAGAGAGGGAGGACGAGGTAGGAAGATGTTGAGGGGGAGGTAGTCATGGAATAAGAGAGAGAGAGGAGAATGAGGCGATTGGGGGAGGAAGGAGAGGAGGGTGGGTACAGTTCGAGATGCGGAATGCCGAGTCGCCATGGAAACGGAACACCAGTGTGATCTCTCCCACGAGTGTCCTGCAAAACGAGTGTTGATATTATGCAACTTCCTTGAGTTCTCAGATCCCGTGCGAAAAAGTAATAAATACTTATGCAAGAACGCAATATTCATATATGCGCCTGGTTGTGTGTATAAAAGAGAGATGGTGAAACTTCACCTCGCAGAAAAATCATTCAAAGTTCATTCCATCCATCGTTCAGTTGAATTTGCCTGTGGAGGGCTTCGATTCGTAGATTTTTATGTTCCCATAAAGTAAAATAGTTTGTTTGTACATATCCAATAACATTGATCAAATAGGCGAAAATTTTATCACGCGCATTATAGAACCTGTCGGAGTTTACAAAATTAAGGACTAAACGTCACCTTTCCTAAACACCTACATGATAGCAAACATATGAGCGATTTTACGTCTGAATTTTTAACACGTTCTTCCCAGAGACTTAATAATGGACGCTCTACGTTACAAATAGACATCGTCAGACACTATGATTACGTTTTCCACAAGCTATTAATTCCGCTATCCTTGTCACGCCTTCACGATAAAATTACCATGTTAAGTAATAGCGTTTCCCTCCTCACCAGCCAATGATTTATGTGTAACTGACTTTTCCGACCCCATCTCGAGCCTGTTTTTTCTACATCTACATAATACCCTGCAAGTTACCGCAAAGGCGTGTTGTACGGGGTGAGTAATCATCAACATGCTCTATGATGCTCCGTTATAAAGTTAACAAAACCACTGTTATGAATGCATCAGCATAATTTTCGAGTACTTTTCAAAAGGTGATCTTTCACCAACTGTGGCATTGATAGCATACTTTGAGCGTGGTGCACTGCTTTAAGCTATGTGTATGCCACCAATACCACAGTAACTATTTGTGTTAATGTGTTTTTCTAATACGTAAACGTGCTGCGATACAAGAGTCATTGATGAAAGATGCGAAACGTGATGTAAGTCATTTCCCCTGCGATGCAAATTAAAGTATAAGCATTATGGTGCACATCAACTCATCGGCGACACTGCCTATCGACTTACCCACTTATAAGCCCTACTATCAGCCAATATGGTCTCTTGTCGATCGAGGGAAACATTACATTTTAAACCTGCCTGTTCTGCTGGCTATTTCTCTGATTATTTTCTCCTCTCCCCTAAGACTACAGCAACAATAAACGAAAATTAACGTTCTGTCCTTAAGGTAGTTTGAGTAAGGTAGTTTCCTAGTCATAATCACGACCATATTCGAATTATACGTTTTAGTTTTAGCAGCTGTAGGAAGTATGAATTAAATATTGCATCATTAATGGTGCAATTATATACATTGACATGACTGAAATTCCTCGTAATTTAATGAAAATATCAGCATAAGTCTTCAATTTGACTCATTTTGTAGACGCGTTACGTTCAAAACTACTTCACAACGGTAGGTTTTTCGCGATTCTGAAAGAATTACCGCGCCGACCATGTGATTTATTAAAAAAATGGTTGAGAAAACATAAAAAATACACGCTTTTAGTTTCTAGACAAGATCTAGTGTAAGATATTCCTCATTTTTAAAAATAATGTCTCTCGGGAGTGCAAACACGTACCGTTTCCCATGTAGAAATTTTGGTATATTTTGGCAAATATCGCGGACATAATTGTAGTAGGGCGGTGATATTTTAGTATTTTTTGAGGAATGTGACGTTTTTTATTAAAATGAGGCTAAAAGCATTGATTTCTAGGCGTAATGATATTTCGCACAAGCTATTTTCACGATGTGGGAAGTCGGCGAAACGCGTCGTACGAATACAGTATTGCCCAAGGGGGCAAAGGGTTTTACTTTATTGTGAATACGGTCTCCTTCTATTTCCCTCCCCTCTCCTGTTCCCTATTCTCCCCCTCCAGATCGTCCCAACCCATCCCCCCTCCCATCTCACCCGCACTTCTAACCCTGCTCTTCACGCTCCGAAAATCCACCCTCCTCCGTTTGAACCGTCGCCTCTTCTCCCTCCCACTCCCCTTCCATTGCCACCGACGACTTGTCCCGAGAAAAGTTTATTCCCAAGCCGCCCTTTAAACGAATGGTGAACAGCGGAGAGAGGAGAAATAGGAGGTGTGGAAGGGCAAGGAACGGTGGGAGGACGTTCGGCGGGAAGAGGACCGGGCGAAGAAGCCGAGAGAAGAAACGCATGAAGGATATGTGCTATGAATCAGTTGAAGTATATTACAGTAATGTATTTTTAATTAACTAGTTGTGTCCGTAAATAAAAGGGTAGAAGGTAAGATTTTAGGCTTTCCCGGAGAATGCTTAGAATGTATAGCTCTCGGGTTTCTTAGGGTGATGACCCTGAGGTAGTCTGCCATCGTCCTCAGGGTGATGACCCTGAGGACAAAGGCAGACTACGCCTTCGAAACGTTGGTGCCAAAAACCATCATCACCCAGTTGGAAACCCGAGAGCTGTACATTAAATGGGTTCAAGGCCTAGTCCATGAACTTAATAAAATACAAAGGAAAGCTGCGCGATTCGTCAAAAACTGCTACGGCCAAACAGAAAGCGTTACACGAATTTTGAACGATTTAGGGTGGGAGCCGCTAGAGACTCGGAGGCTACGTGCTAGGCTAAGATTGCTTGAGCAATTGAGAATGGATATCTTTCAGAGCGACACGGAGAACATCATATTAGAACCACATTATATTTCCAGGTCCGACAGAATCGATAAATTAAGAGAGATATTTTGCCGAACGGATAGGTATGGGAATTCGTTTTTCCCCCGAACAATTAAGGACTTTAATAAATGCTAGGCGGAATTTTTATTTTTTATTTTATTTTTATTTTTTTAACGGCTGGTGTCCTAACACCCCCCGCCACACGCCTTTTGAGGTGGCTTGCGGGGTAGTATGTAGATGTAGATGTAGATGAAGGTTTTCCCCAAAACATTGCTTCGTTAAAAAACTTACTCCGCACATGAAAGAGTTTCAGGAGTAACTTTGTGGAAATAATCTCTATCCATGACGGTTAGAATAATGCAACTATAGTTCAAATAAGCAATGCGTGGAAACCAATCATGAGACTCACAAGAAAAAGAGAGGGAAAAGAGGGCCAATTAGAAGCGAGTTGAGCCCATCCATAGAGTATGTAAAAGGTGACATCTACCGGGCCAAAACATTCACCCTGAGGACGAAGGCAGACTACGCCATCGAAAGGTCGGTGCCTCAAACTACCATCATCCGGTTGGAAACCCTAGAGCTTTATATTCATAGCAATTGTAATTTTCACGCTGTTTTTAATGAAAACAGACCATGGTTTCGGCACCTTGATAATGACGTATAGTGTCGAAACCATAGGCGGTTTTCATTAAAAACAGTGTGGAAATAATTAATGTTATTTAATTGCCACCATCATGGACTTACGCGGTGCTTATTAACCCTTGGAGTGCCACGCGACGATATATCGTCGTTTGCAGAATGTGCCAGAAGTGCCAACGACGATATATCGTTGTCTAAGAGAAGACCTGTTTAAACAATGAGTCATTTTAAAAAAAAATATTTTTTTTGTATACATTAGCAAAAAAGTATTCTTTTTCAAATACAGAAATGATCATGTAAAAAAAGTAAAAAAATAATAATTAATTTGCCGTCATGAACAAATGATAATTTTATGAATAAAGGCCTACAAATATATCAAAATACCCTTGGCACTTCTGGGAGTACCCTGCAAAAAATCGGTGGCACTCAAAGGGTTAAAAATGGGCGCGAAAAAATCTAAGGGGTTAAAGATTTTTCATACCTCATTTTGGGCTCCAAAAACATTGGCAAATGGCAGCGGGCGTGCCTTCGTGGAAATCCTTCATAGTTGGAGCGTCTGAAGAAATTAGAACTTGGCTGTTTCCACATGAGGTTTTATTTTTACCGACCGTGGTTTCGTTAAAGAGTAATATTATCAAGGTGTATCAATTATCAACCTTTAATTTTTTATAAATTTTTCATGGTTGCATTAACAGTTTTTATTTCAAATATAAAATAGTAGGAGCGTCTGAAGAAATTACAACTTGGCTGTTTCCACACGAGGTTTTATTTTTACCGACCATGGTTTCGTTTCAGAGTAACATTATCAAGGTTGATAATTGATACACCTTGATAATGTTACTCTGTAACGAAACCATGGTCGGTAAAAATAAAACCTCGTGTGGAAACAGCCAAGTCGTAATTTTTTTCAGCCGCTCCCACTAAATGTAATAATATAAAGGAAATCAAACATCTCCAGCATTTTTTTTAATTCGGGACAGTGTCATTTGAATTGATCTATTCGCATATTGGAAGTATCCTCGAGTTGCAGTATATACTCGGCAACTGTACACTGTTGCGTACTTGCTGCTATTACCGGCAACATCTCACCTCCACCGTGTGTTTTCTTCCTTCCATCGTCCGCCTCCCTCGCATTCTGCTAATTTTTGCCTTGAATAACCCCCTATCTCTGAATGTCTCGTCCCTTACCCTTAATTCCACCAACTCCTCCCCCATTCTTCCCTTCTGGCTTCGGGTATACAAAGAGGATAATTCCAGTTGTTTGTATTCCTTGAAAATGACGTTTGATTTTTAAACCTTGGTGAGACGTTACTAGGATGGTAGGGTGGGTAATAAATGGACAAGAGGGAAAATAAAAAAATCCTATTGTAAACAAAGTTACAAGCACTCTCGTAAATACACTGGTCACCCCAGGGCTCGATAAGATAAGATAATGCTTTATTTGCCCTAAGATTACATTCCTTTGGAGCAGGAGTGACAAAACATCACGTACAAAGTTAACATTTCACCAATCAATCAGATATTGTTGTATCCACAAATAATAGTAATAATATTGTAAACAAAGTTACAAGCACTCTCGTAAATACACTGGTCACCCCAGGGCTCGATAAGATAAGATAATGCTTTATTTGCCCTAAGATTACATTCCTTTGGAGCAGGAGTGACAAAACATCACGTACAAAGTTAACATTTCACCAATCAATCAGATATTGTTGTATCCACAAATAATAGTAATAATATTGTAAACAAAGTTACAAGCACTCTCGTAAATACACTGGTCACCCCAGGGCTCGATAAGATAAGATAATGCTTTATTTGCCCTAAGATTACATTCCTTTGGAGCAGGAGTGACAAAACATCACGTACAAAGTTAACATTTCACCAATCAGATATTGTTATATCCACAAATAATAAAATTATCTCACAACTTGCAACAAATATGTTCTCATACAAGAGCTATACATTAAAATTACTTTGAACTGAAAACAGTCTTTATTGTTCTGGGACTTTAAGTTCCATGGAATATTGAAACATAATTCCAATTTTGCATAAATAACTACAAGTAACGGGAATATTGCAAAATAATTACATGTCATGTAGAGCACCACATATAAACCATCAATAACTAATGGATAAGATTATATATAACGTGAAAATCAGGATAACAGGACAATAACACGCAAAGGAAAAATATAAGTATCAAACACAGTAACATTTCTGAAATGAGTAAATCAACATTTTAATTTTGAATTTGCTTAGGTTTTTTGCATTTACTATATATTCTAATATTTGATTCCAAGCCTTTAAATATGAATTTGTGGTTGATAATTGATAAATTTTAGTCGTTCATTTTGGCATTTTGTGGGGGCTTGATGAGGGGTAGGTTAGGGGCAGGGTAAAAGTTTGCCGTCGCGGTTCCAGCGACGGTCCGGGGAAAGAGGCGGCGACGGGTCGTCTCCCGTCACTTTAGCACGTGCCGACGCGAGGAGGATTACTGACCACTAGAGATGGGCAAACCCATTCATTTTTGGAAACACGTTCACTCTGGACCGGTCCTTTTTTTGGGACCCGTTCCTTTTTCATTGGTGGTCTTTTATTTTTACATATACCATGTTCTTGGCGTTTAAAGGATGTAAAAAAGTTAAATATACTTAGTATACTGTAATGACGGAGTTTAGAATGTTGAGTGAAATAAAACGTGGAAGGTAATGTTGCCAACTGTTTCAATGATTTCGTGAATTGGTTTAATTTATATCACGAAAAAAGAACTGCTAATTACACTACTAGCATCACCAGATGAATTTTTGGGGTGTTATAAAGAACATCCTATAGTACAAAGATAGGAGCGAGGACCGAAAGGACTGACGGACCGGAAGGAACGACGAACCGAATGGACCGACTGACCGAAAGGAACAAAGGACCGAATGGACCGACTGAACGAAAGGGACGAAGGATCGAAAGGACCGACTGACCGAAAGGAACGGTCGTTTCATAGACGTCGGTCCTCGATCATCCCGTTCAATCCAAGGACCCGTGCCTTCGCACCCGTTCCTTTCCGTACCTCTTCTGACCACCAATATGGGGAGAGCCTCTTTAAATAACTGGGAACCATTTGCTCACGCGGTCATTGCTCCAATTTGTGGGGGATCTCACGTCTTGCGTGGATGTCTCTTCTCCTTGACCACCTGACCTGCTAAAGTCCATTCCATGACGAACGGCTGAATGTTCGGTGCGAATAAAATGTGAGAGTAGAAATTTACAGCTTAGATTTTCTCTTATCTTCATGCAGATGGAGCTTATCAAGGGTGCATTCCGTTTCACGCATCAGCGAGGTCGTTCGATATCAATTGTATCCTTCCTTCGACATAGTTCTTCGCCACTTTTTTCACCAAAGGTGGGTCTTTCGTGAACGAACGAACTTGAAGGAAAGAGTCCAGAAAGAAAAGAAGGAAAGAGAGGATTGAATGAGAGAACCGAGGACCGTCTTCTATGGAACTACCGTTCCTTTCGGTCAGTCGGTCCTTTCGGTCCTTCGTGCCTTTTGGTCTGACAGTTTTTAACGAATCGTGCAGCCTTTCTTTGTATTTTATTAATTTTTTTCCTAAAATATTTATGAAAAGCGTCCCAAATGTTCGCGGCGTGCACGAGGTGTGACCTAACCAGATCGAAGTAGCATCTCTCTTTGGCTTTTTCATCCGTAATTCGTTATGTTGTCGTGGTATTTATTTTTTAACAATTTTTCAAATGTGCATACGGTGACCGATGTTAACCGTTCCAGCCCCCTTGAAATGCAGCTTCGAAAAAGTTTCGCCTGCGTATTTCCTCCTGTCTAGTACAGTCTCAAATATTGTGGATGAGAAGCGAGAGAGAGAGAGGAAAACGGAGAAGAGACGAAAACAGGGATGAAGTCTTGTCTGCTGAAAGAAAGTGGAGGATTCCAGTCTGGGATCGAGTGGGTGAGGAAGTAAGAAGTTGGCGTCTGAAGAGAGAGAGGAATAAAAACGATTGTGCGGGGGAGGAGAAGAGAAAGAGAGAAGGGGGAGTGGAGTGGAGATGCAGGAAAGAGCGAAGTGAGTGAGTGAAAAAGAAATGGGAAAGCGAGGAAGTGAGAGAAAGCACGCACACAACAGCCCATATCACTTAAAAAGGTTTCTACCGATTGTTCCCGAGTTTTCTCCCGGCGGAGGAGACGAGGAGAGCCCGCACTTTACCTCTTCTTCCGTGGCGAGAGACGGCGAGGGAGGGTGGGAAGGGGGGAATGGGTTTGTCTGTGGGGATATGGGAGGAGGAGAAAGGGGCAGAAAACAAAAGAAACGAGTGGAAGCGAATAAGGTGAGACGGCTCCGAGAGGAGACGTGCGGGAGAGAGGGAGGCTTTTTGAGGCAGCAACTCTTTTAAGGGTGGCTTGGGATGTGGACAGAGAGCCAGAGGGGTGGTTGGGTTGGGGGGGAGACGAAAAAAGACGGGAGAAAGAGAGAGACGCTTCCATGAATCATTCCTCTCGCTGGAGGATTCAATTTCCTTCTGGATTCCTCCTCCGACCCCCACGGAACGGATCCGCACACATACACTCACCTCTTCCTCCCACTCTTCTCCGGCCCGGCAACTTATGGGACCCCCAAGAACCTCCATCCGAACTGACTCTGTGACTTCTCCCCTTCTCCCCCCCCCCCTGTGCGAAACCTCCCCGCCTTCCCTGCTTACTCTTTCCTCCACCCCCGACCTCTCGTCTGGACATCACACACCAGAGACTTGAGTCACACACACACACACTCACACAATGGCAGAGAGAGGAAAAAAATAGAACTCTTGGCATCTCCCTCTTTTTCTCCGAACCGACTCGTGGAATCCACCTCGAAACGGTGGAAAAGATACTCGTCCGCGCGCACAAACACGTACGTCTGACCTCCGACGCTCACACGCGCGCGCTCGGTCTGGCAGCTACCGCAGAAGTGAACAAACACGGAAAGGAACGCGATATGCCCCGGGTATCCCCTCAAAACCGCCTTATCTGCCGCAGCCACCGAAGGGCGAGGAATTGGCGATGTGCTGCTTGGCGACACTATTTATTTATTTTGCTTACTTTTCATTGTCCACGAAAATTGCTCGTTAGAGGCAATAGAGGTTTGCTAGGTTAGGTCAGTATGGAGGCAATTATTGAAGCAGAGTTAGGTGTACAAGTATAAGACAGTTTCCGGCATCACATGTTGGCAATTTATGATGTCTCTCATAATAAAAGATACTTGGTTTTATTCCACACTCTTTAATACAAGCAGAAATACAAGCGATGTCGAAACCATGGTCGAGATGTATAAAATAATGTAGAATAATACCAAGTATCTTTCACTATGAGTGTACAAATATGTATTTATGAGTGAAACTTTGTGACTGTGCCTACCCCAGAAGGTAACGGCGTGATTGGTATGTATTTAGGTCTTGTGCAATCATATCTATGAATAAGAATAATATCTAAGAAATAACATTCTATCTCTATTAGCAGCTATCTTCAATTCCCTACGAACGAGGTTCGACCTTGGATTGGGACCAATATGGCTGGCCAACCGATATGGAGTAACCACGCACCACGGAGTTGGATTTTTTGTCACTTTCTAGATGTATAGTCGCTATCGCAATATTTTTGCACCGCAATATCATTGAGAGCCCAAATACTCCATACTCAAAATGAAGTGTCAGCAGCATTGAACATATTACAACAAAGTTTGAATCACATCCGAAATCGTAAGGATATCGCCTAGTCTACATTTGGCTCTCAAATAAGGCTTCAGAATACTGCCCTCCTAAGATAAAAGACAGCAACTGCATCATTGTTGGTTTTGAGTTATTACATGCTAAAGTTTTCATCTTCAATTCTTCATCTAATGCACATTCTAAGAGATTACATACTTTAGTTGATGCTTAGATTTTCAGTGCGGGAAGTAGGGAATGAAGATAAATAATTAGGGGACAAAAGTAATGTGACTCTCTGAGAGAAAGATTTGTAGTTACTGTTATCTGACCCAGAAAAATGACTTTATATTTTAGATCCTGTGAAATGAGAACGCGATATTAGGCAACCGCTACCGCGATATTAGGCAAACCGTTAAAAGCTTCTTGTTGCGTGGGAGTGAATGGTCATTTCCTTTGTTGGCGGCTCAGGTCCTTCGACGACCTCCCTCGGCGATTCCTATCCCTGCCGCCCATCCCACCAGCCCCCGCTCCCATCTCCCCTTCTTTCAAACTTCCGCGACGAAAAGTAACCTCTGAACGCCCGATCTCCCTCGACGTGGACCAAGAGGACGGACATAAACCCACACGCCCTCACAACGAGGAGAAGGGAACAGTTCTGCTATTCTATCTCCCAAACCCCCGTTTCCCTCCAACTGGGAGAAAACTCACCCCTTAGATAACCCAATCCATCCCCTTCCGAACGCTCACCAACTGTCCCCCCACCCACTGTTCCCCCTCTTTTGCCATTTGACCCTCCCATATTCCATGATGTCCATATTCTCGCCGAAAAAATATAACCGCTTCCGCCTCTACTGACCTCCGTTGCGTCACCCACGGCCTTCCCCTTCACTTCCGACTCGTAGACCCCAAGAGGGTCGCACCGCAATCTCCATGGGGTCACTCTCCTGAAGGGGCAGGCTGTGGAGGCAGACCTCCGGAGTCAGAGGTCGGGCAAAACCCTCGGGAGTATCCTGCAGGGAGGATGCGTGGACCATGACGATGATCGCCTCCTTAGGGACAGTGGCAGGGGTATTGCGCGAGACGAGGCGTGGAAAAATAGATCAGATTACATGCCCCAACTGTTTGTTAATACTGTTAGACCTGGAGAGTAATGTGAAAGAAACCAAGATTGTGGCCAGTGGGAAAAATCACGAAGACAGAATCACTGCCGAACATGGTGAGCAATAACTTGCGCCTGCGAAGGAACTGCCCACCTGGAATAAAGGATCACCAGCGACGGAAGAAGCTAAGAGACATCGTGAGCAGAGAAGCCCTAGCGAAGAAAGTACTCTTCATCTACATCTACGAATACCGCGCAAGCCACCACTAGGCTGTGTGGCACGGGGTGATTCCTCACGAGGCGTGCAGCAATCAACCCAGTTCAAATCAGAACCTCGCACTTACCCCTGGCCGCTGAGTGCTGGCCAAAAGCAGTCCGGATAACAGTACGCGATCAGACCAGAAACTAGGAGAGTGCTGCGTATATACTAAAATGTTACGCCGCAGTACTACTTACAAAAAACAGTTAGTGTTATTTGTGCGATTGATAAATAGTCCTGCAAGGTACTAAGCCATACAGAAAGGTAAATCATGCGGGAAATTTCATGCATGGTTGGATGTGAATAATGATGGTAAGATATTAAGCACAAGTACAAAATCTACTAGTCTTAGTGAGGGTCATAGTTTCATAGAGCTGATCTCTCGCCATTATTACCGTCCCTTATTGTTCGTGGAAAAAATTGCTTTCTAAATCTATTGGTTCTGCAGTCTATTTCCGTCATTTTATACCTGTGATCCTTTCCTCCGTAATATGGGCCATCGCAATATATGTTGAACATCCGGAGGAAACAGTCTTCATTAAACTTTCGTAAAAGATTTTATCTATATTTTTCAAAAGAAGATTCGTGAATATTTAATCTGAATTGTTCAATCTTTAGGAAGGGGTGTTTGCTAACGGGTGGAAGTAGTGAAGCTTTTTATCAAAACTGACATTGAGATAGTGTTCTCATACGACAGTTGTCTCATGGCAGCTATAGATCAAAATTTATTGGAAGCATTGGGTAGGTTATAAATTAATGATGAAAGTAAAATGGATGGAGAGAATCACCAACAAAGTGGTGTTATGAATATTTAGTCAAAATACATGAAACAACACTACTCTGCAGCTATAAAAACAGAAAGTTGGGAGTTAAGAATCGTTGACCTATCCGTATTCAGTTTCATAACGTCTTTATGATATGAAATGATTACATTTTCGACCCGCGGGATAAAAGCATCAAAGCGGTTTTCATGGATTTATATCAACGTAATACATATAAAGCGTGTTATCTAACCATTCTAGTGCTGACGGAAAGGCTCGCATCTCAATAGATGTATGCAATCCCCATGATCGGAATTATTTTGTGATCTAATCTATTGGAACTTGTTGGAACGAAATCACCCTCAAATTTACAGTCTAACTCGCTTTTTTATTGCTCTTCAAAAAGGATTATAACTTCTACATGTTATGCTTCAAAAAGTGGCGCATTGAGAGCATTGATTTGGCTCCAATGTTTTTACAGTTTAGGGGTATCAGATCAAATATGTGCTTCCCTAGTTCTATGATGGAGTGGTGAATATTGTCCTCGAGCGAGGTGTTGTTGAATATGGTAGGAGAGCAAAAGAATTAGGTGGCAGAGATATAGATAAGGCTGAAAAGGCAGGTGAAGAATGTGTTTTGAGACGAGTGCATGGTGAAACGGGGAATGGAGGGAAGAAAGAAAGAGGATAGGAATGATGATTGAAGGAAAGGTGGAGGGTGAAGAACTCTATAGAGATCTATTTCGAACAAGTAATATAAGATGAAGGAGAAAAGATACCCGAGATATAGAGAAGCATGGGAAAGTAATTGCTCAGAACATGCAAATCTGTCGTTAGAATACCCTATGATGATGACGCAAGGAACTAAGGAATAGCGTGATTCAAGGATATCAAAATGCATTCGCGATGTTCGAAACAGCCAAAATGTAGGAGCCAACCTATAAACAGTCTTATAAATTGCCATTTGCGTCAATTTTCACATCAAACTTTTATAACTGAAGTGGAGTAAGTCTGAGAAATAAATAATAGACGTTAGAGGGTGAAAATTTTCGTAGATATTAGTATGAGAGCGTCGAAGTACGTCTGGTGCTATTTTTGGTGAATGTTTGTGAAACAGACCAATCGATAAACATTTTATTTCCACCCTTAAACATCGCTGTTTCTCAAATTAAATTGGAAGAAGAAATGTGCACAAAGTGCAAATTCTTCTGGTAAACATACGAAGTATGGCTAGAAAAAAAACTGTATTTTTGGTGTAACTCTTTTTATTTTTTTTTCCTTTACAACTTTCACCTTATCCCCTTCAATATACTCCCCTCCACTATCTCCACACCTTTCCATTCGAATTTTCCACTGTTCAGAACAGTGTTTTAAGTCATTTTCTGAAAGCATGTTCATGGTCTCCGTCGCTTTTTCCTTCAGAGCTTCCACTGTATCAAATCTGGTTCCTTTCGACGCTTTCTTCACTTTCGGGAACACAAAAAAGTCACACGGAGCTAGGCCTGGTGAGTATGGTGAATGTTCCAACACAGGGATCCCATACTTGGCCAAAAATGACTTAACAATCAGTGCAGTGTGGGCTGGGGCGTTGTCCTGATGAAGAATCCACGACTTGTTCTTCCACAAGTCTGGTCGCTTTCTTCTTACTCGCTCACGGAGAGTGGCTAGAACCTCAAGATAATATTCTTGATTCACTTTTTGACCTTCAGGAACCCAATATACATATAGAATTCCATGGATGTCGAAAAAAATCATCATGGCCTTGAATGTTTTCGAAGTTGATGGACGTCCTAGGCGAGGATCATCTTCGATATCTTCTCGCCCTTCTTTAAAACGTTTATGCCAATCAAAAACCCGTGTGCGTGACATAAATTCATCCCCATAAACTTGTTGTAAGAGAGAATAGGTCTTTGTTGCGGATTTACCGAGTTTCACTAAACATTTTACGTTGACACGTTGCTCAATTAAAACGCCTATCATTTTTTTTCCGACGAGCGGCAGATACACGGTCCGACACGAACGAAGGCTGTGGCCCAACTGAGCAACAACCGGCTGGAATGTGGAGAGGGGATGTCAGGAGACTCGGCAATATGGTGTTTGATCTTGAGGCTCGCGCCGTTTGTCTCACAGAAAACCAGTCCCGTTATTTTCTAGCCACACCTCGTAAGTCTGAACCATGCGAAAAAAGACATATTAGAAGAATACATTAGATATTAGATTAGAAGACATTAGATATTAGAAGATGTTACATTTAAGAAACGTGGTTTCTCGAAGCGGCCATGTCATGTTTCAAGTTGGGTTAGTTTACGGAAATGGACACTAGATGGCGTAGTGGTAGAATGAAATCCTCAACTGAGCGTTATTGTATTTTACTATCAATACGTGACATTTTTTTACATTTCCCGTGGCTGTTATTGCGCGGGCGATTTGAACATTTATCTTATAAATAAATATCCTTTCCGTCCTCTTTACCCAACCCGTTCCTTCGGGGCGACCCCTCCGGTTGTTATTCGATAAAATAATTACGGGTGAGTCTTATTTGAGAAGTGAAATAGTATATCTTAAATATTGTTTCACAGAATGAAATGAAAGATATCTCTCTGGCTGGATAGAATTTAATAAAATCATAGGTGCTATAAATGCAAAGTTTAGGATTTCAAACTAGGTATAAATGACATCTGTAGAATGTAGGGAAGCGAGTTATGAGGGAAAATTGACGCACCTGTCACGCGGATATTTAACCCATTTTTTATGCCTTATCTAACATCTAATTAATAATTATTATTTTCTTGAAGGATTGAATGCTATTTTTCTTTGGCATTGGATGCGAGACAACATTTCCATCAGATCTGATGATGATGTCTATACTACATCGAAACTATGGTTGAATAAAATGTTGTCTAAGTGGAAAATTGCCATTTCTGTTATTCATTATGATGAAATTCTACCACATCACGCCGGATACTTCTTTTAGTTAGCACGTGGAGTATATCAAGGAATGAGTGCCTGTCTAAGGAGGCGAAAAACGCCGTGTACACAAATCTACTTCTGCCCACTTTGTTGTATATTAGTGAAACATGAGTACATCAGGATGGACATAAGAATAGACTAAACGCCGTGGGTATGAGTTATATGAGGAATGTTTGCGGCAAAAGTAGGATCGATAGGGTGATGAATGAGTGGGTAATAAATGAATGTGGGTTAGATGCTCCAGTAATGGACATGTATGAAAGGAGTGTGACTCGTTGGTTGGGCTATGTTGATGGATGAGAGTCAAATAACGGAACAGATATGTAAGAGTGAAATGAATGGTGCGAGAGGGAGAGGTAGGCCGAGAAAATTGCGGTTGAATGAGGTTGAGGACATTCTTAGGAGGAGGGATATTAGAAGTCTTAAAAACAGGAGGGCGTGTATGGAGCAGTGTATGGGGGTAACTAAGGCGAAAGAGGTTTGCAAGGACAGGTGAGCATGGAGGAAATTATCGAAGCAGAGTTAGGTTTATAAATATGTATTTATGAGTGAAACTTTGTGACTGCTCGTATCCCGGAAGGGAACCGCGTGATTGGTATGTATGTATTTAATTCCTCAGTCGTGCTGGGTTATTCAGAGGTACGGGTAATATACCAAGCTCTCACAGAAAAAAATCATTCAGCTGTTATTACAAAAATTTAAGAATTTGCGTACTATAAGGCATGTTGCTACAATGATAGACTTCTGAATTTGAATATACGTTATAATGTAGTACTAGTTTTTCCAGACTTTTAGAAGTTGTTTTGGTATTATTCCGGTGGCTGATACTACCATAGGTACAAACTCAACCTTGTTTATTTTACGTAATGCCTCAGCTGCTAAGTCCTGATACTTGCTGTTTTTTCTCCAGTGTGGTCCTTTCCATATTATCTGTCAAAGGAACTGCTAAATGTATGTAGTACACAGTTTTATTTAATTTGTCAACTAATGTGATATCAGGTATAAAGTGTTGTATTCTTTTGTCGGTAATGATAGCACGGTCAATACTTAGTTTGTAATTTCTGTATTCAAGAAGGAAATCAGGATTATTTATATAATATGGAGGACAGTTCTTATCTACTAGTTGTTTTTCTTTGCCAATTTGTTGGTGTATTATTTTTTGACTCAGAGTTATGTCTTTGTAACTAATCAGTATTTTTCATCCTGAAAGTATTTGTTGGATGCTTTCTGTACTTTGATAGCATCGTCTCCATCCGTCATTAGTAGTGTTTGGGTCTTTGAGGATGCATTTGCTATAGTTTTTTTTGTATACACTACCTGGTCTTGGATTGCTATCATAAAACCCTCACTCTTCACAAAGAGTTCACGTAATGCCAACCATTTGTTTGATGCTTTCTTATAAATATTTTGTTGGTTTAGTCTTTCATTCTTTTGTCGGTAATGATTGCACCGTCAGTACATAGTCTGTTATCTCTGTAACCAAGTACGAACTCAGGAGTATAATTGTGATATGCAGGACAGTTCTTATCTACTAGTTGTTTCCTTGCCAATTTGATGGTGTATAATTTTCGACTCAGAGTTATGTCTTTGTAACTAATCAGTATTTTTCATCCTGAAAATATTCGTTGGATGCTTTCTACACTTAGATAGCATCGCCTTCATGAGTCATCGGTATTTTTTTGTGTCTTTGAACACGTATTTGCTATAGTTTTTTGCATTTATTACCTGATCCTGAATTACTATCATCTAAATCTCAGTCTCCACAAAGAGTTCACCTAATACTAACAATTTGTTTGATGCTTTCATATCAACATTTTGTTGGTTTAGATCATGATAATGTCTACCACGGAGTGGCTTTTTGGCCCACGATTCCAGTGCGATTGTTGATCTGTTATGGTATTATTATTATTGTATCAATCTCTTTATCTTTTATCAAGGTACTTTTCTATTAATGATGTTTTTTGCCATAATTGTTGCTGTTATTTTTTTAGCAAGGTGCATTTCTGTTGATGTTTTCTTAAGTATATGAACCAGAGCTGCTATAGTTTGATGGTGAAAGAAAAAGAAATTGTCCCGTTTGTCCCGTCAACAGGCATATGCCTAACGGAACACCGATGTTAATTTGTTGAAAAATAAATAAAATGAGATGAAATCTTTTATCTACCCATGCGGAAGAGACAGACATAGAGGGGCATACCGGGTACGGCAGACATTGATTTTCCGAAAAGGCACCCTCCTCCAGGTTTGTGATTATTCCTTCAGATCGTGCGTCGAGGGAGGGAAAGTGGGGATGAATTAATGATGGATTCAAATTCGCAAACTATCTCGCGAAGTGGAAGATGAGTTCGCGGTACTAAGTGAGTTTATCCAGATCACGTTCCATATTTCAGTTCTCAGTTGAGGTGGATAAGAACTAATGGAAATTCCATTTTTTCTTAAACTTCTTTAAATCACTGGCAGTAAAGTACTAGGCGTGATGGGAATGCATTTTAACCGACTTACTTGCATCTACATACCACCCTGCGAGCCGCCGCATGGGCGTGTGGCAGGGGGTGTCGGGACACCAGCCGCGAAAAGATAAGAGGTTGTTTTGGGAGTTGAACTGGTGACTTTTATTATGGAAGTGCTTGGAGTGGATCTAAAAACGCGAAAAATAAGCGACCACAATAAAAATTGAGCCCCACTAAATACACTCCTATTACACATGTCACCATTTCATCTCCCGAAAACTTACATCTTTACACGGTTGGTGACCTGAGACCCCCTGCCACACGCCCATGCGGCGGACCACAGAGTATTATGTAATGTAGATGAAAATTTTATTAAGGTCGATAATTGTGCGCGAAAAGAACGAGTTTTTGTACCTATATGTTCGGCAGTGTATCTCTCTTATTTCATCGCTTCTGTCAGACCTAGAGATGTAGTGAGGCGTCGTGATAGTATTCTCCGTGTCGCTCTGAAACAGGTCAGATCTGAATTTAATCGTTGGCAATGCTTAGGAGGGTGAAGTATACTGCTTGGTTAAAGGGAATCTGTGGGAAAATTAATGGGAAGACTAGGGAATACGATTCACGTGAGATATCCGTCCTCACATGAAAATCACTAGGCGTGGTAGGGATGCATTTTTAATCAACTTACGTTGATACAAGAGGCTGTGGTTCTGCTTGGCAAAGAGAAGGCATTTGTATTCATTCCCTCATGAAATTTTTCAATCCTATCGGAGCGTTTTCTGATGTGCCCAGTCTTTGATATTTCTGTATGTTCAGAGGTGCTGGTAAGCTGACATTTACTGCAGACACGTATCACAGTAGAAGAAGTAGATCACTAATCTGCCTGCCTTTACCGTTTATACCTATAGAATCTTTCAGCTAGTTGTTTACGTCAGCTAGTTGTTTTACGAAGGACTAACGCAAATGTTTTCAGCCTTTAAATGTCGCAATTTTAGCACTATTTGCTGGTTATTAAGCGATGTCGTAAACATAATGGAACGGTACACTCTGGGTTTAAGCTTAACCTTGTAGACATTTCATTTTTGTCTCATTTATGAGAAATCAAACAGTAGTTACAAGGTTGGGTATAAAATTGTTCTTCAGGTTGATTATATGATCGTTTGTAATGCTGATGGCCAGTTGCATGAACGACAAATATGTGTTCCATTTGGTTATGGGACCTGTAAGCCATGGCAACCATTCAACAAGCATTGCAGGAACATTTGTTCATTTTATTTGTTACATAAACGTTGTCATAACTTATGGAATGGAGTTATGAGCCCCATAAGTAGCCAAGATGGCGGAAGCGCGATGAACCACTTGGGGTTTTAATTACTTAATAAAATAGTTGTTTTGAGACAGATGACCAGTTGGTTTACTGGGACAAAATAATTATTTTGTGCATTAGAATTTATACATAGGATAAACCCATTAAATTTTATCCAGCAAAGGAATATTAGATCAAACAATCGAAGCGATTAACTATGGGGAGATAAGTGATGATACTGGTAGATGTGTTCCTGCAAACCTAATATTTTTATGAGGTCCCTAACTTCATGGATTTTATAGGTATTGATTCCATGACAAGACGGTCTTGCAACCGGCCATTAGGAGGGTAAAGCTTAGAATAGAATAAGTTTTATTGTTCTCTGGATTTCCCCTAGACAGCAAAAGGGAAAACATGTATCAAATTCTGCTTTGAACGAAAAAAATAACAAAAATATATACCTGGCCAACGTCTCACAGTGATGAAATACAATAAAATTCACAGTCACAGATAATTAACACTAAATACAATGGAAAATATAATATCAATCACAGAGAGATGACAAACAAACAACAATTTCTCAGATCATTTTGGAAACATACGATTCTATAACAGGATACGTATGCCAAATATTGGCATATATTCTGCTTATAGTAATAATTAAATAGTTTTTCCTTAAAAATAGACAGAGAGAAAGAATTTTTTATAGTTAATGGCAAGGAATTCCAGAGATTTGAAGCATACAGCTTAGTTAAAGAGAATGTGTGAACAAATAATTGGTAAGACTGGTGTATACGATTCACATGAGATGTCCCAAGACAAATGAAGAAAGAATGCCAAAGTATTCAGTTCCCAAACTCAATGAGAATTTTGCGTGGAAACTCTCTTGCGCAATTGTATGCAGTTTGTATTAAGATATGTCCATTCATAGTTCAAAGTTCATGGGTGAACAACCTACACTGCATCGCGTGTTGCGACTGGAACTCTTGGCTGGTACAACGTCCGCCCCTTTCTTTTTTGCTAATGCGCTCTTCTTGATTAATTGTTTCGTAGTGTCCTTGTCTCCGTAGTTACCGTGTTTTTTCCTGGGACAGAAATGTCCTTGATCAATCATTGACAATGTTGCTCATCCAGATCAAGTGTTTTTAACATTTTTTGCTATCCCATGATACCTTAGAAGAAATAATGTCATGAAGAAATAATGATGATTGGTTTAATGTAAAAGGGTTATTAAACTTTTCCTTCCGCCTACCATAATTGTAAGAAAAGAAATAGTTTGATGAATGAAATTAATAAATACTAATAAGAAAATTAATGTAAGAAATACTAGGGATAGATTTTTCCCTCATCTTCATCAGTCAATCCTGAGAATGGTTTGACGCAGCCCTCCGCTCAATTCTCCTATCAGCTAATCTCTTCATATTTACATATTCCTTCTCTTTCATATATATATTTTTTTTGCTTGCCGGGAGATTCTGTTAGCCTTAATGTCCCCGGAACCCCGATAGGCTGCTGAGCTTGTCATCAGGTTTTCCAGGTATTTCCGTTACTTGTTCTATATATCCCAAACGAGGCCCTCCTCTGCCAGTCTCCTGTTGACCTGTCCCTCGATGATTGTCTTCATCAGACCATCATGTCTCATGCTGTGGCCGATTAAGTTGTCCCGTTTTCTTCTTAGGGTTCTCTGAAGACTTCTCTTTTCTCCCACGCTTCTGAGGACTTCCTCATTACTCACTCGGTCTATCTGTTTAACTTTCATCATTATTCTCTAGCTCCACATTTCGAATGCTTTCACCCTGCCTGCCCTGTTCGTTTAAAAATCAGAAAGATTTTCTACGGCTTTTAACAAAACCTACCTTTACCTGTAGATATCTTTAATGCTAAATGGTTATTGAATTGTTCCTTCCACCTTACCCTAAGTGGTACTTTTCTTTCCCCTGGAGAAATGGCATGGGTTCCTTTCAGCCACTATGAATGAAATAAGTAAATAGTGATAAGAAATACTAGAGACAGATTTTACCCTGCACGTTTCGAAATCTCGTAGATTTTATCTGAATTTCAATAAAACCTACCTTAACTGTCGGATGACTTTTTAATGCAAAAGGGTTATTAAACTGTTCCTTCTGCCTTACTCTAAAGTGGTCCTTTTCTCTCCCTTGAGGAAATGGCAGGCGTTCCTTCGAGCCATTTCTCTGCCCCGAACATTGAAAGATTTGTCTCACTCTTTCTTCCGGGGGATTGTGGAACTGGAGGGAAAAGGGTGTGGGGATTCCCTTCGGCGAAGGGGATGGTCGGGAGGGGGTCAGGGTGTGTGGCAGGTGGGGTAGAGGGGGCAAAAGGGGTGGGAGGCATCGATTTTGCGGTCGCCCTGTCTTTTTGCAGGCTCGACCGAGGCAGACGTTCCCGCCCCCCAAAGCCACTCCCATCCCCTCTACGTTCTGGAATTTCCCGGCTCATTTGGGAGGAAAAAATAAAATAGGTTGGGAGCGATGGAGGGAAAGCCTTTGTGCGAGAGCGATGCTTCCTCCTTCCTTTTTTGGTCGTTCTCCTCTTCCTTTCTCGCCCACACATCCATCCCGTCTTCCTCTCTCGGCCTTCTTTCATGTTGCATCGGCACGTTGCTTGCATCTCTCCTGCCTTCCCCTTTCCTCCGGTGCGTGTGTGAAGGCATATTCTCTCCGGAATTCCGGAGAATTTTAAGGGAGGAGAATATGGTCGGCTGAAGGAAAGGAAGGGGGGGGCGGGAAGGAGAGTAGATGAAGGGTAAAGGTACCTTGGGCGACATCCAAAAAACGATCCTCCCCCCCCCGACCCGGGAGCAAAACCGATATTTCCCTCGTTGGCGCGGCGGTGGCGGAACTTAAAATTCGATTAACAAAACCGTGGAAGAAGGGGTGGGGTTAGTTTTTTGGACGCGATCAACAATGGGCGTCGCAGAGACGCGTCTGTGCGGAGCGGAAAGACCCGCTTCTCTCGCGAGCGGAGGAGAATATTTTCACGGACATTGTCTGATATCCCAGTCACTCATATATTTAAAATTTAAAACCGTATATTGAATTTTGTTATATTTTCAATCAGAAGAATAATAATAATAACAACGTTTACTATCGTGGGCTACTCTTAGCCCCTGAGATAATGAAGTACAATTTTTCAAATTAATACAATTTTGAAATTCAAAAATTAGATTAATAATACAGTGATGAAACTCAATATACAAAATCGAATTAATTATACAATGATGACAGGCAAAACAAAAAATAAAAAAACTCATTGTAAGCTTGGTATTCGTAATACAGCCGTACATATTACTGCAGAGAGCACTACTAGGATAACATTTAAATACGTGATTAAACATATAAACCGTGAGGAAAAAGGTAATTAATGATAACAGTAATAATTACAAGTATAAAGTTGAATACATTCATGTTCAATAGATTAATTCTTCTTCCATATGTATAACGCATCCAATTTAACATTTGTTTAATTTTACTTCGTTTCAATTTTAGACAGACAACATTTTAGGATTATTTATTAGGATATCATACACCTTGGACTTGAAAGCATGGATGGATTTAATATTTCTAACTTTAGATGGTAGAGAGTTCCATACTTTAGAAGCGGTTACGGTGAAGGATTTAGTGACGTGAAGTGTGCTATGTTGAGGGATGTGAAGGTCTACGGGATGATTCCTAGTGGGTACTGTATGTAGATCTTTTTTCCAGGTAAATCTAGTAGATAGGTAAAGGGGATTGCGGGTGGATAAAATTTTATAAGTAAGCAGAATAACATGGTATAAACGACGCTGTTTTAGTTTCAACCAGCGTAATTGGACGTAAGTTTCAGATATCCTATCCCATTTTTTGAGGTCATATATGTAGCGCATTGAAGAGTTCATTGTCACTTGCAATTTGTTGTTACTTTCTTCGCTGAGATTAGTAAACAGAGAAGAGCAGTAGTTTAGGTGTGGAAAAATTAACGACTGCACCAGGGTGGTTCGAATTTTGGGCGGTACTATGTTCTTGGTTCTATATAATTGATGTAGTATGCTCAGACATTTCTGTTTTGTGACGTGAACTTGTTTCTTCCAGTTGAGTTCCTTATCAAATATTATTCCAAGATTTTTTACCGTTTCTTCGTACGGTATTACATGATTTTCTTATTGAATTTTGGCCAGAGCGGAAATATCTATTTGAGTAAGAAGATGTAAGAATAAGTATAATTAACCTTTTGTTTTCTATTTTGAACTACTTATTGGGTCATTTGACTACTTACTGGCCCCGGTGGCGGTGGGGTAAAGTCCACGCCTGCTTACTCGAGGGTCGCGGGTTCAAATTCCGCCATGGTAGATTATCCACTGCCCAGGATATGGATGTTTGTGTGTGTTAAAATGAGTAAGAGAGGACTGTACAGTCCTAAATTCGCTCGATATAAAGACAAGTTATTATTATTATTATTATTTGATGGCACCTCAGATGTCTGTCTTCCCCGTCTTAACCTTTATCTTCCGAGCGTGTTCATTTTGCACTTTGAATGGACGTTTAAATAGCCGTGGACATTTTAAAAACCATGGCCAGCAAAGCTTACGGCTGCGGAAAAACCCAGTAAGATAAATGTTAGTGAACTTTGAGTCTCATACCATCATCCTGTATCTAAGTTATTTATAGTATTTCCTAAGTGTTCCCAACTGGAGCCATTTAAGTTTCTATGTGGCTACGCTGTTTTCTTCTCTTGAAACTGTCAGTGTGGGAAGTGATGAAAAAGTCGTACCCGAACCATCTTAGGGAATTTACTTAAAGAATCAATTTCCAACCGGAAAGAATCGATTTTTGCTATTTGGGATTCATCTCCATTAAACCTATTTTCTCGTTTCTCCTTCCCAGATTACTCAACGTCCTCCTCTCTATCACGGACTTTGGCACCCTTTCGGCCTATGTAACCTCTTTCTACCACCCACTCCACCTCCTAATTTCCTCCGGAATTTTCCTCTTCTCACTCGCAATACCAAGCACTTTCTCGTTTGTTTTCCCTTCTGTCATCCGCATAATTCTCTCCATTACTTTCCACACTCATATCTCAAATGCCTGCTGCTTATTCTCGTCGACCTTTTCCGAAATTTAAGCTTCTACTGTAGGCAACGCTGCACTTTGTATCACACTCTTCGCCAGCCTCGCCTGTGTCCTTACCCAAGGTCCCCGTCATTAGAAGCTCCCTTCTAATGGTGAGCGCTTCTTCTACTTGTGCAATGCTCCTCATAATGTAATGAGTGAAAATCAAAATTCCGTAAGCAAAACACGGCTTTTGGAGTTTCACTCTTAAAACATTATTCAAGCCGTAGGAGCGAACCAGAGGAAAATGTTTTTCTGAGAAAATCCGATCCTTATTCGAATGTCTTGTGGAGGGCACTTCAAGTGCAGTACTCCGTCAGTCGGATGAGACGTCTAACCGTGGTCCCGTGGGCGCCTATCGTTGAGAGCAGGCTAATGCCGGCGCCGGGTTTCTATCCACCCTTCCTCCATTACCTGTCCCCTATGGCGCAAATGACCTTAGCTGTCGATAATCTGCTGTGGTAAACATAATAAGCTGTGGAAAACATATCGAAGAACCTCAAATCAATCTGGATTCTCGGGTAGGAAATTAGAAAAATAGTATACTACCACCGTTGTTTAAGCGGAAAAATAATTTTTACTGATTCACTGTCAGCTATTTTATTAAGGTCAGATGATTCACCCTCTGAAATAATTGGAATTATCAAAACCCTCGAAATCTTCACTGACGAGGTAAAACTTTACTCACATACTTTAATTGTGTCATAAAAAATGCATTAATCATGAAATAACATTTGGTGGAACTTATTCGCAAGATGATGATTCCAATATATCAGAATGAGGTTTTGAAAAAAAGAAAAGGAATTCTCAAGCTTAAATAAAGGGTCTCTGTCCTCACCAGTAGATCTAATTTGATATAAGAAGAACTTTTAAGAAAATTTACCCCTTCTCGGATGTTTTTCTGAGGAAACCCTATCCCTACTTGAGTGCCTTGTGGAGGGAACTTAAAGTACAGTACTCCGTCAGTCGGATGAGACGTCGAACCGTGGTCCCGTGGGCGCCTTTCGTTGAGAGCAGACTAATGCCGGTACCGGGTTTCTATCCACCCTTCCTCCATTACCTGTCCCCTATGGCGCAAATGACCTTAGCTGTCGATAATCTTTCCAAAGAGCCAACTCAATCCGTAAGAGCTCACTCCTTTAATACTCCTCATAATGTTAGCTCGTAGGCTTCCGCGGATGCAGTGTTGACTTTTCCTTTTTTCGGGATTCATTCCGCGATGTATGTTTTTTTAAACAACAATATTTCGCTGGTCCTCCTGCCAGCTTCATCAGGTTAACTGAACTGCTTTATTTGTCTCGCTCGTCTTTATATATAAGTCTGGACTCCCATTGTTGCCGGAATATGAATTTGAAAAAAATCGTTTTAGACTGTTACTCAACTTGTAACCGTCTTCTCGGTTGACGTTCTCCGGTCTCTTCGCAATTTCTACAGCCTCCCTTATTAATCTTGGGTAATAGCGTATTTCCCTAGATATTAATCTTGTCTCCTCAAAGTTGAAATTATGAGTGGGGCCGCTGAGATGGTGTTCGGCTATTGCAGAAATGCGGTAATTATTATTTTTAATTGCCCGTTGATGTTCTTGAAATAAATTCTCTCGGGGTAATAAAGAAGAAATAAATTCTCTCGGAGTCCGAAATAAAAATCCCACGGACCCGACAGAAAACAGAGAGAAACCTAAGGCATATGCCACTCTCCCTAATGTGTCTGGAACGACGGAGAAAATCTCTAGAGTTCTGTCGAGGTACAACGTGGCTATCAGATTCACGTGCACAACGAAGACAGGGGACGTACTTCTGAAAGCCAAAGACCCGCTTCCATGGAACCTCTACGGAGGAATATATGAAGTTTTGTGTAGCTGTGGACAATCATATGTAGGCCAGACATGCAGAGCCCTAAAAATACGCCTCCAAGAACATCAACGGGCAATTAAAAATAATAATTACCGCATTTCTGCAATAGCCGAACACCATCTCAGCGGCCCCACTCATAATTTCAACTTTGAGGAGACAAGATTAATATCTAGGGAAATACGCTATTACCCAAGATTAATCAGGGAGGCTGTAGAAATTGCGAAGAGACCGGAGAACGTCAACCGAGAAGACGGTTACAAGTTGAGTAGCAGTCTAAAACGATTTTTTTCAAATTCATATTCCGGCAACAATGGGAGTCCAGACTTATATATAAAGACGAGCGAGACAAATAAAGCAGTTCAGTTAACCTGATGAAGCTGGCAGGAGGACCAGCGAAATATTGTTGCTTAAAAAAACACACATCGCGGAATGAATCCCGAAAAAAGGAAAAGTCACTCCTCATAATGGTTTGGCTTCCGTAATGATTTTCTTATAGTTATGTCACACTAAAGTCTTTAAATAGCTGTGCTTCCTCCAGTTTGTGCCCTCCTAATTTTATGACCATTCGCTTTATTTGTCCTGGAGAAGCTCATTAATTTTGTTTTATGGCAATTAAATCAAAAGGTTACTTAATCTATTCCATGAACACTTAGATTAAATTGATCGATCTTGACGACTTGTTTCTTTTCTATTTATTTTCTATTAATGTGACAAAATTTTTTTCAGTATGCTCTTCTCGCCAAACATAACCAATCCAAACGTTTGCCTTGTCATATAAATCACGGCGTGAACCAATTCTGGAATACCATACAAGTTTACAGCATTTTTCTTGTACTTTATGGAGCATGATGTTTATTTATCACAGCCGTGAAAAAAATGGCTCGATCATCACTGTCTCTGTTTCCCAAAAAATGAGAGTTATTGAGGGTTATTGAGTGTATTTTTCCTCAAAGCAAATGGGAAATGGATTTCCCGCGACCAGTCGGTGAATGGCCATCTCGGAGACCCAATGGCTCGGGCCAATTTTTCAAAGAATTGAATTTTTCTCTTCAGAATAATCGGCCCAAATGTAAATTCGTGTATTATGAATGATTTCTATCGCGTCCTTGCTTTCTCTGCCTGGACTATTCTACCGCATCGTTGCAAATGACATCCATTCTCAAATGGAACGCGTCAATGAGATGTAGGTATAGAATTTGCAAACTTATTTCGAGGTAATCACTTCGCTTGTGAAAAATAGTCACTATTTTGTATCTTAATGATATTATCCGTGATGTGTGCTGACAATAAATGATCCATAAGGAAATTTACGACCGTTGGAAATTCACTCAGCCGCTTCGACCCGTTGAATTTTTTTCTCTCTCTGCCGATAATTGGTCAATCGCTCGTGTTACGTAGCCAGACGATCATTCTTCTCTCCCAGTATTTTCCAGTGGAATTTCTTTCTCCGAGGGTTATCTGCACGTGACGTAAGGGGAAAAATAGAAACCGGCGAATTCTTTTTAAATCGTTTTGAGCGGTTTTCAGTGGGTTGATTGAATTCTAAAATAGTTAACGAGGCTCCTTTTTTATGCATCGGTTTCCACTTTGTCGTAAAATAACAGCTCTTAACCATACTCACTCCGATTTTCGACAAGATTTCCTTGGAAAAGTTTCTGAAGGACTGTTCAACTATTATTTAAGCGCACCACTCGTATCAATACAATAGTTTGCCTTTTACTTGAGTTAACGTTTATATCTATGTGTTGCTCTTTTACTTCTGTGAGAGCTCTTAAGTTGCACAATATTGAAATATTTGGTGTCGAATGCAGCCATACATATTTTCAGGTGATTAAGGAAAAACTACAGGTCGTAGATGTGCTGGTAATCATTTATCTCCGTTGATTGGTAGCCACTTCCTGCTGCTTTGTCTTAAATGTGAATAGAAATTATTAATCAGCTCCATACAGGCCTCGTCAAAAACCTATTTTCAATTATTTTATTTATTTAAGGAAAAGCTGTCTGACGTATGTGTTATTATATCATTTTCTGTGATTCTGAATTTCTCATTCCTTCTCTCAAATGTAATATTTTTTCAATGGTCCAATTTGACGCGAAAATCAGACTTTCATGCCAACATATTTGTTTAAACAACACGTCTACATCTATGAAATATCGTGCAAGCCACCAAGGGTGTGTGGCATGGGGGATTTCACACCAGGCATTAGGCACTCATCCCAGTTCACATCGTTCACCTTTCCCCGGCCGCTAGGCGCAGGCCGTAAGCAGTCATGATTACAGTGCGTGGTCAGACCAGAAACCAGGAGAGTGCTACGTGAACGAGCATGCTACCCTTCAGAACACTACTTACGACGCGACTACTAGTTATAATTACTGCGACTGATAAATAATTCTACAAAGATCTAAATCATGCAAGAGATATACCATGCCGAAATTTGCACGCTGGGTTAGTTTCTGATTATGATGTTAGTAGATAAATTTAACACAAGTGGAAAAACCTATTTTACCTAGTAAGGGTCAAAGTATCCTAGAACTGAACCATCGCTATCGCATCGCATATTATGGTCCCTTGTTGTACGTGGAAAAAATGACATTTTAAATCTAACCGTTCTGCAGTCTATTTCTTTAATCTTATGCCTGTGATCGGTTCTACCATAATTGTTTGGATCTAGAAAAATATTTTGAATGACCGGCAATGAAAAGTCTACATCAACCTTTCGTAAAAAATGTAATCTATATATATTTTCCTTTGATCGGGTAGAGGTTCCCACCCTGATTCCTTCAACAATTTACTAACGCTGCTATGTTTATCGTAACAATTTTTAACAAATCTAGCTTTCCACCGCTGTATTCGATCTATATAATACAGATTGGATGATGAGATCGGAGAGATTTCGTATGTCTTAAAGTCTTTCTGATATATTGTTGTGTAATCGTGAATGTTGAGAAATGATCACTCTTGGAGAACATAGGCAAAGCCAAGGAAATGCTGTAACGAGGCGGAAAAAGGAAAAGAGGAAAGGCCGGGAATCTTTCCAAATAATCTTTAATATTTCCACTATCTGGAGGTACACCAAAAAACCAAACTTGAGGCACGGTCCACTCCCGTACGTCGAGGCAGGTCACGGCAACTCGCTCCCCTCTTTCTGCGGTGCCTCCTCCGACTGCCCCTGACTGCTCTCCGTCCCGACTGAGCGTCGAGACTCCCTGAGGCGGCGCTAGTTGGCGACCGCCACATTCAAAAGTGGCCAATAAGATCGCTTACAGTACTCTTCGTTACAATGCAAACGAGGAAATAAAGCAGAACGTAAAAACAGGCGTTGTGAGAGCGGCCGAGAAAACATTAGGAGCAGCGGAAACGAGGAGGTTAAAGGATGATTGAGTTACGGATGAAATAATTTAGGAAATGGAGGAGAGAAGGAATTGGTAAATGTCACCACTTAAGCAAGTGCGGCAAATGACCAATCTGGCGAAGGAAAATTGGTGGAAAAGGCAATGCGAGGAAATGGAGAAACTGCAAAAAGAAGGGGAAGTGGGTGCGTTATACGCTAGGGTAAAATTGCTATTGGGAGGTAAGAGAGGGCAAACGGTACCAATGATTAAGGACAAGAGAGGTATAATATTAATGGAGCAGGGTAATATTCAAGATTGGTGGAAAGAATACGTGGTGGAGCTATGTGGCAGTGATGGTAGACCAGCTAAATTAGATATAGAGGATGAGGGAACAGTAGAGGAAGATAATCTCGGGCCAATGATTCTCGACAGTGAATTAGAGGAAGCATTGAATGAGGTGAAGGCAAAGAAATCTTTAAGAGTAGATAGACCGTCGGAGCTGCTAAAGAAGTTAGGAAATAAAGGTAGGCAAATTTTTTTCGAACTTATACGTAGGATATACGAGGAAGGAGTATGGCCAGAGAACTTCGTGAAAACAGTCTTGATTCCTCTCCCGAAAAAGAATACGTCAGAATGCGAGGGTTATAGAACAATCAGTGTGATTTTACCCTCAGCCAAAGTTATATTTCGAATAATCAGTAGAAGGTTGGAGAGCAAGGCTAAGTACTAATTAGGCGATGGCCAGTATGGGTTCCGGAAGGGAAGGTCACCTCGGGATGCGATTGCGGTGATGAGACCAATTATAGAAAGAAACATAGGGTATAGGTTCCATGATACAAAGAGGATAGGTGCCATGGACGCGATGAAGAAGAGTAGAACGTATGCTGAGTATATAATAGAACGAGTTAGGCCCTGGAAGTATGGAGAACTGGGAAGAAATTCACTGACATTACACCAAACCTACCTTTACTGGTAGAATACTTGATAAAATACAAATTTTTTCCATAGCTTGCGAAAATAACTTAATTATTAGACTTTGCCTTCCGTATATGACATGGCGAAATAGGCAAAAATGAATGTACGGATAAACTTGATTAAATCAAGGACTGTCGTACGTGGTTATATCAATCTATCGATCAATGACGGGTGTGCAAAATCAAAATGCTGAGAATGCTGGTAATATTTTAAAATATTCTGTTTAGGAAGTTGTATTAATAAGGCGCTAATTCCCGCACTCTAAAAATTTTAATTTTTTCTTCCTTAGCATGAGTGACAACGGAGCTAGCTAAATGGGGGCTGTCAGTAAATATATTTATTTATTTCCCAAACGTATTCATTGCCATTATCCCAGACGAGACGCCTCCCCTTCCCATTACCCACTCTTAAACTCCGCGAAACTAATTAATGCACCCCGGCATCGCCGTTGCGCTTCGTTTTATTCGTTCCTTTTTTGTTTCCTCCTTCGCATTCTCTCTGTCTCTCTTCCTGGCGAGAGGAGTGGCCGTATTAAATTTGTATGTCCCCGGAAAAGCAATAAGCGTGCTAGGAAAGAGAGCTAGTGGGGAAGAGTTAAAAAGAAAGTTTTCCTGGGCTTTCATCTGGGCGCTCTCTCAACGACTAGATAACGAATTTAACAACTTTTCTGGAGATAAATTAACGAAGTAATAAAAAAAACACTTTAGGGCGATGAGCCGTGGGTGACCGCTACGTAAATATGCATGAGTCTCCGTTCTGCCTTTGCAAGGCCCGGCTTCTAATCCATCGAGCCCCGCCCTCTCAATTCTGCCTTTCTCCCTTCCTTATCTTTATCTTCCCTCTCCTCCTCCTTTTCCCTCCCTCTCCTTCCCTTTATCTTCCCTCTCCTCCTCCCTCTTCCTCCCTCTCCTCCTCCTCATTATCCTTCCTATCCTCCTCCTCCTTATCCTCCCTCTCCTCCTCTTTATCCTCCCTCTCCTCCTCCTCTTTATCCTCCCTCTCCTCCGCCTCTTTATTCTCCCTCTCCTCCTCTTTATCCTCCTTCTCCTCCTTCTCCTCCTTCTCCTCCTTCTCCTCCTTCTCCTCCTCCTCTTTATCCTCCCTCTTCCTCTTTATCCTCTCTCCCCCTCTTTATCCTCCCTATCCTCCCCCTCTTTCTCCTCCCTCTCCCCCCTTTATCCTCCTTCTCCTCCTCCTCTCTATCCTCCCTCTCCTCCTCTTTATCCTTTTTCTCCTTCTCCTCTTAATCCTCCCTCTCATCCTCCTCTTTATCCTCCCTCTCCTCCTCTCTCCCGAAATACTTTTCGTAATATTTGTCTGCAAGGCGAAATCCAGAGAACAATAAAACTTATTCTATTCTAAGCTTTACCCTCCTAATGGCCGGTTGCTAGACCGTCTTGTAATGGAATCAATACCTATAAAATTCATGAAGTTAGGGACCTCATAAAAATATTAGGTTTGCAGGAACACATCTACCAGTTTCACAATTTATCTCCCCATAGTTAATCGCTTCGATTGTTTGATCTAATATTCCTTTGCTGGATAAAATTTTAGTGGTTTATCCTATGCATAAATTCTAATGCACAAAATAATTATTTTGTCCCAGTAAACAAACTGGTCATCTGTCTCAAAACAACTATTTTATTACGTAATTAAAACCGCAAGTGGTTCATCGCGTTATTTCGTAATAGCTGCCATTTTTTACGAAAATTTTAATTTTATGATAAGTATCTATATCTTGGACGATTTTCAAAATAAAAATCTAAAAATCGGGAATTGTACTTCTTGTCATGTGTGTGCATCAAACCAAATTTCACCAATAATCAAACTGGTGAGGTCAAAAAGGTGATTGATCTGACTTGGAATTATTCTATTGAGGTTAATATGCCATGGTGATATGCAGGGATGTAAGTACTGAGTGAGAGAATTGAGAGTATTGTTGAGATACAAGCTATTTAAAGGATGTGAATAAACCCAGTCAAATGCATGCTGAAATATCAGACTCACTCAGTATATATCTCACTCAGTATACTGACTCAATATCACAGATACCCATCTTTCCTTTTACATGATAAATTGTGCGGATGTACATTACGTTGTGTCTCATTTTTCGATTTTTATCACTCAAATTATACTTTGTGGTGAAGGAAGGGCATTCCAAAAAACTCAGCTAGATTAGTAAACATGTCGACGTCGCTCAAAAAGTATAAATGCTGTGACATTTTTTCCTGATTAGAGGAGAGAAACTTCATTTCCATGAGTAGCGCGCCAAGTTCCAGTCATTTGGGTCCAGAATTCAGTACATTTTGACGTAATTGCGTTGGAATGTGGACTGTTTGGGCTCCTGCCTCTTGTGATTCATTACGCTGGTCTTGGTTTCAGCCGCTTGTTGACCTTCTTTTGTTTTACGTATTTTTTCATGTGTGGCACCATTATGCTTTTACTTGCTACTTGCTGAAATTTTGGCGTTTTTCGGTTTATTCTTTTTTTTAATCCTATGTGATTCCTAACCGTACGCTTGTGTTCGTGTTTTCTTTTTACATCAACGACAGTCAAATTATTGAAATTGAAAATTTAAAAATAAGAGTATTGCTCTAGGACTATTTGTCCTCAAAGAAAATACTCAATTTACATCAAATACAAAAGTCTGGATACTACACTATGTACAGTTATCCGCTCTGTGCGAAGGCTCAATACATAAAGGAAAACAATAAAAATACTATAAGATTTACCATGGCAACAATAAATATAATTGCTGCATTTGACGTTAATATAACCAATAAATTAAAAATAGCAATATTCATGGCAATGGCATTAAAGTTATATTCATGATAGGTTCATAATATATGAGTTATTAGAATAGTTTAAGATAGTATAGGAACAATTACAACAATGGAAGAGATACGAAAAAAACAAAACCTTTGTGCACGTGACAAATGACTCATAATGAGTCACAAAGTAGTAGACAATATATCTTTGATTTGAAACATTTTAAGGTGGAAACGCCTTTTAGCTTATCTGTGATAGAATTCCAAAGTTTTAACCCCACCACTTGGAAGAAATTATGGAAGCAAATGGTCTAGTGATCGGGGTATTGATGAAAGTGACATCTATTCTGGTTGTTATATTAATTGCTCTAGGCATAGTTTTGAAGAAACTAAAGAGATATTCGGGCTATTTTAAATGAAAAAAAATGTACAAAGGAATGTAAATGAGAAATATTACCGTCATTTTTTTGTGGTCAGTCATCCGATTTCCTTAAGGTATGGCGATATTTGGACAAGCTTTACATCTGGAATCGTATTAAGGTCGGTCTTATTTACAAACTTAGAGGAGCCATCATCTTGAAATCATTTCTCATAAATGAAACCTTATTGCGGCGGCTACTGCCAAGCGCCCCACCTAAAGACGCCGCAAAGGTGCGCGCGGGCCGCAGTCCCGGTCAGCTGATTCCTCCAGCGCCAACCAACAACCAACCAACCAACAACCAGCGCCCCCCCCCCGCGTGTCTGTACACTATAAATTCCAGAAAGACTTTATTTAAAAAAATTATAGATTTATAACCACTAGATTTCGTCAGAAATTTAACTGTGGATAACTTGTATATACTTCTGACATTTTTCATACCAAATAAATTACTCACCGAGGAAATTTTTACAAAATCGCAAAAAAATATTTCCGGTATGAACGCTTTTTCCCCACGCGACGTGAAAAAAACTTGTCAAATTAAGGTAGTTTGAGTGAAATATCCTTTCACCTAAAAGTCAATAACTTTTGTCTCATTTTAACAAAAAATTTCATACTCCTCTTAAGATAACAGAATATCAGTCCCTAACCGGAGTACTTCGCGAGATTTTTAAAAAGTAATACTAGCACTTTTACATGGGAAATGGTACGCGTTCGCACTCAAGAGAAACCATATTTGAAAAATGAGGCAGTTATAACACCAAGATCACATAAAAAAGGGTCTAGTTTTTATGTTTACTCAACTATTTTAAAAAAATAAATCTTTTTCTCACCGAAATATTTTTTTTAAACGCTAAAAAACTACCGTCGTGAAAGAGTTTTGATGGTGCCGCGTGAAATAAATGAGTCAAATCAAAGACATACGTTTATATATTTTATTTAATTACTTAGAACTTTAATTCTATAAAGGATATTAATATTATTAGGTATTCTAACGGCAAATTTAGGTTTTGTTGAATGTCAGAGAATCCGCTCCTGGTCTTTTACACATTCGGGGTCCTATCTCCCTCTAATATATCCTTTTTCGCCTCTTCATAAGATCTGCCCTTCTTCATCCCGTCCATGAAACCTATTCTCTTTCTTCCCCTTCCCCGCTTGCCCAACATCCTTCCATCTATCACACTCTTCAGCAACCCATCACCCTTCATTACCTCCGTCAGCCATCTAGCCTGCCTTTCCTGGATTACATTCAAAACATTCCTTTCCTCGTCAGTCCTCCTTTCCGTCAATCTAACCTTCTCCATTCTTCTCCACACCCACATCTCAAATTCCTGCAGTCTATTCTCGTCCTCTTTTCTCAGGGTCCACGTTTCTGCCCCATACAACGCTACGCTCCATATCAAACTCTTAACCAACCTCTTCTTCACATCCCTACCCAGTGTCCTCGTCATCAGCTCTCTTCTATTACTAAACGCCTTCTTAGCTAGCGTTATTCTCTTCCGTATGTCTTTACTACTACGCCCATTCTCCTCTAGCGTGCTACCTAAGTAATTAAACTGTTCTACTCGCTCCCGTTTGTGTCCTCCAACTTTAATCACAAGCTTCGCTTTCTTCGTCCTAGAGAACCTCATAACTTTTGTTTTCTTATAATTTATCATCATTTCGAATATCCCGCGCTGCATATCTAAAGCATTTACCAAAGCCTGTAGTCTCTTCGAAGATCCACTAACCAATGCCTGATCGTCCGCGATTCTAACCGATTTTATAAGATGCCCTCCCACTTTCACTCCAACCTCAAATTCTTTCCATGCCTGTCTCACCATTTCCTCAGCATAAATGTTGGAAAGCAACGGTGACAACGGACACCCTTGCCTTACCCCGCGACCTAGAGTAGCCAACCCTGATTCACCATCAGCAACCCTCACCTACGTCCTTTGCGTCATATATAAGTTTCGAATTAGTCTCCTGTCTCGTCAATCTATTCCCATTTTCTCTAGTATCTCCGTTAGTTTATTCCAATTTACTCTGTCGAGAGCCTTTTCAAAATCAATAAAGCATGCGAAAACGTCCTGATTATACTGTATGTTCGTTTCTAGTGTTCTCATCACCGCTATCGCATCCCGAGTTGACCTTCCCTTCCTGAACCCAAACTGGTCATAGCCTAAGTAGATTTTGGCCTTACTCTCCAACCTTCCATTGATAATTCGAAGGAAAACTTTGGCTGTGTGTGAAATTAAACTAATTGTTCTATAACCCTCGCATTCTGATACATTCTTCTTTTTCGGGATAGGAATCAATACTGTTTTCACAAAGTCCTCTGGCCAAACTCCTTCTTGGTAGGTCCTGCGTATGAGTTCGAAAAAAGCTTGCCTACCTTTACTTCCTAGACTCTTTAGCAATTCCGAGGGTACGTTATCAACTGCTACAGCTATTCATGCCGTCATCTCTTTCAATGCTTTCTCTATTTCACGGTCGAGAATTTTTGGCCCGAGGTTATCTTCATCTATGTTTTCCTCATCCTCTACATCTAAACTGGTTGGTCTACTATCACTGTCATATAGCTCCTCCACGTACTCCCGCCTTCTTTCTAGGATATCTTCCTGCTCGGTTAACAATCTACCTCTCTTGTCCTTAATATTTGGAACCGTTTGTCCTCTTTCACCTCCAGATAGCAATTTTTCTCTAGCGTATAACGCACCCACTTCCCCTTCCTTTTACAGTTTCTCCATTTCCTCGCATTGCCTTCTCCACCAATTTTCCTTCGCCCGATTAGTTATTCGCCGTAGTTGATTATTCGCCGTAGTTGATTATTTATTCCTTGTATATCGCCCTACCCTGGTCGGTGTTGACTTTTTCCCAATTCCTTCTCTCCTCCATTTTCCTAATCATTTCTTCCGTAACCCACTGCTTCTTTACCCTCGTTAATTCCACTACTCCTATTGTTTTCTCAGCCGCTCTTACAATGCTTGTTTTTATATTCTCCCACTTTTCCCCGATTGTTCCTCCTTCTTTGGCTTCTCCTATGTTCTCATTCACTATCTCTTGGTATTCCCTCCTTTTCTCCTTCTTCAACGCTTCCAGGTTTCATCTCTTCATCCTCCTACTTTTATTTAGCTTTTTACATCTAACCTCACAGTTCATCATCACTAAGTTATGATCCGAGTCTGCATCAGCCCCCTGATAACTCCGCGAGTTCTTCACACTGTTCCTAAATCTTTGTCTAACCATGATATAGTCAATTTGGTATCTCCCAGTGTCTCCTAGGATTTTCCAAGTGTATCTCCTCATGTGATGGTGTTTAAACCAAGTGTTTGTAACTATTAATTTATTTCTCCTATAAATTCAACTACATTCTCTCCGCGATAATTTTTCGTTCCCAATGCAAACCCTCCCACTTCATACCCATGTCTCCCTTCCCCTACTACTACTACTGCGTTCCAGTCTTCCAAAACTATTAGATTTTTTTGCCCGTCACTTATCTGATTATCTCCTCTATCTCTTCATACACCTCATCTATCTCTTCCTCCCTATGATAGCTTGCAGGCATGTACACCTGGACCAATACGAAAGTTATAGGGCGTGCTTTTATTCCTACCACTAGTATCCTGTCGCTCACCTGTTCAATATTTACTACCCTCCTCTCTAATTTTGCGTTCAAACTATGGCTACCCCGCGTTGACTCTCAACCCCACCACTATAGAATACCCTGTAACTATCACTCCAGTAGTCCCCGCTGTCCTTCCTTCTCACCTCACACAGCCCCATGGCATCCATTTTCCCTCTATTCATTTCCCGTTTTATGTTTTCCAGCTTTCCAGCCCTTATCATTGTCCTAACGTTCCTAGTTCCTATTTTTATCGGTACCTTCCTTTTCTTTTTCCTTATCTTCTTATCTTTCTTGGTCCTTGTATCCTGTGATGACTGTGTTGTGCAAGGATTTCGTGCGATGACGACCTCGGGGGCCTTGCCTCCCCCGATGCCGGGCCCGACTCCCGGCGGGCGGCGTTTCGTAGTGGCCAGGATTCAATTATCTTTGTGCGACATTCATATTTCTGGGTAGTATAATAGTCGAGAGGGGACTCCCACCCCCGCTTCCCAACAGTGTGTTTCACGTGACACTATCACGGGACTACCTTTCGTCTGGCTCCTACCCTTCGACCTATCTGGCATGGATGACCCTACCGGGAGCAACATGTATTGCTCCCGCCAGTCCAGCTCCAGGGGTCATTGGAACGCGCAAGCCCTTCCACCACGTCAAGGTTGTAGTCCACGTAAATAATGGATATAACTGCACATTAAACAATGCCCTATTGTATTCATGCTTTCTAGTGCAGCTTAATTTATAACGTATTATTCATTAAAGTTAATTAAAATTAGTATTAATTAAATCGAATATCGTGTCTAATCTCACTTGGGAAATCTCTCGCTCACACTACCTTGAAAACAAATACACGCAAATTTATTTAATTGCTGAGAATTTCAGCCGTATGAACTAATACATTTGCAGCATTGATAATTCAATGTTTACTGCATGCCATTTTCTGAAATTAAAGCGTAAATTATATGATTTATGGTCTCTTTTTTTTAACTGGTTAAAAACTCGCTCAAGCTACCATGAAGCATAAAGTTAACAAATTAGGAGGCGTTAGGGCCTTGAATTTCATTTACGGGGAAGAAGCGTGGACCCTAAGATAGGAGAACGAGTAACAAAACAAATGTAATTTGATTCTCTTAGGCAAACAAAGTGAGGCTGGTCATTAAAGTTGGAGGACACAAACTCGAGCAAGTAGAGCATAGTAATTACTTAGGCAGGCGATTCGGCTCACGCCGCGGGATTACAACTTCCGCCCCCGGTTTGCAAGCTTTCGCTTATTACCGAGGACAATGGAAGAGGTGGGAGGAAAGGATGGGTAGGGAAGGTTAGCGAAACCACTGCCCCTTCGAGACCGACACCAATGAGGCGGATTGAGGTCAAAAGGACCTCAAGGGGCCTCCGCCTCCCCGAAGTGCTCGTTTTAGTTTGGTTCCCCCAAACAACTGAGACGAGTAACCGTCGGATCCGCTTTCGCTAGAGCCTACCGCACATCTCTGCGTACCGAGAGAGCCTGTTGCCCAAATATTTGGGATTAGGTATCCCTCTGATTCGCTTTTTGGGTTGCCGCCGTGCGGTCTGCCGACTTACGTCATTGGAGTGAGGATCACCGGACCCAATGGAGGGTCAAAACGGACCAATTTTGGTCAAATGAGTGAGTAATTACTTAGGCAGTACGCTTGAAGAAAACGGACATAGTAGTAATGACTTACGGAAGGGAAAAGCGATAGTAAAGGAGGAGTTTAGTAATAGAAGGGAGCTGATGACGGGGACCTTAGGTAAGGATGTGAAGAAGAGTCTGGTGAAGAGCTTGATATGGAGAGTAGCGTCGTATGGGGCAGAAACGTGGACCTCCTGAAAGAGGGAGGAGAAGAGGCTGCAGGCATTTGAGATATGGATGTGGAGAAGAATGGAGAGGGAGAGGTGATCGGAGAGGAAAACTAATGAGGAAGTGCTTGGTATGGTGGACGAATAAAGGAAACTTCTTAATATATGAGTGCACAAAAGCTGACTTGCATTCCCACACTCAGAAGCTTCCCAGATGACCAATGCTTAATGCTGACTTGCATTTCCACACTCGGTAGAGGCGCGAGCATTAAGATAACCAACTACCCGAATTCCCACACTCATAAGCAAGGAGGTAACCAATGCTTCTCCTTTCTCCCACCCTCTCTATCTGATGAGGCTCCGAGGGGACTGCGGGCAGTTGATCGCTGGACGGTGTGTGAGATGGCTGGGACGCTATGTAGGAAGTTTGAATAACATAAGTTTATAGAAACGGGAAAATTTCTGTAATCTCCTTCCTCGAGTTCCCTCTTTGCTCTCCGGCGAACCCGTGGTTCTTACAAAAATGAAATTCGAGACCGGCAGAGTAGGTGGCTGGAGGACGTAATAACGATGGATTGCTCAAGAATGTGATAGTGGGAAGGATGTTGGGCAAGTGGGGAAGGGGAAGAAAGAGAATAGATTCCATGGACTGGATGAAGGAGGATAGATCGTATGCTGAGGCGAAAAAGGAAATACTAGAGCGAGATAGGCCCCCTGAAAGTTTAGAAAACCAGGAGAAGATTCTTTGACATTCAATAAATGCTACCTTATCTGGTATAATACTTTTTAAAAGTCTTGAAGGCCACACGCTTGACTTGATTAGAATCTATTCTAAAGAGTCTAGTCCGTTAAGATAGGGAAAAGTACCCCCCAAGGTTTTGCAAAATAAAAAATACCATGATGTAGTATTTTAAAAAGTACATCTCTCCACCAAGTTTTAGATTATTTCAACCGTCCATTATGAAACGTGATTTTTTATTTTCTACGATATCTCGGAAACTAGTCGGTGAAAAATCGTTTTCCTTTTTTTTTAAACTGTATGTTTTTTAATTTCTACAAAATGGTATTTTTTGGAAATGTTTTTGCGGGAAATTAAATTTTTGTGAGACATTCAAAAATTGCAAAATTCGATATTTTGCTTCAAAATGGAAGGTGTTTCGACCAAAAAATATTTTTAGATTTTGCATTCATCAAAGTAAAACCATGAATTTTTTCAAACTTTTTAAACAAGTGGAACATGGCCAAAAAAAAGAAAAAAATTTTTTTCTTTGCCGGAAATAGCTATTTTCTTCCAATTTTGATAGCCAATTGTTGGAAAAAGGGATCTTATTTGACTCAATGATTACTCCAATTGAGCTTTAGAATATTTGGGTATATTGTGTAGATATCGAATTTTGAAAGTTGTGAATGTCTCACAAAAATTGAGTTTCCCGCAAAAAATTCCCAAAAAATCCCATTTTGAGGAAACTAAAAAAACACAATTAAAAAAAAGAAAATGATTTTTCACCTACTAGATCCGGAGATATCGTAAAAAATCAAAAATCGCTTTTCATTTGTTTTTGAGGTAATGGATGACTGAAATAATCTGAAACTTGGTGGAGATATGTACTTTTATTAATACTACATGATGATATTTATTATTTTGCAAAACCTTGGGGGGCACTTTTCCCTATCTTAACGGACTAGACCCTTTAACCCTTTGCGTGCGGCAAGACGTGATATCACGTCATGATTTTTTTACGCCGGTGCTGAGGACGTGATATCACGTTACGGGTACCGTGAGTGTTCCATCTTTCACTAGATGGCGCAGTGAAAGTTCCCGCTTGAAAGCTGGAACACTCACGATACCCTTGACGTTTGATCACGTCATCAGCAGGAGCGTAAAAAAAACATGACGTGATACCACGTCATGCTGCACTCAAAGGGTTAAACTCAATCCCTGCTTTAGAGCAATGAGGAATTCCCAGGTGAATGATCGGAAAGAAATAAAGGGACCTCGGGCGATTTTATGGAACAGCACGAGGAAATCAAGCGAATAAAACTGGGTAATGTTGTGGTAAAAATTATTCAATGAATAGTAGGCGGGTTCTGATGAATCGAATGAAAAAGTGACTATAGATGATTTTGCGCTCTGATTATGATGCCCTTTAACTTCGCCGCGAGCATTTTGGATCCAGGGTAGAAATCTTTAATTCGCGAGGTGAAGAAAATACAAAGGAGAGATACGCACTTCGTTAAATACTCATGCGAGGTAGCTGAAAGAGTCACACTGCTGATGAAAGGGTTAGAATACTTGAAAAATTTATAACAGGAGAGTGTTGATATTTACCTCCATTGCAAATTGGACTTTCATGAGGTTTTCCGCCCTAATGGCCGCCGTTTAAAAGAGGAGATTTTCATGTCGCCGTCGGTGATATTGAAATTTGCAGCCCTTGGAATTTAGAATATAATCCGGCCTAAAAATGTCAAAAGGACTTGTGAGAGGGCACGACATTTAAAAATTGATCTAAGGCGTGGACTCGGATGTAGCACGCGTTACATGTAAAAAAAGGGGCACCCGGGTTTGAACCGGGGAGCTCTCGTTCTGCAGTGTCCATGTCAAGAAGACTTGCGGAAAGTGCTTTTGGAGCTCGTTAGTTCGATGCATTGGGCAACTGCATACGCCGCAAGTTGGCGTTGGCTTTGAAGGCGGGGAGGGAGGAGAAGGAATACATTGAATGCAGGGGAGGTGCGGCCTATGACGAGAGGAGGAGTGAATATGGCATACGTAAGACAGTCTGAAGATAATGGCTGTTTCTTTTCTTTGCTGATAATTCCTAGCTAATCGATGGATTTTTCGGTATTTCCATTAAAAACTTTTAAAATAAATGGAATTTCTAAAATTGAGTAGGCCAAGTTAAGGTTGCTTGTAAGAGATTAGGCATTCTAGAGTCATTTATATATCTGAAATGTTTTAGAAAACCGACAAAGATTTTAATAGTCAATATGGGATAAGCCAACATCAATAAAATAGCCTAATTATAATTTTAATAGGTTGATCGTCCATCCTCATCCGCGGATTCTGCATAGGTTTTGGCACTGTGCAAACAATTTCATAAACTACCTTGCACTTGTGCCCGCATGGCGTTGTATACTTCCACGTTAAAACTACTCTAGTATGCCATTTCTTGTATTATATCCAGCTGATTATAGTCTCTTCAATGTAAGGTAGAAATTCACACACCTTTTTCAAACCGTATCCCGTTTTTAAGGCCAGCTTTATGCCATTCTGCCAAACTTAGTAGTTCCATGTCTCTCTTTTATCACCTTTGTACATACTTAGTAGTGTCCCATAGTCTTGGTAATGGTAAATGGTAATTAGCATCTTATCCTGAGTGATTTTTCATACCTTCTTAGCCTCATCATTTGAATACAATGATGCGTTGAGATTTAATAGATGTGAGAGTACAGATTTAATTACAGATATAGGCATTATTTAATTAGCTTGATAATAACCGCAAACAAAGTCACAATCTTCAGAATGTCAAACTCGGGCCAAATCGTCTTCTTACTCCCCACCCCACCCTCGCCCTCCCTTCCCCCCGTCTCATACCTCCACCCCCCCTTAAATCGTCCTGAGTCAGCGCCTACTCGTGACGATATACGCTTGTCTGATGTAACCCACTCACTCAGCTCGAAAATACTTGCTGGACGACTTCCTCCGCTTGTCGCTCTTTTAATACATGGGGGTATAGCTCAGTGGTAGAGCATTCGACTGCAGATCGAGAGGTCCCCGGTTCAAACCCGGGTGCCCCCTTGATTTTTTCGATCGATTGCGTGTAACGCATGGGTTCACAATTTGCCTCCCATGATTTCTTTTACTCGTAGCTTGTATCTGGTGCGAATTGTAGCCGGATCACGCTCAATGATTTTGCGTTATCGATCCGACCTTAGACATTCCTAATTTTTGAATAACTCAATACAGGATTTCAGTCGGTTGACGTCACCGTGCTGTATTACATCTTTGATATGATTGTATTTTAAATACTAATAATCAAGTTAAATACCAATCAATTGTCTCCAGGAAGAAAAGAGACAGTTTCTTAAGATTACGAAGAAGGAATCCGATTTTTTATGGAAGTTCGTCGTCTTGCTATTAGCGATACCCTTCCGCAATGTCTTCCACGCCCTCAGGCGCCCGTGCGTTTAAAGAATCGATAATTTCAAATGCAAATTTTCCACTTAAATTTGTGTCCTTTGTATTTAATAATTATTTTTAAAAGTTATCTATCGAAAAATGTAAGTTTTGTTGAAAGTCAACAAAACTCTTCCATTTTCCTACACTTTCACCTACCTCCTATTTACCTCCAGTACTTCCTTTTTCGCCATATCGTACTATTTACCCTCTCCTATCTCGTCCAAAAAACCTATTCTCTTTCTTTCCCTTCCCCACTTTGCCAACCTCCTTCCCCTATCATATTCCTGTACAACCCATCGCTCCTAATTCGCTCCTCCAGCCACCTAACCAGCCTATGCCGAATTTCCAATTTTAATAATAAACAATTATAAATAAAATTTTAATAAATCATACACAAATATGCATTTTTAGCACGTTTTTATTAACTCGATTTAATGACTGTTTGTTTGTCTGTTCGGTGCAAATTTTGCTATCGATTTTGAACTTATTTCCCAATGAGCTTGAGACTTGATACTTTAAACATATTTATAACGCCAGAGACCCGAATAAAAGAGCACAGGAATAGAATAGAATAGAATGTATTCTCTAAAGACCATACAAACGTGTGTAGGTATAGGATTCGTCATTTACAAATACAAGAAATATTTTATCCAATACAAAAAAAAATATATATATATATACATATTTTAATACAAATACTACATTAAACTGTCCAGCGATTTGTTTATACATACAAATATAGGCCAAGTCAAGACACTATTAATACAAGTTATAATTGTTATAATTGCTGCATAAATTCGTCAACTGAGTAGAAGATATTTCCTTGTAAATATTGATTAAGTGCATATTTGAATTCAATTAACGATTCACAGTTTTTTATTTCAATTGGTAACTTGTTAAATAGTATAAGGCCCATTAATTTTTCGGTCCTAGTGCAGCATGTCTAGTCCTGACATAAGTTTGGTGTAGGGTGTATTAGGCTGTTCCATCCGGAGAAATCTGCCTTGGCTGAACATAGCCTATCGGAAGATCACATCATCTCCTTTGGTGAGGCTCAATTGGTCTCCAAAGCGAATGGGTATTGGGATCGTCTCCTGAAAGAAGCCATTGAAATCAGGCTGGAGAATAACAACTGAAATAGGGACTCTTGGTACACCCTCAGCAGGGAATGGAACCCGTCAATTCAAAAATAACGGAAAAAAGGAGACAACAATGCCCCCCGGATTAGACGGATATATAAACACAGGAAGAAAGTACTGCAAATCTAATTGCTCTGAGGACGATTGAAGAGTGTTCCATTGAAACGTTAGCGGCCAAAATTTTCCCTCGGCTTGAATCCCGAGAATTATTTATAAATATAGTTCGCCGAGAAAGAACTAAATCTTGTATATTTATAACACATTTTCCCGTAGCGCATTTGTCGAAGGGCAACAAAAGTCAGCCCGGCTGCCCACAAAACGACTTCACTCGTCAGACCTTATCTATCCCAATTGCCACAAAAAAATCTCCCCTGCCATCGCTAACTCATTGTCTCGTCCAGAAGTCAGTGGTTGTGTAACACACACGCATGGGGCCGTGTGGCGAATTTTTGGTCCGGTGATCGCGGAAGGAGACGGCTATTAATCAACGGACGACCGCAATTGCCTTCCTCTCCCCCTCCCTGACCGATAGAGTGCGCGGTAATGATCACCTGTCCGGTGGGCCTTATTGTTTAGCGTGGCGGCCGAAGGGGGGAGATTTTGGGGATTGTGCGAAGTGGTCAAAGAGTTGAAGGGGAGGGTCAGCCCTATTTTGCCTGCCCCAAACTACGGGGCTGTTAATAATGGCGCGGGGATGATTAAAGCGCCCGCGGACACTCTTCCACGTCAAATGGAAGCGCGCGCGGTGGTGCCGGGCAGGGGTTGCGATGAATTAAGGGGTGCATTGAAAGGTGGGCCGTGACCCCGTCGCCCGCCACGGGCGCCGCTTTTCTTCCAGTATGACCACCCTTAAATATCCGTCGCTTTTTTTCCCCCCTCCCGTCCTCTTTGCGATTTCTGCACCCGAAGATTAATTTACCCCCGAAAAAACTGATTTTTTTCGCATTCGCTGATCGATCGACGTGGGTCATTTGCAGGGTGACTCATTCGTTTTCCCTTCTTTTGTTGTGGCGGTTGTTATTAGGAGTGGTGACTGACAGACGGGGGTCATTTTCGCCATTAAAGGTTAGGTGAATAGGTTGGATAATAGGGGTGATCTACGGCTTAAGGTATATTTGGATAGAGATGTGATTGGCTCCACCTGTACATAGTTTTCCCAAAAAGTAAAGTTCCACATTGTTTACTCAAGCACTATTTATTCTTCAAAAATGTAATTTATGCTTATAAAAGAATGATGTTTTGTGCATTCACACTATTTTTCCATATATTCGCCTTCAAGTTTTATAGCCTTCCTTCAGCTATTCACTCGAGTGTGCATTCCGTGTCGGTACCAACCTTCACTCTAGTTATGGAGCCAAATTTTCACCGCGCTAATCACCTCTACGTCGTCCAAAGTAGTAGAGTGGAAATATGCTCAGTTTCATCATTCAAAACGGATTGGAAGAGAAGAGAAATTACGAAGCAAATTTGGCTAAAATGTGTCTTTTGGATTTACTGCGTTATAATAAATATTTCAGCAAGAATTTTGCCTGGCTATTCTGCTGGCTTCGTCAGGCTTTCTGAGACAACAATCATAAGTAAATAAACGAACTTTGGCGGTTATCATCGAACAGAATTTCTTAAACTTGCATTTTGCAAAAGTCTTTTCCACGTGTAAAGGAGTTTGCAGCCATCCTTTCTGTTTAAGTTGTTTGGTCTTTTTTCTATTTCAATGGCTTCCTTGATGACCCGCGGATGGTAGCTTGCTTTCTGTACAAAAACTCTCGCCCTATTGATGCCTATTCTGTGACCTTATTCTAAAAGCGAGTGTGCTCAGCCACGGAAGAGTGATACTAATCTTTCTCTCGGATAGCCTGTTCGTTTTCCTTAAGTCTTCGTCCTATGGCCCTCTTTGTCTGGCCAACATATGATTTTCCGCAACTACTGAGAATATGCCTTCGTATATGCCTTCGTATATAAAATTTCGTATATGCCTTCGAACATTGTGGGAGATAATGGATCTTTAGCTCCTCGAAGATGATCATGAACTTTGGAGGTAGTAGGAGGAGAACTTTGGAGACGCTAAATCTTGAAATGATGTTATGTTTCTTCATGTACCGATTCTGCTCGTCATTTTAATTTTGTTGATTCTCCTTCACACACACTCATAAATTATTATTCATCTAATCTCCTCCTGTCCCTCCATAGTCCATTATTCACTCTAATGTTAAGGTTTACTGCACATATAGCCTTCATCTACCTTTTTTTTACCTTGTACTAAATGGTTTCTTTCGAAAGTTCTTCCGTACTAAACACCAAAAATTCAGAGGATTTAATGGTTACATTTACAAAACCACAACTTAAAAACACACACGACCCGGGTTTCAACGCTTTAGCGTCATCTTCAGGTGTGGTTTTGTAAATGTAACCATTAAATCCTCTGAAAGAAAAAATATGGAATACCACAAAGTTACCAAAGAACTTGTATTATTTACCGAAAATTCATTTCAAGAGCTCCACTTAACTTTGTCTCATATGCTGGATTAATGAATAATGCTTCCGCGTTCCGTACAGATGTGTACAATTTGATTAATGCCTACGGCTAGCATCATCGCATTTTGAATCAAACCACTCAGAGGTTAACGAACCGAAATGGGAAAATTAAAAATTTTGCCTGCAAAAACGTGAAAAATTCATTATTTCATGACTCCGAGTCGGATGCTTGGGCATTAAATACTTTAGCGCTGGATTTATGAAGAAGGAGAAATAATAAAGTGCTGAGGATATTGGCCTCCTTTACGTACAGATTAGTTCTTGAAAATTTCATTCTATTTTCACCTGCTGTGACATACACCTACTTAAATTCATGGGAATGCTAATTATTTTGGCGTGATCACATTCTTCTTTTTTTATGAAAGAGCACTTTATAGGATATTGTTTTGTGTTCCGCGGAACAAACAGCCTTGGAGTATCTCATTATCTGAGCTCCGTTGAGGTGAAATATGAGTGAGTTACTGCGTAAAACGACGTTCAAATGGCTTGCACTACGTATGGATTTATGCATCAATTATTCCTTTTATGTGCGGAGGAGGTAGGTGCATGCTTACCTCGGCGCCATTTTCGGGTTAGGGCGCCGCTATGGATGCCCCTGTCTGACGCTCTCCGTCCCACCCCCTCCCTCTATCTCTCTCCGCTCCTCTACCCCTCTGTCTCCTCCCAGCACTCCAATTTCGCATCTCCCCCACTCACACACCCCACCCGCCCCCATCGCCTATCCTCCGCATGTTCCCAAGCCAATGCACCGCCTAGTCCCTTCCATACCTCGCTTCCATGGGATCTGATAACCCCTTTCCATTAATCCTCTCGGTTTCAATTACCTACTTTGTGCCTCTATAATTTTCCACTCAGTTGCAGGGGAATGCGCCCCCATAAGGGTTGTATTGACCCTATTTTTTTTCCTAATTTGCGAGCGTCCGTGTACCTGGCCCCGCTACGCTGCCGAACGGGAGCATTACTTAAACTATTAAGTCCACTCTCCTACTCCTCCCAGCTGATCATTTTCATAAACGTTCAACGTTTTCCTCTTCGCTCTCCCTTGCATACTCTTGTTTTTTTGTACTCTAGATTTTATAGATTTAGGATTGATAGTTCATCGGGTAAATTAATGAGATATATATTCGAGCGACTGCGAAACTGGCCGCGCAATAACTTCAGTGGATCCACCCGATATCGGCCGCGCAAGTTGTGAAATTCGCAGTGGAAAATCGTGCTCCTGGACTAGGATCCGAACGAAGACGCTCCATTTTGCGCCGAGATCGAGGAGCGTGAGTTCGAATGTCATTACAGACGAATGATATTTCCTATGCTAATCTCACGCAATTATATATTATCCATATTATTGCTGTTTATTTCATGATATTTCTAGAAAAATCCTCCGTGCAGCCTGTGGTTTTCGTTTTTAATGTTAGATTTTATGGATTATCATTATGATAAAAGCATAAAAATTTAGTAATTAAATCAATAGTTGTGTGATCTATAAAGTTATAGATCTCATAAAAATATTCGGGTTGTAAGAACACATATACTAGTTACATAATTTATTCACCATTGGTCAATAGCTTCGAATATTCGATGCAATCTTCCACCGCCGGATAAAACTATGACAGTTTCGCCTATGAATAATTGCTCATGCATATAACAATTAGTAAGAGTAAATTAACGGGTATTTTGTCTCAGAACAACTATTTATCTATTAATTAAGTCTCCAAGCGGCCAAACGTCTCCAAGTCTATAAATTCGGCGGTAACTCGTTATTTTTAAGAAATACATCTTTTTATTATAGGGAAGGATGCTTGAAAGGCATTGATAGTATCCTGTTAAAGAAGAGAACATATCTAAATTATTACGTCTCGTGATAAATTACTCTATGTCCAAAACTAGTTTTGCTCCTTATACCTTCGTTGCTAAGTCACACTTCGTCCTTGATTCACGTCTTTCCGCTTTGGTTTTTAACCCAGTCTTCCTACCGCTTAAGATCCTCATTACCTTTTGTTTTCTTATGAAAGATGTTCATCCCTTATATTAATTGCGTTTCAATGACCCAAATTAACCTTAATTCTCATCTTATGTGGATTTGAATTTATGCCTGGGAATAAAATCAATAAATCCTGTATTTCTCATTTACTCATTCACCAAATGGAAAAAATATCTGAAGTAAGTAGCAAAATTGGATCTTTTTTACAAACGACACTATTGACCAACGAGAAAGTGGCATAAATGCTGACTTAAAAGTTCACTCATTGGATCTTAAATCTTGGTGTTTTCAACGAGAGCTCAGATTTCACCGTATAAATGCATTTTAGTATATTTCTTGCAATTGTAAGGCTAGGTTGGTGGCCAATGACGACGTGGAGGTCACACGCTTTGCTTAAATTAGATATTTGGAAATTTCAGATCAGATGAGTTTCATTTCGACAAGGAGGAAATCATTTTGTCCCCCAAGTTATATCTCCAAAACTGAGAGATGGGACGAAATATCTGAGATACTCCGCCGAGATTATGGGAGCAAAAGTTTCTTTTTTCACGCACTTAGCGATTATAACGGAATCAGCGTGACTCTGGTATGAGACAATTCGTTGGCACACAGCTTATCTATCCGCTCTCATCCTTCTTTTTCTACATTTCCTCCTATTCCTACACCCCCTAACTTTGCCCATATTTCTCCGATAGATACAGCACTATCAGCATAGATCTATATACTATCTTGTGCGACGCATTATGGCTTGGTGGCAGGGAATCGTAGGACACCAGCCGTGTAACGGTATAAAAGATGAGGTTGGGAGGTGAAATAGTGATGGGAATAATGGTTGTTAGATGGATGGATGGTGATAAGACTCCGTTTTTATTATGGTCGCTTATTGTGCGTGGAAAGACGAATCATTGTACCTAACTGTATCTGTCTTATTTTATCGCTTCTATCGGATATAGCAATATATTGCGGCATCCAAATGATATTCTCTATGCTGCTCGGAAACACACCTGTTCTGAATTGCTCAAGCTGACTGAGTCTAGCGCGCAGCCTCTGATTCTCTAGCGGCTCCCAACCTAATTCCTCAAAAATCTGAGAAACAAAAGATGTTTGGTCGTAGTTGTTTTTCACGGAGCATAGTGTTTTAGTCTAGGTATCTTATCAAGGGAGTACTGATGTCGGACGCCCTTGTTGTCAGATGCACGGTAAATATCGGAGGGTTTAATCTAGGGTGAAGATGTGTTTGGAGAAGAAACTTGAATGTTGGACAGAGAGGTTGAAATTAGACTAAAAAGACTGTACTTCATAGCAGAAATGGAGAAAGTAAGTTGGTTTTAGGGAGAAACCTGCGAGAACTTGCTTAGGATTGGCTTTCGAATATTGGGTTTGCACGGTGAGAGTGAGTAAACCTGGCGAAAATTTGGAGACGACAGGATATGTATGTAACCTACATCTACTTACATACTAACCTGCGGGCCACCGCATGGGCGTGGCAGGGGGTGTTAGGACACCTGCTGTGTAAATATGTAAGGGATAAGGTTATGGGAGGTGAAATCGTGACGTGTATTACGGGAGTGTGTTGAGTGGAGTATTTAAATGCTTCTACACTGAAAAAAAAGTGCATACGCTTTACGGCTAAAACGGATTGGTGCTTTAGTTTTGCTGAATCAGCAGATTTTATAGCTGTGGAGGTATGTAAGATACTGTACAGTCAGCCGCATTAAGCTGGGTACCTATAGATTTATAGCAGACGGTGTTTAGATGCACAGTGAAATGATTTGGTTGGTAAGCTCATCCGGTGAGCTGTACAGACTCGCTTCCAACTTGAGTCACGTGACTCGGCTCGGTCGCTTCTTAGCGGACCTATGGTTGTCTCATTCCGCCATTGTTTCTTTCTAGTGCAGAGTGAACCACGAGGTCAACATCGGGAGGTTCACCTCGGGTGATAACTTGAAGCCATAACAGAGATTTCAGGCGAAAATACCAAAGATACCGGTGGAATTGCTTTTCTCAAGTCTGGCGGATGCGACGTGTAGTACTGTTGCTGGATCTAACTGAGCTTTTTAATTATTTGCTCTTAGTCTATCAGTGTGTTGTGGTACTCCGTAGTGCTTCATGAGTGTTTTATTCAACGAAAAAGGAAGAGCTAGTGAGATGATTAGTGTGGTTTTGAGCGTCGTAAAGTGGTTATCACCTCTTCTTCATCTCGTTTTATCAGTGCTATGCCTCACAGCATTATAAAGTGCATAAATAGTTGTGTGTGTATGGACTGTTTTTGAGGGTAACGATTGCATTTTTAAAAATCATTGGACGTTAGTGCTCTTTATTTGTGTTTTTAGATGATTACTCTACGAGATAAGAGCCCATTTTAAATAATGTGTCGAGGAGGAAGCCTCGTAAACAATTTACAAGTGCATATTGGTTTTCGTGACTACTGCATCAAGTGACGTGCTTCAGAGTAATAAACTCGAGTATATTACTGTTTGTTGTCGTAGAAATATGTCTTACATTGATATAAAGACGTACCATTGTTATCATATTGAATTGTAATGATTTCGCACAGGTAATGATTGTAATTGCGAATATGTTTACATCAAAGCGCTGATATGTTTACATTCTGCCGTAATTCTATTTCGTTTCGTTTTTGTTATGGTTGCAGAACGTTGTTATGGTTCACGCAGAAAAATGTTTTCTTCCAGTGCTTCAACAGTGTATCGCATCATATTTTATGTTTTATCTTGTAAGTGGATAAGTTAAATCAGTTTCGTTTTATTTTATGCTCAGAAAGGATTCATGAAGGGACAAATAGGTATCCAGATTAAATAGTGACAATGTTCGCTGTACCGTGTGCATGTTCGTTTTTCGTTTACAGAATGATGGTTAGTTTGTGAATGTGAGTATTTTTACATTTTCTGTGTAAATGGCAGATATTATCCATTAACTAGAGGCAAACATTTTCCATTTTGAGTGTTTTTATATTGACGGAACGGTGAAAACCTCAAGAAAGTACTGTGATTGTTTGAATATAACTGATACCTTAATTTGGTGCGAGTGGATGGAGTACGTAAAACTTTGATGTGGTGAAGCTGCAGTGTGTCAAATTGATTTTATAAACGATCTGTGCAAGTTTGTGGTGTATTACTACGTGTGGCAAAAATAAAGTTTATAACAAGCACGTATTCCCGATTTTTCTATACATTCAGCTTCATTGTTTCTAGGGCAGTCGCTACCTACAATTATGTACTCCGATACGATAGTGGCGATAATAGCATGCTAGGTTAGTAGCTCAGTGGAAAGGCTCTAAGAATACTATTTTTTCGTATGCGAGTAAGATCTCTTAGTAGCTGACTAAGTTAGTCACCTACTAGCACCTTTTTGCTCAAATCTATGGATACGGCCGTACGGGTCTATGTTTGACGGTAAGTATCAACTGCGAAATGTTTTTTATTATTTCCTACTAGAACTCTTCCACGGAAGAAATTTTTAAGCAAAACGTATTAAATAAGTTAGTAGCATGCGTTAGGTAAAATATTTTTCATTCCAGTATTGAGATATTTTTCATTTCATGTGATTAAACTTGTTCAAAATTATCCAGTATGCAGCCAAGTGTAATGCTTTCAGATTTATTCGACATCGCATATACTACTTCCATTTTTGTGATGCACAGGAAAGTTATTTTTTCTGAAGAAGTATTTTATGTATCAATACATACATATTCGTAATATACCGTAGACCAGCTAGAAATTTAACAGATTATCGGCAATATATCTAGCTAGTGGCTAATCTGCCTAGCTGGTGTTATATGCGAAGCAATTGGTTAGCTACTCCATATGGCTGGATTGCTATACCGTATTGCCGTCTTCCTAGAAATATCTATTTAGACGGGTAGATGGCTCTGCTAGAAATTTCTCACTGTATAGCTACACGTCTAGCTGTCCCATATACTGCTAGATATTCTGGCTATAAAGCTAGAATTACAGCTGTACAACCAGAGTTTTTTCTCAGTGTACTTGCTCCAGTTTGTGTCCTTGTGCTTTTATGACCAGTCTCAATTGTTTTGTTACACAAAAAATCCAAATAAAGAGAAGAGGAAAGTCTGAAGCTGAGACTGAGTTGAAATACCAGAGAGAAACGGATCTATCATTAAATAGGGATGGCCGCAGTCAACCTATCTTTGGATTGAATGAACAATAATGAGAAAAAACTACATATTTCCTTCCAGATTTATCTAAATTGTTGATAACTTTAAGGGAGAGAATCTCTGCTTCAAGTGACAGTTGTACTCAGCAGGCGCGTTCGTTGACCGCGCCGTCCAGAACCAGTAGTTAGTGAGAAATCCTGTTGACTCATCCCCCGCTCTGTGGAAGCACACGATCTGCAGAAGTTGCTTCAGAGTCCGCCGGCGACCGATGGCGAGCCGAGCGTTTAGTTTAATACTCTTCTCTGTTATTGCGTCCACGGCTAGCCTCCCGAGTGACTTATGCCCCTTCCTTGCGTGCTGTAGGGGTGATGAAACGAAATTTCCCGCCTTGTTATTAATCCCCTTCGTTCTGTGCGCTCTTATACTGCAGCCGCCACTAGTTTCTCTCTTTCCAGCCCGCCCCCTTACGGGAGCGTTTTGGAATTCGTTAATGTCACTCGCTAAACGCAACGTTTTCTCCCCGTCTCACTCTCTTGGATCGTTTTAATGAGTTTTGCAGTGCTCCTCTTCCTTCTCTCGTCTTTTGGTTTTGCCTTCCTACTCCGGCCATCGCACCGCCCTACACCGTGCATCTAATTGTGGAAATTCCCCGCAGTTCATTATTCAAGTGCGGTTTTTGGAAACGCTCCTGCGTTGGGAAGTCGGCTCTTCCCACGGGCGTTGTCTTTTTCTTTCTTCCCTCTTTTCATCTTCTTCCTCTTTTTATCCGCAGACACTCGTTGTGGTGGTGCGCGTGCACCAGCATTCGGCGGAAGCCACAGGGCTCAAGTGTTATATTATCCTCGTGCTCACCGCTTGTGAGAATGATTTTGTCGCCGAAGGTTTGTTTACCACTCCAAATTACGGAGCTCAAGATGCTAAATGGATTTGGTTTGATCTGCTGTGCTCGTGGTTAAACTACAAACGTTGGTTTGAGTCTGTTTCTGAATTTCATGAATCCTGATGGCTTTCGGGATGGCTTCCGCGTGGTGTCATTTTAGTTGACAACAGTTGCGCGAGCGTTCTAGCTCGCTTCTTCAGGTCTGAAGTAATTTTGATGCATTAGGGCCGCAATATATAGCTCTCTGGAGGGTCAAGCGCGGATTCTTCTTTCCGCTTTTTCCCGCGTTGCTGGAATACACGCTACCAATTGGTTGATAGCGTGTAACCATCTTCCCTGTTGACATTATTTGGTCTTTTCGTAATTTCAATCGCCTCACGTATCAGCCTAGGGATGTATCTCGTCTCCTTTGCAATGATTTTTGCCTATTCTAAACACATGTTATGCGATGGCCCACTCCATGTATGCTCTGCGATGGCAGACCGTGTGGGTTGTCTATTCTTGATGGCCCTCTGGTGTTCGGCGATGCGGCACTTCAGCGATCTCGAGGTTTGGCCGACGTACAACTTCCCGCATTCACATTTAACTTCGTAGACGCCACCTTGAGAGCCCTTCGGTAGTTGGTCCTTGTGTCCGTGCTGGAGGGTCGATATTTTTGTGACGCAACTGTTTCTTGTCACCGCGTGTAATTATTGGAGTACTCTAGCTATGGTCTGACTAAAAAGAGAGAACTTAGTATTTTCCACACTTAAAACTTTAATTCCCGACCCAGGTTTCGACTGCCTTGCAATCATTTTCAAAGGTACATTAGATATGGTATGCGAGTTAACATATAGATCTGGAGAGGGGGAGTGGTGGGGGAAGAAGTGGTTGGTTGACGTCAGAGACGTGCGTCACGGTCTGTGGGAGGTGGTGGGGGAAAGGTATGGATAATAGGGGAGAGTGGGAGGGAAAAACACATTCATTTAGGAGATTCTCACTTATGTTTTTGGCAGAACTCAAAATTTCGAAATGTTCTAATTAGTCCAATGTGGCTCCTTTCTTCTCAACATGTAGCACTTCCGGCAAAAAATCACTTAAATGGTCCTCTTCGATTAAATGTTTAGCAAAGGCTGATGAGATATCTCCTTTTACCCAATACACTCTATGTTCTCGAGCCCTTATTGAGATTTCGCGACCACTTTGCCCAATGTATATCGAAGCACGATTGGAAGTAGTACATTGTATACACCACTTTTGTTCACAGATGTCACTTCGTTCTTTGAGTTGAACAACAATTTGCCCAAAGTTTTTAAGGTGTAAAATGAAACATTAAACTTGTTCTTTGGGAAGGCGTCAATTAATTTATAAGATATGTTCCCCAGAAAGGGAAGTTTACACCATGGTGTGAGTGGCTCGTCATGTTTGTAAAAACTGAGTGAAGTGATTTATTTAATAGTTTCTTAGTTACACGTTTTTATATTTGGTCAATTAATTCTGTCTTATACCCATTATTGAAAGCGATCAATTTGATTATGTTCACCTCCGATTGGAAGTTGGGCTAGGATAGTGGTATAGAAACAAGGCGGTGAATCATGGAATAAAAGCTAGAATGCTTGTGGAAATGGTGATGGCAAGAATCATTAGAAATAACTGCGTCAGTATATGTGGGTTTGCGGAAGATGGAGAATTCATGGTAGCCATTCGTTATGTCTATTGTTAGGCCAAGGAAATTAATCTTATTTCCTTCTGTTTCTACCGTGAACTTAATAGGATGGTGTAAATTGTTTAAAACATTTAAAAACCTGTCTAGTTGATTAAATTAAAATAATTGAATTTGATTGGATGTGAAAAAAGTCGATCGTGTACACTTGTTCGGCTTTGTTGTATTACAACGTAATCGACCATCTTTTCTCATTTATTTACAGGTGAGTACGGAGTATATTTCCAGGTACCAATTTGTCCATGCATCCAGACCCGACGATTTATTTTGGGTGAGTGATTCTGGAGATAACAGTTTGTGGCAGTTGCAGCTACGCGTTATCCGATTCTAAGCCTGTCCATAGTATTGACATTTCTATTCACTGAGAGTGGATTACTGAGTCAGTAACTTTGCGATTATCAATTGAAAGTGTTTATTCTCACTAAGATTAAGAAACTCTTATATTTCATGTACAAGCTGAGCCAACTTTTACGGTGATGATACAGGGTGTCCCATAAATGTCACGCCACAGTGAAACTGGAGCTAGGGCAGCCTAAGAGGAACCGAACCAGCCTAATATGACCTCGGTAAAAGTTGCACGGTTTTCGAGATATTGCTAAATTAAAGCTTTTTCAAAAATTTCACTTTTTTTACATTTCTAGTCCCAGAATTCACTTGAATAGCTCTCAATTTGGCCCTCTGATGGGGCTACTGCCACAAATTAACAAACAAAGTACTCTATCCATCCCATTTTTTGAAAGCCGATAAAGTTAGACAGGTATAGCGGCTTTCGCGTTTCTTTTGTTTGTTCGGACCCCATGACCCTCCCTCTCGGGCCTCTGTTCCAGGTAGAAGTCGGCACATGAGTCACAGTTGGAAGATAAAAAGAGCGGCCCTAATGAGAACGTTAAATTATCCGATTGAATTCTGGGACTAGAAATGTAAAAAAAAATGAAATTTTTGAAAAAGCTTTAATTTGGCAATATCTCGAAAACCGTGCAACTTTTACTGAGGTCATATTAGGCTGGTTCGGTTCCTCTTAGGCTGCCCTATCTCCAGTGCCACTGTGGCGTGACATTTATGGGACACCCTGTATGTGAGTGTCGGCATGGCTATAATTATGTAAATCAGAGCTTTTCTTCTGCTGTGTTGCATCATCATCGTTGTTCTTTCAATATATAGATTGGTTTACTGGTTTACTGCAGTCCTCCACCCTTCCCTATCAAACGTTACTCCCTGCTTGTTTTTCCTATTTATTTATCTCTTTCCTCTTCCTGTTGCGTATTTCTAATATATTTTCCCGTGGTGAACTATTTAGCTAAGGCCATACTCCAGTAGTCATGTATACTCCTGTCCAAAAAACCACTAACCACCTTGGAGCCGAGAAATCTTTGGGTCCCGTGTTGGAGTCAATGTGACAACGCCGAACCACGCCCCCTTGGGCGGGAAAGCAATAAATACGGACGGACGGACAGAAATAAGCACGGACGGAAAATGAACCTTTTTCGGAACTCACTTTACGAGAAGGAACACCCTTCGGCGAAACATTTTGAACTGTAAGTGATATTTCTGGGGGTATTATACCTGCGAGTATTCCTGTTAGTTAGAAAAGTTATAGATTACTCATCTCTGACATATCTGATGAGATTTTCGAAAAATTTATCTTTTTTAACATTGATTTGATATTTTATACCTCTAAGCTATTTATCTATTCCTTCGTCCTGCACTACAACCCTGTCGTGGTGGAAGGGCTTTCGCGTTCCGATAAATCCAAGAGCTGGAATGACTGAGGCGATTATTAAGGCTCTTGATTGGGCCTTTCATGTCAGGCAGTCGAATAGTCGCAGCTAGACGAAGTTTAGATCGCATGATGGTGTCGCGTTTTACTACTGTTGGATTGGCAATATGGTTTCCATCCAACTATCTATTGCCCTGAGCTTTGAATTTATTCATTTAGTTTTGAATCTTTGCGACTACGGAACTCGATCCATTAAAGTGGGTGCCAGCGGGCAGTGGGGGAGGCAAGATATCCGCGGTCGTTATTGGGAGAAATTACGGGCAGAGGGGCCAGCATCTGGAAAACTCAGCAATTGTGCATTTTTCTTCCATTTGCGCCTACCAACCAGTAGATGACCCAAACAATAATTCATATGTTCTGATTAAAATAGGTAGAATTGTTTAGGACGTTATTTGGATGAAGATGGTTAAGGTGGGTGGGCAGAAATAGGGTTGATGAAGAGAGATATATCAGGAGAAGAAAGGTAGTATCTTGATAAACTACTTTCAGGCTGAAAAAAGACCTTTAGTAAACGTGCTATAAGGTATTGCAGACCATTATTTCCGAAGAATTCTCGTTTTAAAGGAAAAAGTCAGAAAGTTCTTTTAATGCGTATTAGGGGAGAGAACGGAAGAAGAATAATCTACCAATTATACAAGAAGTTATTCGCCATAATGCGAATGAGAGACGGAAGACAAATAGAAGCTAAAGTGTACATAGGAGTAAGACAAGGGTTCAACCTCTCTCTAGAACTGTCCAACATGTACTTGGAGGAGGCCATAAGAGAAGCGCAAGAAATTGGGCTGAGCGGAATAAAGATAAACGGAGAAGAAATTAACATGCTCCGCTTCGCAGATGATATCCCTGTCATAGGAGAAAATCGCGATCATCTTCAAAGATCACAAAACGCTGTGGAACAAGTCTTTCAGGAATGCAACGTGAAAAAATGAGACGAAGACTAAGATCCTAGTATGTGGAAGGGAAAAGCTCAATTCAGATGTCACGTCGAGAGGAGAGAAATTATAGCAAGTGGATTCCTTCACCTATCTCAGAAGTACCATCACAGGAGACGGAAGAGGTACGATATACATCAAGCAGAGAATAGCCCAGGCTTAGAAAGCGTTTATGGTAAATAATAACTGCTGTGTTCTAAGAAAATAATAATAATAAATTCATTTTATTATTCTAGCAGTGCACTCCTTGAGAGCAAAGTAGTACATAATGTGTTCTGCAAGGACAAATAATAAGAAAATAACTCACGTACTCCATCAAGAAACAAATAAAGAATAATTCGTTCATATAAACAATTAGCAATTTCATCATACAAAAAACCATGAGGAACACAATAAAGAATGATTTGTAAATAAAAAAATTAGCAATGGAATCGTACAACAACCAGAGTAAAAAAGAAAACTAAATTACTTCTTCAAACGCATAAAATTTACCACAGACATATCAATGAACAAAATCCATTACAAAACAACATGATCTAAGTACATGAGTCTCAAACAAGTAAATGTTTGATAAGCTTTCTCTTAAATATTGCGAGTGTTGCACTGTATTTTACATATTTTGGCAGGTCATTCGACAAATTTGAAGCTACGGCTGTAAAGAAGCTTTTAAATGTAGCTGTCCGGAACTAGGATAGGATTACAAACAAGATAACTGTATGTGAAAACATTCGTGAAGTGCGTGGCACTGTATGGATCAGATGCATGTGCCACTGGAAAAGCAGAAGAGAAAATATGAGAAGCCTGAACCAGATGGATTGGCCACACCCTGAGGGATAATAGGTTTGTGAAGATCATAATTGAAGGAAAAATAGAGTGAAAAGTCCGCACAGGAAGACCCAGGAATACATTCATGGACCAAATTAAGAGGAGATCATAGGAAGACCCACCAGGAAGTAGGGAACCTTGCATTAGATAAGGTAAGGCGGAGGGCTGCAGTCAACCAATCTCAGAATTGAACGACCAATCATGACGAAGAGAGAGAATTAATTCTGAGCTGATAAGAGAAGTGTTCAGAGCAAAAATGCATTTTTATGGTAGGATGGAGGTGGAGATTGTTTTACACAAAATTATGTGGACAATGTTATGCTAGTATCTATGATCTTTTTAATGGAGAATGTGTATAACTAATAAATTCAGGTCTAAAAGGCCACAAAAATCCATAGAGCAAGAGGGCGCGTCGGTAGCTTAACTGGCTAAAGCAATCAGCCGGAAATCGAGGGATCCGGGTTCGAATCCCGGTCAAGGCGGATGATTTTTTCTCTGTGGAAATTCGCACATGTAGGCATTGCGGGTGACTCCGTAAAAGTGGAACTCCGTGGCTAGTACATCTTCACGTTCATCTTCATTATGATACCATGGGAACCATGGTCGTTCTCAATAAACCTATCTAGTGAACCTATACAAAGTGTATTTTAATTTTCGTAAAATGTGAGTGTAAATGGATATTTTTTGCATTCCAGGTGCTCCTATCAATTTGAATGCTTGTTCTTCCGTCATTCAACAGATATTCGTTTGGATATTTATTCTGCCGTCCTATTGGGCCCTTTGAGTCGCCACAAGCCTTTTCTTTAATTGACTTTGTTTACATCCTTTTGTGTGGTTTTTTTTCCGTATCGTGGACTAATTTTCCCGGTTATGTATATTTTTTCTCTGTTTCCGAGAGAAAAAAAAGCGGGACGTTTTTCCGAATCATGCTCATGTCCTCACTTCCGCTACTCGAAACAGACAGGCCAAGTTTTTCGGCATTCGATTTTTTCATTTTTTTCTGTCATTTTTTTTCAATCGTTGCATCAGCTCTAATATCCCATGTGATTTGAAATTATCCATCGGGAAAGCATCCTCGGGTGCGGCGACAGCTCCGCTTTTCGATTTCCATGTATAATTCGCGCCGCACTTAGCATGAATATGTGGCGGCCGCAGCGACGGTGGTCATTGTGTTGGGATGAGTTCGGCCCGGTCCAGAACACAACGCATTTATCACGCAGTCCGCCTTTCCTTCCCCGACGCCCTGTCGACCGATCCGCGAGCGGTGCGAGGGAATTTTAATGAGGAAGGGCCTCGATGGCTCGGTGCTCGGATTCCTCTTCTTTCTCTGAAAGCGATATTTTACGAACGGATAGGGAACGAGGGAAGTGCAGGAGTGGGAAAAAAATCGGAGCAGAGGCGGCAGCAAACCCGTAACCGTTTTGCTGGCGAGGATTTTGAGGAGCGTTTTTGTTTCTTAACGCCAGGAGGCGCGGTTATATGCGCCCAATGAGAGACCCTCCTCAATCGGTCTCTCTCCCTATCTATCGCCTGATGCCCACTATACTTTTCTCCAAGTTCCCAAACCGTCAGCCAAGGTCGATGTTTTTTCTAGGCGTGCGATTTTTTTTTTAAGCTCAGCCGAAATATTTGGGGATCGCTTCATTACTCGGTTTTGTCGAATCGATAAATGATGCGGAAGTATAGCTTCTTGTTGCATCGCTCGTTGATAAACAAAGCCCTTTTGTTAATATCAGTGGTTTTCGGTGAAATTGAGTAGTAAGGTTATGTTAATGACGTTATGTCATTCTCGCTGGACACGGTGAAATGGGTTCTCGTTATCATTTTGGTTTCTGTGACCACAGGGAAAATATGACGGGAAATAGGATGGAGGAAAAATTGCTGAGAGACGATTTATTATTTTTTAAGTTGAGTTTACGCTGAGAAGTTTATTGCATATCAGCATAGTAGCATATCTCTTTCATTTATTCATCCAAGGACATTCCTATTACACGCTAATCGAAACATAGATTCTCTAATCCTGTGCCGCATATGTTTTGTATGTGTGTTCCCCTCGATATACCAGAAGTTAAGATAATTCCAAGATATTAAACTGTATCTGAAGATTTTATGTTTATTCCACCCACAGTGTAGGTGTGGCATGGCATTATTGACCTAACTAATCTGCTTGGAACTGCTGTTAGCGATTATAAAAACTACTTTAGTGTATGTCTTCTACTGACCCTCACCGAAATCGGAATCTTACCTTCTATTAACCATTGCTAATACGGTGGAAAGTACACGATTTATCAGTCAACTTTGTCAGACCAAATATAACGCACGTGAAAATATGCTCATGAGCACATCATGGAAGTAAGTTGTCATTGATATGAATGGCGCACTTGTTGACAGAGTCACCACAAGTTCGTTCTTACAATTATGTAGTATAATGATAAATAACACCTGTCAATGCTGGCCACAACAGCACCCAAGTATCATCTTAAATCAAAAAACATTTAGAATTCTTACAACACTTTTTCCATCATCCCCGTGCGACAGTGCTCCTTAATCTTGTAGAAGTCTCGTTCTTTACGAAAGTTCTTATAGGAAATTCTATTCAGGAATACATTTTTGCAAAAGTTGTGCTCAAAACTTCTTGTGTAAAAATCCTTATGTTGCCATTCCTCATCAATGGGAACTATTAAGTTCAATTTACTTAGAAATTCGTCGCTCTTCTCTTTAATATAAATAATAATGTATCATTTATTGTTCACAGATTTTACATCCGATTTCAAAAATTTTTTAAACACTTTTTAGCTCAACATACAGTTAAGTTTAGCGCTAATTTAAGGAAAAACGAAAAAATTACAGTTATGTGAAACATAACCCAACATGCCATGTGAATAAATGAACACCGGAAACCAAACACTATGTTATGAAGTATGGAATACAAATAGCAAATTTATACTTTGAATTAAATGCCAGCACGTGTTAATATTTTGAAAGAGTAATTTTGAAATCAATAACAATGGAAAATATACAACAATAATAACATGATATGAAGTATGAAATACAAAAAGCAAGTTTATACATTGAATTAAATGTTAGCACGAGTAAATATTTTGAAAGAGTAATTTTGAAATCAATAACAATGGAAAATATACAACAATAATACAGCCCATACATGATTATAAAACATTGAAATGAGTAAAGAGAGGTTGTGTTAGGCTTGTTAGGTATAAGTATAATTCCTTTTGGAATTTGGGCAGCGATGAGGAGTCTTTGATTGATTTTGGTAGGTTTATTCCAAGTTTGAGAGGCGGCGACATTAAATGATTTTTGAAATGTAGAGGACCGATAATGTGAGATGTGTAGATCGTTAGAGTCGGCTCTAGTAACTATATATGGCAATATGGTTCTCTTGGGATAAAAGTCAATGATGCTCTTGGTCAAAGACATCATGGAGGAGAAGCTAATAATTCAGCATATTTTCAAAATCTGTATATGCTACGGTGTAATTATATAAAATGTATGACGATTTACTGTCTTCGTGATCCCTCCTCCTTCGGAAGATGTCGGGAGAGAGGAATAAGAATGAGCCAAGGTGGCTTGAAAAGAAATGGAGGCGACATTCCGCTTGTTTCTTGTAGCCAACTGCGTCATTATAATCGACACGGATAAGATCTCGCTCTGGTTTACGTTTCCGGCGGAGGCGTTTGATTTACGTCAAATTTAAATTGAAATCCTCGAGTAATAATTTGTTGGTGGAGGGCCACGCCCACTCGGCACAAAATCCATCCCATGCTCCCCTATTCACCTTCGGCTGTAAGCGTTCACAGTCATGCCTTTTCCATTTCATTTTAACAACCTTGGAATGAATGCGGAAGGCTGCTCTCAAATGTTTCCGAAGCTGGGAGGAAAAAGAAAGGACTCGACTCGAATGGGCCGAGTTGGTTTCAAGCCTCCGTCGGCCACAGTAATCGAATTTATTCGAGCTCGGAATGCTAAGTAGGTGTCCGTACCAGGGTGGCGAAAGACTGGAGCTGCCGCGGAAACCACTCAGGCAGTAATTAAATCCGCGGAATGTGAAGGGATATCGCGGGAGTGTTTCTCTCTTTGTCCCGATGCACGCGCATAAAGTGTCAACCTTCGACGCATGACTAATGCATTCGGGCTGCAGCTCATCCGACCGTTCGCCACCAAGGGGCACCGGAGGGTGCAGACAGCCGAAAGGCCTGCATTCTCGGCGTGCGCGCACGATAATTTTCCCGTCATTAAACTGTTATGCCTTGTAAGGTCAGAATGTCATTAAATAGGCATGTGCTTCGAAATTATTCTGGGGCCAAGCTGTAGATATCTAATTGCTCCTTATTCTCTCTAAGCTTTTTGAAACGGTTTTGGAGCGATTAAGAGAGTATTACCATGTCGCCTCAGTACATCTCTCGGTCTGGCAGAAGCAATAAAATAAGGGAGATACTTTGCCGAACAAATAGGTGCAAAAATTTGTTCTTTCCGCGCACAATAAGCGACCACAACAAAAACTGAACCCCACTCAATACACTCCCATAATACACATCACCATTTCTCCTCCAAGAACCTTATTCCTTAGATATTCACACGGCTAGTGTCATGAAATCCTCTTCCAAACGCCCATGCGGGTAGTATGTAGATGTAGATGTACAGTGTTGTAACCAGGGGTGGGTCGGAACACCCTCACCCCAGAAATTTTGAAATTAAGTTTGAATGTGGCACTTAAAAAGATACTTACACAAATTTATTAAAAAAATTATCGAATTTATCCAAAGTTTTAAATAAATATGTTTTAGAAATTTTCTGATTGAGAAACATATATGGGATTTTGTATGTTTTAAGAAGTTTTCACTTCTAAATCTCTCTGAATAATCCGAAATCCTACATGGAAGAACGTTGTTATTTTTCAATCGTTAGGCCTCATCTGGAATATGCTGTTAGTGTATGGGATCCATACGAAACGGGGTTGGTATCAGAGTTAGATCGCGTACAGCGAAGAGGAGCTAGGTTTGTGAAACGATGCCACGATAAGTTGGCTAGTGTGTCTGGACTGTTAGAAGAATTAGGATGGGAATCGCTATCACAGCGTAGATTAAATTATAGGCTTAACCTTTTAACCAAATTTCAAGAAAATCATTTCTCTGACGACGTAAAAAACATACTATTAACCCCTTCGTACTACGGCAGATTAGATCGCGCCAATAAAAGTAGAGAGCTAGATTGTAAAACCGATAGGTATAAAATGTCATTTTTTCCGCGTACCATTCGGGACCATAACAGCTGTGAGCGTCGTCATGAATAGTTCGAATAGTGACAATAGGCAGAGAGTAAATCTTTATCTTTATATTCTCCTCTTTCTTATTTATGCATGATGTAAATATTGATGTTCTTATTTATGCATGATATTTTGAATATGTAGTAGTAGTCTTTGTATCCCTTGCATGTCGGAACGATTGACGATAGAATGTTTCTTGGGTATTAGATTTTTAATTGGCGCTTTGCATATGTGGTACGCGGGTTTCAATGTAATTTCGGTGTTCTACCATATCATTCACGCATGCCTGGTGTGGAAGCACCCCGTGCCACACACCCTTTGGGTGGCTTTCAGGGTATGACGTAGATGTAGATGAATACCGGCTTATACAATGCAGTCGCAATTGTACTCGTAATTCTTGAATGTCTCAGTTACAAACTCGCTCCTAATTTTCAAAATTTCCCCGGCTTCCAAAACGAAATCCTACCTATGTCACCGTCCATTTTTTTTATAGGTCATATATTTTTCGCTACATTTCATTGCCAACTACGTTTCATAAAAGCAAAAAGTGTACATGTGCTGATAGAAAACAGCTTTTAAGCATACCCACACGATTACAATAATAATAAAAATGGAGTTAAGACTTGTAAGTTCCAATACAATCTATATTCTGACGTCGCCAAAAATATTTTATTATACCCGAGCACTAACAGTAATTTGAGCCAATAAGTTGCAGAATGGACGTGTAAAAAATTTAATTTTTCAGAGAAAAATTTGACCCTCCCCCCTTATATAGCTGCTTCTGAGACTTCATAATCAGGCCTTTCGGAAGCTGGTGTAGGTGATTAGTTGATATGTTCTCCAACATTTTTACCAGAATTTGTTAAGAAATCGCATCAGCACGTTTTACATGATCCTTGTATCTCTCTTGTATTCATTTGCATTCATTTTTTTAATTTCTCTAACATATCAAAAAGTTGGAGGACACAAACTAGAGCAAGTAGAACAGTCGAATTATTTAGGTAGCACGCTAGAGGAAAACAGGCATAGTAGTAAAGACATACGGAAGAGAATAGCGCTAGCTAAGTAGGCGTTTAGTAATAGTAAAAGAGAGCTGATGACGGGGACACTGGGGAAGGATGTGAAGAAGAGGCTGGTGAAGAGTTTGATATTGAGCGTAGCGTTGTATGGGGCAGAAACGTGGACCCTAAGAAAGGACGAGAATAGACTGCAGGCATTTGAGATGTGGGTGTGGAGAATAATGGAGAAGGTTAGATGGACGGAAAGGATGACTAATGAGGAAGTGCTTGAGATGGAGGGCGAGGTAAGGGATCTTTTGAATGAAATCCGGGAAAGACAGGGTAGATGGCTGAAGGAGGTAATAAAGGGTGATGGGCTGCTGAAGAGTGTGATAGAGGGAAGGATGTTGGACGAGTGGGGAAGGGGAAGAAAGAGAATAGGTTTCATGGACGGGATGAAGAAGGGTAGATCGTATGTAGAGGAAAAGAAAGATATAGTAGAAAGAAATAGGCCCCTGAATTTGTAGAAAACCGAAAGGAGATTCTCTGGCATTCAACAAACCTACCTTTACCGGTAAAATACATTATAAAAATCAAATATCCTTCCAAAATGTAAGAATAACCATTATTCAGTTTGGATTGCATCGATAACTTGTAGAATAACTCGTGTTGGTGTAATTTCGCCTCTTGAAAGTTTTTTACAGGTCTTTGCTAAAACATAAGCTCTTGTAGTGTCATTGGCATTGTAGGATAATGTTCCCCCTACAATTTACCCTTAAGGGTTCCATGCAGATTTTGACGTATATGATGCTATTTTTTAAGCATAGAGGTTTTTTGAAACGATTTTATAGCATTTTAGAAATTCGATTTTCTTAGACATTCAGTGATTAATAAAGTTATTATGTGAGGTTTTATTATTGCAAAAAATGCAATTATGTTGATACTAAGTAGCTCTCGAACGTACTCTTACGATGATAAAATATTCATCGGTAACATTTGTATTTCATAAGTATCTTGCGTCCATCATAACGAGTGTTTTATGCAAAAAGCCCTGGCGTTTTCACTTCAAGAGACCGTACTCTCTGCAGAGTGATCTACATCTACGTATTACCCTGCGAGCCACCACGAGGGTGTGTGGCAGGGGGTGAAGATCACCAAACATGCACTATTGACATGCAACTAGGATATTTAAGGGAGACATGCTAGATAATAGGGTCACATGGTTAGTATCTACATAATAAGAAAGGGATTATTGGTTGTTATTACATGCATCATGCACTACAGACTACTCTAATTATATTTCACCTACCGATCCCTTTGCTACGCTGCCTATTGTTCTCTCTTATAGTACGTGGGAAAAATGACATTTTAAATCCATCGGTACGACAATCTATCTCTATAATCTTGTTAATATGATCAAACCTAGCATAATACGCAGGGGTTTTTAATATATATCTAACGTCATCTGTGAACAAATCGGTTACGAATTTACTTAAAAGGTTTAACCTAAATTTTAACCTGCGTTCTGATAGTAATTCCCATCCTAGTTCTTCTATTAAACTCGTAACACTTATACAATTATCATAACGACCTTTAACAAACCTAGCGGATCTCCTTTCCACGCGCTCTAATTCTTTTATCATACCTTCCTCGTACGGATCCCATATGTTACCGGCATATTCTAAATGAGGCCTGACAACTGTAAAATAGCTTCTTTCTCGTACTCTCTCATCGAATTTGCCTAGAAACCTTTTTACGAATCCTAATCTACGGTTTACTACACTAGTTATTTTAATGATGTGTTTACCCATGACATGTCTTCAGTGATGGTGATGCCTAAGTATTTAATAGATTCTACGTTAGATATTTTATTTTCTTTGATGCAATAATTATTCCGGGGAAAGCCATTCTTTTTCCAAAAGTTCATTATCGCGCATTTCTTCAAATTTAATTCTAGCTGCCAACTATCACACCAATCATAAGTCGATCATCTCCTCGTGAACACGAGTGACTTGTCTGAGATTCTAGTCTAAGTGTGAATACTTTAACACTGTAGTACCAGCATAGTGATAAGTCACTGTGCTGGTGTCAACTGGTAACGATGGATATATTTTTCATTGATCGCACTCTGAAGTAATTATTTTCGCATGTAAATATTTGGGTAATTTACCAGTCTTGTTAGTATTTTAATGGAAGAGTAAAATCCTTGATATTTGAACTGGCGCTGGCTGTCAACTACTGTCGCTATATCATTCTTCGGTTCAGCATACGTTCTGTCCAATTCAATAACATTTCTTACAAGCGAGAGTGGATCGTGCTGTTAAATAGAAAAAGAATTGCAATGCAACTAACCAAGGATTATTGAGGAGGCTGAATAGCTTACTTTAAAATAGGCTTTTCCACAATATTCAGTGTACTTCGTCTAAATATCGAACGAGCTAGAGCCCTTCCGTCCATTGCTGGACTGGGGTCTCCGGGTTTGAACTGGGGACCTCCCAATCAGCAGACGAAAAGTGTGAAGCCTTGTGAACGAAATTTTGAAAGGCTGAACATATGCCGAGCTGTAGACAGATATATGGTTTGTTAAGAGTTATTAAGTATCAGATTAATAAGTGTTATTTCAACGAAAACTTTCCTTAACAAGTACATACATGACTCCAATACGTTGTGAAAATAAATCCATCCCATACCACTAAAGAGTCGATGAAAATACCATTTCTATTTAATAAATATATTATCTAAATTAATGTGCAACCAAATTGTCTGTAAAAGCTAAGGGATTTAGACTCAAATGCATGCAAATAGGTTATCCTGTCGATCATCTCCTCGTAAACACTAGTGACTTGTCTGAGATTCTAGTCTAAGTGTGAATACTTTAACACTCGGACTCGAAGCTTGAACCTCAAACAACATCGACGTGGTTGCTATATTTTAACTTTCTTTGTTGATTTCTCAGTCTGAGTCAACCTTCCTTTGCTAGTATTGACATTTTTGGCGCGGTCTTTGATATAAATATGTTTTTCAATTGATCACTTCTGTAATTAATTAAATTGTCGTTGAATTATGATTTGTTTTTTTCCCGGCGTATGATACTAATAAAGTCTTCTCAGTTTTTCAACCAAGTTAGGTAATTGTTGGCGGACGTTTTGATGGCTACCGGATCCTTGTATCAGGTCCTCAGGGCATCTGCCCTGAGCGCATCTGCATTATCATGCCCTAAGGACGATGGCGGAGGTAGCCATCGAAACGTCGGCCAACAATTACCTAACCTGTTGGAAAACCCGAGGACTTTATTAAATTATCATCGATCAAGAACTGTTGAGTTAAATTGACTAATTTTCTGGTAAATACACCGCAAAACAACGGACCAAGTGTCAATAATATTGGGTGACTGAAGGACGAGAGACATTAGATAAATATGCCATTCACTCCAATGAAAAAAATTAGGGGGCACCCGGGTTTGAACCGGGGACCTCTCGATCTGCAGTCGAATGCTCTACCACTGAGCTATACCCCCGTGTTGTTGGAAGAGACAAACTTGAGAAGTCGTCCGGCAAGTGGTTTCAAAATCGCGTGGAATGCTTATTGGAAGTTCCTATCGTCACGAGTGGGAGTTGGTTTTGGAAGTGGGAGTGCAGGGAGTGTTGCGAAGGCGGGTTGGGTAAAGAGAGGTACAGGATAAGGAGGGAGAGGCGGCCTGATTGTGACAGCGATTTACTGAGATTTCGAGTGTGGTGTTTGACTCAATGGATGGAAACATCACGGTATCATGTGATATGATTTGCGCATGTATTGCGTGCCGTAGACCAAAGTCGTAACACAGGTTTAGTTGACACGAACATTTTAAAATGTAATTCTTGCGTAATTCCTAGAACTAAATGAAACTCAAGAGGCTACGCGCTAAGTTTAGTTTGCTTGAGAAATTCGGAACTGGTGTGTTTCAAAGCGACACAGAGAATATAATCATGATGCCTCACTACATCTAGAGGTCTCATATAAGCGAAAAAATACGAGGAATACATTGCTGAATAGATATGTACTAAAACTTGTTATTTTCGCGCACAATAAGCGACCCAATAAAAAATGAGCTCTAATAAATACACTCCCATAATACACGTCACCATTTCACCTACAAAAACCTTATCTCTTACGTCTTTACACGGCTGGTGTCCGTATATTCCCTGCCACTCGCTCATACGGTGGCTCGCAGGGTTATATGTAGATGTAGAAATGTTTGGTTATTTAAGCCGCTTGCTGACGTACTCTCAAGTGCAGTGTGGTCCGCGAATTGTTTTTACTTACTTAAAAAGTTATTAAACTGCACCGACTCGCGGTGACCGCCTCATTCAAATAGAATTATTCTTTAACCTGCGACCTCTCACATCATATCGTGTTTCACGACTTCTACAGATGTTACGGTGGGAGCCCCTAGGGGCTCTGAGGCTACATGCTAGGTTTAGTTTGCTTGAGGAATGCGATATTCTTGTTCAAATGCGACGGCTTTGGAACGATGTTATTCTTTGAGGAAATCGCAGGAGGCTTCGAATCGAGCCGTTGTTATTATTACAAAGGAAATCTAATGGTCAGGAAAAGTTTAAATGGAAGTAAGGAAAAATTATCCAGATGTTTACATTTTCAGGGTTCTATCTACTGGTAACATTTTCTCTTTCATCTCAGCGTAAACTTTTTAAAGGCCGCCCTACACGGTATATTTTAACATTCACATATACACTTAACTGCACAGACGTATGCATGAGCTCTTTCATGGTGAAAATTGTACCGTGTGAAGCATCAAATTGTATGATTGTCTGAATGACTGGGCGGAGAGTAGAACCTGCTCTAATTCCATTTATTATCTTTCTGTGATCTATCACATTCTGTGATACATTCTTTTGTGCAATAAGATGTACCGTGTGAAGCCGTCAATAAAAAGGCAGCGTAATTATTCACGGCAGAATCTTACCTATTTAATCAGTATATTTATTTCAATCTTAGTCTTTTAAAGAAAGTATGCCTTAGAATACCATGAAATCAGTCCTGGTTGGTTTAATTTTGATTGAAAATGTGGTGGTTATTTTTTCTATCTGTATATACAAGATAGTTGAAGGGTTGACTTGTTGGAATTTTGACATGATATAATAATAATACATGGTATATCGACATCGATATAATCGACATGATAGAATATTACAAAGTTATTATTATTATATCTGTATATTTAGTAGCTGTAAACTCCACTTTCTCCGGCGAGATGTTGTAGAACAGCATAATGAATAATGAAGCTCAAATGATATCGTACTGTCTACCAAATTTATTTCAAACTTTTTACTACACGTGTTTCAACTGTCTAGCAGTCATCCTCAGGCAAGACTAATTCAACATAAACAGACATGAGCTTATATATTGCGTGAAACCCCACATTTGCGTCACACTGGGAAAACTGCACTTTCTCTCCCACCTGTCCTTCTATCCTTTTCCCAATGTGACGCAAATATGGTGTTTCACGCAATGTATAAGCTCATGTCTGTTTATTTTGAATTAGTCTTGCCTGATGATGACTGCTAGACAGTTGAAACACGTGTAGTAAAAAGTTTGAAATAAATTTGGTAGACAGTACGATATCATTTGAGCTTCATTATTTAGTACCTGGTTTCTATGGCATCCGTCTTATTATTAGATTTACGTTCACTTCGCATGCATGTCATTTAATCTGAGTACCTATCACAGTTGAGTGGTTGGATGTTTGAACAGAACATACTAATTCTAACGTTCTGATTCCAAGCATATCGTTCCGTTTTCCCTCCTCTGCATGGCCCGCCATAAGATCCCAAGGTCCTCGTGCCATTCTCAGAATTTTCCTCTCCACGTGTCCCAACCATTTGACCACACCAGTCTTTGTTGAGGTCAGGCATTCGGCTGTGTCCAGAGCAGCAGGGCGTATCCTTTTGTTTTGTTTGTCCCATAGTCCATTTTTCTGTTTTCATCGCGTGCTCCTTGCCATGTCCACTTTTAAGATATTTCCGGGATACACCCTGCTCTTGTTTGTGCTGTCTCCGCTCTTTTTTCACAAAACAACAACTAACGGCGGCTAGGTTCTTTTGTCCTCCATTGTGTTCATTTTATCGCTATTCCAAAAAAAATTGAAATGAAATTTTGTCCTCTTCCCTTATTCTTTTTTTTGTGTTATTTTTCTCTCTCTCCTGCCTTTTGACGGTGTCCTCTCCTCGCGGATCGACCGACCGCCGCGGAAACGGTTTGAATGCAAATGGAGGAGGCGAGTGTGGCCGGCGAGATAAGCCTTCTGGTCTCTTTAAAAGCGGTCGGCCGGACGGGGGACGCCTTCGGATGCCGCCGGGAGATGGGGCGGCAAACGGCGCTTTTCACATTCGCCCTCCCTCCCCCTCTTCCGCTAGGAATTAGCGCCCTCTTTGAAATCCATATTTCCCCTCGGAAAGAGGAAGGGGGAGAAGAGATTTGGGGCGAGAATGAGGGAGATGAGTCCTCAGGGGTGGCGTAAGCCATAGATAAAACTAGCCGAGACAAACTTCCAGAATATGTCATGGTATAATCTTTTATTAGTTTAAATTGCTTTTCATACAATATTTAACATAAAATAGGTTATTCTTTTATTTACTTCCAAGCACAAGATCATAAGGTGAAGAGTAAATACAGTGTACAAGTGCCATTCGTTAGATTAAGCGTGTGATAGGAAGGTCCTCGGATGAAAAAGTAAAAGAGAGGTGTTACTTTGCTCTGGTTAGGCCACACCTCCGCGCCGCGAGCCTTTAGAACCCTTGTCATAGAGATTTATCCAAAAAAATAATAAAATACAAATAAAAGCTGCACGCCTCGTTAAAAACTGCTACGAGTGATCATTTCGTGTCTCACAACTTTTAGAGGGATTAAGGAGGGAGCCCCTAGAGACTCGGAGGCTACACGCTAGGCTAAGTTTACCTGAGAAATTCAGAACCGGTGTGTTTCGGAGCGATACAGAGAATATTGTCCTTACCTTTCATTACATCTCTATGACCGACAGGAGCGATAAAATAATATAGATGCATTGCCGATGAGGTCGGTACACAACTCGTTATTTGTGCGCACAATATGTGACCACAATAAAATCTTAGTTCCAGTAAATACACTCCCATAATACACGTCACAATATCTCCTCCAAAAACCTTATTTCTTACATCTTTAAACGGCTGATGTTCTAACAACCCCTACCACTCGCTCTTTGCGGCGATTAGCATGTTAGAATTCAGATGTGCATAATATAAATGCAAGTATAAATATATCATCGTACTCCGAAGAATTAAAATTAATGGACAGAAGATAGATATGCTGCGTTATGCAGATGATATTGCTGTGATTACAGAGACCAAAGAAGATCTAGAAAGGATGCTCGACACAGTGGGTAGGATTTTCTGTAAACAGTATGGCATGAGAATAAACAAACGCAAAACCAAGGTGATGGTTTTCAGTATTGAAGAACAATATGAACCCCCAATAATGAGAATTGGAGGAGAGAAGCTAGAAGTAATAGAGGAATTTGCCTACTTGGGAAGTAGAATAACAAGAGATGGTAGAAGCCAGAAAGAAATTGTAAGGAGAATACATCAGGCCAAAATTGCATTCTATCTTAGAAAGAACCTACTCACCAGCAAGAACATCAGTTTGGAAATAAGGAAACGGATGATGAAAGCATTTGTTTGGAGTGTGGCCCTATACGGGAGCGAAACATGGGTGATAAGAAAACAAGAGAGAAGGCGGCTAGAAGCCCTTGAGATGTGGCTCTACAGAAGGATGTTGAAGCTCAGCTGGAAAGATAGAGTCACGAACGAAGAGGTACTGAAAAGAGTTCAAGAAATCAGATCCCTGTGGGGGCATATCCAAACAAGAAGAGACAAACTCGTAGGGCACATTCTAAGACACGACAACATCTTTATAACAATAGCAGAAGGAGCTATAGAGGGAAGGAATCGCCGGGGACGACCAAGGATGTCATTCATGCAGCAGATTGTGAATGATATGAGTTGCACCACATACACAGAAATGACGAGGAAAGCAGACAGAAGAGAGGAATGGCGTACTGCTGCAAACCAACCCCAGGGTTGATCACTGAAGAAGAAGAAGACTCCGAAGCCAAAGGTTTATCCGGGCGTGCCATATTAGTTTAAAGTTTTATCATACAATTATAACTTTCTTGACCAAATACAATGTAGATAAGAACAAGATTCTTGAATATTTGGTCACAAATGTATTTAATCTTAGCTATCGTTTCACCAAATTATATAGCATCCTCCAAACAGACATTCCTATTTGGAGTTGTCGTTTCCTTCGTTGGCGCTCAACATTCATTAGCCGATTGCCCAGAGGATGACAATAAATTTGGCAAAACGTGGACTGTGAGTAAATGCATAATTACATAAAGGACCACATATTCCAGGATCTTATTGCAGTTTTAATTTGTAGTTAAAATTCATATTTTTACTCATACATTCGGAATTGTACATCGTTGGAGTACAAAAATCGTAGACAAAAAATGCTGACGTACCCATGTATAATAAATCAATAGAGAGCGGGGATGCTGATGTAAATATCAGAATGAGCATTTGAAGATGACAGCGACTTTTAACACCCTGGTAGTGTTACACGGAGACTGCATTATAGTTCTAGCAACAGTCCCTGGCGCTGTGCAGTGGACGAGTTGAGACTTGGGCCGTGTTCCAATCCGTAGGGTGCACCCTATGCACTTACGCCCTTATGCCCTATCCTGTACTTCACGCACTTTCTGCTCTTAAGTTGGCCTGCGTCAATGTCTCCTAGTGTCCAATGTCGGAACTAAATCAGAACCGCCTCGACCCGTAAGTTGGTCTGTGTATTTCTTCCGCAGCCCGATGAATTGTATTATCCTTTCGTCTGTCCCTAGTATATCAGAAGAGCATCCATTAGTCACTCAGAATTGTAATTTATCGCAAGACATCGCATAGGAAATTCGCATTAATCACGAATGGAAAATTCTTAGGGCGCAAAAGGGCGCATCGTCATACACTTACCTTCTAATGTGCACTAGCGCCCTAGCATAGATGCGCTCTAACGGATTGGAACCGCACTATACGACGTCACATCCGAAAAATGACAATCGAAAAGAGCACGTAAGGGTACGAAGTGTGCATAATATCGGATTGTAATACGGCCTTGGGCTATGGAAATTTCAAGAATACCGCGGGGACGAAAGGTTGTTGAACGTGGAGGTCTGTCCACAAGCCTAACCTATTACTGCCAGTACAAGCAATTCCAGAACTTGGATATATTCACCACTAACTGGCGTTCCGTTTCGACTCGACTTCCGATAGGGTCGCCTATCTTGAAGTCTCACTGTACCCAGGTACGTCACAACCAGGGGTTATTTAAAGCACTTACCTTGCATTTAAGCCCCTCGAGACTCAAGTCTCTTATTTCGCGAAAGAGCTTGGCTCCCCTCATCCTTTCTTTTTCTGTTCTTTCACTTCAAATATCTCTCCATCATCTCCTCTTTGACGTCTCGTCCTTACCCTGCAGATATGCGCCAGGAGCTTTTGCGGGAGCTACTCTCTCTTGCACTTCTCTGGCTTCCAGTTCGTAGGTAATTTACCACTCTATTGATGATGTGATTTTGCGCGACTGCCACCAAGTTTCGCTACCACTGTATTTTGTTGGTGGAAGTGATTCGACCAGTATGAAACATTCGCCAATATACTAATACAGGAGCACTATTCCTCCGAACGCTTCTCTGGCTTCCAATTCTTAGGGAATGGACCTTCCGTTGATGATGGGATTGCGCATCTGCCACCATGTTTAGCTACCACTGTATTGTGTTGGCGGAAGTGAGTCAACCAGTATGAGACATTTGTCAGTAAACTTTTGTGGCAGCTATACTCCTCCGCGAGCTTCCGTGGTTTCCGTTTCGTAGGCAATGGACTCTTCCTTTAATAATAGAATTTTGCTCATCTGCCACCATGTTTCGCTACCACTGTATTGTGTGAACGTTAGTTATTTCATCAGTATGAAACATTAGTCAATAAAAACTCAATACTTCCGATTACCCGCGCGACACTGTGTTCCTGTCTTCTCCACTGGGGCCATAAATATAAAGTTGAGGAAAGCTCTCGCAGTGACTCCCGTGTGGCGGACGCAAGGATCTCAATATTTCTGGCCTCAGCATTTTATTCCATGTCGTTCCCGTCCTTTGATCGCTATCCGTGACGCTATCGGTACAATACACTCGCGTGGCAATTTTGGTCTGATTTTCTTTTATCGGCACTCTTCCCTTTTGAAAAAAGCAGAGGAGAGATAAACTCTTCTAATTGGCCACCCGATCGCTGACTTTTTTTTTTGGTTCGGTTCACCTTTATCTTCAGTCCTCCTCGCTCATAGGGCTTAGCGCCTCTTATCAGAAGCCAGTGGTCACTTAAGAGTCCATTTTCGTTCGATTCTATGTCAGCTGTGCTGCGGAATTCGTGTCCAACACGCTCCATTTTTACGTCCATCGTGAGCCCGCCTTGACCGATGAGTTTTATCTCCCCATTCCGCTAGACTCGGGTTTTTTTTGTCAATGGCGATTCACACGTAACGGTTATCTCAAATATGCTGTTGTTCTGTGCGCCGTGGATTGTTCTGAACTGTGGAAACAGTTGCGAGTCTTGAGTTTACGTTATCTAGTTGGCAGTAAAAATTTTCTCCTGCACCTTGTATTGCAAGTGGACAGGTTTAAATATATAATCCAGTTATACATTTACGCCCACCTAACGTATATTTACCATTTACCTATTGGTGGCCTAATACTTCCAGACTTATAAGCTATTACTGTTTCATGTAAGTTTTTCGTAAGCTAATCAGAAGGAAGTCTGTTTCTTCAGACCATGTCTTTTTGACCCTAATTGGCGTCGTTCACTGTCATATGAAGATTGACCGCGATGTATCTAAATCCCTGTTGATAGCATCTTGAGAAAAGCTCTGTAGAAAAGTGATTTCTATCTTCTTCTGAGAAAAATCTGCTAAATTTTGTTGTCTCCGCATAATTATTTCACTAATCGGACAAAAGTGAAAATGGTAGCTTTCCTTAAAAATCAAATGCTCCGTATAAAAGTTTTAACCAGGCTGTTCTCGATGTCTTTTCTTGGAACACTCCTCATAAACTCCTTTCTCTTCGAAAATGATTCCCCACTTGCAATTTGATCCCTGTGTTTATTTTTCCTACCACTAGAGCCAATTAGAGCCAATTCCTCTTAATTATTTTCGAGGAACATATATTTTTTCACCTGCCTAATTTTATACCCTCCCTCTCTCATATTTAGTCCCGCCTCCTTACCTCATGAACATCTTACTACTTTTGTCTTATAATGAATTATCTCAGCCCTTACCTTTTCCTCTCTTCCACTTTTTTATAAGTATTATACCGATAAATGTAGGTGTTTGTCGGGTCAGAGAATCTCCTTTTGGTTCTCTACACTTTCAGGGGCCTGACTACCTCTAGCATGCCATTTTTCACCTCAGCATACGATCCACACTTCTTTAGACGACCTCGGAGGCTTTGCCTTCACCGCTACCGAGCCCGACACCCGCCCCAAGGGGCGGCGTCCTGTAGTGGCCAGGATTCATTTCTCTTTCTATTATATTTATTTTTCTTGGTGGTTGATTGTTGGGAGAAAGTCCCACCCCCGCTTTACAACAGAGTTTGTTCCGTGACATCATCACTGAACTACCTTTCGTCTGGCTCCTACCCTTCGACTCATCTGGCATGGGTGGCCCTACAGCGAGTAATATTAATGGCTCTTTACAGTCCAGCTCTTGGGGTCATTGAAGCGCTCAAGCCCTTCCAACACATCAAGGTTGTAGTGTGCGGGAAGAGCTCTACCTCTAGTACACTCAATAAAAAAATGAAGAATCGATCCCATTAAAGAAACCGTAATCCGTCCTGATTTCCAGCAAGACGCCTCGAAAGACCCCCACTTGTGGACAAGGTTTTTAGGGTTTCTGAGTAAGCGTTCTCCTTGTGTTTACCCGACGGCCGCTCGCAGGCGCACTGTCGGCAATTTCCCCTTCTCTCACGCCTCTCACTCTGAAGCAAACCTTTCTTCTTTCACTAGAAAGAGAGAGAGGGTAAGGGAGGGTATCGAACGTGCGAAACGAGAAATCGCGGTCGACGCGAGATGACGACCCTTCGTGATTTTAAGTGGGGAAGGGACTGAGAGGGGGGCTTTCGTGTACCTACCTTCCTGCTTTTAGGAGAGCTGCCTCGTTTTCATTCCTTACCTTCTGCCATGATAACTTCAGCTCTCCCGCCCACCTTTGTCCTACCCGTAGTTGCTCAGCGCCGAGGGTTTACAAGAAGAAACACTGCTGCTTATGTACGTACATATTTGTACTTGAAAATATTTTAAATGCTAATGAACCCCTAAGGTAACCGTTATGACTTATGTCTTTTTAGATAAGAATTATTATTTTCACAATCGACTCTTGATTCGACGTATTAATGAATACTTATTTTAATTCATGCAAATGTATTTAACCCACGAATGCCTGTGGACTCAAACAGCGATATATGAACGTCATTATTGCCAAATTTTGTGACTTTTGTAACTACTTTAGTCATTATTTGCTTCCGTCAACCATTTGTTTGGGAAAAGCCGGAAGTTATGTGTAAGCAGAACGATACCTAACAATGTGGATACGATTCGAGATATCGCTACACTTGATACCTCCGTGTGTTAACCCGCCTTAAGGTGTCTCTGACTTTACTATATTAATCGAGACAAATACTATGTTACACATGTAGGATTTAACTTTTCCCGGCGAATGACTGCAATTAAATTCTTCTCGGGTTTCCATCCGGGTGAGATGCTCCATCCGCTCCTCTGCCGACGTTTCCATCCCTGATGACGATGGAAAAGTCTTCCATCGAAACGTCGGCATTGGAGCAGATGGAACATCCACTCCTCTGCCGACGTTTCCGGACCTGATGACGATGGAAAAGTCTTCCATCGAAACGTCGGCAGTGGAGCAGATGAAACATCTCACCCGGACGGAAAGCCGAGAAGAATTTATTGCATTTTGTTACAGATTTTTTATTCATTGAAAATATACTGATTTTACTGATGAAATGGGTTTCCTATTGAAAACCAAGGTAAGGGTACAAAAGATGTATATTATTCCACGAATGTATATTTTTAATGACAATATTTCCTGCCATGGGAGCCGATTGCTGCGCCTTTTGCTTGAATACCGCATTTTGGATTAAACTAAGGCATCAAATCGCTAATAACTTTGTAATAGGGGTGGAAGGATGCCCACATTTTAATTGCAGTCAATTACCCTGGGGTCTTCGCTTCCTATAAACAGTTTTAATTGCGAGCTGGAATATGCTTTCTCGTTCAACTTTTCGTTTTTCTGTTGTAATCCGAGCAATCTCCTTAAGAGCTCATGTTAAAATCTCCATTTAAAGCAAAATTTTGGGAAAACAGCCTTTTTCTATTTTCATCTCTGTGTATTAAACGCACTTAAAAGTTGTGATAATCGGTTTTTAGAAAATTTGGAATAAGCGACCCCGAGGCTACATATACGTTAACTAACTATTCTGCCAATGACAGAACTTCTGTCGTTTTTCATGGAATGTAAGACCAAAATAACCTGTATATTCCTTTCTCTAACCGATTGCCGCGCAAAAAATCACAAAACAACTAACAAATACCCATCTTCTATCCAATTCAAAAATAAACAAGTGACCGGCTCTTTCATGTCCATATTTCTCAGCGCACGCCACCATATGCCGCAAAAAAATTTTACCCGATGAATAATGAGTGACGTTAGTAAAAATTATGATAAAATATTCGTTACAGTGTATAAGAATCCGGAAGTGCTGTAGTTGTAATTACAAAACTGCTCGTTCATATCCTGGACATACTACTTAAATAGCGACGTTTGCCCCGGTATATCTCCCCATCTCATAATATTGCTTTTACAAACACTCCCAGTCGGAAGAAAAATCCGCAAGCGATCTTCAATTCGTGCGAATTATCTTCGGAGGCATGATCATGTTAAATGATTATCATCATCACGGTTATGTTGAATCAATCTTCGTTTAAACCTCGATCTCGTGCTTCCGGGGCCGGTGAAGATATTACTGCACACTTAGCATTCTTCAGCTAATTGCAAAGTAACAACCGTGATATTATTATCGGTAGAAGTTGAATCAAAATGATACAAAGGAAAAAATACAAGGATATACTGGAATATATACGCATCTGTTGGACACCCGCTGTTCTTAGATACCTTAGTTTGCTGCTCCTCCGCATATAATTTACAGCGCAAGGTTTATAATTTTGCCTAATCAATAACTTATCTATGCCTTCTGAAGTGATTGGATGGATTGGATATTAGGGGAGCTGACGGACAGCTTAAGTTATTTACGCCATGGGGCACGAGTAAAGGAGGAAGGGTGGAGAGAAACCCAGCGTCGTCATTAGCATGATTTGAACAAAAACTACCTTTTGTACCACGGTTTAACATCTCATATGCTCTATGTATGCATACTTATTTAAGTATTCTGTCAGCAGCTTGATAGGTCCTTGGAGAGCACTCATCCCAATCCTTTTTTACTCCTATGGATGGACCACCAATAGTTCCCTCTTCGATTCCTCATATCACCTCCCTCTTCTAATTTCGTCCAGAATTCCTATCCTCTTCCACGCTTCCCCAGTGTTTTCCTCTCTATTACCCTCTTCAGCATGCCCTCTCCTTTCAATATCTCATTCATCCATCTCTTCTGCTTTCTCCGAACCTCCGCCGCTAGCTTTCTCACCTCTCCAACCATATCCAATACCTTTTAGTTCGTCCTTCTCGTCATCCAGCTCACCATCTCCATCTTACTCCATACCCACATCAAAAACAACTTAAGTCTACGTGCCTCCTCCCGTCGTTGTGACCAAGTCTCTGGCCCATACAGCGCCATGCTGCATACTAGAGTTTTCACTAGCATTTTCTTTTTGTCTGTCTTCAGACCCCACCCCCTCCCTAATCAATTCCCTCATCTTTGAAAATGTTTTCCGGCTGTAGCAATTCTGCGTCTTATGTGCTTACCACTAAACTCATTCTCCTCCAGAATACTACCATCTTACGTAAACTGCTCGGCTTGTTCTCTTTTGTTCCATCCCACCGTTATGTTAAACCCCGCCTACTTGCTTCTTCAGAATCTTATCATTTTTGTCTATAGGGAACGTAAGAATCAAGAGGATATTAACTCACCTCCATACGAACTTGCCTTATCCGGTAATTACCTTAATAATAATAGCAGTAGTTGGGTTGGGATATGCCATAGTACATCTACATCTACGTGATACCCACCACGAGGGTGTGTGGCAGGGGGTGAAGATCACCAAACATTAACCATTGCCATGCAAGTAGGATATTTAAGGGAGACATGGTAGATAATAGGGTCACATGGAGCTAGATGGTTAGTATCTACATAATAAGAAAGGGATTATTGGTTGTTATTACATGCATCATGCACTACAGACTACTCTAACTATATTTCACCTACCTATCCCTTTGCGACGCTGCTTATTGTTCTCTCTTATAGTACGAGGGAAAAATGACATTTTAAATCTATCGGTACGACAATCTATCTCTCTAATTGTGTTAATATGGTCAAATCCAGCATAATACGCAGGGGTTCTCAATATTTATCTAACGTCATCTGTGAACAAAACGGTTTCGAATTAACTTAAAAGGTTTAACCTAAATTTTAACCTGCGTTCTGATAGTAATTCCTATCCTAGTTCTTCTATTAAGCTTGTAACACTTATACAATTATCATATCATAGTAGGAATGTTTGGAGTGTAAACGAGGAACAAGAGAGTCAGAAGCAGCTCCCCTCCCTCTTATCCGGAATAATACCCGTCCTGCTCCACTCAACCACTCAAACTTCTAGGGTTTGTTGCACGCTCTCGGATATTTCCACCTGACTCCTCAATCGTCACTAATCCCGCGCCCTTTTCAGCGCCTCACGTCAAAGGGATGGATGGGGTGAGTTTCGGATCATCGGAGAGGTTGAAAACGAGAGGGAGAGAGGGTAGGGTGCGACGCTGACGGAAGTGGTTTGAGATTCAACCCCCCCCTTGCACCCCCCAGCGATACTCTCTTCACACACCCCTCCCTCCTCTGACATTAGTGCGGCCACCTCTTTCGAACTCCCTCTTCACCCCGCCTCATCCTCCAAATTCCTCCCCCAACTCCCTCTCATTCGTCTAAACCTCACGAATCTACCCTTCAACCCGATTTTGGCATCGTTCCAGGCCCACGCGCTCAGCCGTTCCAAACCTTCCTGTGTCTGCCCCTCCCCCACCCGTCAACCCCCAATTCGCCTCTCTTTACTGCCTACGCCAACACCCGCCCCTCCGCCCAATCCCCCCCCCTCCCACAAACCGTCCACCCCTTCTCGCTTCATCCCCTTGCCCTCCCCACCTCCGACGCGCACACCTTAATCTCCTCTCTCGTCCTTACTTTCCCTCCTCCTCTTCAATATTTCTGCTACGCCAGCGCTTCCCGACCTAATTTTTCCCCCGTACTCCACCCCACCCTTTTTTATCCCTCCTCTTCACCCCCGGAGAGATCCTCTTTCTCAGGCCTCTCTTCCCCCCACCATTGTCGTACTCTACCTGCTCCACCTTTTTCATCATCCGCCTACCACTTTCTCTCTACCTTTTTACAGATACATCCTCACTGAACATGCGTTGAACCCGAATAGGAGACTGATTATTATTATTATGCATTTACCGGTAAAGGTAGGTTTTGTTGAATGTCAGAGAATCTCCTCTCAGTTTTCTATACTTTCAGGGGCCTTTCTCCCTCTAGTATACCACTTTTGGCCTCAGCATACGATCTACCCTTCTTCATCCCGTCCATGAAACCTATTCTCTTTCTTCCCCTTCCCCGTTTGCCCAGCATCCTTCCCCCTATCACACTCTTGAGTCATTGCCCTTTTATTGCATCCTTCAGCCATCTACATCGCCGATCCCCGAATAAATATAAAATAGAGCGAATGCCGCGAGTACCACATTATGAGAGGACCAACAAATCAGAAGAACAACCGTGGACTGCCCAGAAATGAACACACCGAGGAAAAAATAAGTTGCGCTAAGAAAAGCTGTCATGACGGAAGCGAGCGGCTTTGATTGAAGTGGATTGAGGATCTGCGGAAAACCAATCGTCCGATTGATGACTGCTGAATATTAAGGGCAATGACTAATTCCTTGCCTCCTCCCTCTCGATAATTATTCTACCTGTCAATTATATGTATTATAAACTGGTCAAAGATGACACTATGGATGAGATGGGGTTTTAAGTAGATGACTGGTGGGAACTGGTACCTGTGAAGCCTGTTAAGTATGAATATGTTGCGGCCTCAAATTCAGCATGAAACCAGTCTTTGGAACAATTAATTGAAGTTTCTAAGTGGTTACGGGTTGAATTTTAATGATTTTGGTTTTCAATATTTTCATTTTATTATTCTTAATCTGCGGAGCATTTACGTCATCTCCATTTTGACAAAATGAATGGTTTCCGGCGAAATCTCATGATGACTGACGTTTACTCGACCTTGACAGCCTCTCAAATTTTGTTGATGTATTAAACTCATATCACTTGTACAATTATCATAACGGCCTTTAACAAATCTAGCGGATCCTTTGCACGCGCTCTAATTCTTTTATCATACCTCCCTCGTACGGATCCCGTATACTAGCGGCATATTCTAAATGAGGCCTGGCAAGTGTAAAATAGCTTCTTTCTCGTACTCTCTCATCGCATTTGCCTAGAACCCTTTTTACGAATCCTAATCTACGGTTTGTTTAACTTTGTGTTTTCAAATGATTTATTAGAATAAAAGCAGCTGGTTTCGGCTAATATGCCATCATCAGGTGCACAGTATTCAATGCACTCAGTATACAAGTGCACAGTATACACTTGTATACTGTACACAATGTATGCAATGATGCAATGATGATGGCATTATAGCCAAGATATCGACTGTGCACCAAATGATGGCATAATAGTCTGGTTGTGTTCACTGTATTAAATCAGTGTGATACACCAAGATGTGTTCTTATTTCAACTATGAAAATATTCCTCAAAATGAGATCTTTATCATACGATTGTACGGAGAAATGGTTGTTCGTCGTTGTAGGACACAACTCTATGATTATTTCCTGATATAAGGACGGTCGTGAAAAGGGGTGAATTCGATTGGATTGGGTTTTGGGGATGCGACCGACAGTTAAGGTCATTTGCGCCATAGGGGACAGGTAAGGGAGGAAGGGTGGATACAAAGCTGGCGTCGGCATTAGCCTGCTCTTAACGAAAGGCGCCAAGGGGATCACGGTTTTACGTCTCATCCGACAGACGGAGTACTGTACTTTAAGTTCCCTCCACAAGGCACTCAAGTAGGGATAGGGTTTCCTCTGAAAAACATCGGAGAAGGGGTAGATTTTCTTAAAAGTTCTTCTTACATCAAATTAGATCTACTGATGAGGACTAAGACCCTTTATTTAAGCTTGAGAATTCCTTTTCTTTTTTTCAAAACCCCATTCTGATATATTGGAATCATCATCTTGCGAATAAGTTCCACCAAATGTTATTTCATGATTAATGAATTTTTTATGACACAATTAATGTATGTGAGTAAAGTTTTACCTCTTCAGTGAAGATTTCGAGGGTTTTGATAATTCCAATTGTTTCAAAGGGTGAATCATCTGACCTTAATAAAATAGCTGACAGTGAATCAGTAAAAATTATTTTTCCGCTTAACAACGGTGGTAGTATACTATTTTTCTAATTTCCTACCCGAGAATCCAGATTGATTTGAGGTTCTTCGATATGTTTTCCACTCGCTGAGCCCGCAATTATGTTTTAATTGCATGGAAGATAATTTTCAGCTGAAAAGCACTGTTTTGCCACATGATTTCTGAGTTATTGCTCTGTCCGTATCTTGATGGGCCAACCCTATTCAGATTTCGCCGTCCATCGTGGAATCGGCCGTCCGAGGCTACTCTGTGACTTTCACGAGTAAGTTGTAATAGAGTATGCAAAGTTACCAGCTTTTTCAGTACCTGAACTACGTGCAGCTTTCCCTGCTAACGGTTATGGCGCTCTATGGGTCAGTTTTGGCACATTTTTGCCTGTATGACACAAGAGAAACCAAAGCATGGTAATAACCTAGGCCCGCCTTCACTATTATGCTCAAGTTAGGATCCTTTCTGAAAGGACTACCTTGAGAGTCAGCATACCGTTGACCACGACCAACGACCAGGAAGTATATGCGGTGTACTGACACACCGGGTCGCCTATGATAACGAAATAGTTATGCAAGAGTGAAATGAATGGTGCGAGAGGTATAGGTAGGCCGAGAAAGTTGTGGTTGAATGTGGTTGAGGAAATTCTTCGGAGGAGGAACATAAGGAGTCTTAAAAACGGGCGGGCATGTATGAAGCAGTGTATGGGGGTATATGAAGCAAAAGTGATTGGCAAGGATAGTTCAGTATGGAGGAAATTATTGAAGCAGAGTTAGGTGTACAAATATGTACTTATGAGTCGAAGTTTGTGACTGTGCCTATCCCGGAAGGGAACGGCGTGATTGGTATGCATGTATGCATTTCTGAGTTATCTATTAGAAATAATTTGAAATCACACGAATGATGATTAGATGGTGGAAATTTGATGGCAAAAACTCAGAAGTTGATCTTCGATTTTGATTTATGGTGGTCGTTGCAGATTTAAAAGTTTGATTCCGCATTCATCCAGTCGGTGAGTTACGTGAGTGAACGGGGAGTAGGTTACACAGGCCTCCATCACCTCACTCATTATCTAGGATGCATACCAATAATCCCGAATTCTCTCCATGAGTTATGAAATATTTCTTTAATTATGCTGTACGACTCATTTAAATGCAATCATATCACCGAGCAGTTACGTGGACTGCGGATAATGATGTATATATCTACGTTTGAATAGAATATTTGTCTATTCGTGAATCAATTTTTAGTAATTGAAGTCATAATTTCATAGTTTGTTCTTGTGCAATGGCCTAGGTCTGGAGATCATACAATCTACCGTATGCATTTGTTTTTAATTTTCAATATATAGAGTGTTGTGCTCAAGGAAACGTGAAAGATGACCCTAAGATAGTTGGATTCGAAGAAAAGGTCTTTTACGACACCCACCGAAAATTGACTCTGGAGGTGTAAATGAGGACGAGATACATACGAATTTAATTTGGGGAAAAGGTGAAGAAATGCATGCGGTAATTGGAGTGGGAGAAAGGTGATTCGTATGAATAGAGATTCATTCGAAGGAGAGTGCAAGGTCGAGAGGAGTGTATTGAAGAGGGATTTGAAGGTTCAATTGGTAGAGAGTTCGCTCGTTCATGACGGACGCCACGATATCGCGAAAAAATTGTGACTTATCGCTTGCTTTTTTTAATGACTTGCGATGATCATTATTGGAGACTTCCCCTGTTAATGAATTGTGCTCAACGATTCTGCCGCAGGTAAGTGTCGCGTTTTGTTTCTTATCAGCCACCTTCGAGTTTAAGGCTCACCATCGCTTTTTGTTCGGCGAAATCATCATCGCTATCGGTTATTCAGTCCTGATATTGGTTGACCACAGCCCTCCAATCCACCATTTCCCCTACTAACTCCCTCATGTCCTTGTAACTCTTCAGTCTCTCACCCCTTTGTTGCTGGGTCTTGTATTTATTTGTCTCGAAACTCGAAGGTTTATTTCCCATAACATAATACATTACATTAATAGGGCCCTGTTTTAAAATTTCTCCTCTTCAATGCTAGATAAATATTTACAGTTTAAAATTATAGAAGGTGCTGTTGCATATTTGTATGAAAACAAAACAAGCATAAACAATAGTCTAGATATATACAAAATATGGTTTGATATTTGATTTGACATTTGTTCCGGAGGGGTATATGGCTGGCATCCGTGTCGTGTTGTATCTCAAGTCGTGAGGAAAATCGGCAAAACCTCACGCAGGCCACTGTTTTAGATTGTAGTTACGTTATTCTTGTATTGATGCTGGTATTCTCGGTGTCTTCTTCTATTCTTGCATGACGAGCGGGTGTCGCGGTGGTGGTTGTCGGCGTTCAGAGGATGGTGTGGTATTCCGGTTGTTACTGCAGTTGTCCTCGGGGTGTTGGATGGGTTTCCTGTGGTTTATTTGTTGATTTCCTCGGTTTTTTATGTTCTGGAAGAATGGTACATGCATTTATATAGAATCAGATAGTTATTTACAAGCATAAAATTCACTTATTCATGGCACGGTGTTTCTCGTTTGGATTTCCCTTTTATTATGCTCATTCAGGGGGCTGTACACCCCGGTCAAAAACAGAAGAAGCTAGTCTGCCACAGCATAGGAGAGATCAAGGATTCTACAGACTCTGACAGTGTCCTTGGGAGAGATCTTTGCCTTCCATTCCATTGCCCCATACAACAGCGCCGCTGAAGGCACGGTGGAAAATGCGTTTCAGGGGCTCAGAAGAATGTTCACAGTGACTTTCTAATACGCAATATGTAAAATTTTGATGATATTCCCGAAGGATGAAGAAATCCCGTTTACAATAGGTTCAAAGATGTTAAGAAATATACGTTGATGTATCATGGCTATCCCCTGATTTGCGACAAATTCACGTTTCTTCCGCGATCGAAATAGTTATGTAGAAAGCAAAAAGCTAAATAGTTATGACACTTATTGTAAATATTAATTCTTATTCCAGGGGCCTGTGCAAACAGATTTTCTTTCAGTAGAAAAACAGGGTCGTAAATTAAAAGTGCGTTGACTTCTGCGGAAGCGATTTCGACCGTGATATATAAACTTATTGACAGATTGTCTTGATTTCAAAGTACTAGAGACAACGTATTAATCATATTATGTGGAAAAGAGCACAGGCATAATATTAAGGAAATAGATTCCTGAACCATCAGATTCCATGTATCATTTTTCTCGCATACAATTCAGGGCCATAATAGTTGCATTCATTCCATGAAACTCCCACCCTCTCTAGGTAGAGTAGATTTGGTATTTTTGTACAATAACATATCATCACCTACTTTGCTTAAAATGCCCCGCATGATTTTGCATTCCTCATGAATGGGTATTTCTTAGTAGTCATGAATTAATAGTATTTATGGTGCCAAGCAGAGGCTTTATCTAAACCAGTGAACTGTATATTATCTACATCTACATAATACCCCGCGAACCGCCGCATTGGCATGTGGCAGGGGATGTTAGGTCACCAGCCGTGTAAAGGTGTAAGTTTTTTGGAGATGAAATGGTGACATGTATTATAGGAGTGTATTTAGTGGAGCTCAGTTTATATTGTGGTCGCTAATTGTGTGCAGAAATAACGAGTTTTTGTACCTTTCTCTTCGGCAGTGTATTTCTCTTATTTTATCGCATCTGTCAGACCTAGAGATGTGGTGAGGAGTCATAATTATATTGTCTATGTCGCTCTGAAAAATATCAGTTCTGAATTTATTAAGCAACCTAAGTCTAGGGTCTAGATCTCCGAATCTCTAGGGGCTCCCTCCTTAATCCCTCAAAAAGTTGTGAGACACTATATTTACCCTCGTGGCAGTTTTTAACGAAGCGCGCTGCTTTCCTCTGTATTTTCCTCTTATCATGTTTGCCTACGGAGTACTCATCTGATTTCTATGTGGACTTGAACCATGTCTCCTCAGTCCGGAAGGACAGGCCTCAAATTGAAAAAAAAAACAAATGGTTTCTGAGCAATCTTGTTATATTTCACATATTGATGTATCCCCTCTTAACCTTCTTACCCATTCTTTTCACTTTCAGAATAAGGTCTGTTACTGGACTTTTTCTCGCGGTTTACTGAGAATAAGTTTAGGAAACGGTTAAGAGGCAGTTCAGTTGCAGAGGGTAGGTGGATGAATGGAGAATCACGTAGTCTCGGGCTTAAAGTTGTGCACTGATATAGGGGACATAAATAATGGAGAAATTGAGGAGAATTGCATAGAAAGGTAGCTGTCCCTGTTCTTTGTAGTAAATCTAATGGATAGGGATTCCTGAATCAGCTCAACTCCCATCACCTGAGGGTAAAAAATAATCAGATTCTTTGGCTAATTCTTTTCGATTTTTGCTTAATGTGCCATTTGAGAGCCTGAACATATACCTCACCTGCCTAACGAAATATCCTTTCTCGAGAACCGAGACGCTTTCTTACCTGAGTCTCGATCTTTCCATGGGGAATAGATTTTATTTTACTCATTCCCTTATCTTCATAGTGCGAACGGACAGTCTTCAAAGAAGTCCCCCCTACCTAGAACCTACAAAACCAAAAAAATAGTTCAGAAGAGTGTTCTTAAATGATTTAAGTTACCATGTTTACATATCCTCGGAGGTATAGTGGTCAGTAACCCCGCCTGTCACGCGGGAGACCGGGGTTCCATTCCCTGCCGGGGAGGGATTTTTTATTTAAATGTGATGAATGGAAGTGAATGAATGATTAAAAATTGTCTGCAAGAATGATGAATCATTATTCCTGCAGAATTCAATGATGGACACCAAATAAGGTTGTTTTGACGTATATGGGATTTTTTTAATGAACGTTTTCAGTTATTTTCTTAATATTTACCTTGCCTCTTTCAGTTATTTCCTTAATAATGACCTTTAATACGGCTTTTAATGAAATATAATAATGCCAATTGTATCGACCAACTGGTTACTCACGCTGCAAATACTCTGATATATTTCGAGCTTCCATATAGATCTAGTCCTCCTTATTACTAATTCTAATTTTACGTTTCACGTTATCTATTTCAATACGGTAAGACTCTCAGTGGCGTAAATAGGTGTCCTCAAGCTTCAATAAGCTCGATACTTATAGCGTGGATACGACAGGGACAAATAGTGCCGCTTTCCTCCCACAGAGCAGGTTGGAAAAACGAGCTTTCCGTTCAGGTGGGGCAAGAAATTTATTCTTAATACAATGGATTGCCAACTTGGGACTACAACGATCTTTGAACAATAATGGATTTTGTTCTTGAAGATTACACCTTTCGGCTGAAACTAGCTGAACCATGCGCCTACAATAATAATAATAATCAGTGGACATGGGCTGCGTCTTTCTCTCTCAAATAGCATACATCTACATCTACATCTACGTAATACCCTGCGAGCCACCACGAGGGTGTGTGGCAGGGGGTGAAGATCACCAAACATGCACTATTGCCAAGTAAGTACGATATATAATGTAGACATGCTAGAAAATAGGGTCATAGTTTATTAGTTACTACAGTAGATTATTAGTTATTGCAAGTAATTGCAGTAGTTATTACAATAGAATATTAGTTACTACGGTATAGTACAGGTTAAAATATACATAATAAGGAAGGGATTATTGGTAGTTATTACATGCATCATGCACTACAGACTATTCTAACTATGTTTCACCTACCTATCCCTTTTGCTACTTGCCTATTGTTCTCTCTTATGGTACGCGGGAAAAATGACATTTTAAATCTATCGGAATCTATCTATAATCTATCTATCTATATCTAAAATGACATTTTAAATCTATCGGAATCTATCTATAATCTATCTATCTATATCTAAAATCTATCTATAGCATAGCTTGATTATAGATCGATGTATCGAACTACTACTTGCCACCGACTCGCTGGACCTCTAAAACAGGAGTAACTTCCATTTGTATAATCGCCCGTAAAGAGGCCTGCGTACTGCAGTCAAGAAACCCTGTTCGACTGATTAATGTATCGTATAAAGACATTTTCAAGCCTCTCTTTCAAGACTGTACCTGAGAAAAAAGAGAAATTAGAGCTGGTGGATTCCTTCACCTATCTTGGAAGCACTACCACGTGGGACGGAAGAAGTACAACGCATATCAAGCGGCGATTATTCCAAGCTAAGAAGGCGTTCATGGGAAAAAAACAACTGCTGTGATTAAAGATGATAGGACTAAAAACCAGAAAATAGTATGTGAAAACATTCGTTTGATGCGTAGCACTCTGCGGATTGGAATCATGGGCCATTGGAAACTCTGACCAGAAAATAATATAACCCTTCGAAACTTGGTGCTGGAGGAGAATGCTGAAGACCAAATGGACGGAAAAAATAAGAAATGATGGAGCGTACAGAAGAGTGGAAGAGGAAAGGACCATATTGTTTTTTTGAGGTATCCCGAATACAGGCTAAGCCTAAAGGGATCCATAATATATCCTTTGTTATGCCTTATAGTTGTGTTTGTAGAGTTGATTTATTGGATAAATAAATTTATTATATATTATAAATATGGAACATCATACAGAAAAGACGAACAAGATGGATTGGACACACCCTGAGATACAATATATTTGTGATGAACATGATTGAAGGCAAAATAGAGGGAAAATCCCCCAGAGGAAGCCCGAGGAATAAGTTATTGGACCATATAAAGAGGAAAGTACATAGGAAGAGATACCAGGAGGTAAGGGAACTAGTATTCGATAGGGAAGGTGGAGGGCTGGTGTCAACCAATCCTAGGATTGAACGACCAATGAAATCCCATTAGTATCGCTGTATTCGTTAAACTTTTTATGGCAATTTATACAATATAGAGCCTTATATATAACCACCTCAGGATGGAAATCGCTCTAGCCACCTTGATTACCCTTCCACCTTCGCTGAGCCGAGCTCTTTTTCCATCAATCCTCTCCATTCCACTTTCTCTCATTCCCCACCCCTGTGTCCTCAACTCACCCCACCCTACCCGATCTCCTCCCTCTTGGCTCGATTCCTACAGTCCTGCATCTTTTTTTATTCCCTCTTTCTCTCTCTCCTCTTGTTTGCTTGTTTATTTGGCATTGATTATTTTCGCCCGCTTCCGAAATGAATGCGGAGGAGGAAAGGTAAAGATTTCCTGTGCGTGCATAAATGAATACCTAATAATGTGTACGGCTCAACGCTGTAATGTATGCGAGTCCATTATTTTTATCCCTCCCGTTAGAAAGCGCGTAGGTTTCTACCTGTTTCGTGTATTTTTTTAACAAGCGCTCTTTAGTTCTTTGCTAAGAGCTCTTAAACGGTGACATTCCAATTTAACGCGCTCCGTGTAATGGCTCCCCGATTCTTCATCGCTAGCGTCCATTTGTCACCGGCAATAAAAATGCCATAAAATATAATTGCGGACACTCAACAATTACGCTCTCCCGCACTGTTTCAGGGACGTTATTTCGCCGGTTTTACTTGAAGAGGCAGCGTCTAAAATATGCACTTGTCCAGCTCGACGATAATTCCTAGAGCCCGATGGGCAGCACATCTTATCGCAGAGCTTGTTCTCTGGCGTTTATTACATTTAATGTATGAGAGAAGCGGTCGTCATCTAGGGTCATGTTTTAGATGCTATTCCTTAATTTAATTATAGTGTGGTGGAAGATGCATTTGGAATAGATGCATTAGATGCATCAAATAGATGCATTTGCTATTACACGCGATTGTCACTGGTGTAATCCCGGTGTCTATACCACTCAGATGCCGCAGTAGCTTTAAATGGTTACGTCCTCTTTTCCACACTTGCTCACATTCAAATAGTGGCATTAGATTTGAGCTTGTTCCCTATAAATAAATTACATTGAATAAAACAAAATCGGAGATTATTTTTGGCAGATTCTGTGATGTACAGAGCGGGTTTGAGTCAGGCAGGTATGTTTTGATCAGATGTTCGCTTTTCAGTGAGTGATAGGGAATTGTATGGATGTGTTAAGGAAAAAAAGCTGGACATTTTTAGTATTAAGAAGGTATTTGAGAGGGTAAACTGAAATATATCATCGAAGGTTTTTAAGTACCTTAAAGTTAATACCAGTTTTGTTTTCAGCTTTTCGTTGCGATGTGTGTTATCACTGTGAACCATTTTCGGGTTTTCTGCTGCATCTAATTATGATAGGGAAAACGATTGCTGCAGTAGCAGTGTTTGGATAATATATCTTTCCACTAATATCTCCGTAACCAGCCATTGAAAATGTTTTTATTTGTTTCTTTTTTTAATCATTTTCAACAGTGGTCAGTCTTGTAGTAAGCAGATGACACATATAAAACTCAATTATTTAGTCTCCTGACAACCTTCCCAGTAGGATGAACGGATTTTTTTTAAGTACTCTACCGTTTAAAGTAGGTTTTGTTGAATGTCAGAGAATCTCCTCCCGGTATTCTTCACTTTCAGGGGCCTATGTTGCTCTAGTACATCCTTTTTTGCCTCTCCATACGATCTACCCTTCTTTATTCTATACATGAAACATATTCTCTTTCTTAACCTTCCTGGCTTGTCCAACACCCTTCACATTACACCAGGGTTGAAATTTGCTATGAAAAAATCATTTGACTTGACCGAGATTCGAACCCGGATCTCCCAATTGCCGGTCAGGTGTGTTAGCCAGTTTACACAACCAAGCCATCTTCCTTCAAGGCGAATTTCGAGGGGGGTTTATGCGAACTAGATGTTCAGGCCTCAAGTCTACATTGTAGCACATGAGACGAAGTCGTGCTTACAAAGCCACTGTCGCGGTGAATAAACCCAACATTGTCGTTATTAAAACGACGAAATTGACAAATTTGCAAACATTGCATGTAACAAATGATGTCTCCCGGTCAATGCAAATGATTTTTTCATAGCGAATTCCAACCCTGGTGTATATGCACCTGTGCGAGTTACTTCGTACCACATCATTTGTTACATGCAATGTTTGGAAACCCTTCACATTCTTATCCCTCGTCCCTTATTACATCCTCCAACCTCCTACTCTGCCGATCTCGAATTTCATTGAGATGTTTTCCTTCCACGCCCATCATCTCGAGCACTTCTTCGTTAGTCTTCCTCTCCATCCACCTCACCTTCACCATCCTTCTTCACACCCATATCTCCAATATCTGCAGCCCATTCTCGTCCTCCTTTCTTAGGGACCACATTTCTGCGCCATATAACGCTACGATTTACATGATGCTCCAACGAAATGTTGGGTGTACATAAAAAATTACTCTACGCAGCAGGAAAAGCTGAAATAAGTCATAGTGAATGAACAGTTATTGAATTTTATGAAGATGATGTATGATAATTGTAAGGAACATGTGACAGTAAATAGGGGCTTGGGGTGAATGGTTTGAAATAACACTGGTTGTAAACTAGGGGTGTTTAATATCACGGTGGCTAGTTAACGTTTTTACGAATAAATGAGTGCGAGATGCGTGGAGGGAAAACGATGGAGAAATGACTGGAGATACTAATTTGCGAGTCATATTATTCACAGAAGATGCACTGCTGCTATCTGAGAGCCCTCTGGCATTATAGGGGCTCATGGATAATTGCTGTGAATCAAGTAGATTAGATTTGAGGATTATCTTACACAAGAACTAAGCAATAGTTTTTATGGTAGGGAGCGTGGTAAAAACGTTTTTAAAATTAGGGTAAATCATGAAGTAGTTATGGAAGTTGACGGTTTTGCGTGTTTTTGGCCGAATGTGTACAAAATGTGGAAGGACAGATGAAGATATTTTCAAGCGTATGAATACCGGAAGGAAAGCCGTAGGTTGCACATGGAGTATATGAAGAAATATTTGTGTCCAGGCTAGTATAAACAGCTGTCGACAAAAGTGTTGCACGCTCGACGAGGCATCGAAACCTCAGTATGCCAGGGTAAGCATAAGAGTAGGCTAAATATAGTAAGATCGGCACACCTTGAGGCGCGTTTACACGAGGCATGTATCCGCACAAGTACGAAGCTGAGTGGAAAAATGTTCCAAATGATAACAGGAGGTATTATTATGGCTACTCGTTCATGCATTAGCGAAATAATTAGTATCTACACGGTGCAATTTTAATGGTGAATACATCCCTGCATCCACTGGCGCCAGTATGTGTTTGGGTTGTTGATGTTGAATTTGTGGACTGTATAGTTGAATAATAGACTCGCCGTTCAATTGCAGGATTCTTCACTTTATTGCACTATTGGCACTAAATCAATGCTCTTATAATAAAATAGATTAAGAGGTGCCCTGCTTCTAACACGACCGTCTCTCTTGGCCACCGAGGGCCGATAGTCCGTCCCTTGCCTCGCCGCGCTGGCGTAAGGATACATTAAATTGTTGTCAAACAATATGCATTGTGTGTACACGGCTCTACGAGTGTTTGCGTGAAAAGTAGCGCAGGGATAGGATTCTGAGAATGAGTGGGTGATAAAAGGATGTGGTCTGGATGCTCCCGTAGCGGACGGAAATAAATGGAGTGTACTTTTTTGGTTTTATCATATTGAGAGAATGGGCGAGAGCCGATTAGCGATACAGATTTTTGATAGAGGAATATGTGAGAGGAAGGTTAACATCGCGGAATTTAAGGCTGAATGTGGTAGAAGAGACTGAATCGAGGAGAAATTTTAAGATTGTTTAGAATAAAAGAGCTTGTATGAATCAATAAATATATGTAGAAAAATCATAGAGGAATGTAGTGATAAGGCAATATGGAAAAGATAATTTGAAAGAGCCAATTCTCTAGGTCCAACAGCAATGACCGAGTTCTTTGTCTTTGCCTTGGCCAAAAGGGAATGGAGTAAGAGGTGTATATGTGTATAAATTTGTAATTTCAGATTACACTGGCAAAAAAGCTGGAGTAGGTAATATTTTTCTGCTCTTACCAGTTAGCCAATCTGAGAGAAGAGAAACATGATGAAGTGGATTCATTCATCTATCTTAGAGGCACGATCCCGTGGAACGGACGAAATACTACGGACAACAAGCAGAGGATAGCCCAAGTTAAGAAGACGTCCATGAAAAAAAACACAACTGCTGTGCTCAAAGGTGATAGGACAGCAAACCAAGAAACAGAATGTGAAAATACTCGCGTGGAACGTAGCACTCTATAGATCGGAAGCATGGACCAATGGAAAAGCCAACCAGAGAAGACTTGAAGCCTTCGAAACCTGGTGATGGAGAAGGATGCTGCAGATAAATGGCTGATATTTTGTTATTGCTGTAACGATGAGGTCTTCTCCTTCATTAAAGGGTCAAATTCATCGAGTGAGAAATGAAATTTTGCTCGAGCTACCTCAAGAGCTCAAGTCCTCTCCACCTCTGACAAACGCTTACTACGTCCTGCTCGCTGCTCCCTTGTTATTGTGCCCTGTTTAGCTAAAAGACAGTAATTGCATCATTGTTGGTTCTGAGATATAGTAATTTTTTGTTTTCATTTATTGCCAACTATTTAGTAAACATCACTTTTTATATTTTTTTTCTCTACCCACTATATTTTTTTGGGAATGAAATTAACAAAGGAATCACTTTTACTTAAAATTTATTATTTTATATACATTTTTAGTTGTTGTTATTTGGCTTAAAACTCGTAGTTACTTTGTAATTGGAGTATCTTTGTTATTCAACATAAATTTTATTTAAGGCGACCCAGGGTTTCGACGTGGCACGTCATTATCATCATCACCGACCACATTCCACATATTTCACATACAATCTATTTAATACGGGTCATCTTAAATAAACATTATGTGAATTGGAATTGGAATTACAAGGATACTTCATTTAGAATGTTGAGTCAATTCCATGAAGTGACGCTTGAGACTACTGAGAACTCGTAGTTACTGTTTTCTGGTCTAGAAAACTGACGATGCAGTAGATAGAGTTAAACTAAAACATTATATATCTAAACCCGCTACAAATACGACTTTTTTGTTTGATTTTTTGAAATCCTCGCGGTTGAAAATATTAAAAATCAACTCTTTACTCCAAATTTGATTATTGTCACTCACTGTCTTTTAGACGAGAATAGACCGTAGGCATTTGAAATATTGGTGTGGAGAAGGATGGAGAAGGTTAGGTGGACGGAAAGGAAGACTGACGAAGAAGTGCTTGAGATGGTGGGCGAGGAAGACAAACATCTTAATAAAATTCGAGATCGGAATAGTAGGTAATTAAAGGATGTAATCAGAGGCTAGGGATTGCTCAAGAATGTGATAGAGGAAAGGGTATTGGTTAAGCTGGGAAGGGAAGAAAGAGAATAGGCTTCATGGATAGGAAGAAGAAGGGTAAATCGTTTGCTGGGGCGAAAAAGGATAGACTTGAGCAAGACAGAATGTATAAAAGAGCGGGAGGAGATTCTCTGTAATTCAACAAAACCTACGTTACCCGGTAGAGTACATTATAATAATAGCTGTCTTATAGCTTAGGAGGGCAGAATTGTGGTCCCCTCTATCTGCGCGCATGTGGCCCTTTCGTCAGCACCCTGCCCAAAGAGAATTCACACTGATATTTTTCTTTCCCCTTTCCGCCCCCCATGCCCCGGCTCCCCCACGGGTGTCCCTTTATTAACGCCGCGGGGGTGGGGTTTTCCCGGCTGCTGTGTTTGTCGAGACTTCGGGCGGAGTTGCGAGAGTTCGAATTTCAGGCGATCAAACACGACGCGGCACACGGAAGGTGCGTGTGTAGCTGGGCTGCTGTTTGGCCAACGCCTTCATTTCCCGTGGATTCATCATTACGTCGCTAAACAGAACGCCGAGTGCGCTCGCGCCGCGGTCCCACCGTCGAGACGAGGCTGTGCAGCATGTGTCAGCTGTTTGCCCTCGCACCGAATTCGAGCCTCTCTTTTTTTTAACTTTCTCCTCTCCCAGCCGAAAAATGATGAAAAGAGAATCGGGTGGACGGGACCGGCGAGTAAAACGGAGGACTTTCCCTAATCTTGCTAAAAATGCCCTCGCCCACCCAGAACTGTCTCACTATTGGATTTGATTTTGGGGAGGCGACCGTCAGATAAGATCATTTGCACCATAGGGGATAGGTAAGGGAGGAAGAGTGGATGGAAACCCGGCGTAAGCATTAGCCTGCTCTTAAAAAAAAGGTGCCAAGGGAACCACGGTTTAACGTCTCATCCGACACGCGGAGTACTGTACTTTAAGTGCCCTTCACAAGACACTCAAATAGGGATCGGATTTCCTCTGAAAATCATCCCTCTCGACCGGATTTGAACCCTGGCCATCCGTATGATTAGCTAGTACTCTAGCCTCCACACCAACCTGATGCCCGATTTCACTATTTATGTAGAGTAATAGGCTTTCTACGTAATACGCTGAAAGTCAGCTCTAGAGATGAAGGATCTCAGATTTTCCCGGCGTATCTGATGGATAAAGGTTTCTCGGGTCTTCCACCGGGTGAGCAGGTCCATGGGGCCCAACGTTTCGGAGAACGACTTGTCCTCCATCATCAGGGAAACCAACAGTTCGGAAGCTGATACCCCCCTGATGATGGAGGACAAGTCGTTCTCCGAAACGTTGGGCTCCATGGACCTGCTCACCCGGTGGAAGACCCGAGAAACCTTTATCCAGCTCTAGAGTGTTTGGTTGGGGGTGAACAATGATCAAAATGCATTACCCAGTACACTACTTGAGTTAATGGATCAACAACTACTGATGAAAAATCAGCAAAAACCCACTAAAACTTCACAAATGCACAGATTGTAACTACACAAATGAACATAGACATAATGGGTACATCGCAAACATGCACGGCTTGCTGTCAGTTCTAGCTATAATATAATAAAAGATGAGAGTACAGGAATTACGGAGTTCTGGCCAGTGACGGGAACGACGCGTATGTATTCACTAGTGTCATGGGACCCATGAGCCATGGCTATCATTCAGTAAGTGTTTTATTTTATTTATTTTTTATAAGTAAACAAACACGGTCCCTCTAAGCCGTAAGGCTTGTCAGAAGGATCCAACACATATACATACAATGCGGCAAATTAAAAAATAATGTTGTATACAAAAAACACAAAAAAACAAGTTGTCAGAAGGATCCAACACATATACATACAATGCGGCAAATAAAAAAAAATGTTGTATACAAAAAACACAAAAAAACAAGTTACAACAATTTATAATATTACAACTTGAGAACATTAAACATAGCCAGATTTATGCATTCCAAATTTTTGAATACACAGGTATTCATGCGAAATATATAGAATAACCAATCAAAAATGTTTAATTTCATCAAGTAACCATGCATGTACCTTTTTCTTTACTACTGCCATACATTAAAGATCATCAAGGTGTTTTGGCATGCAATTAAAAGTGTGTGGTACATAGTATTTTGCTAATCTTTTACCGTATGAATTGCAATATCTGTACGTTTCCAATACAGGGGAATTTCTTTTTGACATGCAATGTGTGTTTTTACATGGAATTTTATACTCTTTTTTGTAATAATTTTCCAATATAATTTCCCATTTTATTAATTGGTCTGCGGTTAACACTTTATATTTTCTACACAAATAATTTAATTCAGAATTAGCACAATATTTACCTCTATCTTCATCAACCAATTTTAATATTCTCTTCTGGTTCCTGATTATTGAGTTCAGCAAGGTATTAGAAGCCGTTCCCCAGACTGTTATTCTATATCTCAAAATACTTTGTACCATTGCGTTGTACATCAAAAGCTTTATGGATGGAGGTACTATATCTTTGAGCATGTAAATTTGATATGCAACAATTCTCATTTTTTTATTTAGTTTACCAATATGGTGTGGAAATTTAAAATGTTCATCTATTACAATGCCAAGGTAACAATATTGCAGAAACATTCAATAAATTTCTCGGTTTCATGAATGGTTTCATAAACTATGGAATGGAATATTGAGCTCAGTAAGTAGCCAAGTGGGCGGAATCGCGATGGACCACTTGGAGACTTAATTACTTGATAAAACAGTAGTTTCGAGGCATCCGACCAGTTGGTTTACTCTTAAAGACTAATTATTATGTGTATTAGCAATCATACTTGGGATATACTTTCATAAATTGGATCTCGTGTTATAAAAGTAAATCAAACCTTCGAAGAAATTTACTATTGGTGGGTATGCTTTAAAACTGGTCGATGTAATTATACAGCCGAATATTTTTATAAGGTCCATGACTTCAAGAAGACTTTTCAACTTTGAGGATACTGAAGATATAATGGATGGACTAAATAAGGAATGATGAATTGTACAGAAGGGTATAATAGGAAAGGACCATATGGAACACCTTACGGAAAACAAGAACAGAATGAATTGGACATACCCTGAAACAGTGGGTTTATGGAGAGCATAATGGAAGTTAAAATAGAGGGTGAAGTCCTTAGAGTAAGGCCTAGGAATTAGTGCATGGACCAAATAAATAAGACAGTATATAGTGAGAGATACTAGTAGGTAAGGGAAATAGCATTAGATAGGGAAGGGTGGAGGGCTGTAGTCAACCAATCTTAGGATTGAACCACCAATGATGATATAAGATTTAAGGTAGGAACCATAAAGGTAGTAGTGGATAGACTGAGAAAGAAATATGGCGAAATCTTAATGCCTCGGCGTCTCTTCCTTCCAAACCTGGTACTGGAGGAGGACGCTGAAGATCAAATTGACGGACAAAATAAGAAATTATGAAGTGTACAGAAGAGTAGAAGAGGAAAGGACCATATGGAACACCTTACAGCAAAGAAGAACACGATGGATTGGACACACCCTGAGACACAATGGGTTTGTGAAGAATATAACGGAAGGTAATATGGAGGGAAAAGTCCCCAGAGGAAGATAGAAAAAAGTTCATGGACTAAATAAAGATGAAAGTACATAGGAAGATATACCAGAAGGTGAGGGAGCTAGCATTAGAGGGGGAAGGGTGGAGGGCTTCAGTCAACCAATCTCAGGATTGATCTGGGAGCTTCATGAATCTCCTAACTATTGATTCGATTACCAAACGCTCTTGCAAACGTTCATAAGTCAACTGATCAGATACAATACTTATCAATAAATAGGTGTAAAGTCTTATTATGCTGCTATGGTCCCTCATCTTTCGCGGGAAAAATTGCATTTTGCAGCTGTTAATTCTGCAGTTTATTTTACTTATCTTAATTATGTTTATCTAATGTATTGGAGTCATGTAAGTGATCTGTTGAAAAATAATACAAATGAAACATTTCTCAAATTTATCAACGAAAGCCATGGAAAAAGGACTCATGTGTATGCTATTCGGTCGTCCAGGTCACTACCGTCATTTATCCGTTGAGCTCATTTCGTTTGAGGGCCAGAATGAAAATGGAACAGGGAAAAATTGAAAAATGGATTATATTTAACATTATGCCTTACTGTCGAAAGAATCGAAAGAAAACAAACTCCTGCCTATCCATTTAGGTCACACAGAGGACCATCGACTTGTAATCGACCGAAATGCTTTGGAGTCTATTTACTTTGCTGCTATTGGCAAATCGGAGTAATCGTTAATTTATCTCTATATATGGTGGTGCCCGTTGAATTCTGACGTGAAGAAGAAAAAAGAAAATTGTTACTCGGGATTAAATCGAATCACGAAATGAAGTTTATCCTACGATCATTCAATCCTATGATTAAATGTTAGTTTTTTTTCTAATCTCCGTGATGCCCTTGTTGTGAGCTGGATATCGATGGTCTAGTTCCAATCTCTTCCTTATGGAAACAGTTGTTTTCCTCTATTCTTATTCTACATTCGCTTGATTTCTCTTTGTATGTCTGTACTATTATTTGGCAGAGATCACTATGGCCAAATGAAACTATCTCGGAAGTGTGACCTTTCACATTACTTTGCGTCAGTATTGGATCAGATTTTTGGGGATGCGACCGACAGCTAAGGTCATTTGCGCTATAGGGGACAGGTAAGGGAGGATGGGTGGATGGAAACCCGGCGTCGGCATTATCCTGTTCTTAATGAAAGGCGCCAAGGGGGCCATCGTCTCATCGGACAGACTTGAAATGCCCTCCACAAGACACTCTAGTAGGGATCGGGTTTCCTCTGAAAAACTGTAGGGATCCCTACAGTTTCCTCTGCAGGGATTTGAACCCTGACCGTCCGTATGTTTAGCCAGTACTTTAGCCACCACACCAACCCGATCCCCCTGACGTCAGTACCATCCTATTTCCCTATCCCATCCATTGTCATTTGGCCGAAAACATTCTTGTCTCGGCTTTCCTATATGAGAACCCCAGAAGTCAAGGGGTCTAAGTAACAAAACCATTGTTTAGAGAAAACTTAAGTCTAAGTTGAAAATGTTCAGTACAAACCACTAAGTAGTTAAGAGGCATTACCCTAGATAGCAGCACCTGTCAAGAAAATCACTTGGATCCCTTTACCACCTAAGAGATTAATATTTTCACTTCCCATTCCTGTACCTAACTTATTTTTTTCAAAAATGTCACTTACACACCTTGACTTCTGGGGTCCACATATGTAATGGCTCGGAGAGGTGCGCCCTTCAGTTGGGCCCTTTCGGATTTGGATTGGATTTTTGGGGAGGCGACCGACGGCTAAGGTCATTTGCGCCATAGGGATAGGTAAGGGAGGAAGGGTGGCTAGAAACCTGGCGTCGGCATTAGCCTGCTCTTAACGAAAGGCGCCAAGGGGACCACGGCTTAACGTCTCATCCGACAGACGGAGTACTCCATTTGAAGTGCCCTCCACAAGACACTCAAGTAGGGATCGGGTTCCTCTGAAAAACATCCGCCACTGCAGGGATTTGAACCCTGGCCGCCCGTGTGGTAGGCGAGTGCTCTAACCACCACACCAACCCGATCCCCTGGGCCCTTTCGGGTCGGTCAGGTCATTCCGGTTCTTGGTCATTTTTCAGTCAGTCATTTACAATTCGATCAGTCATGTAGCCGATGCCGAGGAGTCGAGGCGCGGGCCATGGGGCCCAAGCACCAGTAGTTATAGCGCCATCCATCCGCGCCTTTACCCGCAACTTCTCTCCTTCCCATCACTTAGGATTATTCTTGTTTGGCTGTTCGAGACGCATATGAAACAATTTGGCTCATTTAACTTTTCCATCAAATACTTGGTTTAAGTAAACTCTCATTAACCTTTCAAAACCCATTTGTGATTAATCGTACCTCGAAACCCAGGGCAAGAACCTCCCGACCGAGAACCTCGAAGTGTACCTACCTCGTGTTCGCGTTCGTCGTTGCCTTCCAGCGGGCGTCGCCTTAGCGCGGCGCGCACAACACCCATGTCTCTCTAGTTCGTCACCTCCCATAGTGTCTACTTTTTACTCATCTCTCTTGCGATCTTGCAGTGGGTTGATTGTTGAAGTTTAGGTGTTGTTTCAGCTATCATCTCATATATTATTTCTCAAAGATGTTTTTTGTCGCAACGCCTTGACTCCCATAATTCTCCTTCAAAATTAATGATTCAAACATCGTTTTAAAGCTTATGCTCACCGCTATTGACGAAAAGTAGACCAATGGTGTAAAATTAAAGTCTTTGTTAAATAATCTAAAATTAAAGTTTTTGTTAAAAAATGATGCAGTGCCACCTGTTGACAATATAATCAACTAATATATTGGCTATGGTTACGTGGGTTACGTGCTTAAAAGACTGTAGGAGGCGCCATCTATTAACACATCGTTCAGTTAGATCGTTTACATTCTACATGCAATTCGTGTGACCGTTTACCGTTTACGTTTACGGTACGTATCTTGAACACAAACCTAAATAACATATAATTGTCCATGGGAAGAAACAGGTAGATGAACAGGAAAAAACATGAAGAAGGTGCATACTGTGCGAAATATTCGACAGGTAGAAGAATAGGAAGAAAGAAGGAAGAAGCTGCACACTGTGCGAAATATTCGCACGGGGCAGCTAGTTCTATTTTATTAGTAGCCCCTTCTTGAATGAATGGTAATTTATTGTTTAATTAACTCTACTACTCATAAATGTAACCTCGACGAGATATTTGAATCATGAGCCGTTCCTCCTTTAAAAAAAAAACTAAGAAAGAACACGGCTGTGGATCAGCGACAAAATTATCAGTGATGCGATAGCTAAACGTCTAGAATTGAAGGACGAAAAAAATACCTCCCCGGCGGGGAATCGAACCCCGGTCTCCCGCGTGACAGGCGGGGATACTGACCATTATACTACCGAGGACTTGTTATGATGAGGAAAAATTTAGTAAAATGAAATTATTTATTACCCCCAAGTTTTCGTCCCTGGTATGATTTTTACGTAAATGAGATTCGTAGGTTCTAGATACTCCGCTAGAGGTTAATCATGGCTGCGTAGATGTAAAAACGAGTGTATATAAGAATGTCCATTCTCCTTAAATTCATCTCATGTTTCTGTCCAGGTGAGATGCACCATCTGCTCCACTGCCGACGTTTCGATGGATGACTTATACATCGTCATCAGGGCCGTTGACGATGGAAAAGTCTTCCATCGAAACGTCGGCAGTGGAGCAGATGGAGCATCTCACCCGGGCGGAAACCCGAGAAGAATTTATTGCAGTCATTCGCCGGGAAAAAGTTAAATCCTACACGTCCATTCTCCGTCATTCACACACGGGACAAAGAAAGTTAATGGCTATCCAAGGCAGGGTTTATAGTGGGCCAGGCTCAGGGGAGCGTTATATTTCAGCTGCTCTGGTGCACATTGAGCTAAAATCAAAATAATCTGCTAAAGACTTATTTGTGCCTTGTGATTTAAGATGCATTGTAATGACAGGGAAAGGTGAAGAGGGTAATAGAGGGGAGAACACTGTGGAAGCGTGGAATAAGAATGGTATTCTGTACGAAATAAATGAGGGAGACAATATGAGGAGTTCAACAGGGATCTAATGGCGGGCCACCCATGTGAGTGAATTCGACCAAATGATGGGTCATCCCGAGTGGTACGCAACTTAAAAAACAAGTGTACACCGCATTTCTATTTCAGCCATTTATATCAATTTCTAAGCATTTTCATCCATTTCTGTCCATTTCTATCCATTTCTAATCATTTCTGTCCATTTGTCTATCAGCCCCAGTGGCGGCGGGGTTAATTCCTCGCCTTCTAACCCGAGCGTCGCGGGTTCGAGTCCCATTTGGGTAGATTATTCACTGCCCAGGACATGGATGATTGTGTTCGTCAAATGATTTATTAAAACACCTGTAATTGGGGAAACCTATAAGTGTTAAAGAAATGTTTATTATTATTTCTATCCATTTCTGTTAAGAGAATACCATTTCTGTCGATTTCTATTCATTTCTGTCCGTTTGTAATCATTTCTTTTAATTTCTATCTATTTCTGTCCATTTATAACCATTTCTATCAATTTCTGTCCATTTCTATCAATTTCTGTCCATGTGTTACCATTTCTGTCCATTTTTATCCATTTCTAACAATTGTTGTCCATTTCTGTCCATTGCTATCCATTTCTAACCATTTCTGCCCATTTGTCTATCAGCCCTGGTGGCGGCGGGGTTAATTCCTCGCCTTCTAACCCGAGCGTCACGGGTTCGAGTCCCGCTTGGGTAAATTATTCACTGCCCAGGACATGGGTGATTGTGTTCGTCAAATGATTCATTAAAACACCTGTAATTGGGGAAACCTGTAAGTGTTAAAGAAATGTTTATTATTATTTCTATCCATTTCTGTTAAGAGAATACCATTTCTGTCGATTTCTATTCATTTCTGTCCGTTTGTAATCATTTCTTTTAATTTCTATCTATTTCTGTCCATTTATAACCATTTCTATCAATTTCTGTCCATTTCTATCAATTTCTGTCCATGTGTTACCATTTCTGTCCATTTTTATCCATTTCTAACAATTGTTGTCCATTTCTGTCCATTGCTATCCATTTCTAACCATTTCTGCCCATTTGTCTATCAGCCCTGGTGGCGGCGGGGTTAATTCCTCGCCTTCTAACCCGAGCGTCACGGGTTCGAGTCCCGCTTGGGTAAATTATTCACTGCCCAGGACATGGGTGATTGTGTTCGTCAAATGATTCATTAAAACACCTGTAATTGGGGAAACCTGTAAGTGTTAAAGAAATGTTTATTATTATTTCTATCCATTTCTGTTAAGAGAATACCATTTCTGTCGATTTCTATTCATTTCTGTCCGTTTGTAATCATTTCTTTTAATTTCTATCTATTTCTGTCCATTTCTAACCATTTCTATCAATTTCTGTCCATTTCTATCAATTTCTGTCCATGTGTTACCATTTCTGTCCATTTTTATCCATTTCTAACAATTGTTGTCCATTTCTGTCCATTGCTATCCATTTCTAACCATTTCTGCCCATTTGTCTATCAGCCCTGGTGGCGGCGGGGTTAATTCCTCGCCTTCTAACCCGAGCGTCACGGGTTCGAGTCCCGCTTGGGTAAATTATTCACTGCCCAGGACATGGGTGATTGTGTTCGTCAAATGATTCATTAAAACACCTGTAATTGGGGAAACCTGTAAGTGTTAAAGAAATGTTTATTATTATTTCTATCCATTTCTGTTAAGAGAATACCATTTCTGTCGATTTCTATTCATTTCTGTCCGTTTGTAATCATTTCTTTTAATTTCTATCTATTTCTGTCCATTTCTAACCATTTCTATCAATTTCTGTCCATTTCTATCAATTTCTGTCCATGTGTTACCATTTCTGTCCATTTTTATCCATTTCTAACAATTGTTGTCCATTTCTGTCCATTGCTATCCATTTCTAACCATTTCTGCCCATTTGTCTATCAGCCCTGGTGGCGGCGGGGTTAATTCCTCGCCTTCTAACCCGAGCGTCACGGGTTCGAGTCCCGCTTGGGTAAATTATTCACTGCCCAGGACATGGGTGATTGTGTTCGTCAAATGATTCATTAAAACACCTGTAATTGGGGAAACCTGTAAGTGTTAAAGAAATGTTTATTATTATTTCTATCCATTTCTGTTAAGAGAATACCATTTCTGTCGATTTCTATGTATTTCTGTCCATTTATAACCATTTCTGTCCATTTTGCGACCATTTTTCAACAAGCATACACCATTTCTCAGAGTTGCATACCCCTCGGGTCATCCTGAGGGGCGAAAACGGAACGATAATCCTGGAATTGGGACGTTTGGATAAAATTAGTCCAAAATTCTACCAACCTGCTGGTGGAATACTAAAATGAAAGAACAGTTTTTTTTGTAAGTTTCCTCACCCCGTTGTGGTTCGGCTCCAAAGGAACTTCCAGCATCCGGCGAAGGTTTGGCGAAGAAAAAAAAGCCTCTCGGAAGCGAAGCGACGCAGCGATGGCGGTGAATGTCGAGCAACCGAGCGTCGGCGACGGAACTAATTGAAGCTGTCGCCCGTCCACGCGGATTCTCTTTTACGATTTGGTTCTTCTTGCTGCTGTTATGGCGACTTGCGAAACGTGTGACCACCTTTTCGTACTCTGACGCATTCGTATGGGAGGAAATTAGACGGAAGTGATTATTAGCATCCGCCCCCTCGTCAGCGATTCCAGAGTCCGTCTTCATTTCCACTGGGTCAATGTTTTTTTTGCAAGTCCGAAGCTCACGCACGCGGATGAGAAGCTTTTCGTCGAAGTTTGCGGTGCTGTCTGGAAATCGTATGCCTTATTATCTCTGGTGGCCGCATTTTTTTGTGTTAGTTTTTGCGTGTTAAACATTCGCTCATAATTCACGTTTAGGAGCAGGTATCTAAGTTTGCGAGAATTAATTGCGTTGATGGTGAACATATTCTTAGCAATCCATTAGAAGTGACCAATAGAAGTGTGCAGTTCATCTGCATATATTTTCTTACGTAAATTATGCGTTAAATTTGTCATAAAAGGTACCTACACCAGCGATTAGGTACTCCTGGGAGAAAGAGTGTCGAAGATGTGGCAAAATTAATAAAAGACGATTACCCATTGAAATCTAGGCCGTAGTAATAAAAATAATTATGGTTGAATATTATTTATATTTCTGAAAAAAAATGCAGTTCTGCCGAACAGTTAACCCACCATACAACTTTTCCTCTCTTCGAATGTAATATCTATTCGACTTTTGGCCATATTACCTTTCCCCACTATCATTGCATGTTTTCTCTACTTCTAAAAACAATTGCTCCGATCTGGTTAATAAAAGGTGCCTGAATTAAAATTTTTAAATTCTTTTATTATGATATGTTGAGTACTGTCTTAAATTTTGCAAACCTTTTTTGGCCTTGTGTTTGGGCATTGATGCAACTATGGCTTGAGCGAGATAAAATCCCGTGTAACGTTGTTCAATCCGATCCCTCTCCCCTTCCCCACCCTATTTCCATGACAACCAACCGTCACTTGAAGACTGTCTTGCCCCCCTTTCATTTTTTACTATTTAAGCAATGTGTTTTACAAACTCTGTACTTGATGATGTCACGCTGCGATGAAACCCGATTCGTTGGAAAGTAATAATTTTATTGTGGAAAATTAGTTTATTCATCATTTCATTATGAAGGAATTCCACCAATTTTCTGCCAACACCATTCACTCTAATAAAATTTTGTAACCCATTTTTTTGCAGTAAAAATATTAATTTAAAAAGTACAAAACTGTCAAAAAGTAAAAAGACGATCGGGATTATAATCCCAGATGTGATTAGGATGCAAAGGTATTTAAATCCGGATTTTGTCCTCACTTTTGGACCATTTTGGATTATATAAGTTGATAGTTTATACTCATGGCAAATCTTACTTATTTACTTACTCTTATTCCTGGGGCAATTGAAAACCAAGTAGATCATTGGCCTCGCCAACAAGCCGTCTCCAAGCATCTCTGTCCTCTGGCATCTCCAATTGTGCTCCCATTTTCTTTAGATCACTCTTTTCTTCATCTTTCCATCGCATTCTTGGTCTTCCTGGCGGTCTCCTTACTTGTGGTCTTCCTTTTCAGTATTCTCTTTATCATAGAATTTTCATTTCATATTAAGACATGGCCCAGCCACCTCAATCTTTTGCTCTTGATCACTCCAACAATGTCTTGTCTGTTAAACAACTCTATCAGTTCTCTGTTTCTTTTTATCCACCATGTCTCTCCTGTTAGTGTGGGGCCAAATATTCTTCTTAATGACTTTATTTTCAAAAGTAATGAGTTTCTTTTTCGACTGATTTGTAAGTGCGCAAATCTCGGAGCCAAGTAACAAAACTGGTTGCACCATTGTTTTATACTTCCTTACTTTAGTGTTCCTCGAAAGAAGTTTACTTTTAAAAGCTTCGTTGGACTCTGGTATGTTCTTTCTGTTGCTGCTATTCTGTTTTGAATTTCAGCCTCCTCTGTTTTCATTTATTATGCGTATTCCCAAATACTTGAATTAGTTATTGTTTTGAATTTATAGTTCATAACTGCTATATCCTCTAGCCTGCTGATCTTAATCAAAATTTGTCTGCCTTTCATTGACGTGCAGCCCAACCGCTGCTTTGGCCGCTTCTTTTAGAAGTGCATGAGCTAGGCTTATCAAATCTTCTTAATACATTCAATACATTTATATGAAAAATCTTAGAGAAACTATCTTAATCCTACAGAATTAACGCTCTTCTTAGTCTCCGCTGAGAATATCATCAGGAAGCGCGTAGGAAGGCATTGGTCATTCTGCTGGAGGATGATTGTTTTGCCTCTCAATATGGAACCGGTGTAGAGAAAAAAAACCGTAATCATATGCTTGATTTAGGAGTCAGGTGTTCCGGTTAAGGGCGTCTGCTGACAAATTTAATTAAACGGGCGCCACGTAATGCGGCCGTGGGAGAAGGGCTTGGACGATTAGCGCATCGGATGGTTTTGCCGATTGGGAGAGCTTCCTGGCCCGTCTCCAGTCCCTGCGGTTGAGCGATGTTTTGTCAGTGCGGGGAACAGGAGATCGGAGGAGTGAGCGGATGGACCACTCACACACCTCCCCGGGGGCTCTCGACTGGTCCAGACCTCGTGAGATTGAATGGCCGATGAGAGGGGCCTTCATAATGCCGTGGAATTCTCCGCCGGTCCGGTCCCAGTCCTCCATTTTTTACGCGCACGTGCGCATCCAAACCTGTGCGAAGTTGAATATTTAAAGGTTTTTTGTAACCCCTTTCTCCGTTTGCGCGAATCGTCATTAATTGAATCCCACTGCAAAAAAAACTGTTTTCACCCATTGCTTGCCTCGAACTGTGGTGTCATCACGGGGCACTACGTAGGCCATGACAAAATCTATGCTCCTTTTTGGAAAAAAAGGCCAGAAAATGCTAAGTTTTCTTCATATTGAATTGAAAGGATATGAACGAACAAAAAAAACTTGGAGTTGCTTCAAACAAATGTTGGAGTATGCTTCTGTAGTATGGAATCCTCACAGTAAGAAACATGTTCAAATATTGGAGAGGGTACAAAAAAGGTTTTTACGTTATCTATATTATACCCAATATAATGTTTATCCAATGTATGAAAATTATGTTAGCTACGAAACTTTGGTAAAAGTGTTTGATATTCAATATTTGCAAAAAAGAAGAATCATGTGCGATCTATCTTACTTATATAATTTACTTAATACTGGAGAAAATAGTGACAATTAGGAAAATTAATTTTGTAGTGCCTAGTATCAATGTGAGGTTATCAAGGAAATTTAAGTTGAGCATGGTAAAGTCAAACTACTGTGAAAACTCACCACTGAATAGAATGTGCCGATCTTTTAACATGTACTGCGATATAATTGATTTATGTCAAAAAAGAAGTCTCTTTTGGAAATTGATAAATGATGTAGTTTCTTGATATGTTTCGAAATTTCTGTAAAATTCAATTGATTCTAATATGTTTTGTATTTTCTTCTTTTTTGTTTTGTTTGCCCTGTAATTATTTTGTTGGGCAAACGTTGAACTCTATAAATAAATAAATAAATAAAACTGTTTCAGCCGTTACTTTGTGGAAGTTTTGGATATTCATGTTGAAAAGATACTACTTGGTTAATTTGGTTAGTTCCACTTTGCTAATGGTGGTGGAAATTTAAAGTTAAGTGAACATTTATGCAAAGATAACCATTTTAGTGATTTTGACCCTGAGATTTTACAAGTCACTGACAAGGGTTCTAAGTCGGATTTTTTAGGGCAATTTGAAATTGTAAATAGCCTGCATATTTTATGTAATATCCATATATTCCCCACCCATTTCACCCTCCATAACATAAAACGTCCCTCTTTCCACAACGGACAACCGTCCTAGTCATCCATTCTGTTATTGCTGACCTAAAAATTACTCAATTGTAGTTTTCGTCGCCTCTACGTCACCTCCACCAGCATACCTCCACGCCACCCCTTCTCCTCTTCCCTCTTTTCCTCACTCCCCTCTACCTATTCTGTATATATATACTCAGCCACTCAAGACAGTTGTACCTTGAAAACGGCACTCAGTTGCTGAAACCCGGGTCGATTTTAAAAAATTAGTTTGGAATTAACCAAATTGTATTTTCTCAACATGAAAGGATTTGGTTACAACTGATGGCCAGCGTAGTGAGTTTGAGAGAGGGGATGGACCACTCCCACTTTTCGACACCTTTATTTTCCACCCCTGCCTTTTCTACCCCCTTGCCAAAGAGAGTAAATATTTGTATGGACAAACTTGTAAATTATCTGATGATGTCGCACAGCGACAAAACCTTCGTCGTTAAAATGAAATTCTCATTTGGAAATTACAAAGTGTTTCAATCTGTAATGGTGAGTTTTAGAAAAACGCTTTGAAGAAATTAATTTTTGTCCTCCGTGTCGAGGGTATTTTACTAAACTCCGTAGAATCTGTCTTTTTTACGCCAAGAAGCCGCTTCAGCTTTTTCAGGCGTTAGAAGTTTTCTAGATTGTCTACAATCCAGGTATTGCGCGCGCTTAATCATAATTCTATACATGGCCTGCAGCTCTAGTGTGAAGGTTAAAGCCAGTGTTCTTGGTCACAGGAGTTTTTGCACGTACAACGTCTCCTGGAACTTTAACCGATTGTTAGGACGTAATAAGTGTCATTCCTATATGTTAATGTGCCCATTTGGTAAACAGGATTACCTTTCCATTCCAATGATATCTTGAATTTGAATTTTAGGCTGTAGTGGAACACTCGTGGGTGATGAAAGAATGTGGACTGTTTAATCCAGTAAAGGAGCGTGCTTCGTTGGTTTAGGCCATGTCGACATAAAGGATGAGAATCGTAAAATGAGGAGGTAATTTAATGATCAGGAAGTGAGATGCATCATAAGAAGGGGAAGATCGAGAAAGTCATAAGTAAATGTGGTGGAAGATACACATAAGAGAAGAAATGAAGAGGAAGGAGTCATACGAACAGTAGGGTAGGTGTGAAGTCTGTGCGAAGGTAGCCGTAGCAAAGAAGGTATGGAAGAATAAAGCAGTGTGGGGTAAGCTATAAACGCAGAGTCAGCTTTACAGGCCAATCGCCGAGAATTTGCCCATTTGACTGTGTCTTACTCTTAAGGGAATGAATTCATGGCTATGTATGCATGGATTCCTCTTCAAATTTTACCAGATTCTAACTTTCTTAATTTGGACAAAATTAAGAGAAAAGTACTAAGGAAGAGATACCAGGAGGAAAGGGAACGATAGGAAAGGGTGGAGGGCAACAGTCAACTGATCTTAGGATTGAACAACCAATGATAACTTTCTAATAGGTACTAGATGGTGTGATGTACTGATTTATTGAGCCATGTTTCAGCTTTTTTTCATTAATTGTTGGCCTATTGACTTTCTGGGCAAATATTTTGAGTGTCAGCCCAAAATCGTCTTATTACCTGCTTACTATCTTCTAAATGCAAGCTTGTTCATTGTTTTTTTTTCAAATTCTTTCCCACCGTCATCCCAAATTTAGCTTTGTTTTCGTTTGGTCTTCAATAATTTCTGGAAGTTGTATTGAGTGTGTTATAAGTCTATGAACTCGGAGGCTTCCGCGCATTCGTTCAGATGGCATTGAAGGCTTTTCGGGCTCTCTTTCGCGTATTTCCAATGTCGTAGACGACAGCTTTGACAGCATTGCAGCTGTCTTCCTCAGGTCAGAAGTGAAGATGCATGTAATTGTGTCCATGTATATTGGGACTGTTTTTCCCGCAAATTCAGTCAGGTGCGCTGTGATGTGTCATCGATTACTCTTTTCTTCTTGGATTAGATATTTGGGGAGGCGACCGACGGCTAAGGTCATTTGCGCCATAGGGGATAGGTAAGGGAGGAAGGGTGGATGGAAACCCGGCGTCGGAATTATCCTGCTCTTAATAAAAGGCGCCAAGGGGACCACGGTTTAACGTCTCATCCGACAGACGGAGTACTATACTTGAAGTGCCCTCCACAAGGCACTCATGCAGGGATGGGGTTTCCTCTGAAAAATATCCTTTTCTGCAGGGATTTGAACCTTGGCCGTCCGTACGGTTAGCCAGTACTCTAGCCACCACATCATCCCGATCCCCAGAGGAATATGTTCATGGACCAAATAAAGATGAAAGTACGTTGGTAGAGATCCCAGGAGGTGAGGGAACTAGCATTAGCTGGAAAATGTGGATGCCTGAAACCAACCAATCTCAGGATTGAACGACCAATGATGATGATAAGTACTCACCACCCACTCAATTTTCATCAGATTGTTTTACAACTGGATTTGTACGATGTCTTGGTCAAAAACTTAGAATATTCCGTTACATCGATGTCGATATGGCATCCCTACCCCACACTCTCTCGAAAGACTTCTTATTTAAAGATTTCATTGAGTTTCACCTGTCTGTCTGGGAATATGAGGGTATTCTTCGTGTTACTCTGAGACACACCACTTCTGAATTTCTCAGGCAAGCTAAGTCTAGCATGCAGCCTCCGAGTCTCTAGGGGCTCCCATCTTAAACCCTCTAAAATCCTATAATTGAAATTCAGCTTACTTCCCGATAATTTAAAGCTCTGAAATTTTGTTCATTGACCAAATTTTCTTGACAATACAGTAATCAGTTTAAATAATATCTATAATTAATTAACTTCGAGTTTACTCAAACGTTGTCTCGAGTATGAGCTCTATTTCTGCGTCAAACGTTTTAAACAAAATTTAACATATTTCCCGACATTTCATTTGGCTTCCCTACCCCACACTCTCTCGGAAGACTTCTTATTTAAAGATTTCATTGAGTATCATTTATTTGTCACATGTTTGGATGGAGACCCGGCGTCGGCATTATCCTGCTCTTAATAGAAGGCGCCAAGGGGACCACGGTTTAACGTCTCATCCGACAGATGGAGTACTATACTTGAAGTGCCCTCCACTAGACACTCATGTAGGGATCGGGTCTCCTCTGTAAAACATCCGCCTCTGCAGGGGTTTGAACCCTGGCCGCCCGTATGGTTAGTCAGTACTCTAGCTACCACACTAACCCGACCCCTCTCTCCTTTCTTCTTTATGAAAACTGTCTTCCAGAAATTGGAGATGGTGTAACAATCTACTCTGTTGATGTTTTCTGGTGTTTTTACGATTTCAACGGCCTCTGACGAGTCTGGGGAAGTAGCGGTTCTCTTTTGCAATTGATTCTCTCCTATTCCTGGAAGAGAGTTTTCATAAAGAAGAAAAGAGTAATCAATGACAGCGCACCAGTCTGAATTGGCAGGATAAATAAAACCCCTATATTAAACGGACACGATCATATGCATCTTCACTTCTGACCTGAAGAAGACAGCTGCAATATTGTCGAAACTGTCGTCTACGACAGTGGAAATACGCGGTAGAGAGCCCGAAAAGCCTTCACTGCCATATGTTATCTTCATCTACATAATACCCTACGAGCCGCCGCATGGGCGAGTGGCGGGGGGTGTTAGGTCACCAGTCGTGTAAAGATGTTAGTTTTGGGGAGATGAAATGGTGTCATGTATTATAGGAGTGTATTTAGTGGAGCTCAGTTTTTATTGTGTTCGCTTATTGTGCGCGGAATGAACCAGTTTTTATACCTATCTGTTTGGCAGAGTATCTCTCTTATTTTATCGCATCCATCAGAACTAGAGATGCAGTGAGAAGTCATAAAAATATTCTGTGTCGCTCTGAAAAATATCAGGTCTGAATGCCTCAAGCAAGCTAAGCCTAGCGTGTAGCCTCCGAGTCTCTAGGGGCTCCCGCCTTAATCCCTCTAAAAGTTGTGAGACACTTTATGTATGCTCGGAGCAGTTTTTAACGAAACGCACGGGTTTCCTTTGTATTTTAGTAGTTTTTGTGGTCAAATCTATTTGACCAGGGTGTCAAATGGTCACGGCGTATTCGAGGTGTGGCCTCACTAGAGCGAAGTAAAGTTGTTAAAGGCCGTTATGATAATTGTATAAGTGTTACGAGTTTAATAGAAGAACTAGGATGGGAATTACTATCAGAACGCAGGTTAAAATTTAGGTTCAACCTTTTAAGTAAATTCGAAACCGTTTTGTTCACAGATGACGTTAGATATATATTGAGAACCCCTGCGTATTATGCTAGGTTTGACCATATTAACATGATTAGAGAGATAGATTGTCGTACCGATAGATTTAAAATATAATTTTTCCCGCGTACCATAAGAGAGAACAATAGGCAGCGTAGCAAAGGGATAGGTAGGTGAAATATAGTTAGAGTAGTCTGTAGTGCATGATGCATGTAATGACAACCAATAATCCCTTTCTTATTATGTAGATACTAACCATCTAGCTGCATGTGACCCTATTTTCTAGCATATCTCCCTTAAATATCCTAGTTGCATGGCAATAGTGCATGTTTGGTGATCTACACCCCCTGCCACACACCCTCGTGGTGGCTCGCAGGGTATTACGTAGATGTAGATGTTGATGAAGTAGCATCTCTCTTTGACTTTTTCATCCGAGGACGTTTAACAAAACCTAGTTTATTTTATGCTGTGCCACATATGTTTTGTATGTGTAATCCCCACGATATATCAGAAGTTAAAGTTATAAGTCACTCGTAATTTTTTTGCCTAACTTTCCTTTCCGTAATAGTCGTTGTAATTATGTTGCCACTGTTTGATTCAATTATTACGCACCGGCATGTTTCTGGATACATCATTCAACTTTTTTCCCGAGCTCTTCAAGTAAACGTGAATATTACCTGCTAATTAATATATTTTTCAATTTCAACTCCCCCGTTCCTCCAGAGTTATCTTCATTTTCGTTTGGCTTTTAATTATCTCGTTTTCTGGGTTAATTTCGCGTGGTGAAATGTCAGGTATCAGTAAAAACTTTACCATTCGCCGTAAAACTTCATAGTTCGCCACTAAGTCCCCCGCTGCGTCGTTAGTCATCCCGGGGTCACATTTACGGCCCTTCTCGTAAAAAAGTTTAACAGTGACCATTATTACTCGCGCCTATCGCCGAATGAGATGTGCAGTAAAGATTTGATGACCTGACGTTATATTCGAAGGAAAAGGCGTCAGCATCGTCTAAATACCAAGCCGATAGTTGAGTGCTCAAGCACGAATGAATTTTGCGCGCACGTATAATTTATGATGGGCTAGCGTAATCAGAGAGTGATATTTTATTTCCTCTTTATTTTCTGTTAATTTTAGTTTTGGAGAGGGTGGGGTATCCCTTCGAGAAAGAATATTATTTCTCTTGGAATCGGCCATCATTTCCTCTTATCACAACCATTGTGTTTATCCTTTGCTTTTCCCATCCACTTTCTTTCACCCTCTGTCCGTCTGAAATATTTTATATATGTTTACGCCGTTGAGCGGTCTGTATGAACGTTTCATTCATTGAATGGCCTGAACGTCTCTTTTCTTGCCTTGGCTTTGCGTGCCCCGAAATGCCTGTTCTGTCTCTTTACCGCTGCGCGCTTGTCCTTCTGTCCTTCCCTCTTCTACGTCTGTTGTTCGTTCCTTACAGATGGGTGAAGTGCTGCCATCTAATGCACATTTATACGAGCTAAACCTGGGGGCGTTTGTTCGTACAAATGCCCCGCTGATTCTAGTGTTTCTTTGACGACTGGGTAGCTGGATTGGATTTGATTTTGGGAAGACAACTGACAGCTAAGGTCATTTGCGTCATAAGGGACAGGTAAGGGAGGAAGGGTGGGTAGAAACCCGGCGTCGGCATTAGCGTGTTCTTAACGAAAGGCGCCAAGGGGACCACAGTCACAGACCACAGTTATGCGTCTCATCTGATGGACAAAGTACTGTACTTGAAGTGCCCTCTACATGGCTTTCAAGTATGGATCGATTTTCCTCTAAAAATTATCCTGTTTTTCAGGAATTTGAACCTTGGTCGCCCGTATGGTTAGCCAGTACTCTAGCTACCACACCAACCTGATATTAACTGGGTAGGTCGGTGGTCTGAGCAGCCGACGCAACAATGGAATGTCCGTGTTTCGATTCCAGGTCGAGTCGAATTTTTTCACTTGGAATCGACCAACATTTCCATCTTCACAATACCATCATGTTTGTCATTTTGTGTCTACTATCCACTTTCTTTCACCTTATGCCGCCCACCCAAGAGTTGATTTTTCTGGGTGCTAGGTAAATGTATATAGCTGAGGAACTATGTCTTACTCCTCCGAAAGTCAGCGAATTGTGACGGAAGTTAAATTATAGTTCTTCCAGCCAATTGTTTGAGTTAACGCGATAAAATATTTTCGATACTTCATAGGCCTCGTGTACGATTTCAGTCTCAGAGCTAATGTTAGCCTAAATAGTAAATCTCCTGATTGATGAAATTAGTGGTGTATCAACTGTTACACTTCCATGTCTCTCTCATTGGTCGTTCAATCCTACCATTGATTGACTGCAGTCCTCCACCCTTCCCTATCTAGTGCTAGTTTCCTTACCTCCTGGTATCTCTTCCTATGTACTTACCTTTTTATGTGGTCCATGAAGTTATTCCTTGGTCTTCCTCTGTGGACTTTTCCCTCTATGTTGCCTTCAATTATGTTCTCCACAAACCCATTGTCTTTCAAGGTGTGTCCAATCCGTCTCGATCTTCTTTTTTTCTATGGTGTTCCATATGGTCTCTTATACTCTTCTGCACTTCCACGTATTACTTTGGTAATCGGCGCTTAGTGACTCGATTTTCTCTGTCTCCGATTTCATTTTTGGAAAATAACATTACTTTTATTAGTCTCTCTGAAACATATTCCCAGACTCTTTGAATTCCGTTGGTTATTCGATGGTAGCCCATTTTATTCTATAAGGATCCGAATATAATTCGACGATTTTATCGCAGCCTGGAATTTCACCGCACGGAGTCCTATTTCTAAACCTATTTCTCAGTGCGAAGAACACATTTGTTTGCGATGTTTATGCCCGTCTGCAAGAGATTACTTTCAAAAAGACAGGTTTCAAATGAGTTCCAGGAGGACGTTAAGATTTTTCTTAAGATAAGTGGGGCCGACATGCCTCGCAGTATTCCGTTTTTTTCTCTTAAGAAGTAAATGTTCTTTGAAGAAAATTTACTACCAATTCTGCGGTCGAAATTTCCTGAACGTTGCCTCGTGAAAATTTTTCCCCCCAACCTCCGTCGCCACGGAAGATAAAATCTCAATAATGCGGAAATACTGTGCGGAGGCAATCCAATTTCTTGCGGAAAACTTTTTGAGGTGGTTGATACACGCCCTTTCAAAGTTAAAGCTGGATTTAGAAGTCCCTCTTCTTGAGGGAAACTGCTGATGATCAAATTAGCTCTTGTGCAGTCATTGGCAGATATTATTTGTGAGCGATCAACTTATTTAATCTTTGTTGAAGGACATTATTTGATCACTTGAACAAAGACTTTCTTAAGAACTTAATTATAATTATTATCAAAGTAATCTACCGGTTGGGGTAGGTTTCTGTGGAAGTTAGTAAAATTTCTCTGGTTACCACACTATAATATTTCTTCCTTCATTTCTCCGAATAAATCATGAAGAAATTAATAAAATTCCTTGGGACGAAGACAGTTAGGCTGGTCATAAAACTAGGAGGACACAAGTTGGAGCAAGTAGACCATTTTAATCATTGAGGTAGTACGCTAGAAGAAAATGGGCGTAGTGTCAAAGACATACGGAGGAGAATGGCGTTAGCAAAGGTAGCTTTTAGAAATAGAAGGAAGCTGATGACAGAGACCTTGGGGAAGGATACTAAGAAGCTGTTTAAGCGCTTGATAAGGAGCGTAGCCTTTAATGGTACTTAAAAGTGGAACCTCAGAAAAGAGGATGTGAATAAGCTGAAGACATTTGAGATGTGATGTGAGGAGAAGGCTGGAGAAGAAGTTGGACTGACGGAAAGGAAGACAAACAAGGAAATCGTTTGATTTGTACTTCAAGGTGAAGTATTCCAAAGCCTGACTAATGTTCAGCAATTTTGGCATTTTTGGACTGATTCCATTAGTTGTAGCGCACAAGTTTATGTGTATATTTCATTTCTTTGTTCCGTAATATTTACGGTGCACAATTTGTCTGTGCTCTTGGCTAAAACGTAAAGGAAAGCAGCGCGTTTCTTTAAAAACTACTTTTAGCGTACATACAGTGTCTCACAACTTTTAGAGGGACTAAGGTGGGAGCCCCTAGAAACTCGGAGGCTACACGCTAGGCTAAGCTTGCTTGAGAAATTCAGACCTGATATTTTACAGAGCGACACAGAATATTTTTTTGACTTCTCACTGCATCTCTAGTTCTGATGGATGCGATAAAATAAGAGAGATACTCTGCCGAACAGATAGGTATAAAAACTGGTTCTTTCCGCGCACAATAAGCGCCCACAGTAAAAACTGAGCTCCACTAAATACACTCCTATAATACATGTCACAATGTCATCTCCCAAAACCTTACATCTTTACACGGCTAGTGACCTTGCACCCCGTGCCACACGCCCATGCGGCAGCTCGCAGGGTATTATGTAGATGTAACATGACTGCACCGTTGTAAATTGGTAGTGATTTTGAATGTGATCTTCTTTCTTAAAGTGTTAAAAAAATTAATTATTTCTGCGTGTCATCTATATGTGCAATTTCTACAGTTATTGCTCCACCTAATCTTCGTCATCTATCTCCATAGTTTCTGTCTTTGTTTAGTTCCTTCTTCGCGTTTACCTTCCTATCTTCCATTCCGCCTCCCTCCTCAGCAGCGTATAGACTGCAAGTAGCGCTCTCCCCCCCCCCACCCTCCATCGCCCGGTTGCATTCCCTGCGAAGTTGGGTGTAGGTGGTAGGGTGGCGAGTGGATAGGGCAGTGCCATTTCTTCTTTAAGGAAAAAGACTCGTTGTTGTCCCCCCCGTTTCCACATTGAAGTTGCCCCTTTTATTCTGTGCCTTAATGTGCTGCCATTTTTTACCACTTCACCTCTCTGCCCTCCCTCAGCCTTACCCAGGATATTCGTGCCCCGCGGTAATTAATATCTCATTTGCTCGGTTTTATTTCGAGTCACAAAACCCCTTTTAATTACATTTCTTTTTTTATTCACTATTACGTCAACATTTACAATTCACGGCATCTGGGCGTTTCTTCGTTCTTCCTGGCGAGATGGCGCTTGCATGTACCGGGGTGGGGCGCTAGCAATCTTCATAGTTTTTCATATTTTTCTCTCTTCGCATTCATGTCTATGATCCGACTTTATTAATATTCATTTGCCGTTCGGATGTGGGATAAATTATAAAGAACGCCGTTGAAAATATGGGCTGCTTTGATTCCGCATCCGATTTGCGTGTTAAACATTAAGAAGATACGGTCCTCATTTCGACTATTTAAGCTACGTTTTTTTGTATTTTGATTAATGTTTTTTTTTGACGTTATTTTAATATTTTAGCCTCAATATCCTTGTACCACTAACCCAAACGTAACAGAGTAACGAGGAAATAAAATTACAGCCCTCATTCTTGTTCCATTTTCATATTTCAGGCCATCTAAAGTAGAATATCAACTTTGCTGCACTCATAAATACTTCCCCATCGCCTAAAATCAGATAAAAGGGCATTTCAGTCCTAGAAATAATTTACGTGTACAGCTGAAAACGTATTTCTCAGAGCCATGTACCCAAAAGCGTTTCGTGGTTAATAATGACATTTTGGCCCACAAGTGTATTCTTAGCTCATCCTTTCTGAATAGGGAGAGAAAGAAAATTTATATTTGCTCGTTGAGAATCCCGGGGAAAGTTAATTTGGAAGAGAATAATAGCTGAAGTAGATATAACTTTTATTCTTTGATTTTTTTACTGTGCAATTATTGTAGATTATTCTGGAAATATGTTCCTCAGAGACATTTAAGTATCATATAAATATCTTTCTTTTCGTGAAACTCGTAAAATCCTTCTGATAAAAATTTTTTGTCTCGATCAAAAACTGTCACTTCCATATTTATGAAGAGTGGCACAAAAATAAATCACACATTATAAGAATGAATGCACCAATCAGTAACAATTTCCTATGCTCACTACACCGTTGTTCATTGATATACATCGAAGTGGTGTAGAATCGATTGTCATCGATTATCGGATTTTATTGCCATAACTCGTATCGAATTTCCACCGTTGACTTCAAATGATGTGATTTCACACAATTTGTCGATTATTTCGCGAATTTGGTCTGAGGTAAATATTTTCGCGTTCTGAGCCAAATTAGTAAAATTTCGCAAAAACTTCACGATTTCGCGCTTTGCGGAAAACTGGTGTGTCTAGTCATTTTATTCATTTTCATGTTTTTGGTTTAATACTGAAAAAAGCTGAGCTCAAAAGGGAGTTAAAGAATCTATTTAGAATCATCAGGAAAAGGAAATGTATGCAGATTAATTTTATGAATGAGTGTGTTAATGGGGACTCATTTTTTATCGTTGAATTTTAACCTTTGAATTGTTTTGATGGCTTTGGTGTGTACCGTAAGGTGTATCTCCTATCCGATAAAAAGACAAAAAATCTGTATGTGTGATAGTGTGGAAACAGTGTGGAAATTTACTATCGTCTTTTCATTCTTACCAGTATGGATATTGAATATTTCCACCAAGTTACGCCTGAAACTCTTTCATAAACTGCATATATTGGATGTTCTTAAATTCAGAGGAAGCTTAATTGTACTCTTTTTAGATCATTAGTGGTGTCTCTGTTATTTGTTTATTTTATTTTAATTTCCTAGTCGAGATCTCGCTCACACGTGCATACATTTTCAGTAAATCGTTCCGTTTCTCTATGTAAGAAGGCGTGCACAACCGGAGCGCGTTATTCTCAAACTCTTATTCCCCGGCCGGCTTAGAGCGACCCTTGGCTTAGCGCGCAACTCTGTGCCCGTAAAGAGTGTCATTATGAAATATCCTAAGGACCGGCTGCCGCTCAGTAAATTAATCCCACCCAATTTTTCTCCCGCCTTCTGCTGCACGTTTTTTTTCATATATATGCATACGTATATGTATACACATTCATATCCGCGAGCGAGTGTGCGCGCTAATCGTCTTTGTATGTGAGCAGTTTCGCACACACGCACAGACGCAACAGAGGTCAAAGTAGCTCCGACCGGAGTCTTTGCGATAATGAGGTGTTTGGGGGGGGAGGGGGGAAAGGGGTGAAGGGGAGGAGATTTCGCATGGGGCCCCTGAAACGACGCCCGAGTTAATTGGATACGGAGTAGGGAGTCCTTCCTTTGGGGTGTACCCAATCTTCCCCTCCCACATCCACCTTGCCACATCCACCCCCAACCCCACGACTCCTTTCCACCCTTATGGACCACCTAAGGCTTTCCGCGAGAAATCCTATGCGTGTGAACTTTTGAATTATGCATTTGAAAATTCCAGTTTTTTGCACCGTCATATCTCTCGGGCGCAGTGTGCAAAATTAGGGCCTGGTCCTACGTTCTGTAGCCCGCTTGCCTAGTTTCCTATCTTCCACTTCTCACAGCCCTTCTTTCCTTCTGGCCGTGATAATTGTCGAAACCTCCTCACGCGCAAAAATATTTACATTAATAAAACTCCGTCTTCAGTAACTTGGTGGTATTCCATAGTTCAACAAATTTACTCCACAAAATTTTACAATATGAATTTTAAGGTAGTTTGAGCGAAGTATCATTTTACCTAGAAATCAATGAATTTGGTCTCATTTTAAAGAAAAATATATCACTCTTCCTTTGACACCAAATATTCAACCCCTTACCTCATTACTCTCCGAGATATTTGCCAGCCCCTTTAGATGGGAAACGGTACGTTTATGAACTCCAGAGAGACCTTATATTAAAAATGCGGAATTTCCTTCACTTAGATCCCATCAAAAAAATCAAAAGTGTGTAGTTTGTGAGTTTTCTCAACTATTGATTACTAACTGGAAAATTAATCAAATTTTCACCGCAGCAAATTCTTCGGGATCACAATAAACATACCATTTTGATGGAGTTTAAAACATACCGCCTGAAATAATGAGTCAAGTTAAAGATTTATTCGTATATTTTCATTTGATTACTTGCAATTTCTGTCATGTAAAACTATTTTATTGCATCATTAATGATGCTATATTTTATTTGTGAGTATCACAGTTGATGAAATTGAAACATACATATATATATATCGAATATGGTCTCTGTTATTATTAGGGAACCATCTCGCTCGCTCGAATTAGAAGGCAAGAAATGAGATTATCAATTCTGGGGAAAGACTTATCAGAGAGACCATCGAAATTTTGAACGCGACAGAAAACAGATGAAAACAGAGAAGATGGGGCCCCTGGGTCCCCACTCTTTCGCATGGGGCCCCTGAAACGACGCCCGAGTTAATTGGCTAAACCTCTTTAAAACTTAAAAAAGAAAGAAAACTGCTGAGGGAAATAAAACATAATGATGCTTGGAAGAGGGTTTTCGCGAAGTAAGGAAGCACGACAAAGAAAGGGCATCCGAGTAAATTGGCGGGAAAATATCCCTTTATAAGGCGAACATGAATACCTGCATCTCTACTTCATACCTGATCAAGATAGCTGTAATGCTACCGAAACTGTCGTCCACGAAAATGGAACCTCGCGGAAGAGATCCCGAAAAATCTTCTTCTTCAATCTTCAAAGCTGTAGGTTGGGTAAAATATTTTAGTGTTCAAGAAATGATTCATAATTCGTATTTACAAAAAAATGACCAATATAAAGAATTTACTCGGAATTGTACGCCAAATGATAAATTAATACTGCTGCTTTCGTGACTAGGCGTCCCCGATGTATAAAATGACTGTCGCACTTCTCTCAGAAGGCGATTCATTTAATGGAGAATATTCCTATTTCCGTCGGTTGTAGATTTGCTGTTCTGTCCGGTACGTTTCGCATTTACCATCCTATCGCCGAATTAATGGACGTGAATTATTTATTCGGAGTTGCCTCCAGAGCTCAGGAATAAAGGAGGAAACACTTGGAATTCGCGTCCCGTTCCAAGCTTAGCGTTGTTTCGTGCTCAAATGCTGATGCACATCTTCCTTCCCGCACGTCCATGTTGAAATGAATAGGAAGGCAATTAGTCGCTCTCCGAAGAAAATAAAACTGAGGAGAATGGAATTCTTCAATGTATTTCCTCTACTGGCGGCCCCATCATTTCCTCCCGACGTCTCTTTGGGACCCACGATTTTGTACTAAAAGATATTGCAGTAAGGAACGAATCGCATGTTCCTTTTCCGCCTTTTTCTGCAATCGGCAAGGAGACTTTTTTCCTGTCAAATTAAGTTTTCTCTTTTTTTTAAAGTCGCTGCTTATTCCATTGAATCTCTTCCAAATTGCTGCTAAATCTCTCTCGAACGTGCTTCGCTTTTCAATTACCAGTACTACATTTTTTTTGTCTCCTAGGAATAGCGCATTCAACTCTTAGGGTAAAAACATGAATACAGAATCACAAAAAATTCTCAGGGGATTTATATATGCATCTTCAGTCACGTTTTTAATGAAACTTTTTCCAAGTATCGCACTAATCAACTATTTGTAATATTTGTCAAGGGGCTATCTTTAAATGTTATAATCCCACCCCGTTGTCTAATTGCGATGTTCTAATTTCAACACGGTGTGTGCGTTCTATTAATGCCCTACATGAGATTCACCTCAACTAATACGCTAAATTTCTCGACATGTGTGCGCATTTTTTTATCGTTAAATGTTCTCATTTAGCAGAAAGTTATTTTTGACAGCTCGCAGTAAGTACATTGCCGTGGAACAAAGTACTGGAAAAGCCTCTCAGAAGATTAATAACTTTTTCTCAGGAACTGGAGAACTTTAATTACGGAAAGCTTGAGTGTGTCGGAAGCAAAACGAACTTTTAAGGGTAGGGCAGTATGGAGGACATTGTTAAAATCGTAGCCAGTTTTCATTTCTTACTCCGAAGAATAAAGATTTTGCCGCCATTTCTTCCTCAGTCTACCCACTACTACCTTTAAGGTTCCTACCTGAAATCTTATATCATCATTGGTTCTTCAATCCTAAGATTTGTTGACTGCAGCCCTCCACCCTTCCCTATCTAATGCTAGTTGCCTTACCTCCTAGTATCTCTCACTATATACTGTCTTATTTATTTGGTACATGAACTTATTCCTAGGCCTTACTCTGGAGACTTTTCCTTCTTTTTTACCTTCAATTATGTTTTTCATAAACCCACTGTGTTTCAGGGTATACCCAATTCATTTTGTTCTTCTTCTCTGTATAGTGTTACATATGGTCCTTTCCTCTTCTGTACACTTCATCATATTTTGTCCGTCTATTTTATCTTCAGCAGCCTCCTTCACCAGGTTTCGAAGGCTTCTAGTATTTTCTGATCAGCTTTTCCAATGGATCATGCTCCCAATCCATTTAGTGCCACGCTTCACGTGAATGTTTCCTGGTTTTATAGTCCTATCTTCTTTGAGCACTGTATTTGTCTTTTTCCAATTTCTTAGGTTGGGCTATTTTCCGCTAGATGTCCGTTGTACTTTTTCCGTCTCTCATGATTGTACTTCCGAGCTAGGTGAAATAATTCACTTGCTCTAATTTCTGGTAGAATCTTATTTATGGAGGATTAATTATGCAGGGAAGAAGACTGGGTAAGCATGTACGAAACATAAGTCAGGTGAATGATCTATTTGGTTGAAACTTCATCGGAGACAAGTTTAACTAAGAGACTTTAAGAAATCGTAGAAATGCAAATCCTTCGAAAAAACTTTTTGAGCGACCTTGCTGGCTAGAGTTGGAAGTGATAGCGTCCGAAAGGACTGCTATGTAGGAAATATAAACTATTGGTCGAACGGATGTAAGAAGGAGCTTGCCAAATGGAAGTGGGCGCGTAGAATGGAAAATGTGAGAATATGTTAAGATGGTCAGCGATAGGATTTTAGGCGGGAGAAGAGCAAGACCAAGGGACGGAAAATATTCATTTAAGTATTACACTTGCTAAAAGAGTGTTTTTTTCAATCATGTTTCATGCATTTCTCTTATTACAGTAAATTTTGCCTTATTTATCTGTCGGTCTCCGCAGGTTTTTCACACTCCCCTTCAAGTGTGGGTGTTATCCTGCAATGGGTTTTTTCGTCAATACTTATCTTATTAGCCTTATTTCCCTTTGCTTTTCCCGCCAGTATATATCTATACACTCATTTTTTGTATGTATCCGACGAAGGGACAGATGGAAGATGGGGCTGGCTCCTTCTAAATCTCGGCCCTTTGAAGACGTATCATTATTATTGATGGATTCACAATGAGAATTTTTGTTAGTATTTTTAATTTTCGAAAATTTTATGTGGACTTTTTGAGAGTGAAATAGGAAAACTATATGGGAGGGGGAGCGTTAACAATAGAAGTACCGGAATTCGCGGTATGCCTATCTGTGCCGACGGCGGTCAAATTGGAATCTTAGAAATCATTTGTTTTCTAGAGGAAAATTTAAATTTTCATTTAAATAATATGCAAAAGGTTTTGGAAGTACCTTTTATTTGTAATTGTTTATAATTGTGTAAGATTATTGTTATGTATCAACCATGTGATGAACCATTAAAATATATTGCTTGTATTGCTCGTAACAGGACTTGCACCAGGGAATTCTTTCATGCTTACGTGCTTGGCGTATGAATGCGTATTTTAAGAGCTAATAAACTATTTTCACCGTTTAACAGTACATATTAATAAATATAAAAATAAATACTCCAACGAAAGATAGTAAAATTCCATTCCATAATTATAAAACTCTGATAAAATAAGGGAGAGATAGCCTTGGGTCAAAATGACCCCTATGAGCCGAAGAGGTAGAAGGTGTTATGCATTATAAACTATTGCTGCTATGAGATTCTCATTTCGCACTATATTCTCATGCAAAAAAATAAACATAATGAAATATGCTAAAGCTGGGAGGATTCAGTCAGAAGTCGAGGATTGTCAATACTGAAAAGGAGCCAAAATGACTCCTCCGGTACTTCTAGTGTTTAGCAGCCTTCGACGTTAGTTTTTCCTTCCGCAGATGCATACTAGTTGCAACTATCTATTTGCTTCTTACTCTCCAATTACTCTCGCAGTTTATCGCTCTCTGGTTTATTAATGGACTCCATAATTTTGATTCCCATGAACTGAGGCTTTGAGGTGGAATTGTTTTTGGTGCGAACCCAATTAACCTTTCTATTACGAGCTCTGCCATTTGTAACGAATTGGTCCATAATATGACGCGTGATGTTTCTACTTATCCTCTATAAGCTCTTGGAAATAACTTTGCCGCAATTAATTTCTTGCAATCAACTTTGTTGATTGATTTAAAGTTGGTTTTCTGTCAACCATGGTAAATTAATTTTTTTTATTCCTGCATAATAATCGCTATAGTGCTGTGATGTTTTTGTTCAAAGTAATGGGGATAAATTTTTTATTACTATCATTTAAAAAATTCGAAAATTTGTCTGTTTGCCAGGTCGTTATATTCCAATAAAGATACATAACAAATAAAATTTTAAATGATAGATTTCAGCGTTCGCACCGTTCAATTTTACTTAGCAAGAAATAGCGTTTTAAAAATTCGACTGCACAAAATAAGATATCAATCTATGCCTTTTTCTCTTTTTCTATTAATTTAATTTAATGTTTTCATAAAAATATAAAGTTTATTTTTTTAAGGGCGCAAGCCACTCTGCTGAAATACTTCCAATCCACTACAGTCCTATGAATGAATGAGACTTTTTTTTAATTGGTCCTTCGCGACGGACGCTTCTTCTCCTTGCACTAATGATCATTCATTCCTGTGAAATTTATTTTCCAATTTCTTTCTCAAGTTCCTCCATGGTTTTTCTCCCTTAATGCAGTTTGAGCGAGATAGTTCCCTAGTTATAATGGAGACCATATACGACTTATTAATTTTAATTACAGCAGCTGTAGGATGCATAAATTAAACATTGCACAATTAATAGTGCCACAGTATACTTTTATATGACACGAAATTCTAAGTTATTGAATAAAAATATCTACACGCCATCAAGTCTCTCATCTTGATTTGATTTTTTTCGCGCGGTACGTTTAAAACTCCTTCACAACGGAAGTTTTTTTGTGATCCTGAAAAAAATCACTGCGGAGGCAATATAATTTATTTCAAAAAGAGTCGAGAAAACATACAAAATACATGCTGGTAATTTTTTTACGATTTCTAGGTGTAAGAACGAGATCTAAGTGTAGGAAATGCGTCATTTTTAATATAAGGTCTCTCTGGAATGCATACACATACCATTTACCATATGAAAGGGCTGGTATTTTTTTGAAAATATCTCGGAAAGTAATATGGTAAGGGGATAAAATTTTTGTGTCAATGAAGGGGTGAGATATTTTTCTTTAAAATGAGATCAATTTCATTGATTTCTAGGCAAAATGACTCAAACTACCTTAATTTCTATTAATCTATCAAAAATTATAATCGTTCCAATATCTTTTCTTACCTCGCAGTTCACCTCATCTTATTTTCTCTCTTCTGGGTACAATTTTCATGCATTTTTTTGCCCGTTGTATTTTAGCCTTCTTTCCTCATTCCCGACTCCAAAAAAATAAAATTCTATATATCGATGTATGTAACCCCAGAGAGCTCTGGATTGGGGGAAGAGGGAACTATTTGAGCCTCACTCAACCCAGAATAAATAAATAAAATATCAAATATCCAATTAAGATTACGGTCATGGGGATTTTTTTTCTTTTGTAACTACCCTTTCGGCCGTAGATACGTTCTTTTCAACATGCTTGAGTTTGTTTCATTCTAATTGAGTTGTGAATCTTTTCTGACTGGTTGCTTGTTATAAATTTACCTGAAAAAAGAACTAACTATTGAATAGTTACGAAATCCCATGCGATATAAAAAGAGGAATGCTTCTTCGTTGCTTGCTATTGCGTATAGTCTCTCTCTGATGTTTTCACGCTAAAAGATTTCATCTTAGCATGATTCTCGCTCAAATGATTCGGTATGAACTCCCCTTTTTTCGCCGTGATGCGTAGTATTTTTTTGCAATGCCGAGGGAGTTGAATCTTTCAGTTACATCCCTCTCTCAATTTGAATTCGATAGGACTCGGGGAGGCAAACAAAACGATTGAGAGACATGAGAGGTGTGGTTTGCAAAATGAAAACCAAAAGAATAATGTGTTTTATTATCGAAGCGATTCCTCTTCAGTTGATTGGCGCGTTTTGAAATGTGGCCGTTACAAAACCACTCCCTTTTCCGTCAATCACCCATCCACTCTTCTTTCCTACCCCAGATTGGGGAGCGCGACACTTCATATATCGGGAACATGAACCATTCGAAAAATAGACCATAACATATTAGGAGCTTCCAAAATCTAGTGCTGGAGGCAGATGCTGAAGATAAAAATTGACGGATGGAGTGGTAACACTCATGAAAAGTTTAAGAGTGGAAGAGAAAACGACCATATGGAACACTTTGCAGGAATTAAGGGATCAGGCCGTCCTTGTCGTCAGCCGCCACTTGCTCTTCTCGTTTAAAACCCACCCCTTTCCCTTCGCTTCTCCATACCACTTTATTAATGTATAAAAACCTGAGATATTTGTAGTAGTGTACCCTGATGACGGCATATGGTGCTGAAATCACGGTCGGTGACGAAAAAAAAGTGTGGAAACTACAAATGTTTATTTTCAAATGTGGAAATACATACGATCCACAAAGTTTGTGCCAATACGCGCTCTTATGTGATTTCTTTCGTTGAATTGGTACTTATAGAGGTGTTGATCAAAGTGTAGTCAAAAGTTGTTTATTCCGTCGCAGTAAACCTTACAAGAACAATTGTTAAACCAATAAACTACAGCAGCGCTACCACGGAGCACTGTGTTAGGGAATGTTCCTTCTTCAGGGCCTGATTGAGTGAACACAATTGCGTGAAATTCGCAGGGGAAATATCATTCACCTGGACTGGGAATCGAACCCTGATCCCTCGATTTCGCACCGCTTTCCCTTTCCAGTTAAGCTCTCTAGGCGTCCTCTTCCACTACGTCCACTGTGAATCTCGTGGGCTTTAAGGAGCAATTTGTTTTCACAGGTACCGTTCATGTAATGTCAGAAGTACCCGTATGCGAGCGCTATGTGCTACAGTCCATGGGGTAAAGCCCAACTGTAAACACAAAGGTGTTTACTTTGGACATTTTCAAAGAACTACGGACGTAGCCGCGCAGTAACTTTAACGGAGTCACCCGCTTGTGTTCACAGAATTGTGTGGTTAGATCTTTCGGCGCGAAATCGAGGGATCTGGGTTTGTTTCCCAGTCCAAACGAATGATTTTTTCCACTGTGAATTTCACACAATTGTGTGATCTCTAGCGGGTGACTCCGCTAAAGTTACTGTGCGGCTAGTTCCGTAATTATGGTTTAAAAATAAACTCCCTTTGTAATATTACACAATGGTTTTTATTATTCCGACCTAGTTTTCGACTCAAGTTAAGTCATTACCTTGATAATATTCTTTTGTAATACCTTTGTAATATTCCACAATGGTTTTTATTATTCCGACCTATGTTTCGACTCAAGTTAAGTCGTTATCAAGTTAATGGCTTAACTTGAGTCGAAACCTAGGTCGGAACAATAAAAACCATTGTGAAATACTACAAAGTGAATTTATTTACAAACCATCGCAATGTTGTTCCACCAAGTGAAGCCTGAGAATTTATTATATAGTTCCGTAGTTTATTGAAAATTCTTCAGGGCCTCTCCTTAGACGCCAAAGTGCATAGTCATTCCTGTGAGCGTTCCCTTGTGCAGTCTCTGGCCATTCGATGAGTGTATAAACCCCTTTTCCCAACCCCCGCCCGCGTCATGTTGAAATATGAACACGCTGCCGGGAGCGCACGCTCGTGATGCCGTCTGGGCATCACGCACGCACAAACACGGCGGCGCGAACTCACGGCCAGACACGAATGCAAACACGAACTCGAATTCCAATGGGTGGACGGGGACGGGGTCCGGCCCTGGCAGTGGCGGCTGCCGACTGTGACCCCAGCGTGCATCGCGCGGCCCTTAAGAGGACACATCATACCCTTCGGTAAGGAAAAGTTCTATCGAAAATACACAAGATGGCGTCACTCGCACCCGATCGAGGCGTTTTAGCGTTAGGAGTCTCTTACACCAGGATAACTCTCGCACAAGGCAACAATCGTCGGTAAGTTGTAGCCAAGGCTCCGGCACGTTAGCACAGGCAGCGCTAATATAAGATCTGTGAGAGAAGACTGAACTAATTGCATCACCGTCCGAGCACATCATGGCCGAAAACCATTCTGGTAGCTTGTAGAAATATACCAATTACAGATTCTATCCTACATCCGTGACGGCTGTTACTTAGCATTCCGATAGAAGAGGAATTGATACATCTCCATTAGTTTTAGATGTGTCAATAATAATTATAGTTTTTATAAAAATATACCCTACATCTTGCCGTTTTCCCGATGGTTTAATTATGCTCAGATATTAAGATATTCATGTTTCAGATACGAGCCTCTCTTGGAAAAGGTCTATTCTTTATGCTATAAAAATTTCTAGTTGATGACGTAAGACTTGAAGAAAAAATCGGGGGTCGGAAATCATCACAAATCCGACCTGTCGAGCGGGTGTGATGCGTCGACTTAATTAGCGCTCGACGTGATCGCACTCATCGTCAATTTGCGTAATTTTCATGTGTATATTGATTTTTTTTATTGCCTGTCCGAAAGGCTAATCACTCCCTGCATCCGAAAATAATTCTATGTCATCGCAATCGTTCAATTTTCTTTTTTCGTTTGGTCACGTTTTATTCTACAAGTTTGAATCGAAGGGATGCATGCAGAATAATTAGCTCGACATCAGTGATTGGCTGAGTGAATCACCCGATCATGATTGCGGGAGGTTGCGGTTATTTTATCAGTATCACGTTTGTTATACATACTTTGACTGGCGGAGAGTTGATTGAATCGGATATGGTTTGAGATTTATATCTGAATTGACCGATCGGACGGAGCGCACCCTTTTTTCCATTTAAAAACCTATTTTCATATCCAGAGCATTGAATGGCGTTTCATAATCTTTTTTGTCTAATCATGGTACTAATTTTAAATTTTATGATGTGTATTATGTTTTCGGTGCACTCGACTACTACACGAAAACTACTGCTACAGGAAAAGACAGCAGGAATGAAAAATTGACAAGCAGACCAGTAAGGCTGCATATTTATCATAACCACTGATTACCACCCGTTGGAAGAACTGCTTTGAAGAGGCGGATGAATTACGTGGTTATTGGGAGAGCGATAATACATAAGAAGAGATCCTTCAGTTGATCCATCTGGTGGTTATCGATATGAGGTTGAGTTCTGAGGACTCATAAGAGGCGAGTGATGTGTCCGGCGACTGGGTATACCTTACCTTACCTCATCGGCCAATGAAACCTCAGCAGGTTTTTGGCCTCACCAACAATGCCTCTCCGTTCTGCTCTTTGAAGTGTAGCCCCAAGTCTATCTATGTCCTTTTCAACGTGGTCCTTCCACCAGGGTTGAAATTCGCTGTGAAAAAATCATTTGACTTGACCGGGATTCGAACCTGGATCTCCCAATTGCCGGTCAGGTGTGTTAGCCAGTTACACCACCAAGCCATCTTCCTTCAGGGCGAATTTCGAGGCAATTGGGAGATCCGGGTGCGAATCCCGGTCAAGTCAAATGATTTTTTCATAGCGAATTTCAACCCTGGTGTATATGCACCCGTGCGAGTGACTTCGTACCACATCATTTTTTAAATGCAATGTTTGAAAATTGGTCCATCCACCTCATTCTTGGTCTACCAGCTGGTCTTCTGCCTTCAGGGTTTCCCAGGTACAAATTCTTGATTATTGCAGTTTCCTCTTTTCTCCCCATGTGTCCTACCCATCTCAACCTTCAACCCTTAGCCATTGTCACTGTATCTGGGTATGTATAGGTGTCTCTTAACTCTGTTCTTCCTAATTCTCCATCTATCTTGGTCTTGAACTGGGCCCAAGATTTTACTCAATCCTTCATTTTCAAAAATAATAAACTTTTCCTCAGTCTTTGGTTAATGACCATGTTTCCGATCCATACCGCAGTACTGGGATGATTATTCAATGATAAAACTTTATCTTGGTTTTTCTAGAGGGTCATTTAGATTTTAGTATTTTTTCCAAGGGCCAGTAAGTCCTTGAAGCTGCGGCTGTGCATAAGATGACGAAATTAGATAATCGTATAAGAGGGGTATAGAGTGATTGTTTGCGCTCTTCGAGGCAATGCACAGAAGGAGCTCATGAGTATTGGGTTCGGCCCGCAACTTTTCATTACCAAGAAAACTTTGTTTCATAAACTTCATAATAACTTTTTATGGCGAATTAGAAATAACTGAATGTGTGAAAATACATTTAAATATGTTTTTCCCGCACAATACTACAGGTTCACTACGATTAAACTGCAAATTTCTTCACTATTAAATGCCCAAGAGAGCGGTCCGTTCGTAAACGCCAAAAAATCCGGCACTTTTATTCTTCTCACCGCAATAAAAAATCGAGGGTGATGTGTAAAAATAATCGACATTTACGGTTAAGCGCAAAATAAAACAAGCTAAATTTTGGTGTAACTCGCGTTCATATTGGTGACGCGGTTCATTTTTAATCAGTGTCCAATCTCGACTCTACATAATTTTTGCAGCGGCAGTACGTAGGATCCTCATTCCAAAAACAGGTTAGCCTCCAGCACTATGAATGGTGTCTAAACCATGTCATTTGCTGCAAATTTTTTAGATGTATCCCAGATTTAATGGGTGAGATTGGGAAGAGTCAAGGTAGGTGGTTGGTGAGGGTAATAAGGGGCGAAGGGTTACTAAAGGATGTAATTAAGGGGAGGATGTTTGGTGAGCGGAAAAGGGAAAGAAAGAGAATAGGTGTGATGGGCGAAATGAAGAAGTATAGAAAGTATGCTAGAATTAAAAAAGAAATATTGGTAGGCGGGGCCATAAACATCTAAAAATTTTAGAATATTATCAACTACCTTATTCCATTTAAACCTACTTTTACCTGTAGATCATCTAATGATAATAAAATATCCTTTCCCTCATTTTCATATGATTTAAACTAGGAAAACTCGTGAGAGGAAGGAGGAGGATAGGAAGTTTGGAAGAAAGAAGGGGAGGTCCAGGTTATAAGGAATTTTATCGAGACGTGAATGTAAGCCATCAGTGGGAGGAAATGAGAGATAACGCCACAAAAGTAGGGTTTTTGGGATGAAGTCTGTCCAAAAACCTTACAGTCATATAGTGGAAAACGACGCAGGATGCAGAGCCGAGGGAAATAGAGAGAGAATCATTCACTTGGGGATTGAATAACTTGCTATGATGATTGTGCTCTGGATATCTTAACTGTTAGCGTTTTGGACTCCTAGATGCCGTGGGACTATATCCTAAACAGACGAATCAGACAATATTGTCCACTTGAATTGGAAAGTGGAGTTACGGAGAACTACGGCTTAGCTTGTTTGAATGGGTTGCAGTTTATGAAAAAAACATGCAAGTTTTGTATCCGTTTGAAGATGGAAATTGCAATACAATAATTTATTAGCTGTAAATCGATAATGATCCATCATTTAGTGAGTGGATGAAGACAATTATTTTACTCACTTTCACTCACTCACTTTCTTTGCTTCTACAAATATGTATTCTATTAGCCGTCGTTTCATTATTCAGTCCTGCGGGTTTCCCGTCGTCCTTAGACCAAATTCCGAGCCTACTTCTTCCCGCATGTTACTGTTTTTCTTTCTGACATAAGCCAGAGAGCAATTGTCTAGCCGCCCTGAAAGACCAAAAGCGTATGAAAGAGCTCGCTTGTTATGTCGTTAGTACTTTCTTTGTCATTGCCGTTCTTCTTTCTCTGTATTTAATGAGCGGAAATTAACATATTTCGTTCATTCATTACATTCTTTAAGGCAGCAGTCCGACGCCACCATTGCCCATACGTAAGCATATCGTTGTGTTTCTCTGTGACCAAATGTTTAGTTTATTCAACTTCGTTTTCAAATTGTATGTCCACAGTAACATCTTTGCAGTTGTACATGTCTTATCCTGTTTAATAGCGACTTTGACGACGCTCAGTTTTCCTTCTTAGCATAATGCTTTTGCCATTACCGTCTTCGTTTTGTCCACACAATATCTTTCCTCATATTTTTGGATTTGTCTGCCATGCCAACAATTTCCAAGCCGAACTTTCCCTCATCTATGTACACAGGAAAGTAGAACGATCTCAAAGCAGCTGAAGCGCTCCAATACGTTCGCCCTCCGATGCATATGACCGTGAATAGGCGGTTTTGCAGTAGCATTTAAACCTTTTGCGTTGCTTGGCATTGGAGATTTTCATTCGTTCTGATGTGCTGCTTACTACTCGGCACACAACAGCGCCCTTGCATCCCATTCGTTTCCAACCCTTCGTAAAGATCGTAAGCCATGTAAACGAAAAACGTTTCAGAACTATCAGAGGCAATTATAGAGAGAGTGGTCTCTGTAGTTATGTCACGTGATACTTGATAATTGGATTGCGGGACTATCAAGGGACGAGTTAATAAGTTAAAATAACTTTCGTAGACGCGGAAATAAAAATTCGGGACGGTAAGCGATTCTTGCAATTTAAGACCTTCACATCGGTAATATAAGCTTTAAAAGGCACAAAGCGATTAAATTGGCATTAAAATGCAGTATCAACTTGATTTTTTTTGTTATAAATTTCCCCTGAATGGATTTCTGGCTTCTTAAACATTATTTCCCTAATAAGAAAGGTTAAAAATTTTTGGTAATATATCTCAGCAACAATGACAGTTCTTATGCCCTCTTCTTTAGTATTAGAACCATATAATTTCTTCATAGAATGTCTTCAACCTTACTTATGTATTCCTATCCAGGGTTTCTCTGTATAACATCTTAAATTCCTGAGCAATGGATTTTCCCACATCACTTGGTATATCTTGATTGGGCATCTCAACACTGATCGGGAGCAGATTTGATGTGACCATAATAGCAATACAAAAACCTCGGTAAAGGCATCCATTTTTTTTTACTGATGTCCAGTATAGAAATATACATAGAATTGAATTTTTAAAGTTATCCTGTGGTGAAAAGCTTACGTTTTAAGTACTTATTTTGATAGAAATCGATAATCATGCACAAAACAGTCGGTGATGACTGTTGTGTCACCACAGTAACTTTCGTGGACGTGTGCGTGTTTTGGCGGAAATTGCTATTGCTTTCGTTGAAATATTGGATTCATCTTTAATTTTCATTTACTTTACAATACTCTTCTCCTGAGTGACCATTCACATATTTCTTGGCCATCTCTGGATTAACTGGGAGCTGGAGAGGTATTTTATCCCTTGTTGTCCTTATTTTGAGAGAAATTGATTTTTTGCTCCAAAGATTCTTCATTCAACATCCGATCAGTGACGATCCAACATAAATTATACAATACGTAGTGTTGCAAAATCTTATGCTGGCGTCAACTCTCTGGAAAACGATGGAGGTGTTAGTCGCCGTGCGTCGGTCCTTGAACTCCCGACCCGCTTAGAAAATCTTGAAGATAATGCTCACGCTTAAGGTAGTTTGGGCGAAATATCATTTTTCCTAGAAATCAATGAATTTTGTCTCACTTTAAAGAAAAATACATCACCTTTCTGGTGACACCAAAAATTTTACCCCTTACCTGACTACTTTTCGAGATATTCGCCAAAAAATACCTACTCTTTTACATGGGAAATGGTACGTGTTAGTACTCCCAATAGACCTTATATTAAAAAATGAGGCATTTCCTACACTTAGATCTCGTCAGATATCAACAGTGTGTAGTCTGTGTGTTTTCTCAACTATTTTTGAAAATTAATCATATTGTCACCGCAGTAAACTCTTCGGGATTACAATAAAACTTCCATTTTGATGGAGTTTCAAACGTACCGCGTGAAAAAATGAGTCAAGTTAAAGACTAGTATAGATATTTTCGTTTAATTACTGACAATTTCTGTCATTTAAAACTATTTCATTGCACCATTATTAATGCAATATTTAATTCGTGTGTCTCACAGCTGGTGAAATTAAAAAGTATAATTCGAATGTGGTCTTTTTTATGATTAGGGAACTGTCTCGCTCGCACTACCTTTAATATCACCTTGGATTCTGCGTATGTTCAAGTGAGCTATTCATGAGAAGCAAGGTGGGAAGGACTTTGAAATTGAGCCGTCCATTAGAGCAAGCCCACGCCACGTACTTCATTCTTGCATCTAAAAAGACGTGGCATCAACGTCAAGTCCCGACTACGACACCGAAAGCGAAGGATTTCTGAATGAGCATTGCGATCGGTTCGTGGTTTTGATATTCGATATGAATGGAGATGCGCCAGACGACCGAGACTAGTATCCCGCGTCGGATTCACTTTAGTCGCTCGGGAAGCGCGGGTAATTGATTAATCAGGCGTGAAGGCGTGTGAATACGCGCGGTGCGGCTTCCAAATCAGATAGGGGCCGCAACTGCAGTGAATCGTGACAGACGGGAGCTGAGTGGCGAATCGGCCGCGTCGGAAATAAACCATGCGGAAAATAAAGTGGGGGATACAGGATAATCGAAGGATCTCATGAATTATTAATAAATCCATTCCCTCGTCCATGTCTAGGATACCAGAACCATCCTGAATTTCTCCATTCACTTCTGGGCAGAAAGAGTTATTTGAATGAGGGAAATTGTAGTGTGTAAAAAACATCCGTCACTTGTGGCTGGAATATAGAGGAAAACATTTGCAAAAAAAATGGGTGACTCGAAGGTGGTGTACCCGAAAATGGATTCCTGAAAGAGCGATATGTGAATAACGTACTGGAAAATTCTCCTAGAGGGGAAAAGTTTACATAAACCTATGTGTTTCCCATAGAGCCACTTAAAGGTTGTTAGTCAGCGGGAGCATTTTTCTCTTCATGCATTGCAGTGTAAACCCCCCCACCAAACTCAAATAAAATACAAATATTGGAGGATTAACTTAGACCAGCAAATACCAATCTCAGTGGATGAAAGTATACCTGCATGTCACGGTATATAGTATCATCATCATCATCATCTGGTGTTCTGTCTGCTGGCAGGTCCCGTACACCACTGCTCTCTCCATCCGCTTCTGTCCCGAGCTTCCTTCTTTGCTTCATCATAGCTGATGTTCTTCACCTGATCCACCAGTTTAATTCTTCTCCTTCCTCTCTTTTTCTTTCCTTCAATTGAACCCTCAAGTGCCGCAGTTATTATACTTTTCCCTCTCATCACATGGCCCAACCAGTTTCCTTTCCTTTTCCTAATTTCTTTTAGGAGCGATCTGCCTTCTTTTCCTTTGCTCAAAACCTCTTCATTTCACATCTTATCTACCCATCTTACTTTTCCCATCCTTCTCCACACCCACATTTCATAAGCTTCTATTCTATTAATAAACTCTTCTCGGGCTCTGCACCAGGTGATTGGCTTCATGTTTGCCGTCGTTTCGGAAAATGACTTGTTTTCCATTTTCAAGGCGTGTTACTCTGTCCGTGTCAGATTGTAAACTGGATTGAATTGACCGTTGGTCGGGCCCAACAATTGAGCTGAAGTGCCATCTGATTGGCTGATGTTTGGATTTTGCCCTTGAATTATTTTCTGATTTTTCCTTATGTTTTTAATGCAATTTATTACAGGTGTCCATGTATTGATGTCAGTACAGTCAGTCCTTGTATTGATGTCTCAGATGAAAGCCAGAGTCACGATTGAAATTGATTGGATTAAGGCGTATTTCAATCGCTTCCTTAATTATGCGGTCCCAGTAGCGCGCTGAGCGGCAAAGAATTTTTGCATCTCCCTATTGAATGCTTCCATTCTATTCCTTTCCCTCTTACCTAATGTCCACGCTTCGCATCCATACATGAAAACGCTCCATGAATAACATTTATCTAGTCTCTTTCTCAGCTCCATATCCAGGCTTTTATTGCATAGCAAGTTTTTCTTCTGGCTGAAGGCCTCTTTTGTCATTGTCAAAAAATATAGCATATAGTATCAATGCTGAGGTAATTATGAATATTAATGGGTATGGCAATTAGAAGAATGGTCAGAAATTTAAAAGGTATACAGAAAGCGTGGGAGATGTTGTATCTAAATCTACATGATACCCTGCGAGCCGTCACATGGGTTTGTGGCATGGGGTGTTAGGTCACCAGCCGGGTAAAATATAAAGGTTCAAGTTTTGGGAGGTGAAATGGTGACGTGCATTATGGGAGTGTACTTAGTGGAGTTCAGTTTTTATTTTGGTCGCTCGTTGTAGGCGGAAAGAACGAGTTTTTGTCCTATCTGTTCGGCATGTATATGTACAAATTAGCAGATTAGGGAAACAAGCATTGAGAGTCAGATGAATCAATCATATACACGACCTTTTGACAAACCTAATAATCAATTATCATTTTTGTTCCGAGTGATGCCTGCATATTCTTCACAAATTATCTCCGTTTCCAATACACATAGATGTCTATGTGAATGTAAAGTAAATAACTATTTCTATTGCTTGAAAAATAAAAGGAAAAATACTGTAAACAGTACACAAATCTAGAAAATTGAATCCAGACTTAATAAGTTATAAGTGGAGCGCCACAGTTCAGTAGTAATCATAATCATGTCGGCCCCGGTGGTGGTGGGGTAAAGTCCTCGCCTGCTAACCCGAGGGTCGCGGGTTCGAGTCCCGCCTGGGTGGAATATTCTCTGCCCAGGACATGGGTGTCTGTCTCTCGGCCGTTGTTACTGTTATTCACCCGACGTAAAATGGCCTAGTGTGATGTATTCGGGGCAGTGAAAATAAATAAATAAATAACACATGGAAGTCTGACGAAGCTTGTTCCTCGCTCTTGCTGAGTTTAGAATCCTCGGGAAATAGCTCGAACCTAATAGCTAGAACGAAATAGCTTTACACCCTCAGACGTCACTCCATGGATGTATTTTATACTTGAATCCATATAAAAACTGAATACTGAATATTCATACACTGCAATATGATTCCCCCCACTAAACTGATATAAAGTATTAATATTGGTGGCCTAACTAAGACCAGCAAATACTAATCTCAATGGAAGAAAGTATACCTGCATGTCACATTATATGCTACCAATGCTGTAGTAGCTATGAAATGGTTGTAATGTAGCTTACATTGGCCAAACGGTGAAATTTTAAGACACGAATCAAAGTACACTCACGAAGTTACTTAAATATGGATACCAACTCACAATTTGCTAAGCATCTGCTGGATAATAATCACGTAAGTGACATTATCCCCGAAATTCTACATGTCCTACCAAAAGGTTTCCAGATGGATGCATTGGAGCAAATGGAAATTATCAGAGAGTCAAGCAACCCTTCCGACGAGTTACTTTTTCCGCACCCCTTCCCACTCCTGTCCGAAAAAATTTCCCTAATTACAAGCCCCTAACCTATGTTCCCCTGCCCTTCCACCCAAAAATTAGTTCGTTCTCCAACCCTTCCACCCCAGCTTATTGGCGTTGATTACTGTCGTAACTATCAATAAATAACATGTAAACTATTGTACCTGAGGATGTAGCAAGCTGCGAAATGCCTAGTACATTAATAAATATTTGTGGAAAAGTACAAGGATTGTTTTAATATGGTTCAAGTCCATTAATAGGATTATTGTCGCGCGATTTTGGCTTTGACAAACTTTGTTATCTTTAGGTGCATCCTCAGGGCTAACCCGGAGTTGGCCCAAATTGTCGGAAACCTTTGTGTTCAATTAATTAAACGAATTATCAAAAATTAGATATAAAATAGACATTATTTAATTTTAAGGTAATATTGCGCACATATTGTGGGTCGTGTTGATAAATCTTATGAGTGGAGTCAACTACTTAAGTATTTTTAATTTTTTCGTCACAATCTTTCATGTCAGTTACGATTCTTACCCTCCGCGTTGAGTTTTGCTGAAATTTGCGGAGGGCAACCCCCTGATACTTCCCTCGAAAAAAGGGCCTCACATCGTCCGTTCAGTTCAAGCTTTTAACGTCGAGCGCTAGCAGTTCACTCGTCCGCTTACCCACAGGTGGACGTATGGAAACGTTTCAGTTGCGATTGGCATGATGCTCATGAAAAATTATGAGTGAGTTAAATTGCTGTTCACTTAAGGAAAACGTATATTTGGTGTATAAAAGACTAGAATTTTATCGAATTCCGGAGATTTCTTGTCCAAATTGACATGTTGCTGAGCAAGGTAAAATAATTTTTCACGCATTTTTTGTGTACCTTGCATGACAGATTTAAATGTTTTACTTCGTTGATATGGCCTCTGATGATGAAGGTTAATATTGCGCAGCAATAAAACGTTTGCGGGAAATTACAAATTATTTCGTATAATCGTCATCTTGCGGTACGTTTATGGGTCATTCAAACAAGACCAAGCAATTCCACTACAAAAATTACGATTTCCTGGGACATAGTTTACCATTAAGTCCAGACAGGATAGTCAGTGCGTTTATCTCCTCTAAAGGGACATTTGTTTAAATTTTGGAATTAAATAAATATTAGAGATTTATACATTTAAATGCAAATTGCAAAACCTTATGTCGCGGAAAATTTGAGGGCAGTGTTCTTCCATCAACTTCTGCAATATCTTATACTTCACCGCAGATATCCTCATGAATAAAGAGTAGTTGTCTGGCCTGGGTTTCTTGTCGCATTCTTCCATTTCTGGATAATGTTCACCGGCTATTCTGCAGGTTTATTTAATGCTGAACAGACTATGGGTAGCTGAGGAACGCCACTTCATATGTTACTTACTATTCGACCACGGTAATGTTTTATTTTTTTTGTCTCTTTTCAGGTAAGTTCCCGAATATCTACTCGTACATGCCAATCCATCGCTGCAGTTTTGTGCTCGTTAATTGTGATGAGAAAATCAGAAGTGCATGGTAAGACCTGTTGAACTTAGTTGATTCATTACAATATCTGAAGAGGGACTGCGATGGCTGAATCGTTTTTGAATAAATTCATTCGGGTGACCTGATATTTAATTTTAATTTGGAGAGTATAATGATGACATTTCATTTCATACATTCTGGGTCGGAGTTACGCTGCCAACTTTGTAGATTTTTATTAAAAATATCATGTGAAACTCATTACACCCGAATGCCGTTGCTATAGGAGTGCTTGAAAAAAACATTTGCGCGGTAGGAGCGGCGAATTTGATGAAATTTGGCGTTTAATTCAGTATTACTGGCTAGTTTCTCAGATTTTCTCCTTTAGGTTTCCATCCTTTTGACTTTGTTAGAGTGCAGAAATTTGTCGGAAGCGGCAGTCAAATTTAAGGTGTCAAAGTCGCTACTTTTTCTTATCTGTGACAGCTCTCTGCCGGATGAGACTAGGTTGAAGTGCCGTTCTAGAAAGGAAATTGGCATCACATTCAAGAATTTTTTAAAAATGGAAAGGCAGGGACCGGAAATTTTACCTAGTTCCGCCCCTAGGTGGATAAGTTGGTGAGAAAAAGTGGTTTGAAATAATTTGTGAGCATTCATGTATATGGAGAGGACACTTGCTAAACTGGAGGGCGATACAAATATTTCGTAAGACGCTTTTCGGGGTGTAGGGGTGGGGATCATCTAAATTTGTGTTATCAAGAGGGGGAGGAGGTCTGGAACCAATTTACGTAAGATATTTGTCCATCTTGAAACATTGTATCGTTTCCAATTATCCTGTGTTTTTTTCAAATATCCTGTCATTGTTCACAACTTCATCAACTGTGGTACTGTTTCACTCTTAATATTAATGAATATGCTCAAATACTGTAACAATGCATAGTTGTACGATACTCAGTGCTCAATGCTGTCCGATGGCTTCTATTGAAAGATGAAATAGCATAAAACGAGCATTTAATGAACCCTCTCCTCTCCAACCATATCCAATCTCTTCTCGTTCGTCCTTCTCATCACCCAGCTTATATATCGGGAAATTTCTCGAAAGGGATATTCATGAGCGGCGGAGATTTGTTCTCTTCCTGAAAATTATGCTTTTTCTTTATTATGAAACCAAATTCGTCGAATTTTAGTTGACATCTCGCTCACAGTATTCAAGTATTCATCATTCTTCCCGAGCATTCTCGCTCTGATGGCCGAATGTCATATATCTTTCCTGTCTTGTCCCTTCCTTCCTCCTCTGCGGCTCACAAGATGTAGAATTATCGCCCGCGGGCATCCTTCGAAGGAAATACGCCTCCTCCAAGGATCCTCCGCCTCCTGTCTCGCAAAAGGACAGATTCGCCGTCCCCTCTCCCCAAGGCGGATCGAGCGAGGTAGGTCCGTGTTCGCCCCGAGACCCAGATTAAAGGCTTTACATCGTCATCCCCTACCACCAGGTGTCAGGGCGAACGTGACGCCTCAAACGCCGGCGCCTCGTCTCTTCGTCACGTGATTACGGGGGGCGTCAGTCCGTGGGACATGCCACGGTCTCCCGCGAAGTGTGTCCTTCTCTTTGCTTCTCCGGCCTGCCGATGATTTCGCCCGCGGCGAGGGGACGCTGCCTGGCGCAGCTGGAGATATTGAGACCGTTTATTGTCCCCGCCCCCTCCCACAAGGGGGGGGGGCGCTGGTGCCGAGTCCTGCGGGAACAAAGGTGCGCTCATATTTTTCATTCCCCCGAGAGACGCCGAGGCGCCTCTGTCAGGGCGACGGAGGGCGGCTGCCCTAGTCGTGTACCCCCGGGGCGAGTTTCATTGTGAAGTCACGTGCACCCGCCGGCTAGACACTCTTGCAAGTCGCTGGGACTGCTCCGGCAGGATCAGAGAAAGGAGCCGAACGGGAGGCTGGATTCATATCTTATACCCTTCTCTCTCTCAAGGTGGGGCGAATTTTTGTTAATGTGAATACAAAACCGATTCACCCTCAGAAAATTATCAAATTACAAGCACACTAAAACGCTTATTAAAAAGTTAGCAAATTGCAGGCAAATTCAAACGCTATCAATCAAATTCAGATCGGAGAAGGTTTCAAGGTCGCAACAAGCTGTTAAGGATGCTGTAATTTGTACATCTTTATCTCCTATCTTCCGTTTTGAAAATTAATTAATTAGGCTACGTGGAATATTTGATGATCGAAGCGAAAAATTTCATGCAAATTAATCGATTGTAATTATGTGAAAATGACTCTGAAATGTAAAAATATGCAACGACTTGAAATCGAATTCGGATCCTCATCATTTTGGGTGAAAATATTCCACTTCTTCCTCATTGAGTGCTGTTAAGATGTTATTTTGTGGTTTCTATGGAATGATTATGCTATGAAATGCGCAATTACTTCCTCTTTCAAACGAGCACTTTTATCATTTGACTTATGTGTTCTATGTCCGGAGATAACAAATACAAATCAAACACAAATTACGAAAGCTTTAATGTTTCTTCTTCCCTAACCTAGGCAACAGATTTTCAAAATGTCAGATAAAGAAGTACAAATTACAGGTTCTTTAACAGCTTGGTGCAACCTTGAAAAATTTTCCCATCCCAATTTTCTTGATAGCGTTTTAATTAAGGATGAGTCGAATCCAAATGTCGATTCTCGATTCCACCGATTCTCGGGATTAAAATCGGTATCGAGAATCGATCTCCTAAAGTCGATTCGGATTCCATCGATTCCAGATAGATAAATATTCAAATCACAGTTCATTTATCATATCATATTTGTCTCAGTAATTTTGGGTGTAGGCAATCAATTTGTACTTTTTGTCTTCCTCAATAAGCTGTGGATATATTTGCTAATTTTTCGTAAATACACTTTTTGAGCGACTTAATTATCTTTGTTATTTTGTTTCAGCCAATACTTGAATTTAAGTAATAGTCGTACGCTACTTATACAACAATATCCCACCTGTTATTAGGAATAAGAATCGATGGAATCGGAATCGAGAATCGATTTGAAAAAATCGGAATCGAAAAAAAGTGGAATCGACTCATCCCTAGTTTTTATGCGCTTTGTAATGGCTAATATATTTATGTATAAAAGTAAGTTCTCACGAAAATTCGACGAACGTGGCAAACAAAATATATAACTTCGTCACAGGGGGACACAAAAAACACAACACAAAAAAGAACACTCACAATTCTCCTCATATCACTGATGAAGGTGCAGGCGACCCACAGAAATATTTAAAATTGTGAGTGTTCTTTTTTATGTCTTTTGCTGTTCGTGATGCCCTGTGACGAAATTATATATTTTTAGATGGGCATTAACGACTCTGCGCGCCGTATTTCAGACACCCATGTGAAATTGTGCAGAAACATCCGAGGATTCGCGCTGCATCTTTTGTCTGTCGATCCGAAGATTCGGCTCACCCACACTGCTGACCTACATTCACTCCCGTCCCTCATGCGTCGATTTTTTCCCTCACCTCTAATAGCTCCCTTTCTCACTACTTTCCTCCTCATTACGGCCTGCGATAATTAAAGTGTAAATGCACCTTCGCCTCAGGAAATCCATTTTTAGTGTTATTTTAAAAGAAAGCCTAGTTTTTACTCATACTTACTGATTTTTCAAAAAAAGGTCATCTTGCGAACTTCAACTTCCGTAGCCATTTCCATTTTTCTGCCCATTAACGCAGTATTATCATCTTTATTACGGTAGTGTGCCGGTTCAGTAAGACCCAACTAGAGGTGGGCCATTTTGAAAATTACTGCGGTAGTCTTCTCGGGTTTTCCACCGGGTCAGGTCGTTGTGGGCCGACGTTTCGATAGCTACCGCCGCCATCGTCCTCAGGGCATGTCAGTATCGAAAACGGTGCCTCAATATATACCTAGTCGTTTTCGCTCCAAAAAGGTCAGGTCGGCTCTGATTGGCTAGCGCTGATCTTCTTTCTCTCAGCCTTTATTCTGCGAAGGGCTGGGTTCCAAGCCTCGCTTAGAGCGTAGCCAGTGTCCCGGTTAAAGTTTTTCTTTTCCATCCGGATCTCTATGGCTTCCTTCGTCAGTCGTTCCCAGTATCCGTTGGATCGGCTAAGTAGTTTAGTGTCGTCAAATATTACTCGGTGGTCCTTGTTTAGACTATGTTCTGCCACCGCGGATTGTTCCGGATAGCATAGTCGGATGCTCCTCATGCCCCCCTCAAAGCTCCCACCGGGACACGGGCTACGCTCTAAGCGAGGCTTGGAACCCAGCCCTTCGCAGAAATAAGGCGGAGAGAAAGAAGATCAGCGCTAGCCAATCAGAGCCGACCTGACCTTTTTGGCGCGAAAACGGCTAGGCATACATGGAGGCACCATTTTCGATACTGACATTCCCTGAGGACGATGGCGGTGGTAGCTATCGAAACGTCGGCCCACAACGACCTGACCTGGTGGAAAACCCGAGAAGACTTCATCAACATAATACTCCGGGAAAGAACTAAATCATATATTACTGCAGTAATTTTCCTAAATTATCGTGGTATTTTACGTAATTACCGTAGCCCCTGAAAATTCCCGTAATTTTTGGTAATATTACCTCCGTCTCGGATAATTTTCATACCGATATATTTCCTTCATATTATTTTTAGCTAATCTAATACATAAATATGAATGTTTGTTTGTCCGTCTCCTATGCGTTTCAATACCATTCATCAGGTTACGATGAAACTTTGGTTAATTGTTGTGCGCGCGCTCGCGAAGGTTTCTGAATTATTAATTCCAATCCTGCAATTGGTGGAGCGTGAGTCATTTCAACAACTCAATATTGACACGCGAGCTTTCCAAACTAGCGATGAGCACAAGCAAGCAACGAAACATATCGTTTACGAGTTGCTCAATAACGTGCATCAGAATCATTACAGTGAGACATGATATTTCCATTATCAGAATCATAATAGTGAAACTTAATTTTTGTGAAAAGGTACGTAACTTATATTTACGTAGAATGAGATTTGGAGCAGTGGTCTCTTTGTTTTCTTTTTTTATTCTTCCACTCGATTTCCGCATACGCTTCGCTTTTTCTTAAAAAATGGATTTTTAAGCTCGTAAATCCTCAATTTTTAAACTAATTCAACAATATAATATTTTATTTACAATTAGTTTAAAACTGAAGCATAGGCATGGAATTGAAAATCATGCCATCCTGTGTGCGTTACTAATTCCTATGTAGGTACGAGGAATAAATTAGGCATCAAAAAATCATTATCTTTCACTTATTATATGCATGTGAATGTGTCTCCTTTGTATACGTGTGCCTACATAGAAAGAAAAAGAGTCATTGCAACGCATCCCGGGCACAGCTTGTTCTACGTATCTTTAATTCAATCTTAATTATAAATAAAGACTCGAACAACTCATTTGTGGAGTGTTCGTTGGACTATCTTTTTGAACACTTTGAACGGAAATTTCTCATAAACAAAAAAACGACGAATTCCGTGCGGGCTGCCGTATTTGTTTTTGTTTTTTATTTCTTATACATTTATGCAACAATAGCAAATGTTTAAATTCCGTTAACCCCTTCTTATTGCCCTTGGGTTTTCTATTAATTAATTCAATCTTAATGATAAATAAAAGCCCGCACAACTCATCTGTGGAATATTTGTTGGGCCATAATTTATAACTCTTTGAACGAAAATTTCTCATAAACAAAAGAATGCCGAATGCCATGCGGGCTGCCGAATTTGTTTTTATACGTTTGTTACTTTTGCAAAGCAAACCGAAGAAATGTAGAAATAGCAATTGTTGAAATTCCGTTAACTACCTGCTATTGCCCTTGGGTTTTCTATTAAATCCTCCAAAAGCTATTAATAGTCGACAATAAAAATCACCGGAAAATTATGGTAATATCCGAATATTACCGAAATTTACTTCGGTAATTAACGTCCAATGATAATTACAGTAATTTACCCATCTCTAGGTCCAGAAAGAATTAATTATAAATCCACTCTATTCTATCATACTCAGGGCCTCTTAGTTCTTATAAACCTCTGTAAGCCCTTTCTTCCTTCAGCGTGCGTCCTACCTATGTTAATCTTGTTCAGAAAGCCTATTCTCTTCCTTCCCTATCCCGGTGTACCGTACATCCTCCCCTCTATTACGACATTCAGCATACATTCGCCCATCATCTCCTACTCTATCGACCTTCTCTGTCTCTTCTCTACCTCCTCTAGAAGTTTCCCCACCTAGTGCTTCCTCGTTTGTCTTCCTCAGTATCACTCGAACTTATCATTGTTGGGGTAACCTACCAGTTAAGGGAGATTTTTACCGAAGAGATTAAATATCTTCTAAGTATATATGATGCGGAGCTAGGTCGACCTACCTAGATACCAATTTCTATCTCCATGTTGGCGTACGTCGTGCGTTTCTTCGTCCCGTCCACATCTTCTATTCTCTTTCTTCTCCTTTCTCACTTATCGGGCATCCTCCCATCTGTTGCGGCCTTTAGCCCTCATTGTCTCACTTTATTGTCTATGTTTTTTACGGGTAACTGGCAAAGGTACAAAGCAGTATTTTTTCGGGTATGTTTTTAAACGATGTTCCAAGCGAAGGTTGAATATATATAGGTATAATATGTCCGTCTTTAGAGCGCTTGCTTGCGCTTTACGGCATCCAATTTCCAGGCCTCTCTGTTTTCCCAATCTCCTTCTTCCAGGTTTCTCTCCGCCATGGCTTTGGCTACTCCGCTTCTCCATGAGTTAGGTGTCCTTCCTCTCTTTCTCCTTTCATAGGGTTTCCACTCCATGATGGTGCGGGGCAGTCTTTCTTTGAGGATTCTCTGAACATGTCCGTACCACAGCAGTTGTTTTCACTTGATTTCGTCCAGAATGGTTGTTATCATTTTCATAATTTCTCGAATTCTCTCATTTCTTACTCTATCAAGCCTGGATTTTCCGGCTGCCCTTCTGCGGAAGTCCATTTCTGTAGCTACAAGTTTCTTTTCGTCACTCACATTCATTTGCCATATTTCACTCCCATATGTAAGTATGCTTTTAAATATGGTGTTGTATATCTTTTATTTCTATTGGATATATCTTTGAGGTTGAATGAAACTTTTAAATGAAAGCGAGATTCAACTGAAGAAATATCATTCGTCTTGACCGGGAGCTGAACCCGAATTCCCAGATATCGCTACGAGTACATTCGGCGGATGATATTTCCTCTGCAACTTATGTACACTGGCGGGTGATTACATGAAGGAAATACCGTGGCTACTCCCAGAATCTGTAAAATTTGTTGCTAAACGACTTCACACTAGTAGTTCATTTACCATTTATCAACTATCTCTCCTAAATTCCTGACATATTTTTCGCTAACTTGAGTCCTAGTCTCTTTATGTCAATTACTCTTGAGCATATTCTTTCTTCTTCACCCTAACATCTACTTCCCAAACCTTCCCTCTGTTTTATGGTCGGCTTAGTTTAAATAAGTTTTCGCCACGAGATAAAATGTAATCTCCGTTAAATTCCTCGCGAGAGCGTGGAACTGGTCTGCTTTGATGAAAAGAATGGTTTTTCAGGTCTCCTTCCGCGTTTATCCATTTTTGATGGACAATATTTCTTGGTCTGTTTAGCTCGTAATATTAGTGTGGAGTATACGTTGTTGATTTTTTATTTTCGGTACTCTCTTACCGCTCCGAGAGTTGTGAATAATAGGTCAACCTTGAGATGCCGAGATTTGCTGTGAAATAAGCGAGTTTACTTGTCATAGAAAAAGCAGCCTTCCTTCACATGAATTTAAATGGGAACTGGGTGGGTCTGTACAGCGAAACTCATTACTTTACAGGCGCGATAAGGCGGCATAAAAGGCTGATGTTCTCTAAGGTGGAAGGAAACGGAGACCAGCTCGTTATTAACCCTAGAAAAAACAGTTCTTCCACTTTTTCTCTTAAATGTGTTACAGTAAAAGTCGTCGTGGAATTCTCTCGAGTAAAGCATTCCGCTGGTAAACGAGTCCTCTATTCTGATTTCCGGGTGGGGATTACTCGAGAGTGTACATCAGTCAAGAATGAGAAGCAGTATTTTAAGATTGGGATCTGAAACCTTTTTTTGTCATTTTGGGTCCTAAAGGAAATGATATTCTGGGTACGGTGGAGGCCCGGTTTGGACCAAGGGTAGCGTGTTCGACTCTGGCTCCGAAAGTCGTTGGTTCGAGATCAAGCGACGGAACATATTCGATTACATGGGTATACGAGCGAGTATTCGAGTATTCGTGCATTTCAAGTGTTCGAGCGACTGAATATATTCGAAATTTTTTTCTGGCTTGCCAGCCAACTTATGCACGCTAACCGACTTTGACAGAAATGATATTTTGGTTCCGGTTTGGACCAGTGGTAGCTTGTTCGACTCTTGCTCCGAGGGTTGCAGGTTCGAGATCAAGTGACGTAATACATTCGAGTATATGGGTATACGAGCGAGTATTCGAGTATACGGGAAATTCGAGTATACGAGCGACTGAATATATTCGAAAATATTTTTCTGGCTCGCCAGCCAACTTTTGCACGCTACCCGAATCGGAACCCGAGAGGCAGTAATCTCAGCAGAATGCGCAGATCAAGAAGATCGAACCTCTATCAAAGGCTACGGCTTTGGGCTTCGAGAGTGAAGTTCAAGGAATCGGCAGGTACTGGGGACTACTGGAAGGGGTACATCAGTCAGGAGGTAAGGTAACTAGCCTTAGATAGGGAAGGGTGGAGGTCTGCAGTTTACCACCAATCTTAGGATTGTACGACCAGTGATGATGTTCGGACGATTCTGCGCTCTTGATTGGACACAGGAAATCAGAACCGAAATGACTGGTTTCGAATTACTTAAACGTTTATTTCCTCCAGATTAAAAGGAATTTGGAGATACAAAAGACTGACAGACTAGGTGACGGGGTCCCGGGTGACTAGGCGACTGACTAGAGACTTGTGACTGTCTGGGTTGACTGCTCCCGTCGAAGTGTGAGGTGGCACGCCGCTGCTCGTCTCAAGCGATCGGTGCAGCAGCGCCTCTAGTGGCTCCTTCGGAGAACAACAATCGTCTTTGGCGCGAACGGCTCGAACAGATGATGATGACCTTAAATGTTAGATAACCTCGAGGCTGTAGACCACTTGATAATCTGAAAATGGAGATGAGAAGAACGTGACTGAATGTTTTAGGCATGAGCAAAATGAAATGGTCCGAAAAAGGATGGCCCTGTAGACGCAGCTACCGGAGTGTCTTCCCTTAATTTTCGAATGGAAACGAAGGTGTTGTTATATTATTCTGCAATTGTAGTGGTATGGGAGAGAAAATTTATCTTCAATACAATGAAAGGATAACTTTGGTTTTTCTAGAAACAAAATCTAAAGATCCGATATGGTCCAGGTTAACATCTCCACGACAAATCATGAAGATGACGAAGTATATAATTCCCTTACACATTGATTCATTCCTCTCAGTTTTTAGCCCAGCTCCAGCCTGATCTTTGCTTGCACGTACACAATTATATCAAACTACGAGGGTAGCCTTTTAAGTGTCGGAAATGAAGAAAACTATAAGAGTTACAATAACGCAATTTTTTTATTGTTTTTCAAAGTACTCTCCGCGATAGTCAATGCACTTTTGCATTCGATGGAACCAGTCGTTATAGCATTTATTCCATTCCGAAGTAGGGGTAGTCAAAATGGCTGTTTTGTAGGCATCGACCGCTTCTTCAGACGTCTGGAAGCGCTTTCCTCGTAGCATATTCTTGATTCTGGGGAATGTGAAAAAATCATTGGGGCTTAAGTCCAGGCTGTATGGAGGATGATCAAGAACTTAGACGTTTTCCTGTTCCAAAAACGACTTTGTGACTCGAGCGGTGTGTGAGCTTGCATTGTCGTGATGGAGCGTAATGCGTCGATTTGGGTTATCTTTCCGAAGCTCGGCGATCTTTTCTGGCAAGCAAATGGTCGTATACCATTGAGAATTAACTGTTCTTTGATTTTCAAGAGCAATCGTCGCTACATGCCCTGATTTGGCTACGAACGATGCGACCATTTTCTTGGCAACGCTGCGAGAGTGAACAACTTTTAGGTGATAAGGAACGTTCTATTCCCGACACTTAAAAGGCTACCCTCGTATTAATATCAAGCTGTTTTCTGTTTCCATGCATTTCGGAGTAATGCGCAGTGTTCCTGAAATTTATGAAGTGGAATAAAAACGAGTTTCATCGAGGTGTGATTTCGAGTTTTAACGGGGATTTGATGAAGTAAAGGCCGAAATCTCAGCATTAATTTTCTCTACATTCCATGTGTGGGCAATATTTCACGCTGTTCCCATGCCTGCTCATTTTTTTGCTGTTCATCGAACCTCCGATTGTTTATCGGCCGTTTCCTTTAGCGCTCAGGAGGAATGCCATCGTCACCAAAGTTGATTAATAATCGCCGTCGTTCATCCAACGCCCGCGCTTCATCATGTCTCCCCACTTTCCCACCCTAAATCAGCTGAGTGATGAGGAATCATTCCGAGGAATCGAAGTACGGTTCGTTAAGTCTTAAGTTAATGTTTTCTTGTCCGTGAAAATCGGATTTAATGGATCATTTGCGACGTATCGGCGTCGTTTTATTGCATTCGGATTAATTGCCTATTCGCGTCCGATGAATTATTCAACAGACCCGGTGGGGGTGATCGCCGACAAGTTTGAAAGATGTTTGAACGTAGGATCCTCGAAGGCGCGCATAAACTTTTCGCCGATTATGGGGAGACACAATTGGTGAAGAATTTAGTGCTCGGCTGATTGATTAGAGTCTATATTAACTGGAGGGAGGTCGAGAAGGGAAACTTTCCTCTTTCCACTTTCAATCGGTATAAGGCGTGAATGTTAAGATGGAGCAAATTCCTCCTCAGTTTGATGGAAGCGTTCGAGGTAGACGAGGGTACGACATGCGGGCTCTTAATTTCATCCCTTAAATGTCTTCCTAATGGTCATTTGGAGTTTTGTGTCGTCTCAATGACACGTTCAAAGTTTTGCATCAGCTTGTACCACAATAAAGCTCATGTGTGTGGTAGAAAGATGAATTCCAATGATTAAATCGAGAGAAATTACAGCATGATAAAGATTTTGAAACATACGTAATAGCTACCAGAATCTCTAGGACAAAGAATGCGAGACTGGCAAAGAAAGCATTAAAGTTGGGGGACACAAACTCCAACAAAAAGAGCATTTTTAATTACTTAGGTAGTACGCTAAAAGAAAATGAGCATTGTAGCAAAGAAATATGGAGGAGAATAGCGCTATCTAAGGAGGCGTTTAGTAATAAAATGGAGCTGATGACGGGAACATTGGGTAGGATGTGAAGAGCTTGATATGGAGCGTAGCGTTGTATGGTGCATAGACGTGGTCACACAGAAAGGAGAACGAGAATAGGCTGCAGGCATTTGAGATGTGGGCGTGGAGAGGGATGGAGAAGGTGCGGTGGACGGAGAGGATGACTACCGAGGAAGTGCTTGAGATGGTGGGCGAGGAAAGGAAACTTCTTAATGGAATTCGAGATCGGAAGAGTAGGTAGCTGGAGGATGTATTGAACGACGGTGGGTTGCTGAAGAATGTGATAGAGAGAAGGATGCTGGGCAAGCGGGGAGGAGGAAGAAAGGGAATAGGTTTCATGGACAGGATAAAGAAGGGCAGAACGTATGCTGAGGCGAAAAAGAATATACTTGAGGTAGATAGGCCCCCTAAAGTGTAGAAAACCGAGAGGAGATTCTCTGGCATTCAGCAAAATCTACCTTACTGGTAGAATATTTTTATTAATAATTCGAATATGCTCTACATTATGACTAGGAAACTCTCTCGCTTAAACTACCTTAAGTATATATGTCGGGGCGCCGAATTGGGGCACTGCCTTCCGTCTCTCTCTTGAGTCTTAAACACACACCCTCGCCAGCATCCAGTCTCTCTCCCACACACATGCCTCAGACAAGGAGGCAAGCGGCGGAGACAGACAGCGCGGATGAATAAGGTCACTTCTCACAATTCCTCCGGCCCATCCCTTGGTAGACACCACGAGCTCTCATATTCCGGAATTATTCCTCTTATTCTTTGGATCCAAAAGGGAGATGACGGAAGCGAAGGCTCTTGAGAGTCTCCCACCGAAGTGGGGAGGGAGTTTGGGGGCGGGGGGTAGGAAAGTGGGAGAGGGCGAAAGATTAACAAAAGGATGAACGTCCAAGGAAGAAGTTCTCTCCTTCCTCCTCTTGTGAGGAGCCCCCCCTCCCCCCACCGCAGAAAACTTAAACTCTTCTCTGTCCTGCCATTCCTCCCTCCCTCTTCCCCGTCACAAACACACAAAACGGCTCCCCCTCCGAGGGGGGGGGGGGGCGGGCGGGACCATCTCTCTTCTCCCCCCTCGCCTCCTGCTGCTCTGCCCCCGTTACGTCCCCAACACATCCGCCGCCTCCGCCCTCACATTTACCCTCTCAAATCCGACCTCATAGCTCTGTGCCACCCCCCACCGGCCACATCGAGACTCATCCCGGCATGCCCCATCAAGGCAGAAGTCCTCATCACCCGAAACCGAGAGCCATTTCCAATTACGCAAAGGAATTTCTCAAATAGTCCCTCCCCCGCCCTCTACTCGCTTCTCCCTCCCTCTCTCCCATTACGGGCCGGGAGAACAATTAGCGCACGAGGGGGTTAAGGGGAACGAGTAATGCAGCAGACGCCACGGCGCATCGTATAGGCGCCACCCCAACCCCCTTCCGTCGGCCTCCAAAGCAAAACCAACCCCCTCCCACCATTCCCCATTCCTTCCTCCCCTGAGACTAATTCTTTCCGTTTTGCGGGTTCTGTAGGAGAACGATTGATGCACGAGGCCGAGTGTGAAGAAACCGATCTTTTTCTATTTCATCTGTTTGCGGTATATTTTCCTCGCTGGTGGTCGTTTACAATTAGTACCTACTGAAGAATTTTGGGCGTCAATTTTGATCTCATCTGGATTCTACCAAATTAATTCCAATTCAAAAGATTAGTTAGATTAATTAATAATAAGAAAAACTTCATGGAAGATCACTTTGAGTGACGACGTATGAATTTAAAAATGCCACAGTGAGGCAGACAAAAGACACACCAATGCAGGCGAAAAAATTCAAGTTGGCTCCTAATATTTCGACATCCGTCTTCTTCAAAGGGGCATTGAGAATATATTGATTATTGTTATATTGAGAATATTATGTTGAGTTCTTAATCCTTCTTTGAAAAAGACACACGGCTGTCGATATATTAGGAGCCAACTTGTTTTTTTTTGCCTGTGTTGCTGTGCTTTTTGTCAGCCTCCTTGTGGCATATGTATACACATTTATAAATTATTCAAGTAGTAAAAAATCGGTTTCTTAACGTTCTTCGTTGTTATCCGATGCCCTACCGCCATTGCTCTCTATTCATCCACTGGCCGTCTGGCAACTGCTTTTTTCTGATTAACTTTTCTATCCCTTCTCCCCAACTTTTTCATGGCCTTCGTCTTTTTCTACCCTGTGGATTCCAAATTAATATTTTCTTTGCTAATCTCTCGTTCGTCATACGCTGTATGTTACCATACCACACACGCTCTTTATTTATGCAATAGAATACGTATTGTGTGGATGATTACCATTATATTTCTTATTCTCACGTTCTTTATTCCTTCCCGTCTTGATATCCCCGGAGATCGCCTTCATAAATCCATTCTGTTACATTAAACGTTCTACAAATGCGGAATGTAACATCATAGCTCCATGGTGGAAAACCCGAGAAGACTTTATTAGTATCATACGCCGGGTAATAACTGAATCATATTTAGCATTCGTTTTGTTATCTCCTTCATCTGCATTATCTCACTCCCATATGCAATAATGCTTCTAACCATTGAATTGTACATTCTATTATTGTCCCTTAAAATGCTATTCAACTAGGATATTACTATTTTTCCTCGTTAATTAGTGAAATTCAATTCTCAAACAGTAGGTCTCAGTGCAACCGACCATCTGTCCTTGGCCATTATCTACGCTATAGGATTTAGTTGCCCAGTGATTGTTAACTATATTCACCCTATCAGCTGGTAGGATACTCAAACAAATCCCACAATAAGGCCGCCATCCAAAAATCAGTGCAAATTCTGAAGATGCCGGCGATATTCTGAGGAACCGAAGCATAACTGACAAATCGCAAAACGAGCAAATTCCACGAGTACGAATTTATCACATGGCTCAGGTGTCGCTTTTTACAGTAAAGTGATATTACTCTTTACCTGGTGATGCTGTAAAAAGCGAATCCTAGATTGTAATAAATTTGTACTTGTGAAATGTGCTCATTTTGTGATTTGTCAGTCAATAATCAGTGGTTGACTATTGAGATACATTCGGATAGACATATGCAATATTAGATCTATGCGATAATTATCTTTTTCGGTTGAATTATACCAATGCCTTGCTTTTGAGAGAGAGAGAGCTGTCAATCAATTCGCTCATGTGACGATATTGGTTAAGATTCCATATCTAGGCTAAAACTTAGGAGAGGGTATTCATTTTACCACTATTTTCCTAAGTGTAAGTGTGGAGTAAGAAAGTAAGATTCTATATTTTTTTGTCTCCGAATTTGTTTGTCTCCTTTTACTGCAAAAATGAACCAAAAAGTAATTTTTGTGCTGAGAGAAGTTGTAAAAATTTTGATTATGTACCATCTTCAAAATTGTCGAAATAATATTAAATTTTGACAGGAAATGAAGGGAACGCAACTTTAAATCCACTCTCATAAGTTATAATTCTTCAACGTCGGTATGTTTTTCTTTTTTCTACATCAGTATGCTTTTCTTTTACGTTTTCTTGGTAGGTCACTGCAAAATGCTTCGGACCTAATGTTTACGTGGCTTTAGCTGGGGAACTACGGTGTTGCACCCCATGTTCGTGGAATAAAAAAAAACTTAAAGCCACCTTGCCCCTGCATCCTTCAGAAGTTTCGTATACTCCTCCTGAAACACTATCGCTGCGTACCGTAAAGTAATGTATACTTTTTAAAAGTACTAGTGAAAGCGCCTGTATAAGGAAGCAAAAATCGCCGTGTAAAAAAGAGTACTTTTCCCACAACTTTGTTGTATGGTAGTGAAACATGGGTATGTCAGGATAAATATAAGAGTAGATTAAACGCCGTGGGTATGAGTTGTCTGAGGAGTGTTTGCGGTAAAATTAGGATGGATAGGGTGAGGAATGAGTGGGTAATAAATGAATGTGGGTTAAATGCTCCAGTAATGGACGTGTATTAAAGGAGTGTGCTTAGTTGCTTTGGCATGTTGAGAGAATGGATGAGAGTCGATTAATGAAACAGATATATGAGAGTAGAATTAATGGTGTGAGAGGTAGAGGTAGGTCGAGAAAGTTGTGGTTGAATGTGGTTGAGGAAATTCTTAGGAGGATGAATATTAGGAGTCTTAAAAACAGGGGGGTGTGTATGAAGCAGTGCATGGGGGTGAATTAGGCAAAAGAGGTTTGCAAGGATAGGTCAGTATGGAGGAAATTATTGAAGCAGAGTTAGGTGTACAAATATGATTTATGAGTGAAACTTTGTGACTGCGCCTACTCCGGAAGGGAATGGCGTGATTGGTAGGAAAGGTGCCCTCTTTTAGCTAGTAAAAGAATAATTATGAACTTTTAATTCCATTTAATGTAAAGATCTCCTCCAATCTTATTCCATTGGTAGATATCAAAGAATTTGTTTGTCATTTGTTCATTGTATCCCGCTGTCAGATTTTAAAAGCAACTTTGGTATCAAAACGAATATATGAATCCATAATAATTGGAACACAATCACTCGTGTTTTTAAGCAAATCCATTCGCCAATGCTATGCCAGTATTGACGGTAGTTGCCATAGTTCTATTCTCGAATTGGACAACAAAAACCCTGAATCTTTCTTTAAAACTGAAATTTCTTAACTAATTAACCGAACGTTCGAATCGGTCGGAGTAACCATTTGATCGTTCGCTGGAAATTCATTCGCAGCCGTTACATAGTTGATGCATTTTCTAGATGACGCGATATTAAAATGAGGTAAAGACAGAATATATGCCAATAAATAGAAGCTTATGAAATGTGGATGTGGAGAAGGATGGAAAAAGTAAGATGGGTAGATAAGATGAGAAATGATGAGGTTTTGAGAAAGGTAAAAGAAGGAAGATCGCTCCTAAAGGAAATAAGGAAAAGGAAAGGAATCTGGTTAGGCCATGTGATGAGAGGGAAAAGTATAATAACTGTGGCACTTGAGGGTTCAATTGAAGGAAAGAAAAAGAGAGGAAGGAGAAGAATTAAATTGGTGGATCAGGTGAAGAACATCCAGATGATGAAATACCAGTAAAAAGGCTCATGTTACATTACTAATGTATCATAATCTTGAAAAAACTATAACTATCTCTGTGAGATACAGTGATCCTAATCAGATTCTGTTGTGTGTTCCGACATTATCAATGCTTTTTTCCATTTTCATTTTCTTATTGTTTATATTTTTGTATCCACTAATGATTTTTGTAAAGTGGTTTGTAATATGAGGCACAGTGACTGATTTTTGTTGTTTTTTCTGTATTGATGTCGTTTTGTTTGACAAAGATGAGTCGATTATTTTCAAACAGGATGATATCCTGAGGGGAACCTATATCCCTCGTTTTGAAATTTTGTTTTTTTTTACCTTTATGTGTATGTGCTTATACGAGGAACAAATGAATAAATAAAATGGGAATATTTGGTTAGTGACTCTCCCAAAAACCTACCAGTCATCCGGTAGAATATCCAACGATGATGAATCATGGGAATAAGTAGCCATGTAGATGAATGCCAGGAGTCCGTACCCGGGTAGAATCAATCGAGCGACAGAATCGGCAAGAACCGCCGAAGACTGGCGTCGAAAGAGACTCACGTGAATAAAGCCATCACTTTTGTCCAACGTTGGTATCCACGCGACTTCACTCAATTATCCCGAACACAATTCAGACGAACACAGAAAAAAACAGTATTAGATAGACATCCGAGACAGGCAGTGTGAGCAATGGAGGGCGATCGTAATTCAGAACCCTTGAGCCGTGCGGGTGGAATTGCGATTTCATTCGGAAAAAAACGGACAATACTTGTTCAACTACAGGCGTGGAACGATAAAAAATGTATACTTTTATGTATCTTATTCAGGTGCGGACGGTGGTGGATTCGAATGCATACTTCGGCTGGACGCTTTTATGATTCCCTGCTAAAGCAAGCGTGACGTCGAAACGGAGAATAAAAATTTGGATCTCTTTGTCTCTCTCTCTCTCTGTTTGGGGCAACGCGATTGGCGGTTTTGTTCGTTTTCATCGCCAACGCTCCGAAGATCTATCGGGAGCCTCCGGTACGATTCTCACGTCGAAAATAAACGCCGGGCGAGTCTCTTCATATTTTGACGCAGGCGAAATATGAAAACTATTGACGCGCGATTGAAATTGACAGCGAAACAATTGCGTGAAAAAAAAGGCAGCGTTGTTACGCACCTGAATTCCGGACCGAGCTTAAATTTATTTTCATAGCCGTTCCCGCTCCGAATTATTGATGCTGGATATCCATTTAAAACAGGGAAGAGAGAGGAAAAAAAACACGGTTTCTATATTTCATTGGAAACTATTCCAACGATAAACGAACGTACTACTCGCGTAACGGCGCTGGAATGAATAGTGAGTGAACATTGGAACGCATCGTATGAGATCAATCCCAGCGCGATAAATCGCGCATTCTAAGGAGTATTGAGGGCGAATAGTTTCACAGAAATGGAAGCAATTTTAGCAGTTTACGCGTGTAATCACGGAGTCATCACGCGTTGAATGCGGATGGAATGCATAGAAATAATGAAAAGCACGAAAATACTTCTTGTTTATTAGAAGATGGTGTCCTTGGGAATTCAACGGGAATTAGAAATCAACTTGCAGATTAGGTTTGAAGTATGTGACGGGCATAATGAATGTATCTTAAGCGGGTCATTAGCCATTCATTGAGATTGGGGTGAAAAATACACCGCCTGAAATATCTCTGTAGTTCGGTTTTATTGATCACTTATCTTAAGGAGGAACCTTAATTTAATAATGATAATAATTAAACGTTTATTGTCTTAGACCTTCACATCGGCCTTTTAGACGTTTTGGTACATACGTTTATTAAATTTACATTAGATAACATTTAAAAATTGAAATAATTAGGAGACACAGATAGATTAGATTCCGCGAACTATATAATTTACCAAAATATCAGCGCCTTACCGAACTATTTTCCGAGACTTTTTACGAAAAACACCATCCACTTTACATGGGAAACGGTGTTTGCACGTCAGAGAGACCGAATTTAAAAAATGATATATTTCTTAAACCTACGTCTCGTCAACAAATAAACATTGCGTAGTTTTGGTGTTTTCACTACTATTATTAACAATAAATTTAATAGTTACCGCAGTAATTTTTTTCAGGATCGTGAAAAACCTTCCGTAGTGAGTTTTAGGCGTACCGCGAGAGGAAAATGAGTCAAGTTAAAGACTTGTGTACATATTTTTATTTGATTACTTAGATTAATTTCAGACGCATAAAAGTGTCGTATTGCACCATTAATAATGGAATATTACATTTATGCTTCTTACGGCCTCTGAAGTTAAAACATAAAATTCGAATATAACCTCCATTATGGCTAAGGAACTATCTCCCTCACACTACCTTATATTTACGTTACAGGATAATCACATTAAGTAAGAACTTTGACTAGGCTTGGTTCTGCGGAAAGGCCGTTAGAAAAGTCTAGAGGATATTTGGTGTTTTCCAATCAAATGTACCTCGACCGGTATATAAATTTCCCTTTTAATTTACTGTTCTGTTTTCTTGATAAATTTCAGAATACCCTTCTGACACACCAGGACTCACTCATTGCCCCATATCCCTACTCCCAGATTATCGCTTAACAAACGATCCTTCATTTTTCGTCTCTCTTCTCTTGAAAATTTTCTTCCTGTAAACATCGACACTTCCACCCAATCTTCCACCGAATTTGCCTACCTAGCCATTTGTCATTCCCAAAAATAGTACTTTGTACTATCTCCCCATTTGCATTATCTTTTGTTACCTTCTTCTTGCTATGTTTTTACGTTTGTGTCCTTTTTTGTTTGTTACACGTTCACAGTAAAATGGCCTTATACTGTATGTGACATTTTTGTCAAATAAATAAATAAATAAGTAAATAAAACACCATTATAGTAACACTAATAATGGAAAATTTGATAGCTGAGTTTCGCGTCTCTCTGCGTGTCCTTCGGCTGGTTCTCAGCCATTAGCCCTAATCCCAAGCCAATCAATCACTTAAGGGTTTTGCGGCGTCGCGCGCAAGGATATCACATCCGCTTCCATATCCTACCGCACCCTTTCGTGAGCAGCCTCCCGTAACCCTCAGGGCCACCGCTGAGTTAACCCCTAAGGGTCGGCTCTCCGCCCCCGCAGTCAACGGTCCACTCCCGCCGATGCGACCGAGGGAATGCTCTCAGCTCGGCGTTTGATGGCGCCGAATTACGGCGATAATCCCTCCTCTGCATTTCCACGTCGTAATTGGATTCAGCTGCTTACTTCAAGTGAAAACAACATTTATTGCTGTCAAATATTTTAACACTCGCCTTTGGAGTACCCTCTAGTGACATAGGATAATGTTTTATTAATGCGAGCAGGAAGTCGCAAAAAATGACCACGCTCAAAGAACGATGATTTACTGGCAATAAATTTAAATTAATATCTATTGTTTAGTTAGGTTTTTTGCAATGGTACATATTTATAGTTATTCGTGGAAACAAATCCCAAGTAACTGAAACATCGTGAAATATTTTGAGGATCGAACATCCATTGTGACAAAACAGGGCTCTTGCCGATGTACCCAAAAAAGTAACAATAAAGTCCCAAACAGTGTTTGCTCGTCAAAGTAGACAAACATCTGACAAAAGTTTGCTGCGCAACTTTAAGTGTTGCCGACTGAAAATGGTTCCACAGGCGCATGGGCCACACTTGTGGTCCAGTCTCGCCGGCTTCCTTTCGCGCGCTATTTAATACTAACCTCGATTTAATTTGTAACAAACGACCATGTGAGACTGTTGAGGACATCATAATGTGCAGCTACTGAAACCAGCGTGTATATTATGCCATCCTATGAGAGACGGCACACTAATTAAACTCTGCGGGCCACCCCTCTAGCTCACGCGCCTATTAAAGGGTTAACCCTTTAAGTGCGGCATGACGTGATATCACGTCACGGTTGTCTTTACGCTGGTGCTAAAGACGTTATATCACGTCATGGGTACCGTGAATGTTCCAGCTTTGATTAGGGGGCCTAGTGAATGTTCCGTAGTGAAATCTGGAACACTCATGGTACCCTTGACGTGATATAACGTCATCAGCACCAGCGTAAAGACTACCATGACGTGATATCACGTCACGCCGCACTCAAAGGGAGTAGAAATCTATCAAGGTTTATTCTTTTTACTTGGCTGTTTTTATTATTACCACCAGGCCAACGGCCTATTTGTAACTGCTTAGTTATAATAGTAATAATATTCTCTCCATCATCTTCATCATGGCAGTCTCTCTCATCCCATTCCATCCCCATGGCAACGCTTCCTCCTTAGCCACCTTCCCCCACCCCTTCCATCCGAACTGCAGCATCCTGACATCCCGCGAGTGTTATGTTATCCCGACGCCGCATGCTGCGGCAGCGTCGGCTGGAGCAACGAAATGTCCCATCACCGCCACACCAGAACCCCCCCAGGGTGCACACCGCCTCCGCGCACCGCACGGGCGGGATGCTTCCCCACCGTGTGGGGAAGTAGTCAGCTGAGGGGCCGTTTGTCGGTTCCCGGAGTCTCTATTCCGCTTCGGCGATGGGGGGAGAAGAGGGTGGGCCCCCGTTTCCTTACCCTATCCGTCTCCATCTCCTTCCCCCCCCCGATTCTCCAACTTCCGCTTCAGCTCCTGTCACACACCTCCATCTCCCTCCAAACAACCTCAGGGACATCGTAACGATATATGTTACATTTTACTTTTACATTTAATTTAACAAATCAAATTTTTGAAGCCACTGTCTCGGTTTTATCACTTGGGAACGGTTGTTTTTATGAATAAGTGGTTTTTGGAGTAATTGTCATCGTTATTCTGATGAGACTTATATTGATTCTGAGAGAATTTTGAAGAATTACTAGGTTATTGTGTCATGTTTACGTTTATTTTAATTGAATTTTTATTCACCTTAGTGTCCTGTGGACTTGGGTGGTAATTTTTCGAAAATTACCTGGCTCCCTGAATAATTAAAAAAGCCTAAGTACCCATCTCTCTTTGCTCTATCATCGAGGCACTAAGCTGGCCTGTTATAATGTGGTGTTATAATTTGTCCGCGATGTAAAAGACAAAATTCATAAATTGTAAAAATAAAAGAAAAGTATGGCAGTTCATCATTTCTGAGAGGAGAATCATTGTTCAGGCGAGATATTGAGGATATTCAGCTTTATAATCGATGATTTTCTCTGTCTTTATTTTCCACAAATTTACTGTAAAAGTCAATCTAATAGGCCGGTAATACACGTGCTTCAAAAAAGGTATACCTCAGTAGTCGTGGCAGAGATTGTAACTTTTTGAAGAATTATAAATATCGCATTTTTGTAAATAATTGTGATCCTCCTCAATAAAGCAATCTATAATACTGTATACGTATGAGCTATGAACTGATTTTATCTAAAACTGGTTATTTGACCAATCCAAAAATTGGCATTTCAGAGTGTTGCGGTGTGAAGAATCGACTGGTTATTATTATTAAAGTATTATACCGGTTAAGATAGGTATTGTTTAATGCCAGAGAATCTCCTTCCAGTTTTCTACACTTTCATGGGCCTATCTCGCTCTAGTGTATCCTTTTTCGCCTCAGCATACGATCTACCCTTCTTCATCCCATCCATAAAACTTATTCTCTTTATTCCTCTTCTCCGCTTGCCCAACATCTTTCCCACTATCACTCTCTTTTGCAACCCGTCGCCCCTTATTACTTCCTACAGCCACATACTCTGCCGATCTCGAATTTCATTCAGAAGTTTCCTTTCCTCGCTCACCATCTTAAGCACTTCCTCGTTAGTCTCCCTCTCAGTCCTCTACTTCTCCACCCTTCTCCACACCCACATCTCCAATGCCTGCAGCCTATTTTCGTTCTCTTTTCTGAGCATCCACGTTTCTGCACCAAACAACGCTACGCTCCATATCAAGCTCCTCAGTAACCTCATCATCACATCCTTACCCAAGGTCCCGTCATCACCTTTCATCTATTCCTAAAAAAACCACTGGTAGAGGTCCTATATACGTAAAAAATCTCTATATTCTGGTAAAAGAGGCTAGAAATTCCCATATGAATTGCATAGACGGCTACTTCGGTTAGTTTAGTTAGACTCTGCAGTCTCATCTCATTGATTGTATTTAGTGGCCTCTTATAAGTCCTCCAACAGAATGCGACTATTATCGTAGTCGACGGTCACATTAAAGTGAACATTATATTACTTTGTTTTCGAGACAACCTATTTCAGCCATAATTAATTAGGTTTATAAAAAATGTATAAAAAGTTGTGCAATATGCAAGTCGTATCAAGTGATATAATTACGATTATATTTTTAAAACAATTAACTCTAATGTAGGTCAATTTTGACAACTTTATACATTTGCGCAGTTGTTATGGAGGATAGGTCTCCGTCGTATAAACGAATTAAAACACCTCTGTTGTATATTTATTTCTGCATCCCATGCTTGAGATGGATATTAGGATGAGTCCAATCTTATTGATGGATGGTAACCCAAAAAATTAATATATAAAAAAATAATTAAGGCATAGTGTAACGAGCAAATCCCGTTAACCTGTTACATTTTTATGAAATGGCCATGCATTTCTATTACTCCAGATGCAATGAATTCAGTCATAGCATCTGGAGTGTACTCTCCGCACCAATAGCCTTCTTCCCCTCTTTCCACTTCATGTTCCTACTCGTACCACACGCAATAGCTGTCTTAGTTAAATCCCCAAATTTCATCTTTCAATATTCCAGCATTCTCCATTCTACTGCCATCCAAAATTTTTAACTCCCTGGCTTCACTATCACCCTCCCTTGAACTCTTCTCGCCACCCTCCGCTTTCAAATCCTTCCTTACTAAACAGGTCTGCAAATTAGTCCCATCTACCCTGTTTACTTTATGGCTAAGTCCACGTTCTTCTGTTCTTTTTTAAGTTTTCCATTTTCTGTTATTATTTTTATATTTTGTCAAGGCTTATAATTTGTTTATTTATTGGTCATCCAATTTACTAAGCCTTCGTGCCAATTTTGGGGCTTTTTTAAATAAATAAATTAGTTCCTCACCTGTCATCTGTGACCAAAATCTTCCATCCATTATTCCAATCAGGAACACTTCTAGCTGCTTTCCCCGCTCAGTCTTCTTTTGTTTATACTTTCAACGATGACGGCAAGGAGCTTCATTTTAATCCCTCCCACCTCTCCCTAATACCGAAAAGTGACACTTGAGGTCACGGTCTCATATTGCTTATGTCGTAGGAGAGGTTTATCTTAGGCACGAGCGGTAATCTTAAAATCAGTTTCTTATTGTTTCAAGGGTTCCAGATTTTTACTTTTTTCGGGATTATATAAAATGGCAGGGATAAGAATCACCTTTTTGGCCAGTCTAATTCAATTTATTGCAAAGAAAGCCTTATTGTCCTTGTTAGATTTGCTCATTACCTCTTATTCTTGATTGAGGTGATTAACTACACTTCATGAAACAATTATAAATTTCATCTGAGATGTCCTCTCTTAACGTAACCCTTCTCAGTGACATGACCAATTATAGACCGTCAATCTTGATTTCCTTGTTTTCACCGTCCAACTCTCTCTCCCCTTGAAAAGACTCCACTCCCTCATCTCTTACCTTAATCGAATTTCATGATATTTTCCCTTATAACCTCGCATGGCTGAAGGTCAAAGTCGAAGAAAATTTATGCTTAGGAAGCTTTTGTAATGTCATTTCAAATATGAACAACCTGGGTATTTGTTGCAATTTTTCCCGTCAGGGAGAAGAAGTCAAATGTAACAGCCAGAATGGCTCCCGGGCTATTTAATCACCCCTCATTATAGAACGACCACTTACCAAAGACCTTTTCGTGTTGCTGGGGCAAGGTTATGGAACAGCATTTCTAAGAACATGCATAAAAGATTCTAACTCTCTGTGTATTTTTAAGGAAAAACTTTTTCACTATCTTCATCTCCTTGAAAAGGAACAGTAAAAGATATCCCTCCCGTAAATTATTGAGTGATAATTTATTGTTTCTCTATTTAATATGCCCTCAACTTTTCAAATTAATCTAATACGTAATGTATGAGCTCCATTACCAAATTGTATTTTATGTATGTCCTTAGTATACGATGAATGACCACTAGATGAACAAAAAATATTCATTTACTTTCTCCAGTACCCCTCACCTTACCAGTATATATAAACACATAAGTCTGTTGAGAGTTTTAAAAATGCTGCCTTGCAATTGACGGTATTGCTTCAAAACTGCGGTCAACAAAATATACTATCCTGTGGAGATGCCAAGTATTCTTTTCACAAAAAAGCTCTGATTCCACAAGTGAATCCTGCGTGTTTGCCTCAATTTATAATCGAGACTATTTTCAGAATTCGCCCTATGGCTTTTCTTCCGTTTTTAACTTCTTTCTATCATAACTGGGACAAGTGACAAGATATAAGTATCTAGGGACGGAAATTACACAGGACTGGAAATGTGACAAGGAGATTAAAGGTAGAATTGCTATGGCCAGATACGCTTAGTGTCTTGCTGTATGGATGTGAGACATGGACGGCTTTGAAAAATGATATAACACGGCATTGGAAATGTGGATATGGAGAAGACTGTTGAATATTAGTTGGGCAGACAGAGTGAGAAATGAAGAGGTATTGACCAGAGTGGGGAAGAAAGAGGACTGATAAAGACAATAAATATAAGGAAGCTAAACTGGCTGGGACATATATTAAGAGATGATTTGATGAAGGAGGTATTAGAAGGGATTATGGAAGGCAAGGGTAAACGCAGAAGAGGAACAAAGAAATTGATGGATGATTTACAAGAGGATACAGGCTACGTGGGGATGAAGAGGAAGGCACAAGACAGAGTTATCTGGAGGAGAGGCTGCTGAGGACCTGCTAAACAGCAGTCTACCAATGATGGTGCTGGCCCTTTATATGTTTAGCACCTCTTTTGGTCGCTTATATTTTTCTCCACTCATCTTGCTGTAGCATTTTTTTAGAATCCCCCTCCCCCCCCATTTATCCTCTGCGGACTATTTATCCTCCGGACTTAGCCGAAGGACTTACCCGAGGCGCGCCCAGGCGCGCCCCACCACTGACGCGCTAACGACATCTGTCGCGCCAACGACGATCGCGAACTCCAGCCATCTCCGCGACTCAGCATCTCCTGCCAGCAAGTCCTGTCTGCCACGTCCAGTTCGCCACGTCTTGTCCGCCACGTCTCCTCACCAGATCCTCTCTCGTTTATATAGCAGTTGGAGACGGAAGACTAAGAGGATGTGCCAAGGCAGAAGTGCTGGGCACAAAGGCAAAAAACCAGAAATCCGCGATCGGAGATGAAAAGTAGTTCCTAATCTCCAATTGCAATCCTACACCGCATGTGTTCCCTTTCCACAAAATTACCTCCCCTCCAAGGCTGCCAATCACCTGTTCCCCCTTACTCCCCCTCGCAACTTTCACTTTTGACCTCGCCGAAAACTTCCCCTCCGAGGTAACAAATCGCCTCTTTTCCTCTGCTCACCCTTTCCACTCTCCCTCTCTGAACTTCCCCTCCTACGACGGAAACCGCTAATCGGTCTCTTTGGATATAGACCGTGGTCTTGAGAGGTTCTACTCTTGCTGTCTCATAAAGTTGGTGATTGATTTTGAAACTTAGACGTCAGAACACAGGTTGGCTGACCCTTACTTTGTTTGTACGTGTTAAGTTGCTGAAATACATTATCTTTCATTTGGTGGTAATTTTATATACATGATTGTTCCCGATTCCTCCTGTTTCTTTCACTCGTATTTTGGGAAGAATTTGTTTTTAGGGCATTCTCGGAGAGAGTCATCTACGACTCTCCCCTCGAGTGCTTCATTGCATTCTTTTTTGCTGCATACAGCGCTTTATTTGGGGTCTCTTCTAACTCTTTGTAGTATTTTACCGCATGTTGTATTATAGTTGCAAGTATTTTTTTGTATTCGCTTCTTTGTACACTTCCTCATTTTTCTCAAGGGAGGGAGGTTTTAAATTTGCCTAACCATTTTCCTTTCAGTCACGTCAATCTTTTTAAGTGAACTGGTTTGCAATTGTCCGGCCCATGCTGACGTCTCTTGTAGCATGACTGGACTCATATGCTTTCCTGTATTTTAATTTTGATTTCTCTCGGTGTGATGATACTCCGTATCGGGGCAGCTAATATTGCCTATATTGCTTTCGACTTGTTTACTATTTCCCCGACGTGTCCATCAAACGTAAGACCTTGGTCAATATTAATTCCTAAATATGTGGCATTATTTTCCCAAGGTATTGGTTGTCCTTTTAGTAAGCAGGAGCATGGTTGCATTCACGATTGCGGCCTTGGAAATTCGACTGCCTGGGTCTTCTGAGTACAAGAGAAGCCGGACGTTTCCAAAGAACAGTGGAACTAGCCGCGCAGCTAACCTTATCTGAGTCACCCGCTAGTGGTCACACAATTGTGTGACATTCACAGCGGAAAAATCATTCGCCCGAACTGGGAATCGAACCCAGATCCCTGTATTCCGCGCCGAGAGCTCTAACCAATTAAGCTACCCAGGTGTCCTCTTCCATGACATACACAGTGGAAGAGGACTCTTGCGTTGCTTAATTGGTTTGAGCACTCGGTGGGAAATCGAGGGATCTGTGTTCGATTCCTAGTCCGAGCGAATGATTTTTCCGCTGTGAATTTCACACAATCGAAGCCGGAAGGTCTGGAACATAAGATAAGATAAAGTTTTATTTGCCCTAGGATTACATTTCTTTGGAGCAGGAGTGACAATAACAATATATAGTAAAAATATATAGTACATCGAGTATATTAACAACATGTAGTACAAAAGCAGTCTCGTTGAAAGTTAACATTTCACCAATCAATCAGAAATTGTTGTATCCACCTTCCAAATAATATCTCACAAGTTGGCAAGTTTTGCTTCGATTGGAGCCTAATAACTTGTAACAAATAGGTTCTCATACAAGAGCTATACATTAAAATTACTCTGAACTGAAAACAGTCTTTATTGTTCTGGGACTTTAAGTTCTATGGAATATTGAAACATAATTCTAATTCTGCATAAATAACTACAATTACCTGGAACATTGAAAAATAATTGCATGTCATGTAGAGCACCACATATAAACCGTAAATAATCAATGGATAAGATGATACATAACGTGGAAATCAGAGAATCTGAACATATATGAAGTTATGACAGAAGTTTGCGAGAAGACATGCCATCAGTTTACTCCTCTCTCTTTCTTTGCTGCCCCTCCCTTACTCTTTCCCCGATTCATTTCTCTTCCTTCCTTCGTCTCCCGCCACTTCCCCCTTCGTTTTCCCCTTCCTCCTCTGCAGGACTCCCTCGACACTTCCACCCATTCCAGCTCCGACTCATTTATCTCGATTCTTCACCCCTCCGTCCACACTCCCCTCCCACCGTCCTCCTCTCTTCAAAATCATCTTTCGGGCTGGTGAAACATCCATTACCGGGGCAGATGCTGATGTTGATTGCGAGTTTTTCTGCGATCGGAGCATTTTTGGCCCCAAAGCCGAAAGGCTCCAATCGAAGCAAAACTTGAGAGCCATATCAGCATCTATCCACAGTTGCGGAAGTGTAATTATTAGATTATTTCAGGAGTAGTTATCGTCTTTGGGGATTTATTATATCAGTGAAGTTTCTCGTATTTCGTTCGAATACTTTATGGTTCAATGCCGATATTTCGCCAAAGTTTTTGACATCTTCAGGGCTTTTGGAAAATGTGTTTATATCCGTAAAAATCAAGAGGATACATGCTCACTTCCGGTTGATAACCTTAAACGCAATATTCCTAGAACAATGTTGTGGCGTGTACTAAAAATGCCCTATTCTTTTCAATTATGTCTTTTTCGACGTATATAGCCTGATATGCATGTTTAAATATTCATATCGATATGTATGAATGTTTTTTTGCTACGTCAATCATCGCGTTACCCAAAATAATAAATTGGATGAATGAGGCATTCATATCACGATGCGATTGTGTGATCCAAGATTCTCTGACTCACTTCCGGAAATCAAGAATGATTTACGTTTAGGAGAGTTGTTCCATATATTGACAAGCATCTTTAGAAGAGACTGTTATTTGACCGGTCGAAGATATAGCTCGTGCGTTGGTAGTAATAGCGTTATGTACGTACGGAGCACCAAGCAACTACACCAAGGTTCGGTCATTCGTCCGGCACTGTCGGTCCGGCCTTGTGACGTCAGTACCCATAATAAACTGTTCTTGCCGTTTTCGAGCCCGTTTGGATTCATCGTCCTTGTGTTAATATTTGTTGCAAAAAAATAGTTTCTTTAAGGAATACAACAAGTTACCACACTTGTGTTGGCGTGAAGATTTTTAAAAAGCTGTTTCCAAAAGTTTATTCACTAGCTCATAACGCTAATTTTTATAATTGAATGATATTCGTTTAAATTTTGATTTCATGTTATTAAACTTGCGTGTAAGAGTAAAGCTAGCTAATATAATTTATTCCTTCATTTTGCGTTTAGCACGCCGTCGATTCACGTTGGGTAAGGGAGGTCGTGCAAGCTTTCAGGCACTTCACCAACTTTATACGGCTTCCGCTGAAGCTTAAATTTGTATTCGTGTCTAGCGTGGGTTTTGCAGGTTTTCTGCTTACACCATGTACATTTTACACAATATTTACGACGCAGGATTTTTTTTTACGACCGCGACTTAAATGTGGGCTGCAGTCTACCGGCATATTTTCGTTTGGTCACGTTATACTCGATCTGCCAAGTCAGACCTGGTCTTATTTTTCCGTGTTTTTTTTTTCATCTTTATACTTCTCTGCTCTTTTGTCGCCACTTTTCCTCGCGGTACCATTTATCCCTCGTATTTACCTTGTTTTTTTCCGACTCGTGTGCGACTTTCCCGCACCTACCTCTCCGTGCCTTTTCTCCGACGCTGCCGACTGTACATTTTTTCGTGGACTTCCGGGTTGAATCTGTTCTTTTGTCTCCCCATCGCTGCGTGCTTCAAGCTGCGTTTCGTTAAAAGTAGTCTGGCGAGAAAGACATAAACCAAGCTAAATTACGCGGCTTTGGTGTCATGCAGATAAAGGGTCAACTGTGAATTTGGAGGCAATTTTTAAAGGAACTTTCTCTGGGTGGAATTTCCACCTCTTAGTCCTCTGGAGTTAACTATGGGATTTTTTCCGGCCTGTGTCGCTGTAAAATAATTGGGAAACACCTTTTTCCTTCTGCTTTAACCTTACATCAAAGAAGAGAGTGAATGGGGTCTTGACGCACGAAAATGATTCTTATATTTTTTTCGAAATTAATCCATTGTTGCATGTGGTTTGAGAGGAGATGAAACTAGAGGTGGAGATACGGAGGAGGCAGAGAGATGGATGGAGGACGTTTCGATAGGAGAGGGAATGGTGAGAGGGTAATAGAGGAAAGAACCCTGGGGAAGCTTGAAAGAGGATTGAGGAGGATGGGAACTCAAGGAGAAATTAGAAGAGGAAGACGATGTGAGGATTTTTAGAGGGATCTTACGGCGGATCACGAATAGGAGGAAATTCTGAATTATATGCCAGAAATTACGACCCTAGAATAACTAGTGTTTAAAAACCTACCTATCAGCTGGTAGAATGTTGAAGTCAATGAATGAAATTATCCATTTACCCTAGATGAATAGAAGCCTTCCTCCTCGGAGCTGGAGAAGGATGCTGGATATAAAATGGACGGGCAAAATAAGTAATGATGAAGTGTACAGAAGAATAGAAGAGGAAAGGACTATATGGAACGCTATACAGGAAAGAAGAACTGGATAGATTGGAATCACCCTCAGATACAATGGGTTTATGAAGAACATAATTGAAGGTAAAATAGAGGGATAAATCCTTATAGAAAGGCCCAGGATTAAGTTCATGGACCAAATAAAAAGGAAAGAACAGATTGAGAGATACCAAGAGGCAAGGAACAAGGTGAAAGTGTTAAATCATACATAACAAGCCTCTACGGGGAGGATGTGCACCGCAGTATACGTAAATTAGAAGGAATGCGAAAGGAGAAGGCGAGACTCCTCAGCTCTCTTGCCTTTCTACAAAGATGCCGCGACGAGGAGCGCCAAATTAAACAGTCTTTTCAAGCTCGCATCAGTAGCCTTGAGAATGGGTAACGAGTCGGAACCCGAAACGTCGGCTGCCTATGAATATCTTACCCGGTGGCGAGCCCGATAAATGTACACAAATGTTATTCGCCGGGAAAGTGTTAAATCATACGTAGCAAGGAACAAGCTTTAGAAAGAGAAGGGTGGAGGGCTGCAGTCAACCAATCTTAGGATTGAACGACCAATGGCTGGCTGACTGACTAGCTTTTTTGCCCAAAATCTCCATAAATTTTTTTGTAAATGCATTTTCTTTTTGGGAATCATCTTCATTTCGCATAACTTCTTCTTCTGTCAACGGCCTTAATCTTTCCACTCTCTCTATTCTTCTTTATACCCTTTTTGCAAAATAACAACTCACAATGCTAGGATATGATTCTGCTGCTGCATATAACTCTCCTCTTCCCCTACTGTGCTTATTAGACTTTTCGCCAATGTTTTGATTTCATCCTTACCCAAGTCCCCGTCTTCACGCACCGTATTTTGCCTCACGCTTCTTTCGCCAGCGCATTTTCTTTACTGCTACACTGTGGTGCGTAGCGTTGTTTGGTGCAGAAACGTGGACCCTCAGAAAGGTGGACGAGATTAGGCTGCAGGCACTTGAGATGTGGGTGTGGAGAAGGATGGAGAAAGTGAGGTGGACGAAGAGGAAGACTTACGATGAAGTGCTTGAGATGGTGGGCGAGGAAAGGAAACTTTTTGTGAAATTCGAGATCGGCAGAGTAGGTGGCTGGAGGATGTAATAAGGGGCGAGGGGTTGCTCACAAGTGTGATCGAGGGAAGGATGCTGGGCAGGCGGGAAGGAGGAAGAAAAAGAATAGGTTTCATGGACACGAAGAAGAAGAGCAGATCGTACGCTGAGGCGAAAAAGGATTTACTAGGGATAAACAGGCCCCCGAAAGTGTAGAAAACTAGGAAGAGATTTTCTGACATCCAGCAAAACCTACCTTAACCAGTAGACCACTTTTAAAGAAGACGTAAAACTTTAATATTAAAATTTCGAATGTCAACTAGAAAAGTTTAGAGTAGGCTGTCCTCTTGATACTTTGATGCACTCCTCCCGTGACTTTTTGCTCTGGCGAATTTCTTGGATCGCCTTCACCACTCTTCTTTCCCATCCCATCTCCCGCTCCTCCCCTGTTCACTTCCGCTCCCCCCCTCTCTTTGCATCATCGCAGCAGAGAAATGAGTGCTCCCGCCCCCCTTAGTTGCAATATTTTTATGCCCCATCGTAGAGTCAGTCCGACGAACTTTCTTCCACCCCCTTCCCGTTCCTCCACCTGCTCGTGTTTACGGCTCCACGAGCGTTTGATATTCCAAACAGTGGTGGGAGGGAACTCCTACCACTCGTCCTCCCACCTATTCCGATTCTTCTCCCCCTCCTCCTCCCGATTTAAAAAGAAAATCCTTTTTTTTTCATCCCTTCGGCGCACCTACCTAACGAAAGAGTCGGCCATTTTCCTTCCTTCCGCCCGGGTGGTTTTCCTCAGGTTTTATAGTTTTTTGCTTCCCCGTGCTCTCTCTCCACCCTCCGTCCGACGAAACTAGCCCTCCTCTCCTCGGAGGGCGGGGATGGAAGGAAGGGGTTGTTCGGCAAATGTCCGATACTTAGAGTAGTAGCTTTAGACGTTTTATGCCGCAACTTTGTGTGGGGGGGAGTTGGGTGGTTGGGGGTGGGGGCGGTGCGACAGTTGCAGGGATCGCTATCTCCATCCCGGCCGGCGTGCACGAGAGACGCGCCGTAAACTTAGGACTCGCGTGGAGTCTCATTCGGCGCTTTTATGGCCCCCTGCCTGTCTTTCTTCTCCTCTCCGCCATCCATCCCTCTCTTCCCTCCCAGGGGGCCTATGCTCGAAGTTGGGCTCGTATACGGGGAAAGGATTTCGTGCGAGTCACGTGATCCCAATCCGCACGGACAGGCCTTTTGGTATGTTCGAGCTGCCTAACGGTACTTGAGACGGTCGTACCCTGCGACGTCCGACCCGCAGCCCTGCGAGTGGGTGAGTATCCCTAGTCGTATGCGGGCTCAGTGCGAAGGAAGAGAGTAAACGTATTTGTCTTCTAGAGAACATGGCAGCTGAAATGTTTCGTCTCGCATTACTACGGTATGCTGCAGAAGAGGAGATGCAAGAAGAAAGGCCTCCACGTATGGTGAGGGAACGGAAATCTCCATTCCAGTTGGAAGAGAAGAAATTTGTGAATTTTTACAGGGTCACGAAAGATCTTGCAGCCGATCTGATAAGGGAGTTGACTCCGCACATACGTGCTCCTTCAAGATCTTCGGCTTTGACTGTGGAAACGAAGGTAAAAAGTTTTGATATTAATTAATTTCGACATTATGAGTTTACACGTTTCTGTGTATGAGCGCATTTAAGTATTTTGACATATTTGCGCCGGGGAAAAGATAACACCTTTACGACGATGCAGTTATACTTTCTAATGAAGGGCTAAGTGGTTGACCTTAGGATACTTGACATTTGTTGCGCGTATACGCTTACAATTTGGAGTTTTCCTGTTAGTAGTGACGAATGTAAAGGCCATGTTTTCGCGTATGATGTTATGTCCAATTAGTAATATTTGAAAGGATATCGGATCATCAATCTCCTTGCGTTTCCTCTCTTTTTTCAATGCAAGCATTCAAGTACTCAGACTGTAGCATTTCCATAAAATTGGACAATTTTTATTACATAATCCTCCTCACAATAGTTAATTCTGCTGATCAAATTTGATGGTGCAATTCTTTCTCATACTTATAATGCAAAGACGTGTGATTTATCTACGTAATGAAGGTAATTAATGATACGGCCTTGTATTAAGAGATATCAAAGGTTGCCATTGCTAACATTTTCTGTACGACAGGATGATAAAAACTGTCTGGAAAAAATTCCGACCGATTAAAAAAATCCCAGAAATGGTGAACATGAATGTAAATATGGATATTCTCAACGTTTCTTCCAGGGAATAATTTGCTTAATTACAATAAGTATATATGGTGACTCCTCAAGGCCCATTACCTCCGCTGTATTTTGTCCTTAAATCACTAATCTTAAATTTTACTCGATAGGTATTTGCAGCCCTGAGGTTTTTTGCTGGGGGTCCATATCAATCCTACGTTGGTGGGAGTGAGTTCACAGCAATGGACCAGTCCACTGTGAGTCGCTGCATCACAGAAGTGACTGATGCCATCAATGAGCATCTGCTAGAAAGGTGGATAGTCCTTGATTTGTCCCCTGAGTCTGTGGGGAGACTTCGACTCAAGTAAGTACTTAATCAACAATTCTTCATATATCTGACACCACTGCTCTGTATCTGTGCATGATCAGCAACATTCATGCCATTGCATTAGTATAATTAGCAGTATTACCACAGTAACATTTTCGTGGCTCACTTAATTAATTATTAATATTTTTATTAAATACTTCCAGGTTTTATGAAAAATATGGCTTCCCAGGGGTGGTTGGTGCTATTGACTGCACTCACGTTGCCATTATTGCCCCCCCTGTGAATCACCCCATTTACATGGAGAGGCAATATTTTAACCATAAGAGGTTCCATTCAATAAACGTGCAATTGGTATGACCATCAATTTGTCATGGTTTCTGCTTTTTACTGGTTACCATTAGTTTCTGATACCATTTTTTTTCTTTGACTAGGTTTGTGACTCAGATATGCGCATCCTTAATGTTAATGCCAGGTATCCAGGAGCAACAAATGATGCTTTTATTTATGCCCACTCAGAAGTGCGGCGAGGGCTGCATGCGATGAGGCAGCAGCATAATACAAATGCATGGCTGATAGGTATGATTTCAAACCATAGTCTTAAAAATTCAATCTCTATTGTAGTGGTGGAATAATTTATGCAAAAATTGACTAATTAATATTAATTAAAATTTGGGGTTTCTTATTCACTCAGAGGAAGAAGCTCTTTTTCACTAGTAGCTCTTAATTTCTTGCAACTTTTCAAAGAACAACTCAAAATCAGATTCAAATTATGAAAAGGATAACCTCCTACTGTTTTCTAGGCTAGAGAATTTAAGCACATTGGTGGCAGAATGCAATGGCCCAAACTTTGCTCTAATACACACAATCTTTTTTATTCATTTACCTCAGGAGATGGAGGCTATCCTCTGGAGCCTGTTTTGATGACCCCAGTGGCAGGGGAGATAGCCCCGAACTCTCCCGAGGAGCGATACAATAGGGCTCTTTGTCGAGCTCGCAGCATCATTGAGCAGTGCAATGGACTGCTTAAATCTAGATGGAGGTGCCTATTAAAGCATAGGGTGCTGCATTATATGCCAGAGAAGGCCAGTGCCATCATCAATTCCTGTTGCATATTGCACAATATGTGCATATCAAGGAATATTCCTCCACCAATGGAGATGGCAAATATTGAGGTTGGCGATGGCAATGGTGAGGCATTGCTTCATGTAGGTCACGACCAGCGAGCAGGCCGCAGTGTGAGAGACCATATTATAAGAGAGAATTTTTCAGAGCAGAATTGATATTAATAATTGAATTTTTAAATATAGTTGATGTCTCCCTGAATGATATGGCATTTTCATTTGCATGAACCTAGTTTGCCACTTCTGGAACTGCATATGTAGAGTTATTTCAACTTTGTGAAATTCCTGAAATGGATGGTTTAATTCTGTATTTTGGAAACCTACTGAAGAGTGCTTACTGTGACTCTGTTAGGGAAAATAATTCCATGTTGAGTAAAAAATTCCATGTTGAGTAAAGAAGTAAAGGCCTTTTGAGGGAGGCTTGGTAGTCGAGTGTAGAGCTTACTGATGAACTTATACATTCTTTAATTAGTGCTGGTTGTTGCCTTGCCTATCAGTCTAAAGGTACTTTGAACAATTACCTTTCAAAAATATTACCTCCTTATCCATACCATAATATCACTGAGGTTTGTCAATGTTTTTAGCTATGCTCTCTTCATGGCATACTACAGTCTACCTCTTTTCATTTATTCTGTTTAAATTTTTGCTTGCCAAGCAAATGTGAGGCATATGCATGTGCACTTGATTCAAACCTCATCAAAAATACTCCATACTGAAACTGTTCAACTTACTCCATTTCTTAGCAATTATTGTTTACTTTCAGTTTGACACAATAAGAAAGCTGTTATAAGTTGAGGTAATAAGGTCGATATCAATTCATGGTATTATTTACAGATTTATGCACTGCGATTAATCTTTTTGAGGCACTCACACATGCTACTATGCATGTCAGAAAAGAAGGTACTTATCACTTATTTCACTATGTTTTTGAAGTGCTAACTCTTTCATGAACTTCAAATGCTGCTTGCATCAATTATAACCTATATTTATACTACCTATATTTCTCCTCCAAATCCTAGACTGGTGCATGTAAAAGCTATGATATCGTGTTATCCTTGAAGAATTGTATTGCATTTGACTCATTCTCAAATGTAAGAAGGTAGAATTGATTCACTATTTGCATGAAGCAGAAGTAAGAGACTTCTGCACCAGGAGGAAAAATCTGATCATTAATCTCGACAAAAAAGCATTCAGTAGTTCCATACCCATGACAAATTTGGATTACTGGTCTGCGGGATTAAAAGAAGATAAACATACTGCGAGTTTAAGATACATACCATTTTGGGTATATTGCAAGCGAAATAAGAGGCAATGTATTCCTTATAATTTATTTTTTTAATCGATTTATGATTTCCATCAACATCTCCTTTAACTCCCCCTGCTCCCCATTCCTCTTCTCCTCCAAACACATCCTTCTCTCCTCCATCACCAATCTCCTCTGTTCCATCTCCAGCCTCATCCTCTCATTCCTTGCTCTCTCTCTCTTCAATTCCAGCTCCTCCTCCATTATCTTTAGCCTCCTCTCCTCCTGCTTTATCTTTACCCTGTCAGTTTCAGCCAGCCTCTCTGCAGCCAATGTTACTTTATCCAATCCTGGTTGTTTTAAGAAAATAATTTTGTTAGTATTAGACTCACATTAAGTGATATCTGTATAAGTTTGTGAACAGCACAAGTAGCAAAGATTACACTTACTCTCTGATTTGGAGTCACTGGATGTTTTTCCTTTTACAAATTTAGGGGTGTTAATTATTAATGTGTGTTGGTCTGTGGATGGGGATGAGATAGGGGATGGGATATGAGGGGTGGTGGAGGAAGTTGAAGGAATTGGTAGAGTTTGGGAAGGTGTGGTATGTGAAATGGTGCGAGGAGTGGTAAGGCAAGGTGTGAGAGAGGGAATGATCAAAGGGGAGGGGGAAGTGGAGGTGATGCAAGAGGAGGGTGGATAAGGGGAAATATCCTGTGGTCCTATTGCCTGTAAAGGTAAATGAATTTACATTAAAAATTGTAGCACATGACACTGATGGACCAATTTTCTAATTTCTGTAAAAATGAGTACTGGGTGTAAAACATTAGCTCACCTGAGTCTTCACGACAGATTCTCTGGTATTTTCATGCCCCAGAACAGCATTTCTACCAATAATATGGTACACCCTCCTTTGGAATGGGGTAAGGTCATCCACCTCTGGACCTCCACCGCCAGTCCTCCTCATCTCCTCAGCCAAGCCTGCTGCCTTGGCTTTAGTGGATGTTTTAATATCATGCCACGACTGTAGAAAAATAAATGGCTTAATTAGTATCTTTAACTCGATTGTGACTCAACTACTAATGAAAAGGACAAATCAATTGGCTTAAAATTACTTATCATATGACCCAAATCATGGGATATGCATACTTAATGGATAGGGCTCTTAAACGTTGCCATAGCTCACTCATAGCAATAACTGAGAAGTGCTGCATGTGGACTTGGAATAATTTCAAGATCCAATTTTACTGGATCTGGTACCTTCCCTACTGTCATTTGGATATTGTAGAGTCATATATGCATGCCATTAAAGTAACAAGGAATCAGAAATAGGTTAATTGTACAGAGATTATAGCTGGTAAATGGAAAATATTTGATGTGTTGAGACTTATCAATAGTTCCGCAGGGATGAGAAAAGTTGGAGGAGAAAAAAAGAATGCTTGCAGAAATAAATACTTCTTCCCCTGATAATAAGTGCTTGAAACACACTTCACTGCTCCTTCTGCATATGAATAGCATTTCAAAGGCTTTCACAAAAATAATTGTCAACACGTTAGATGGGAGAAGCTACACCATTTTCTAAAACAAGTTGCTTATTTACTTTCACCAAAACTAAATTGGCATCAGTATTCATTCCACTGATTTTTACAAGGGTAAATGCATATGAGTGTATGAAAGATATAAAAACACTTCGTTCCTCTGAGATTTTAAGAAAAGGAAAACTCAGGCTGGAGAACGAATTGTTGTTATTCTCCAAGTTATATTGGTGGGCAATTCCTTTTTCCAGGCTGGTAATTGCTAAACATCTCACGATCTATCCAGATTTGGTAGGTATTTTACTGAATCATCGTAGTGTATACTACATTAATGGAAGAAGAAAGGGATATTTTTTCGCTCTACAAAAAACAAATTATGAAAACGGTTCACTTTCAAAAAAATTCCCTAGTTCCTCCATCAAATTGATAATCAATTACATTTTGCTACTTCATAATTATAATTAATAAATTAGTTATTCCATTGACTACCAGAACGTTCATAGAAATCCGAATTCGTTATTTTTATTGTACGTGCTCAGCATTTCCTTAAGTGGGGATGGTGTAGTTTATAAATTATACTGGGGTGTTAAAACAGACTGACCTTCATTGTACAGCACATTTAAAATAGTGCTAGAGCAAACATGAACCAATTATTGCGTTATTTATTATGCTTACCTTCCTCCATTCCTTCCACGATTTTGCCGCTCCACCGCAGGCATTTAATTTTAAGGAGATCTCACTCCACAGCTGAGCCGCGTCCTTCGCGGTAAATGATGATGAAAATTTTCCTTTGGCAATGTTGTCGTTAGCTGTGAAAAATAATCGTCAAGTATTATGTTCATTACACGTTTAAAAATTATTACACGTTCAGCTAATCTGATGTACTTATACTTCGTACGCACCTTCTACGAACTCCAAAAGAACGTTCTTCTGCTCCTGATTTATCTTCGCCATCTCCTCTGCTTCCCAACTTCTTCAAGAGTGAAAACTTAACTAGTTGTAAAAACGTCATAATGGAAATATCCAGCAATGTCAAATTCGCGGAATTACTTGAATCCCGGCAAAGGAGGGCTGTGATTGGTTGACTCGCCTCGCATAGTGACGCTCATAGACGTTGCCAAATTGTATTTGAGCGAGGGCAAACTCCCTCGCACGCGCTGAGCCGAAGCCCCCTTTCTCTTTTTCGAGCATACCAATTTACCCCGTCTGCCCGAACCCTTCGGGTTTTACCCTGCGAGTTGGGTACCGTACGTCGGTCAGCCGCACGCTTTCGAGCATAGCCTCCCAGGGGACCCTGTTGTCAGCCGAGGCTGTTGCTGCAGACAAAGTCTTATCCTTTTCCTCCCTGTCGCATTCCCTCAGCTCCCTCTATCCCTCGCCTGTCGTTAAAAAAAGTCGCCTGTTTACAAAGAAGCGTCATAATCGCGGCGTCTAAACCTTCTTCAAGTCCCTCAAAGCTTTCCAAATCAGCGGCATCAAGTACCGACGGAGCGCCCTGCTGATGTCTTCGAAATCTGATGGAATCTCCAATATCAATTGAGTAGTACAATTTTGATTGATACTGTTCACAGTGCTCAAGTAAAGACGCTTTTGTCTCCAAATAAAAGTCTTTATATTACCTCTCTTGTGCCATTTAGGTGACTACAAATTTAGAACTGCAAGTACCATTTCCTTGTTGGAAGAACACTGGGTAAGCGAGGAGAGGATAAGAATTCTGGACCGAATAAGAAGAGGGAGGCGATATTAGGAAATCATAAGGGATCTAATGGCAGGTCACCCGTAGGAGTTAAATCGGAAAGATATTCCAGAAATTAGGACATAGGGTAAGTTTTATCCATAAACCTACAAATCAGCTGGTTGAATACTCAGATTAAAGTACTATTTTCATAGGTTTTGGTGAGGTTATGATATTTTCAGTAAAAATAGTTATGAACAATCTCTGGACAAAAATCTCATGCGCCTGTATGTATTTTAAATTTTAAAAAAATCCAGTTTTCTCTCTGTCTGGTTTTAGCCTCTGTTAGCCCCTGTTAATGTCCCACAACTTAAAGAGGGATTAAGGTGGGGGCCCCCTAGAGACTCGGAGGCTACACGCTAGGCTTAGGCTGCTTGAGAAATTCAGAACTGATAGTTTTCAGAGCGACATAGAGAATATTATCATGACTCCTCACTATATCTCTTGGTCAGACAGATGCGATAAAATAAGAGAGATACACTGCCGAACATACAGGTACAAAAACTCGTTCTTTCCGCGCACGATAAGTGATCGCAATAAAAATCGAGCTCCACTAAATACACTCCTATAATACATGTCACCATTTTATTTCCCAGAACCTTACATCTTTACACGGCTGGTAACCCAACACTCCCTGCCACACGCCCACTTGGCGGCTTGCAGGGTATTATGTAGATGTAGAAAAGCATATCCGTGCATAATATTGCGTTATGATTCGCTGAGAGAATACTGGAGACAGATCGGACCTTGACTACGTACAAAATCTGGAGGAGTTTCTCTTTCAGCAAAACTCACTTTGTACCGGTAGTTTACTTGAAAAAGTAATACTTCAGTTCCTTCAAGGTTGTTCTTATACTTTATTTATTCCGTTTAGCTTACCATTTAATTTCTGGAAAATCATTTTTGTATCCTTCATGTTTTTTTCATTTTTATGGTAGAATGTGGAAGTGATTACAAAATGTTAATGATTAATTTCAGTCGAGAATATTATTTCGGCTTATTAGTGTTAATTTTGTGCTTCTCATACTTGCAATGGACAGTATATAGATGTTGACTTATCGTATGCGAGCCATCCAATTAGATATCTTATCATCTCTGGTCATTGGTTTGAATATTTGTAATGTGTTGCTCTCCACTCCACTCTCCATTCAATTACTGTCATATCTCCGAAGTTATTTACCAAGACTTCCAAAGTAGAGGTAATAGATGGCTAAAAAACGAATCTTTTCCGAATGAAATGGTCTCTCATTGCTTGATTCGTGTTGTCGGGGGCAATATTATGCGCTACCCATTTTTAATTTGTTTGTTCCGCGATGCACCCTGTTCAACTACTTCCTGGTCTGTCCTATTTTTGAATTCTTCTTTTGCTAGCTTAGCTTTCCTTTTAATGTCTTTCCTACGATATCCATATTCCTCCATCGTACTGGCAAGTTTATTCGTTTGAGAGGCGACATTAGCGCATTTGACAGCGGTAAGAAGAGCTTCGTTTCGTTGCTTGTCGTTCTGTCGAGATTATAATCTCTATTTTCTTTAAACCTGTTGATTTTCACCTCTTGAGTATTTCTCGATGACAGATATTCTCTGCACTAGATTGTTTGTTGGGGGAGTTTTCGTCAGGAGCTCGGGCACCTAGACCTTTAGCGGTCCTTTGTGCCTACCCCATTTTAACCTGCCTGCCACATGCAGACAGGGGACAAGAGCGCCACGGTGAAGGTATGAATGGTCACCCATCCAACCCTCGTCCGGGCCCAACATTGCTTAACTTCAGTGATCTTACGGGAACTGGTGTTTCAATGAGGCTAGGCCCTTGCTCCTGCCCTTCTCTGCACTAACTCTTTTCATCCGAAATCCGAGATAGATATGTGAACTCTTTTCCATCTTCTAATTCCTAATCCCAAGCCTTAGTCATTGTTTTACTAATTGTAACTTTATACGTTAGTCATCATTATCCTAACTATAATTTAATGCTTGCGTGGTGTAAAAATCTGCATGCTTATTTTATGGTTTTACGCTTTTTCGAGCAATACTAATGTATATGACTTGTTAAGCTAATTTTGGGTGTAATACGTATTTTTTTTAAATATATCATCGACAAAAATCTTGTTCATCCGTAAATTTCTGCGGCAAGACAAATTTTTTGATAATCCGAAGTGAAATGAAGACAAATTTCTTGGTTTATCTATTATTTCTTGTGTTTTTTTGCCTTTAAATTTGGTCTCCATATTAGTGTATTTTCTGCGTGGTAAATTTTGACTTGCCGTTCTAGATGTATATGAATCCGAACTTTAATTGTGTCAGTTGTGAATCTACCGGGATGGTGATTCTCGAGTTCTAAGTTTTATGTGGGACACTCTCGTTTAATTTATCTTTTCTTGTTGTAAGTTATGTCGGAAACACGCCATTATCCCTTTACACATTTTGTAACTCGTGGAGATACTCGTAAAATTTTAATGGAAAAAATATATCTTCCGTTTTAGTATCGTCCTCTCTTATGGAGAATGAGTTCCCATAAATATCCCTTGAAACATTGTACTTACTCCCTAGTAGTTACAGATCCATACATACCCTGCACATAAAATTCTTCGCCAGTCTTTTCTTAAGATACATACACATCCATGATCAGCTCTGTCCTATTTTTGAATTCTTCTTTTGTTAGCGTAACTTCCCTTTTAATATCTTTCTTCCGATGTCCATATTCCTCCAGTACTGGCAATGCTTTTCGTATGAGAGGCGACGTTAGCGCATTTGACAACGGTAAGAAGGACTTCGTTTCGCTAGCTACCTGCATGACTCTTGCGCATCTGTGACTTTGTATGACTGCAAAATACATAAATACGAAATAGTTTCTGCAGCAATGGAGGCTTACGTACAGTGTGGTCCATGTTGGTTAAAATTTGATCGAGAAGAGACCATAATGGCTGTCTTAAGACTTTGAATTAGGTTAGTTGACTGGTAGTGTAGATGATAAATTGATGTGCTCCCTAAAGCATGTTTCTAAATCTGTCACGTAGTGCTTGCGTCATTTTTTTTGTTTCCTGCTTGAAATTTGTTTTGTGGCTTATGTGGTTGCATTATAGATTAATATAATAGTTTCTGTAGCATTTGTAGAACACATATAATGCAGTGCTTGTTAGTGAAAGTCAATTTCTACCCTGTAGTTAATGTTGGTGATAAGTCACCCTCTGCCAAACACAGTTTAGATGGCTTATGGCCGGTTTGTTATTTGTTGTAACTATTGAATCAATTGTTATAAGATCCTTAAAGTTATAGATCTCATAAATTTACTCAGTTTGCAGAAACGCATGTACTAGTTACTTAACTTTTTTTACAAAGAGTTTTTAGCTTCCAATATTTTATCTAATCTTTCACCGCCGGATAAAATTTAAGAAAATTTAGCGGATAAATAATAGCTTATGCAGATAAAAATTAGTCAGTGAGAGTAAACTAAGCGGTAATTTATCCCCAAGTAGCTCATTTACCGAGTAATTATTTCACCATGCGGTTCATTACGTATCCGTCATCTTGGCTACTTACGGAACTCGTAGCTCCATGCTATAAGTTATGAAACCAATAAATTCATCGAATGTTTACGCCAGACTTATTGAATGATTGCCATGGCTTACGGGTCCTTTAATTTTATAGAATACACATGTGTCGTTCCTGCAACTGGCCATTTGAATGTAATATGTAGATGAAGAAGTTCACCTCTTGACAAGTTTTTGCCGGTCCTTGCCAATAGCCTTAGTTTTGCTACCTTTATTAGGGTGCATTATGGTACTTGGGTAAGGATGTGAAGAAGAGGCTGGTGAATAGCTTGATATGGAACGTAGCGTTGTATGCTGCAGAAACGTGGACCCTCAGAAAGGAGGACAAGAATGGGCTTCCGGCATTTGACATGTAGGTGTTGAGAGGGTTGGAGTTTTGGCGGATGGAAAGGAAGACTAACGAATAAGTGCTTGAGTTGGTGGATGAGGAATAGAAGCGTCTGAATGAAATTCGGGATAGTTAGGGTAGATGGCTGAAGGGTGTTATAAAGGTCGATGGGTTACTCAAGAATGTGACAGAAGGATGAACGTTGGGCAAGCGGGGAAGGGGAAGAAAGAGAATAGGTTTCATGGACGGTATAAACAAGGGTAGATGATGTTCTGTGACGGAAAAGGATGTAATGGAGTGTGATGGGCCCCTGAATGTGTTGAGGACTTGGAGGAGATTCTATGACATTCAGAAAAACTTACCTACACCGATAGAATACTTACAAAAAAGACATTGATGTAGGGCAGTTGGTAGGTAGTGTAGCTGATTAATTTTTGTGCTCCCTAATACACATTTCTAAATTTGCCGCGTTAGGCTTTCACCATGCTTTTAATGTTCCCTTCTTGACTCGTCTCACATTTTTGGTTGCATTATAGATTTATTTCATAGTTTCTGTAGCATTTGTGGCATACATACAGGGTGTCCCATAAATGTCACGCCTCAGTGACACTGGAGCTAGGGCAGCCTAAGAGGAACCGAACCAGCCTAATATGACCTCAGTAAAAGTTGCACGGTTTTCGAGATATTGCCAAATTAAAGCTTTTTCAAAAGTTTCACTTTTTTTACATTTCTAGTCCCAGAATTCAATCGGATAATTTAACGTTCTCATTAGGGCCGCTCTTTTAATCTTCCAACTGTGCTTCATGTGCCGACTTCTACCTGGAACAGAGGCCCGAGAGGGAGGGGGGGGGGTCATGGGGTCCGAACAAACAAAAGAAACGCGAAAGCCGCTATACCTGTCTAACTTTATCGGCTTTCAAAAACTGGGATGGATAGAGTACTTTGTTTGTTAATTTGTGGCAGTAGCCCCATCAGAGGGCCAAATTGAGAGCTATTCAAGTGAATTCTGGGACTAGAAATGTAAAAAAAGTGAAATTTTTGAAAAAGCTTTAATTTGGCAATATCTCGAAAACCGTGCAACTTTTACTGAGGTCATATTAGGCTGGTTCGGTTACTCTTAGGCTGCCCTAGCTCCAGTGTCACTGTGGCGTGACATTTATGGGACACCCCGTATAGTTTGGTGCATGTTGGTGAAAGTTTATTTCTACTCTGTTGTGCATGTTAAAGATAAGTTACCCCCTGCTAAACACAACTGAGGTGGCTTGAAGGGTAATATGTAGATGTAGAAGTTCGCCCTTTGATAAGTTTTTGCAGGTTCTTACTAATAGCCTAAGTTTTGTTAACTTTATTAGGGTACATTATGGTACATGTTGGTGATAGCTCACCCCCTGACACACAGCCATGGGGTTGCTCGGAGGGTATTATTTAGATGTGTGGAGAAAGGAGAGAGAGGGAAAGGGTTTCGGATTGGGTGGAAGATGGCGAGAGAGAGGAAGGGACGAATTCTTCCCGAATTAACGAGTGAAGGGGAGAGGAAAATGGCGGCGGTGGGAGAGGGAACTTAAGACGACTCAGTTGAATTGTGCGGACGCCCGGAAGGGGTGGGAGAGGGTAGACTGATGCTCGGAAATGAGTGGGGGGTGAGGATTTTGTAAGGGGGAGGGTCACAGGAACCGAGTTTTTTTCCCTCTAAACAGGCCATTTTTTTTAAAGGGTCCCATTAGAAGGAGCGCGGAGGACAGATGAAAGGCGGGAGGCGTCGCTGGAGCATTGTGAGTTGGGTGGACGGACCTATTTATTCACTAAATGGCCCGAGAGTGAAATGTGGCCGTGGAAACGAGGGAGGCGGTTTTCGCGCGGGCCGGTCGCGTCGGAAAGGGCATCGCATATAATCAGAGCCGTCTTCCTTTCTGCCCTGGCGGAACTCGGGGTAACTCCAGGACTCGCTCTACACCACAAGTAGAGGAGAGAGAAGAGAAGGACCTAAACTCCGAGGGCACAATAGTCCAGTGAACTAAGACTTCCGCCCCATAAAGCTATACCAGAGCCTAATATGACCCATTGACCAAATGACTTTTTATACCCAAGATACGTATATTTTTGTGCAGAGAACCGTATGTTTGTATTCTGTCACCTCTATTTAATTATTTTATATCATTTATTGGTTGTTCAATCCTAAGATTGGTTGACTGTAGCCCTCCACCCTTCCCTATCTAATGCTAGTTGCCTTACCTCCTGGCATCTCTTCCTATGTACTTTCCTCTTTATTTGGTCCATGGACTTAGTTCTGGGTCTTCCTCTTGGGACTTCTCCCTCTATTTGACCTTCAATTATGTTCTTCACACACCCAATGTGTCTCTGGGTGTGTCCAATTTATCTTGCACTTCTTTTCTGTGTGGTATTCCATATAATGATAAAAATAATAAACATTTATTGTCGTGGACTCATTGGTCCTTAGACATTGATGAATGAACAACTGCAAAGAATACAACTCAAATATCCTGAATAAATGTTTACATAATATTACATAGAGTGAAATGAGAATGTGTACATAATATTACATAATATATTATAATTCAAAAGATACAACAATCAATTTCACTTTTCATTTCAACATGTTGGAATTTATCAAATCGAAAACATTTCTTTTAAAACTTGCGATGGATTTACATGCTTTAACATCATCAGGCAATGAATTCCATCTGCGGGAAATAGACACTATGAACGATCTATGATACATCTCTGTACGATGTTGTGGGATCAATAGATCGGAAAGGTGAGTTCTTGTAGAATGTTGTTGTACATTTCTTTTAAAGACAAATTTGTTGAACAAATAAGGCCATTAGGTCCTTTCCTCTTCTACTCTTCTGTGTACTTCATCAGTTCTCATTTTGTACGTCCATTTTATCTTCATCGTCCTCCTCCAGCACCAGGTTTTAAAGGCTTCTAGTCTGTTCTGGTCAGATTTCCCAATGGGTCATGCTTCCGATCCATAGAGTGCTAGGCTCCGCACGAATGTTGTATTTTATTTATCAATTTATTTATCTATTTCAATATAACCGATGTTAATTAATTAGCTGGATGGCGTGAAGGACGAAGGAGGAGGTGCTGGATATGGTTGGATAGGGAAGGAAGCTAGTAGTGGAGGTACAAAGGAGGTAGAAGAAATGGATGGAGGTCGTTTTGGAAAGAGAGAGAATGTTGAAGAGGGCAATAGAGGAAGGGAAACTGGAGAAGCGAGGTGGAGGAATGGAAGAGGATAGGAATTCTGGACGAAACAAGAAGAGAGAGAAGATATGATGAATTCAAGAGGGATCCTATGACGGATCACCTGTAGTAAGTAAAACGGATCGGTATGCCATAAATTATGACGTTAATTTACGTCCAGTCCAAAAATCTACCAACAACTGGTAGAATACTCCAGTGAATCAATGCAAAAAGACGAGGCAGATGGTACGAGGACCCTCTCAATGAGAAGTCATATAGGGAAGCGTCAGCTCGATAGGAGTGTTGATGAAGCGGTAGTCAAACGAAATTGGAGAGCGAAACGGGAGCATAGGGTAAAAAAGAGATTTATATGAGAATTTCAAGAGTTATGTAATGTCGGGATATACATAGTTGTAAAAACGGAATAGGATGAGTACAGTCCAAAAACCTACCAATCAGCTGGTAGATTAATTTAAATAGTAAGTGTTCTGACGGTGGTTATGGTAGTATTTCACCGCAATTCCCGCTCCCGTGTCGCATGTATTTCCATCTGACACAAACCCAGTAGAAGACGCCAAATCTAACCCTGTTTAGGTTACTGTGTACAGCAGGGACAGCATTTCTTGGTGTTGGTTGTTATTTGCCGTTATTTTTAACTTTTCACATGTTCTCTGTACCCTAATAAGGAAAATAGCATGCACAGAAGTTGAACTTGATGTTTTACACTTCCATTTCTGCATTATCTTCTTCTTCCAACTTATCCGCTTCTCCCAACTTCCTTTTGGTCTTTCCTTACCACGCTCCTAATTTTCCTGTCCACGTCTGGCGGTGACGGCTTACTCTCCTCGTCCCCCTGGGTTTCTAACATTTCCACCACTTCCTTCCGTCCTTCGGTAGAATATTGCGAGCGTGAATAGCTGTTATTTTCATAACTATTTTAATGCCTCGACTACTGGAAAAAGGTCATCATTAGATTTTCTACCTGCTGGGGAATGGGTAGGAAAATATATTAAACGGAGGGAAAACAAAAAAAAGAAATACAACAGCATGGAGAAAAATCAGTATACTATGCTTTGCGGATGAGATAAAAATTCTGATAGAGATTTTTTAATTAATTTTTAATGACTTTTGTGTTTCAGCAAAGGGTTGCATAAGGATTAAATAGTGGGGAGAATGTTGGGTTTACGGGAAAAGGGAAGATGGAGAATATGTTCTTGTGAGGAGATGAAGAAGTTTAAGATGTATACTTAGTTGAAGAAATAAATATTTAGTACCGCTTCGCAAATTTGAACTGCATATTTTCACCATTCTTTCTCTAAGCAAATATTACAAGCCCATTGGTACAACAACACGCTCCATATCCAGCTCCTACGACAACCGTGGTCAGAAATATTTTATATTTTTTTGGGCGGCTGGTTAAGGTGAAGGTGGAAAGAAGGCATGTAAGTGGTTAGCCCCATCTAATGCGTGGCTATTATTTTTGTATAATTTAAAGACTTTGAGGGAAGATTGCTTATTATAAAAGTTGGTTTTATGGAGGTGAAGAACTGGCCGTCCATTTTTAAACTTAAAAAAACGGTGACTTTTTTCAAACAAAATTAATTCGAAGTATAGGGACGAGATAAAAAGCCTGAAGTCAAATGAATGAACGTGAAAATGGATATACTACCAGATTCATTGGGCGTTTTGAGATCGGTTGACTTAACTTGAAGACTTGAAGACTTTACGTGCTATACTCAATCGTCTTGACCTTTTCTCTCTGACAGCTGAGTGTCGGGACTTCCATGGTGAAAACACTGGTTAACGCTCGGTCGCCGTTAGACTGGGCTCCGCTCTAAATGGATTGGGTGATCCTCCTAACCGTCCAATCCTGTCCGCAGATAGCTGACTCCGAGTTAGGAATGACGGCTGCCGTCTCGGGACGTTAACTTAACTACCGTTTTCTACTTAAGACCGTATGTTGCCCATTTTGATGAGTAATCTCTCATGCAATCAACAAATTAAATGGGAGTTTTTCCTTGTAGTTGCTAGTTCGTTTTCTTGCTGGCATTCCCACTGCATGCTGTGGGAGGGTCGTTGGCACCGCGATAATTACAGCCCTCCCTCTTAAGTTTCACTTGTTTGCGGTGCAATCCACCTCTGAGAAACTTCATTTAAAGGTCATTTGCACCGCGTGTAGAGGGATGAAATTTGCATCGCTGCCTAATGAGCGTACAATCGTGGTCCTGAGTGTATTATTGATGTGAAACCAAGGAAGAGTCTCGACTTTTTGTAGGGATCTCGAATTAAATGTCAAGTTCTCTGTATTTTTAATAAGCTTTCATTATTGATTACCATGTTAAAATCCTAATTTGAGAAAGAGAAAAGCTGAATACAGAAGTTCCACTGAGAGGAGAAAAATTAGAGCAAGTGGATTCCTTCACCTATCTCGGAAATTCGTATCATCACGTGGGACGGAAGAAGTACTACGGACATCAAGCGGTATATAGTCCAAGTTAATAAGGTGTTCATGGAAAAAAGACAGCTGCTTTACTCCAAGAAGATAAGGCTACAAACTAGGAAACAGAATGGAATAACATTCTTGTGGAGCGTAGCACTCTATGGATCAGAAGCAATCGATTTGCACGTGATAAGTCGAGAAGTGTTTAGATGTAAATCGTCCATACCGCCCCGATATCTAAAGGAAATCAAGGAAAGGTCAGGAACAGCCAATCTATATATATGTATTAACTTTGTAGCGTGTCAGTCATTCTGTATCCCTTTTGTTTCTTTCTCTGTCAATATTTGAGCTAGAAGAGTGAGGTTTGGTGCGTTGAATGTGGAATCTCTGTCTTCATGATTTGGTAGTAGTTTTGGATTTTTATAGCTTGGGCGTGTGGCAGAAGGTGTTAATTCACCAGCCGTGCAAAGGTGTAAGATATTTGAAGATGAAATGGAGACATGAATTAAAAGGAGTGTATTTAGTTAGTTTAAATAAGATCCAAAAGAGCAACTGCTTGGGCGTGTGGCAGGGGGTGTTAGGTTACCAGCCGTGCAAAGGTGTAAGTTATTTGAAGATGAAATGGATCATTTTTTGGTTGTGGTTGCAACAACCAGATGCTGGGAAACACAGTGACAAGGGAGAAAGGCTAAAAGGGAGAGTGGAATAGTGTAAAGGTTGAAACAAAAGAAACCCACAGTGCTCTCCTATTCAAATGGCTTGCTGATAGCTTAGGGGCGGGTACACACCCCTGCTCACGGAGTGAGGCTAGCTGCCTGCTAGTTGTAATTAAATTGAGTATTCAACTAACTGACGGGTAGGTTTGTGATTCAATTATGTATTAAACGAGCTGATTGGTAGGTTTTTGGGCTGTGCTTATCGTAATCCGTTTCAACTACTATAGATGGCCCGCCATTAGAACCCCCTTGAATGCCTCATACCGTCTCTCGCTTTTTATTTCGTTCAGAATTCATTTCCTCTTCCTTCCTCTATCGCGCTTCCCAAGTATTCCTCCCTCTATTACCCTCTTCAGCATTCCCTCTCCTTCCAACACGTTTGCCATCCATCTCTTCTGCCTCCTCGAAACCTCCGCCTAGAGCATCCTCCCTTCTTCAACCATGTCTAATTCCTCCTCGTTCGTCTCCCTTGCCTACTAACTCTCTTAACTTTCTTCACACCCACATCTTAAACGTCTCAAGTCTACATATACATCCTCCTTTCTAATTGACCTAGTCTCCGACCCATGCAGCGTGTAACACGTATTTCCTTCTTTATTGTTCTTCTACTTTGTATTTTGCCCCAGCTTGCTCGTCGGAAAAGAAAATACATGAAACGTAGCAGGTTTAGAGATACGATTGCAATTTACTTAACAAAATGAAATATTCAATTTACAGAAAATTTAAATTATGAAAATAATTACTTATATCCTAAGGTCATGACCAACTGTATATTCTAATTTACACACCAATTTGGCATATGAATAATTATTCCTTCTTTTAAGTATCTTGTCCAATTATTTGCCACACTTCTCCACTTAAACTTTTCACAACATCCAGTCACAAACTTAATTCTTGGCCAATTAAAAACCTCTTGCCTTATGGCTTCTTGTATCTTATATGAAAATAAAAGTTTATAGTTACAACTCAATTACTCGACGACACAGGTTGGCTTGTCCCTCTGTGGTCTGGAAAATCCTCTCAGCCTGCGTAGTGTTCGTCCTTGGCGGGCCCTCAGCTCTTGGGCCTCGTCCCGTTGTAAGATCTCCCGTTCCTCTCCTTAATTCCAGCTCCTTTTTCAATTCTCCTTTTCTGCGTGGGCTATGTCTCGCACGATGCCACACTCTGGAACTTTCCTCTACCAAAACTTGCGTGCTGTCCTGGCACGACCGTACACTCCGACGGTTTTTATCTACACGAATCCCCGCGTGCTGTCCTGGCACGACCGTACGCTCCGACGGTTTCCTCTACACTCCCCGAGCTCCTTTTGTTGCCGACGCTTCCACTCCCTCGGTCTATTTTTTATTCTCAATTCACAATATTGTGGGTCCCTTATTTTTATAATAAGCCATGAGGTGGTAAAAGAAAAATGGCGAGGCCAGCGTTATGTTACAAGCGCTTTGCTCTAACATCAGAGTGTTCGGCTTATGCCTCTCTAAATTCCCAGCCTTGTACTTCCATAACTCGACCTCCCAGGTTTCTCCCCTCTTCAAAATGTCCTTACCTCTCAACTCGTCCTCCATATATCTTTTCTTGACTTCTCCAAATCCAGGCCACAATCTTCCTTTCCTCTCCCGCAGAACTTAAAATTTTCTCGTCCGTCTTCTTCGCACTCCATCTCAACTGTTTCATTCTCCTCCAAAGCCACATCTCAAATGCTAACAGTCTTCGTACATCCTCCGCGACGGCCGAGTTTCTAATCCATTTAGCGCCACGCTCCATTTATATTTACACCACTCTTTTCTTTGCCTCCTTCTTTAACACCGCTTTACACGGTACATTTTATTGTACAAATGAATGTATCATAAAATGTACAAGAAATCAAATGGAAATAGAGCGGGTTCTACTTCCCGTTAAGTCATTCAGACAATCATACAATTTGCTGCTTTACACGGTACAATTTTCCTCATGCACTAGTTCATACATTCGTTTGTACAATAAAACGTACCGTGCAAAGCGGCCTTAGGACACCGCTCGTATATTCCTTCCTCTTGAAAAATTCTTCATTGGCTAGAGTACACTGGAGTGTTGGCATTGATTTTTACGATGCTGTGGTCAGCTCCGAACTCAGCTGCTAGATACTAAGATCTAAATTAGGTTTAAATTTAATTCAACCACGCCCCGGATAGTACATTTCCGTGATGCTAATTTAAGTGCCCAGTGGCGCTATCCGAGCCCTGGCTGTACTGCACAATCTAAATACACAGCGCAATTTCTTTTGCCATATGTTTGTACCAAATTGTTTACAAAACATTTTATTCAAGCTCCTGTTAACCAGATTTGTCGATGGTATAGTATTGGTCATAGTTGTTTAGGATTTATGGACTCAATAGATCGAAGTAGGTCGATTCCACCTCCGCCACCGCTATTACCTAGGAATACTTGACTCGCCTGCTGGTCTCTTATTTGCCATAAGACACAGGAATGGGGTGGAAAACTGGCAATGCAGTGACTTTTCCTATCGCACTTATTTGTGCTTTCAATACCTATAATGTAAATCTTTTAATTCGTCAGATACGATGGCAATGCAAGTTTGTAATGATATTTTCAGTACTGAATTAATAGTAATGTAAAAGACCATTAGTTACGCATCGGAACCTACCATAACCAGTATAGCACCAAATGTCGACAGTATATTTATTTTTTGATCTCGCAGACCGTTTGAGGCAGTTTCTCCATGCATTCCACCTCGAATTGGGATACCGTGGGTTTGTGAAGAACATAATTGAAGGTAAATTAGAGGGAGAAGTCCCCAGAGGAAGACCCAGGAATAAGTTCATGGACCAAATAAAGAGGAAAGTACATAGGAAGAGATACCAGGAGGTAAGTGAACTAGTACTAGATAGAGAAGGGTGGAGGGTTACAGTCAACCAATCTCAGGATTCAAAGACCAATGATGATAATTGAAGGTAAATTAGAGGGAGAAGTCCCCAGAGGAAGACCCAGGAATAAGTTCATGGACCAAATAAAGAGGAAAGTACATAGGAAGAGATACCAGGAGGTAAGTGAACTAGTACTAGATAGAGAAGGGTGGAGGGTTACAGTCAACCAATCTCAGGATTCAAAGACCAATGATGATAATTGAAGGTAAAATTTTGGGAAAAGTCCCCAGAGGAAGGCCCAGGAATAAGTTCATGGATCAATTAAAGAGGAAAGTACATAGGAAGAGATACCAGGAGGTATGGAAACTAGAATAACATAGAGAAGGGTGGAGGGCTGCAGTCAACCAATCTTAGGATTGAAAGGTAAATGATGATAATTGAAGGTAAAATTGAGGGAAAAGCACCCAGAGGAAGATCCAGGAATAAGTTCACGGACCAAATAAAGAGGACAGCACATAGGAAGAGATACCAGAAGGTATGAGAACTAGTATTTGATAAGGAAGGGTTGAGGGCTATATTCAACCTTTCCTCGGATTGAATGACCAACGAACCACCTCGAATGAATGGCGTTTCTATCATCTATCCCATCCCCATGACAGCATGGCTAGAAATACTCTTCTCACCGCTGCCACTTGCGTCTGGTTTCTTTTTCAGGTCCATCTCCTCCTTATCCTCAGCGTCCCCTCTCCGTGGCGCGTCTCAGCTTTCTCTGCTCCCCATCCGGATGCCTCTCCCGACCCCCTCACCTCCCACCCCTCCCCGTTGTGGAGGGGTCCTGCGTGTTTGTGTGGACCATTTGTCCCCGCCCGCAAGTCGGACTCCCAGCCCCCATCCTCTTCTTCCCCCCCCCTCCGACCATTCATTTGGCCCCTCGAAACCGCCTTGCCTGCGCGACCCTTCTTTTTAAAGAACCGTCTTCATTAGCACGGTCTCCGCTTCCTTCCCACACACAAGATTCTCTTCCTCTCCTCTCGAGCACTTCCTCTCTTTCTCCGTCGCAACCCCCTGCCCCACACTCTCCTCCTTCCGAAAGACCAACCCTCTCCTGTTTACCCGCGTCCGCCCGGAGAGAGGGCCTTCACCCTCGGCGTAGACTTCATGACTCCTCCAACTCTTGGTAAAAGTGGTTGGAGTGATTTTAATCCATGCGTAGATTTGCTTGAAACTTTTTATCATCATATATTTTATTTCTCAAAGGTGTTTATTTGTCACAAAGGCCATAACTCCCATAATTCTTCATCAACATTAATGATTCAAACATTGTTTTAAAGCTTATGTTCCCCGCTAATGACGAAAAATAGAAAAATGGTTTAAAATTAAAGTTTTTGTTAAAAACATTACATGTAAAGTTTTTGTTAAAAATTGATACAGTGCCATTTGTTGACAATATAATCAACTAATATGTTGGCTATGGTTACGTGCTTAAAATACTGTAGGAGGCGCCATCTATTAACTCATCTTGTTGTTAGATTGTATACATTCTACATGCAATCAGTGTGACCGGTTACCGTTTACGTTATGTATCTTTAACACAAACATAAATAACATATAATTGTCCATGGGAAGAAACAGGTAGAAGAACAGGAAGAAAGAAGGAAGAAACAGGAAGAAGCTGCATACTGTGCGAAATATTCGACAGGTAGAAAAACAGGAAGAAAGAAGAAAGAAACAGGAAGAAGCTGCATACTGTGCGAAATATTCGCTCGGGTCAGCTAGTATATATTATTTCTCAAAAGTGTTTTTTGTTGCAACGCCATAACTCCCATAATTCTTCATCAAAATTAATGATTCTAACATCGTTTTAAAGCTTATGTTCCCCGCTATTGAGGAAAAATAGACCAATGGTTTAAAATTAAAGTTTTTGTTAAAACATTACATTAAAGTTTTTGTTAAAAATTGATACAGTGCCATTTGTTGACAATTTAATCAACTAATATGTTGGCTATGGTTACGTGCTTAAAATACTGTAGGAGGCGCCATTTATTAAACACATCGTTTAGTTAGATTGCTCACATTCTACATGCAATCTGTGTGACCGTTTACGTTATGTTTCTTAAACACAAACATAAATAACATATAATTGTCCATGGGAAGAAACAGGTAGAAGAGCAGGAAGAAAGGAGGAAGAAGCTTCGTACTGTGCGAAATATTCGACAGGTAGAAGAATAGGAAGAAAGAAGGATGAAACAGGAAGAAACTGCATACTGTGCGAAATATTCGCACGGGTCAGCTAGTCATTATTATTAGTATTTGGTGATCTAAAAATCTTATAGATATTTGCATTCGCTGGCCCCTGTCTAGCGATATCTTTTTCATCACAGGATGCTACCTACTAGAGATGGGAAAACCCGTTAATTTTTAGGAACTTGCTAATTTAAAACCGGTCCTTTATGGGACCCGTTTCTTTTCACACGTTCACCGTTCCGGTATTATTGGTATCTTGTATATTTTTACGTGTTCTTGGGGTTTGAAGAATGGAAAAAAACTAAAAATACTTTGTATACCATAATGACGGCGTTTAAGAATGTTGGATGAAATTAAAGGTGTTTGGTAATATTACCAACTTATTACATGGTTTCGTAAATAAATTTTATTCATATAGAGAAAAAGTACTGTTAATTACACCGTTATCATCAGCAGATGAATTTTTGGGGTATTATGAAGAATATTCTATGTCTTAAAGATAGGACCGCAGAACCGGAAGGACCGACGGAGCCAAAGGAAGGAATGAACGAATGGAGTGGTCGTTCCATAAAAGTTCCATAGAAGAGACATTGTGCGATAGCATTTTTGCATATCTGAGGCCGGCGATGAAACGATTCCCACAGTTCACGCGCATGCGCCTCCACTGCCTTCACTGTTGTCAACCCCCTTGGCTCCCACTCCTGAGTCATTACGCTCCACAAGTTTTCTGTTGGGTAAAGGTGAGGTGAATTAGCTGGCCATGGTAGAAACAAAATCTCATCGTTCCCATGAAAAAATTCCCTAACAACAGAGGCTGTTTGCAGAGGGCAGTTGTCATGGATAAATGTCACTTCTCACTCTGGAGCGCATTCTCTGACAAACGGCTTCAAGTGGTTTTCTAAAATGCCGACATAGTCTCGTGCGACCTCACTCTGGGTGTGGTCCGTACGAGAGGTCCTCGGCCGGCAGCAGTCATGTACCTCCAAAAGCTTGGTGATACTCTCCCTGATCATCTATTCCTCAGGATGTCCAAAAATTTATACCCAATTAAAGAGGACCTATTAAAATTGCGCAAATAGTTATGAAAAATACGATATTTAAATTTTTAGGCAATATCTTTTCAAACTTTTGTTGCTTATAAACATGTTCTGTTCTTTTTATATTAAATACAGAATTAGAGAAAAGGTACATTCTAAATTTATTTCAAGCTATGTCATTAAAAACGGCGATAGTGTCAAATCACCCTGTGTAAGAAATTTGGCGATGAAGCTTAATTATTCTTTTAGCTTGAAGGCTTCATGAATATTAGTCAATTCATAAAAATCTACTCACGATAACCTATCAGTACTTTTGGGAAAAAAGCTAATTCTGACAATATACAGGAAAGGAATGTATGAAAAAGTTCCAGGCGTAACTTTATAGAAATATTCAATGTCCATACTGGTAAGAATAAAAACTCGATAAAGTAAAGGTGCACAAAAACTGACTTGCATTTCCACACTCAGAAACTTCCCAGATGACCAATGCTTAATGCTGACTTGCATTCTACCCTCGAAACATGCGCGAGCATTAAGATAACCGACGACTCAATGCTGACCTGAATTCCCACACTTGGAAGCAAGGAGATAACCAACGCTTCTCCTTTCTCCCACCCTCTGTATCTGGTGAGGCTCCGAGGGGACTGCGGGCAGTTGATCGTTGGACGTTGTGTGAGATGGGAGGGACGCTATGTAGGATGTTTGAATAAAATATGTTTATAAACGGGAAGATTGCTAATTCCTTAATCTCCTTCCTCGCGTTCTCTCTGCACTCTCCGGCGAACCCATGGTTCTTACAATGATAAATTTCCACACTGTTTTAATAATGATATTATTTTCCATGATAATGACAACGTGCCGAAACCATGGTCGTTGTTTATTAAAACAGTGTGTAAATGCACTATCAAGTTTTCAATCTTACCAGTAAGGAAAGTAATGAGTACATTTATAATTTAATGCACATGCACTGAGAAAATTTACCGAGTATTATGAGGATGCCAGCGTAGTCACGTCTTCTCGACCGAAAAATAGCGATATCCCAAAATGCCTGTGGACTAGTTTATTATCCTTCGGCGTACTGCAGCCTTACAAGTTTATGCCTCTCAGACATAAATGGCTTATGGGCTGGCTCATGACATTTCAGCCCTGCTTCATGGAGGAGCCGTCGAACTGTAGCATAGCTGCATTCCTGATTTAACCATTGACGAGCTCCCTCAGCCCCTTTGCTCGGTAAACGGTTCTCCCTGACGTGTTGAGCAATGCCAGTTTCAACTGCTGCTATTGTGCAACGTGGCCTCCCAGGTCTTGGACTACTCCTCAAAGTGTTATCGCTGTCCGCAAAACGCCGAGCCCATCTCTTTGTGGTGATCAGGTTAACACCCATCCTTCTTGCCACCTCAGAGATGGATGTTCCTGCGGATATCATTCTAGCGATGACATATCTATCGGCGACTGAGAGCTCAGGAGTTGGAGCACGTTCAACGACGACTGTCTGACATCAACTGTCTCAGTGCGTCCGAGTGAATACCTACGATAATACTTAACGCCTTGCCAAATCTACGTTTAATCGGCCAATTTCCAGAGCGGTACTCTTAAATTAGGGGTCATATGAATGAGTAACTGACCGCCAGGTTTATTCTTATATTTCTCTAAAAAGGAAGAACGGAGACTGGTCCAAAATTGGTGGGTAGGCTTTTGCACCTACGCGACTCACAACGACGGTTAAATCAGGCAGTGACACAACAAACTTTTCAAAAAGGAAAATTGCGGTCATTTTTCCATGAGCATTTTTGCAATTGTATATATTGGTTATAGGTAATGGTTAAGTCGCTTTCTGTCTGCATAATTAAAATTATTAGTCGCCATATGACAAGGGGTAAGTAATTAATATCAATAGATTCAATTGAACTCCTACTAATATGCTCTGTTTAAGATAAGATGGCATCTATGGAAGGCTATGGTGGCCATTCGGTTATCAAGAGAGTATAAGTCAATGGGTGGATATTTCATTCAAAGGAGATATTCCAGTAATTCATTATAAAGTCAAAACAATCCCGCAACTGTTATTTTGGATGCTTAATTTCCTCCAGTGATTGAAATCAGATGAGAAAAAAGTGTGTCTGAGTAGCTAGATATACATTATTTATGTAGAATCAAATGCTAATAACTAACTGCAAAATTAGTTTTGTCTCATGCCAACCTTATGTATTTTGTTGATATAAAGAGTACATATTTGGAAGTTCTCAAACATCCGTTCCACATGAAATTGCTCATTATAAAAAAATAGCCTATGTAGATTTGAATTCCCCCTCATCATCCGCTACCACAGTGACCATGGAATTATGCACCGCAGTTATTTCGCCAATACCTCAAATATTAAAAACGGTAGTTACTAAAATGAAAATACAGCGAACTGACAAGTCAAGGCGAAGCCCGATAGAAAGCCCAGCGATCGGTTCCGATGCGTGGACGTGGGTTTCTTGAAGGCATTCCTTCCACTGGGGCGTTTACTCCGGAGTATATTTGACTCCAGTTTCGCCAGCCCTGATGTACTTCGCAATTCTTCGTCGTGTCTCGGCGACGTAAAGCTTTCCCGGCAGAGGCCGCAGCCAGCCCTGTGTACCGACTACAAAATTTTTCCCACCCGGCTATATTCAATCAATCCCGTAAAATGGGGCTGCTGGGTGTAATCATATTTTTGAAAGTAATAGTAGGTACTTTCGAGGTAGGTGAACGAATCCACCAGATCGAAGTCCTCTCCTGTCTGTGCGACCTCTGCATTCAGCTTTTTTCTTCCGCATGCTAGGATTTTAGTCCTCTTCTTTATTATTTTCACGCTATTTTCTCGAAGAACTTGGTACAGTTGTGTTCAGTGATTGAAAGGATCATCGCGGTTTACTGATATGACTTCGATGTCGTATGCGACGGCGAGGATGTTCGTTTCATATCTCTTGGCCTTAATTCCATTCATTCCCATTTATTTTGCTTCTCTAATTGCCTCCTTGAAGTACATGTTGAATACTGGTGGTGAGAAGCAGGGTCTTCGTCTAACTCCTTCGTTAATTTTAGCTTCTATTTTCCTTCCGTCTTCCCAGAGACACTCAATATTGTAGAAACGGCTTCACCGAAGTTCATCACGCCGCGTCTGTTGAACTGTATACTCCAAGACGTCAGCCCTCTACCCAACTCTTGGCCATTTTATTACGGCGTCTCGAAACCTTCCCATCGCCGCCGCAGGAAAAACAAACCAAGCGGTTGGCTCTCCACCCGCATCCCCTCTTTCTCACCCGTGTCCTCCAACCAGGGGGAAAACACTCGACCGCAAAGCTGGGGGTTTCTATTACTCCCCGAATGAGGAGTGCTCCTTCCTCCCGCGTTCTCCTCCCTCTCCGCGTGCGCTATTTGTAAACACGGATGGAGCGTTCCATACGCTGTTGGCGGCGTGAGGCGCTTGGTGACAGACCACTGTTGCCGAATTTAAGGTAGTGTGAGCGAGATAGTTCCCTAGTCACAACAGAGACCATGTTCGAATTATACGTTTTAATGTCTCTATCTGTAGGACACATGAATTAAATATTAGATTAATAATGATGCAATAATATAGTTTTATATGACAGGAGTTGTAAATAATAAAATAAAAATATCTAAATAAATCTTTCTTGACTCATTTTTTACGCGCGGTACGTTTGCAACTCCTTCACAATGAAAGTTTTTTTTTGGCGGTCCAAAAATAATTACATCTGTGTCAATATGTATGATTTATTTTTATAAATAGTTGAGAAAATATTCAAGCTACAAACTCAATGTTTTGGCGAGATCTAGGTGTTAGAGATTCCTTTTTTTAATGAGCTTTCTCTGGAGGGCAAACTCCAGAGAAAGCTCATAAAAATTTTTTTTCATTACTCTCGGAAAGTTGTTTGGGAAGGGGCTGATATTTTGATGTGTTTTGAAGCGTAGGATACTTTTCCTTATATCTACGTCTACTTCTACGTACTACCCTGCGAGCCGCCGCGTGTGTGTGTGTGTCAGGGGGTGCTAGGACACCAGCCATGTAAAGATGTTAAGGAAAAGGTTTTGGGAGGTGAAATGGTGACGTGTATTATGGTATGGTATTATTAAGGTATTGTGTATGGAGCTCATTTTTTATTGTGGTACTTATTACACGTACGGGGAAAGAATGAGTTTTTGTACCTATCTGTTCGGAAATGTATCTCTCTTATTTTATCGATTCTGTCTGACTTAGATAAGTTAAGCGTAATGATAATATTAATTATGTGAGACCAAATTCGCTGATTTCTGGGTGAAATCATATTTCGCTCAAACAACCTTAAATGAAAAAATCCTCGACCATATGACTGAATGAAGCCATATTAAATGAATTCTGTTTGCTCCAACTACCTTCGGGAGGGCTTTTAAAATGCATGGCGGCATTTCTACTCTGAGAGCAGCTGACTTTTAGATAGAATTCCATTTCCATCCTACGTACGTGCGGTCATCTTCTCATTTCCTTAGATCTTTTTTCCTCCAAGTCCCTCATTTTTCGCGCATTGGATCCTCTCAATCTTGGGCGGTCATCCCTCAAGAGGGCGTCTAGCCGTTCCCGGGTGGTGCCCGGGGCACTCCTTCCGAAAGACATCCTCCGACCCGACGCTGGCTCCGCAATTCATCAATGCTCCCATTACTTCTCCCAGCCTCTCTCTTGCGTCTTAGAGGTGACTCCTTTTGCATTTCCCTCGTTCCCCAACTCTGTTTGTTCCAAAGGGTTACCCTTTTTCCGGACTTTTGCCTTTTTTCCCGGGATTTTGGGAGATGGAAAACGATCATCTTCCCGGCATTGCGGGAAATCCTGGAATAGAGTTGATTCTTTTGAGAATTGGTATTTAAATGTCATATTATTTACTGGACAAGCCTAAAAAATTGCAAAGTGATGTCTGAGATTAATTAGGAGCTCTGCATCCCTTTATATTGCTTCATAACTGCTGATATTTTATCTGTTACTCTGTTTGTTCCAAAGGGTTACCCTTTTTCCGGACTTTTGCCTTTTTTCCCGGGATTTTGGGAGATGGAAAACGATCATCTTCCCGGCATTGCGGGAAATCCTGGAATAGAGTTGATTCTTTTGAGAATTGGTATTTAAATGTCATATTATTTACTGGACAAGCCTAAAAAATTGCAAAGTGATGTCTGAGATTAATTAGGAGCTCTGCATCCCTTTATATTGCTTCATAACTGCTGATATTTTATTTTTAAAATGTAATCCAAAAGCTTAAAAGTTTTTAAATCAAATATAAGACCAGCCATGATCTACGGTTGTGAGACGTAGTCCATGAAGAATACGCTAGAAAAGAAATTGGACTATGTGGAAATGAGGATGTTGTGATGAAATATTATTATTATTAATGTTGTTTATTTATCCTGGGTTGGATGAAATGGAAACGTCCCCTCTTCCCCCAACCCAGTACATACACTAACACCCATGTCCTGGGCAGATAATATTCTACTCGAACCCACGACCTTCAGGTTAGCTGGCGAGGACTTTACCCCGCCGCCACCGGGACCGACAGTGGGAAAGACAAGGAGAGACAGGGTAAGGAATGGATGGTCTAAAGAGCAGGGAGGGATAGTTGAGGCTTTGAAGAAAGTCCAAGAGTGAAGATTACAGTGGTATGGGCATGTAATGAGAAGGGAAGAGGGGCCTTGAGGGGCTGTCTTGAGGGGAATGATGGACCTGCAGGTGAGCTGCAAGCGACCCAGTGGAAGACCTAGAAGGAGATAGATAGATTGCATCTTGGAAAACCTGAGGGAGAAGGAGCTAACATCTGAGGACGCGAAGGACCGGACAGAATGGATAAGGAGAGTGAGGAACAGCGACCCCAAGTCTCTAGGGATAAAGCTGACGAGAAAGAAGAATCCAAAATATTAGAATACTTCAACGTAAGCCGTGAATAAGTTTGGCTTAAATTCCAAATGGTAGTATTCGCTGCGACTTTCAGGTAAATGAAAATTTTAGTCGTTGAAGAAGTTAAAAAATTTACGACTTATTTATACAGATAATCTCAAATTTTATGGAAAAAAAACGAAGCGTTTACGCGCTTCTATGGGGTTGGGAATGCCCTTTTGTGGATTCATTGACGTGAGCTGAATCATCTTTAATGCATTCGAGATTAAAGAGAAATATTTTCTGTGTAACGTGAAATAGCTTGAATTATATTTTAAAATACCGGTATCGGAACTTTCCGGGAAGGTAAATTTTCCCGTGAGGCATAAATTGGCTCAAATTTTCCCGAAATCCCGGGATAAAACTCTATTTATCCCGGGATAAAACTCTATTCCACCCTTCATTCCTTGCCTCATGATTTCATTCCGATCGCCTTCCGGGTGCAATGCACATTAATAATTTCGCCCAGAAAGGGTAAAGTTTGCGTGCACATCATTTCCTTCGACTGCCGTCCCCTTTGGCCGCATCTCCGCCAACAATATTTCACCGGCCCATATTTTTTTTGATCAACGGCTTCACGCCGTGCATCCGGACTCCATATGCATGCGATGTTTTATATTTTTTCCGGACACCTCCATTTTCGTTGCATCTTCCTTTCCCCGAAAAAGTGTTGATATATATTTTTTTCTCTCTCTTCCGAGTTATCCTCGCGGAAGACAAGATAAATTGACTTACAAATTCGCCGCTTTCCGTCGCTTCATTTTTCTCGAAGACGGAATAATGTCTTTCCTCGGTTTTTATGGCTGCTCCTCCACCTCCTCCTCTCTGTAAGGCTTCCCTCGCTAATCTTTCTGCCTTTGAGAGCCGTTCGCCGGTGATAAAGAGTTGTTTTTTCCTCGGAGATTTTCCTCGCTCCGGCTCCCGCATAAACGGAGGACTATTTCCAGAACCTTTTCGGCCTTATTGGCTCTATTTCTGCGAGATTCGGTTAGAACTGTCAGCGTGCCAAGGAAGTTTTTTTTCTATCGAGTGAAACGGATTTAGATATTAAATTTAAAAGTTCCTGATTCTTTATGGTGTGTGCTCCATTGTCTGTATTTCCCTCAAATTTATCGTTTGCGTATGGCGAACTGCAAAAATACTCGCTTGCGGCCCCTTAGAGTTGAAAACCTTGAGTGCTTCAAATAGATGAGAAAATCTATATCGTTTACTTGCGAATCCAATTTTAAGGTGTACCGCATTTTGAGGAGGACTCATTAGGATTTATTGTTTTTTTATTTCCAGAGATCGTGCTGCGATAAGTCAAATATAGTAATTACGTTTTTTTTTTGGGTAGCCTGGGTAGCTTAATAGGTTAGAGCACTCGGCGCGAAATCGAGGGATCTGAGTTTGATTCTCGGTCCAGGTGAATGATTTTTCCACTGTGAATTTCACACAATTGTATGATCACTAGCGGGTGACTCCGATAAAGTAACTGTGCGGCTAGTTTTGTGGTTCTTTGAAAATGTCCAAAGTCAACACCTTTGCGTTTAAAGTTGGGCTTTACCCCGTGGACTGTGGCTCTTAGCGCTCGCATACGGGTACCTCTGGCATCATATGCACGGTACCTGTGAGGACAACTTGCTCCTTAAATCCCCCATTACATTCACAGTGGGTGAGGACGACTGGATGACTAAATTCGTTAGAGCACTCGGCGCGAAATCGAGGTGTCTGGGTTCTATTTCCGGTCCGGTCCAGGCAAATGATTTTTCCACTGTGAATTTCGCTCAATTCAATAGTAATTATGTTTTGCGTGAATTGTGTGATCCATACACCCACCCTAGAATACAATTATCTTCCCTGCTTATAGCGTTCACTGGAATGAAAATGCATATGTCATCAAAGTAACTGCACGTTGTTCATCAGGCGCATGCTATTCGGACCATATTGCTGTAGAGAGAAGAAAAATTCCTGTGTGAGGTGATTTTGTTCCAAGTTTTCGCGTTTTAAGTTCCATGTTATTGACTTCCTGGTATTCTTGTCCCATCAATGTGAAAATGAAAATTATGAACCTGCTCTATACTTTAAAATTATTACATAAGGAAATGAGGCATATTATTAATCTAGTGAGATTTTGCAATGCATCTAAACTAGACCTGTGCACCGCCGACGAATTGTGTGCGGCGCGGCGCCGTCATACGTGGCCATTAACAAACCACTCTTCCAGTGAATGGATAATGTATTTGTATACATTTATCAACGCTGCCTCCTCATCATTGCATTTTATTATTTTTTCTAATATTACTCATGACAGTTACACTGATATCCGTGCAGAAACTACTCTAGTTATAGTAACGTAGAGTAATAATAGTTAGTTTATGGCAACGGAAAAAAATTCCTGACTCTGGAATCCAACAATTACATACTACCCTGTCTGACCCCACTACCAACATGAGAGGCTGCAGTCTCAGCAGAAGGCATTCATTTACATCTACATACCTCCCTGCAAGCCGCCGAATGGACGTGTGGCAGGGGGTGTTAGGACACCAGCCCTTTAAAGATGTAAAGATGTAGGGATAAGGTTTTGGGAGGTTAAAGTGTGAAGTGTATTATGGGAGTGTATTTAGTGGAGCTGAGTTTTTATTATGGTCGCTTATTGTGCGCGGAAAGAATGATTTTTTGTTCCTATCCGTTCGGTTATGTATCTCTCTTATTTTATCGCTTCTGTCATTCCTAGAGATGTAGTTAGGCGTCATGATAATATTCTCTGTGTCCCTCTGAAACAAACTAGTTCTACATTTCTCAAGAAAACTAAGCCTAGTGTGTAGCCTCCGAGTCTCGAGGGGGCAGCAATGGCGCAGATCAAGAAGATCGGACTGGTATCAAGAGAGGAGGAAAGTTGAGTTATTCAGGAGAGTGAAGTTCACGATGCGGAAGGCAACGGGGAAACCACCGCATTAACTTCCCTAAAAGATGCGGCCTACATCTGCCAACCTGTTTAAGTATTGAAAGGCCAATGATGATGAAAATCTTAATTGTACACAGCATAAAATACGTACCTTCTACTCCACGATTCAACATTAAACACCTCTTTAATTCAGCCGAAGTTGAGGCTTTAGGGTACTGAATTTGAAGGCCGCAGAAATTCTCTATCTACTACGAGTTCATTAAGGCCACCCGTTTTGACCGTCCCTGAGCTCGGAGTTTCGGACCCTTTGTCGCCATCAACAACTCTAGTCCGACCCCTCCAAGCAGGGGGTGGGTGACCTCTGCGGGTAATTTCAGCTTCGAATATGACGTTTGAAAAGTTTTTAAAAAGTATTCTACAGGTATTAGGTAGGTTTTGTTGAATGGCAGAGAATTTCCTCCCGGTTTTCTACCCTTTCTAGTGCCTATCTCGCTCCTGCATATCCTTCTCCGCCTCAGCGCACGATCTCACCTTCTTTGTCCCGTCCATCAAACCCATTTTCCTTCTAACCCTTCCCTGCTCGTCCAACATCCATCCCTGTATCACGTTTTCAAATTACCCACCGCTCCTTATTAATTCCTCCAGCCACCTACGCCGCCTATCCTATATTTTATTCAGACGTTTCCTTTCCTCGCCCCCCATTTCAAGCACTTCCTCGAGCGTCTGCCTTCCTGTCCAACTCAGCTTCTCCATTCTTCTTCAAACCAATATCACAAATGCCTGAAGTCCATTCCCGTCCTCCTTTCTGAGGGTCCACGTTTCTGCTCCATACAACACTACACTCTATATCAAGCTCTTCGCTAGCCGCTTCTTTACATCCTTATCCAAGGCCCACATCATCAGCTCCCTTCTGTTTTTAAACTCCTCCTAAACTAATGCTACTCTCCTACTTATGTCTTTGCTACTATGCCCATTTTCGTCTGGCAAACTGCCTTAGTATTATTTATGCACTGCAGAACAATTTGATTCAATTTAAGAACAATTTAATTACTAAGGTAGCACGCTAGAGGAAAATGGGCTTAGTAGTAAAGACATACGGAAGAGAATAGCGCTAGCTAAGGAGGCGTTTAGTAATAGAAGAGAGCTGATGACGGGGACACTGGGGAAGGATGTGAAGAAGAGGCTAGTGAAGAGTTTGATATGGAGCGTAGCGTTGTATGGGGCAGAAACGTGGACCCTGATATAGGAGGACGAGAATAGGCTGCAGGCATTTGTGATGTGGGTGTGGAGAAGATTGGAAAAGGTTAGATGGACGAAAAGGGAGACTAATGAGGAAGTGCTGGAGATGGTGCTGGAAAGGAATCTTTTGAATGAAATCCGGGAAAGGCAGGGTAGATGGCTGAAGTAGGTAATCTAGGGTGATGGGTTGCTGAAGAGTGTGATAGAGGGAAGGATGTTGGGCAAGCGGGGAAGGGGAAGAAAGAGAATAGGTTTCATGGACGGGATGAAGAAGGGCAGATCTTATGCAGAGGCGAAAAAGGATATATTAGAGGGAGATAGGACCCGGAATGTGTAAAAGACCGGGAGCGGATTCTCTGACATTTAACAAAACCTACCTTTACCGGTAGAATACCTAATAATAATAATTTCAAGTTTGCGCCCTCCAAATTTTATGACAAGCTTCGCTTTTTTGTCTTAGAAAATCTCATTACGTCTTGTCATTTATTTTCCTTCCGACTTTCTGCACGGAATTTCTTAAGAGTTTATTAAACCTTGTAATCCCATCAACAACCAACTAACCAACGCCTGATCGACCGCGAACCTACCCGACATAATTATTAGCCTTCATACTTTGGTTCCCAGATTAAGTTCTTCCAATGCCGGTCTTATTATGTCCTCCGCATAAATGTTGAATATCTCAAGTGACAACGGGCACCCTTACGTTACCCCGCGGTTAATCGTTGCCCTCCCGTTTCACCGTCAGCCACCCTCACGTATGTCGTTTGGGCCATATATTTTTGAGATTGGTCTCTTGTCTCGCCAATTTATGCCCATACCCCCAAGTTTGAAAAAAGCTTGCCTACCTTTTTTCCTAAATACATAAGCAGCTCCAAAGTTAATTTATCTACTCCTACAGCTTTTCTTACCTTCATCTCCTTCAATACTTTCTCTACTTCACTGTCATGTATCATTGGCCCGAGATAATCTTCATTTAGTGTTCCCTATTCCCCTATATCTAAATTAGTTGGTTTACTATCGCTGTCATTTAGCTCTTCCTCATATACTTTCTACCAATCTTGGATATCATCTTGATCGAAAAATATCCCACCTTTTCTGTCCCTAATCTTTTGTACCTTCTGCACTCTTCTCTGCGCGATAGCAATTTCATTTTTATGTATAACGCTCCCACTTCCCCTTCCTTTACAGCTTTTCCATTTGCTCGCATTATCTCTTCCATCAGTTTTACTTTGTCCGATTGGTTATTCGCCGGAGTTGATTATTTAACTCATTTGTAATTCGTCTTACCTTGGTCAGTGTTGATTTTTTTCCATTTTCTTCTCTCCTTTAATAACCTACATATTTCTTCCGTAACCCACAGCCTCTTTACCCTATTCCATTTCTGCTGCTCATATTGCTTTTTCAGCCACTTTTACAATGCCTGTTTTAATATTCTCCCATTTTGCCCCGGTGGTACCTATTTCCTTGGATTCGCCCATGTACCTTTCTACTATCACTTGGTGTTCCCTCCTTTTTCCCTTTCAAAAGATTCCAAGTCCATATATTTATCCTCCTCTTTTAACTTAGCCTTTAAAATCAAAATCTACATTACATTTAATTATACCTAAACTATGATCCAAGTCTGCATCAACCCCCGGATGACTCCAAAAGTTCTTGACAAAGTTCCTCAATCTTTACCTATCCATGATATAATCAATTTGATATCTCCCAGTGTTACCCCGGTATTTTCCATTTGTTTCCCCGCCTACGACTGTGAAACTAAGGGTTTGTTACTAACAATTTATTTCTTCGACAAAATTCAACTGCCTTCTCACAGCGATCATTCCTCGTTCCTAATCCAAACACTCCCACTTCATACCCTTCTCTCAATCACCCCACTACTGCGTTCCAGTCGCTCATTCGTATCAGACTCGTTTTCTTGCCCAGGACTTATATGATTATCTCCTTTTTCTGTTCATACACCCCATCCACCTTTTCCTCCCTGTGATTGCTTGTTGGCATGCACACCTGGACCAATGCGAAATTTGTTGGGCGTGATTTTATTTCTACCTCTAGTATCCTGTCGCTCACCTGTTCAATATTTACTACCCTCGTCCCCATTTGCGCGTTCATTACTATAGCTACACCACGTTGACTCTCATCTCCACCACTCTAGATTGCCCTCTAACTATTACTCCTATAGTTTCCGCTGCCCTTCAGTCTCTCCTCGCACAGCTCCAAAGCATCTATGTTCCTTTTCTCCATATCCTGTTTAATATTTTAATGCTTCCCTGCCCTCATAATTATCCTGACATTCCAAGCTACTTTCCTCATCCTCTTCTTATTATTCTTATCTCTCAATATACTTGTATCCTTTGTTGACGTTGCTGTGCAAGGATTTTGTGAGATGACGACCTCCAGGGGCCGTGCCTCCCCCGATGCAATTTCAAAAGAAAAATTTAAAGAACACTTTTAAGTAACTGTGGAAAGAATGTACTGAATGGTTGAGCCAGGGGAATCCAATTGGTGATAGATGAAAATGCTTTCCTCCTGCGGAGCTTCAAACATGAAAAATATGACATCTTTCTACAACTGATTTTAAAAGTTTTGTTAAAATTTAAGTTGAAACTGTAACTTGCAAAAAGAGAACTTAAACTCAGTCCCTCGATATTCATTAATATTGGCACGTCAAGTCAAGTACCTAGTATGTTGCGTATTTTTGCAGGGTTGGTATATCGATTTTTCGGCCAAAGTTCTCCGAGATTTTTTACTATAGCGTCCCCTCCGCACTCCCCTCTCACCGACTGAAATATCCCGGCTTGGGTCAGGCTATGATATATTTTCTGATGGATAATAAACCGAAAGCATCAGGAATGTTCCTCTGCGGATGAACCGAGTGCTAAAGTACATGTGATGGACCTTGCTGATAGAGTTTAGAAGCGTGAATGATGGGAGGGTTACAAAATAGTGTCTGCGACTATCGAGAGGGAGAATAGTGATCTCGGCCCGGATGCAAGGAGTTTTTGGGTAGAATGGGAACGAGTGGTGCTGAGGGTTAGAGGTCTATTTCGATAAATGGAGGACGAAGGAAATAACACGTTCTTCCGATTTGCAGAACCCAAGGAGGAGGACAAGGGGGGCCAATATATTCCAGTCCGGGCTTTCAAGTAATAATGGGAAAAGGTAAACTCCCTTCCCCTCACTGATACCCTTCCCTCTCAATCTCTCTTTCACCTAGATACACAGATGATCGTAGCAAATGAGAAAAATACGATTAATCATGTGAGTGCTCTTTCATCATATTTGAAAAAAAATATTAATGAAAGTTTGGCAGTGAAATGGATACAATTGCTAACCACAATATATTCGCATTTGGGACTGGTCATGTAGAAAAGTACAGGAGAGATATTAAGTGTTCTTCAAGTTTTTCGATACGATATTTGCTTAAACGCTTTGGGAAGACATTCCTCACACACTTAAGTAGAAATTAAATAAACTACGTTAATACATTACATTAACGATTATTATTATAATATATGCCATTTAAATTAATAAATATAATTCTATATTTATTAATGAGAAATACATGATACTTTACATCATAATATGGTAATGTGCTACGATTCAATACGGCTGATGAATTACGCCGCAGGTCACGCCGCCGCCGCCGGTAAAAATCAACGGCTCGGCGCGCCGCCGGCCGCCACCCTATTTCCTGCCGGCGTCCGCCGCCGATAGTGTTTCCATCGGCGCACAGGTCTGTTCTAAACTGAGGTAAATGTGTTTTTTTCTGGTATTCTGACTTCGCTGAACGTTTCGGTGATTTCTGTAGACCAGCAAATTATTATATAATTATCATGGTAATTTTATTACTAAGTGTTGACATTCCTAGTATTGTTATGCATATACTCATAAATCAAGAATCACTCAATTTTTTTAGCTATTTACGATGTATTGTAGATGCTCTTGAAATTCAAATGTTTCTGATAATAGAGAGGGAATGAGACGCGCACCCAAGTTATAGGCGATCGTCAAATCAATATCAACTTGGGCGCGCAAACTATTGAATTTATTTGGAAATCTACGGTATTTAGCCCTCAATGTACGGACTTTTCTTCCTACATCGCTAAAAAAAAACAGATTTATATATACTCTTTAGCAAAACTATCTGCAATTTACCCTTAGTTATACTAAGTTATTATTCTCGGATCTGAGGTTTTTCGCGCAAATAAACTCTAAGAAGACATCTCGATTTTCCCTCTGGGCTCAGTATCGACGCTTTGAAAGAAAATTCTGACATTTAATTTGAAAGAAGAGAGAGATCTTACATTATTCACCCTGAAGACGGCATGAGTGGACGGAGGTTAGTGCCGGAAAATATCAGTCGCCCTTCAGCTTCAGTCTGGGGCGCCTTGTGCGTCTATGTGCTGTGCTGCCAAAAAATACTCCTTAATTAGATAATTACATGTGTCTGTGTCCTCAGTCTCCCTCCTGCCTGGAAGATACATATGTCAACCTCTAATTGAAGCTCCCTCCAATATAAGGACCTCTCAACACCAAGCAAGCGAAGACGCTTGGACCTTCACGACAGCACACGAAGATCAGTCTCAAAGATATTAGGATTCTAGCATCTTGGAATTACCTTAACATCAGATATATCGCGGGAAACACACATAAAAAGCATACGCTGCACAGCATTAATGAAACTAGGTTTTGTAAAGCGTACAATCGGAAGGTCCTCGGATTAAAAAGTCAAAGAGACATGCTACTTCGCTCTGGTTAGGCCAAACCTCGAATACGCCGCGAGTATTTTGGACCGTGGTCATAAAGATTTAACCAAAAAAATTGGCAAAATACAAAGAAAAGCAGCACTCTTCGTTAAAAACTGCTACGACGAACATATAGTGTCACACATCTTTTGGAGGGATTAAGGTGAGAGCCCCTAGAGACTTGGAGGCTGCACGCTAGGCTTAGGCTGCTGGAGGTATTCAGAACTGGTTTATTTTCAGATCGATACAGAAAATATTATCATGACGCCTCACTACATCTCTAGGTGTGACAGATGCGACAAAATAAGAGAGATACACTGCCAAACATATAGGTTCAAAAACTCGTTATTTCCGCGCACAATAACCGACCACAATAAAAACTGAGCTCCTCCAAACACACTCTCATAGGACATGTCACCATTTCACCTCCAAAACTTTTACATCTTTACACAGCTGGTGACATACCACCCCCTGCCACACGCCCATGCGGCGGCTGGCGGGGTATTATGTAGATGTAGATGTGGCATAGAGGCGAAAGCAGTTGGTGGCTTCAGAAGATTTTTCCCGGGCATAGAACGAAAGGGGTTGTTGGTCCTACCCTCTATTTTCTTGCGTGCCAGACGCCAAAGGAGCAGTTCCTCTACCTAGGTGGAGAGCCGTCAGAATAGCAGAAAGAGGAGGAAAAGGAGAGGGCAAGAGGTGAAATTTCAGTGGCGGCATCGTAGGGAGAAGACATTTTTTCCGAGCTTAATCACGCCGTGGTTAATTGAGAAACATCACCTTTTGAGAAAAAATAAAACTGAAATAAATGGGTGCCCTCGTACTGGCGCAATCTCCCTTTCCTTTACCTCCAATTTCTCCTTCTTCCTCCTACCTCAGACCCCATCCTATCTCTCTCATATTATTTCTTCTCTTAATTTCTTGATTCTTGCTTGAATCCGGAAGAATTCTCAAAGGCCTTTGTTGGCGTTTTTCCGTACTCTCTGTCATGTACTTCCATATTCAGCAAAATTTAGTTCTGAATGGGCTTACCGATCATTTAAGGCAGTTTGAGTGAGATAGTTACCTAGTCATAATGGAGACCATATTCGAATTATGCGTTTTTATTTTAGCAGCTGTAGGACACATGAATTAAATCATCATTAATGCTGCAATAATATACTTTTATACGGCTGGATTTCTAAGTAATCAAAATTAATATCCACATATGTCTTTGATGACTCATTTTTTCATGCGGTACGTTGAAAACTCCTTCACAACGGAAGGTTTTTTGTGATTCTGAAAAAATAGCTGCGGCGACAATATGATTTATTTTCAAAAATAGTTGAGAACACTACACCCTATTCATTTTTTGGCGAGGTCTAGTTGTTAGAAATGCGTCATGTGTTTAAATAAAATTACTCTTGAGAGCATAACCTACCATTTCCAATGTAAAATGGCTGGTATTCTTTGTCCTAAATCTCGGAAAGTATTTTGGTAAGGGGTTGATGTTTTGATATATTTGGAAGGTGTGATATTTTTCTTTAAAATGAGACCAAATTCATTGATTTCCAGGTGAAATCATATTTCGCTCAATCTACCTTAATGTGACACCAACACGTGAACCACCTATCTTGCGTCCCTATCCTACCCATCAACCTATCTGTGATAGTGAATATACTCAGATCTATTACCTCTTTTCTTAGCCTATAAAAGGCACTTCTTTGACTCGCAAATGTGATCCAAAATCGGGCTGCGTCTAATCGGCTTAGGGTATATGTTATTTTTTCCAAAATGTAGCCCAAATTATTTCAGTGCTTCTAGTGGGCCGGGAAATACGGTATTTTTACAGCAGTATGTCTGGCTCTAGGAGTCATCGCGCCAAAGCCATGTCATCCACCATGTCATCATTGTAGTCCGATGCAGATGGAAAGGAAGACAAATGGGGAAGTCTTGGTACGTTAGGTGAGCAAGGAAAGTTTGAAAGGGATTGGGAGGATGTAGGAAAAGTATTTGGAACAGTTAATGAATTCCGAAGGCATGCTGAAGGTCGTGATGAGAGGAGGATGTTGGTTAAGCGAAGAAGGTGAAGAAAAGTAGAAGGCTTCATGGACGGAATGGAGACAGGAGGAACGCAAGCTGAGATGAAGAAACGCAGTTTGTAAGGAGAAAAGGGACTTCCCTTGTGAAAACGTAAAGGAATTTTTTCTCACTTCCATTCAAATTTACCTTAGTCAGTCGGCTACCCCTCATATAAAGAATGCTCTTTGGTCTAGTTAAGAGAAGATTTGGAAAGCTCCTTTTCTAAAAAAATAAGACAGTGGCCGTGAAATAACTCGTGGGCCGAACGTTGTGCTGGACTAGAAACTCTCTTTTTGTATGGAGGAAAGGGACTTCAAAGGTTTCCCTTCTACTAGAGGGAGAAGATATCTGGAGAGGACTGAACTGTGGAGGTGTTGGTTTGTAGTTGGAAGAGAGGAGATAAGCTGAAGATAGGAGGACATAGAGAACCGTTGCGCTGCTGGCTAATCTTAGGAATGTTTGCTCTTCGCGGTCCCTTATGGACTTGCGTTGTAAATACGCAGGGGAGGTAATTAATGAAAATTTCAGGCTTGTAAATGGATTAGGTGATATTTTTCTGGTATCTTTATGTGAATATTAAGGCAATGGACGAATTGTGATGGAAAAAACGTAGTAAAGAGGTCCTCTCTGACGAAAGAATCTTGGTGTAGGCGAATTTAGAAAAACTATAAGAAGTGTTGCTGCTAAAGAAATTTAAACCTGGCTTAAATCGGTGGGAAAACTATGTTAACAAGATTTTTGGTTTATATCAATGTCCTCAAGCTGCGAGAGCCAGCAGAAGACGGAATGCCTATGTATCATCTCTGTATTATCATCGTTTGCTTTTTAAAGAACTTTTCAGGAGTGATTTTATTGAGCGTAACTACAAAGCTCAGATGACAAACTTGTAGGTAAAATAGAAGGAAAAGTCCCAGAGGAAGACTCAGGATTAAGTTCATGGACCAAATAAAGAGGAACATACATAAGGAGAGATACCAGCTAATAAGGGAACTAGCATTAGATAGGGAAGGGTTGACCAATCTAAGGATTAAACGACAGATGATGATAAACAAAGCTGAGCTGTCATCAGTCGCATGTGTCGTTTGAGATTTTACAGCCACTTCCGGCACTTCTCTAACCCTCCTTTGCCGTCTAAATATGGCCATTGTTCTCGCTGGTCATGTACTATGAAAGTCCATGTCCTCTGTAAATACATTGACGTGAGAAAGTTCTCCTGAATTTGTGTTTGCGGGGCGTATTGATGATAAATACTCCGCTTATTAGTCTGGTCTACACTCCCTTTTCTCTCGCTTGCTCCCAACCCTGCTGCGTGCACCCCGAAGTTTGCCGTCTTTCTCTTGCATTTCCCCTCAACTCCCTGCCTCAGACAGAGACAGGAGACGCCGGGATTTCGCATTTTTGCCGCCCGGGTGAACATCTTCTCCTTCCGTTTCCTCGTCCTTTAACTTCCGCCGTTTCCGTCTCATTGCGAGCGCGCGAGAAAAAAACGTTTTCTCCTCAGTTCTTTCTTTCCGCGACCTCCGGCGACCTTATTCATTAAGTACGCGTTGTTATGGGAGGAGAGTGGTGGTTGATTTTCTTCCTCGCACGCTTATTTTCCTTGCGACCCCTTACTCTGTACTCTGGGATTGAAAAAAAAAATAATGGCGAATTTACCGCGTGGTCTATGAGTTGTTAGTTCGTCTTCTAAAGCCACAACGTACCACAATTCCGACTATGTTCAAGCCCGTCTTATTTGGAATCCGATTCCTCAAGATTTGAAGAACATGAAGACAGTAGAAAGATTTTTAAAATGTTCGATTTTGTTTTATCTCAATGAAATTTGATATTTTTGTGAAGATCCTGAATGAATGAATGAACTTATTCTCTTGATATAATCGCATTCATGTGTAGAACTTATATTTGTATTTATCTGTTGCAAGTTGTGAGCCTATATTTTTAATGTGAACACCTAAATATATGATTTATTGATAGATTCTTTACAGTGAATGTGATTGTTTTGTCCAGATCTGATCAGGTCTGTCTGAGATGATACTGTTATTGTATTCCTACTCATGTCTCAAAGAAAATTATTCCCAGAGCAAATGAAGCATTATTTTATCTTATATTGAAGCTTAGAGAGCCACGTTAAGCTCCAGCCAGTTGATCCTATGGGAGTGGATCCTATCCTATTACGTTAGAGATTCTATTTTCAATTTTTTTTAAAAATATTGTTGCTGTTTTTAAAAATCAATTTGAAGAAAGAAATTTATTAATATGAGTCGCGTTGAATGTAATTTACAGTTATTACTGAGAGTGATAGAGTGATTAAGTAAGACGTATTGCTGAAGGATATTTATAATGGCGCCCAAATCATGCAAAACCTCAGCCTTATGTAGTAGTGCCTCTCTAAGAAGTGTTGGGAGACCTGGGAATATCTGGTAATATCTTGTAAAATAAATATTTGAGTGTAGTATTAAGAAGCAGGTTTTAAATATTTACAATCTGATGTGCCTTATTTAATGACTCTATCACTTTCAGCATTTATGGATAAATTTGCAGGCATTATCATATGAATCTGATACCGAATACTTTGAAGATAGAAATATGTAGCTCGGTGTATTACCAGTTTTTTCCGAGATTTTGGCTTTTGGTAAGCAGTTTTTTTCGAGATTTTGGCTTCGTGATAGTAGGTAAAGGCAGTCGAAATTTTATTGTGCTTTACTGTCTAAAATTTAGCTAGGAACGAACCTCATAATGGCTGAAATGAAGTTTACGAACTTTCCTGGAAATTTAACGGATTTTTAATCGTCACATGCACCTCGTTCATTATTATAATCATATCAGTCTCAGCTATCTAAAGCATCTTCAAATCTCCTGGAGTTTTTCTAATAATAAAGAACTAGCGAAATTAATTTTTTTTAGTAAGTTTGAGTACTTAGGGGTGTAGCTGTTCAAAAAAGGCGTGCGTAATGACATTGGAATCGAATTTCATCGTCGTGGTGGTAACGCAATTGGAAATATATCACCATAGTCAATCTATTCCAGATCAAATCAGCGTGATATTTTTCCTTACCTGTCATCCCAGAAAAAAAATCGTTCTTTTTAGCGATAATGGGATTTCCCGCATTAAATCATCGTTGGAGAAAAAAGCGAGGCGCTTTAAGCGTCTTCTCCATCCATCAATTAATTTCGGCCGCCTCACTGCATACCCTACTCTCTCCTTTCTCCCCTTATTCTTGATCCTCTTCCCCCTCATTCTCTCCCTTCCCTCATCCACCCCTTCCTTTTGCATCTTTTCTTTTATTCTATTCTCTTGTCCTTCTCTGTCTCGTCTCTTCATCCGGTGTCCTCTCTTCACTCCCTTCCTTATCTCCTCCTCCAACCCCCCAAACCTCTTCTCTCTCCTTACACCCCCGAATTAACCGCAACCCCCAATGCCCCCCTCCAGCAACCGCTCAGTCTTCGTAGAATCCTGCAGCCGTCCTTTTGTTATAAATCCCTTCTCTGTCAAGATACGTATGCGATGATCGAAAATCAAAACCGAATTCCTGGTTATGTATTCCACGAGATGTTCGAATTCGATGCTGTGGGGCTCTCTGCGCCCTCCCGCAATGGTTGGTCGATAGTATTATTAGGTGATCTACCTATAAGGGATTACTAGCTGTAGTAGATCCTTGAGAATTCGTGCAGGACATAGGGAATGAATTGTGCGAAATTACACAGAGAAAAAATCATCCGCCTTGACCGGGATGGTTTTTGATTTGATTGATGAGGCGGATGATTTTTTGTCTGTGGAATTTCGCAATTTTTTCTCTGTGGAATTTCGCACAATTGTGCATTGCGGGTGATTCCGTAAAATTTTAACTCCGTGGCTAGTCCCGGTTTTTTTATATAGCTTAAAATCTGTCATAGGGAATGAAGATAAATCACAAGAAAAATAAGTAACGTGATTTTCTAGGACAAAGATAGTGAGTCAGGTATAAAAAAATGAGAGGACACGATTTACGGAAGGAAGAGCATTTTAAATCTTGCGCAGCACGCTAGAAGAAAATGGGAATATAGGCAAAGAAATAAGGAGGAGAAAAGCGTTAGCCAAGGAAGCGTTTTGTAATTTATAGGAGCTGATGACTGGGACCTTGGAGAAGGGCTGAGAATACGATGCTGGTGAAGAGCTTGTTATGGAGCGAAGCGTTGTGTGGGCTATGCACGTGGACTCTCAGAAAAGAGGACGTGAATAGGCTGCTGGCGTTTGAGATGTGGGTGTGGAGAAGAATGGAGAGGGTCCTGTTGCCGGAAAAGAGAACGAAAAGAAATTTCCAAGTATTGTGGGCGAGGAAAGGAAAATTCTGAACAATACCCGGGATAGTCGGAGTATGTGAGTGGAGGATGCAATAAGGGGCGAGGAGTTGCTCAATACTAAGATTCGGGGAAGGATGTTGAGCTAGCGGGAAAGGTAAGAAAGAGAATAGGTTTTACTGATGGGATGAAGGTGGGTAGATTGCATGCTGAGGTGAAAAAAAATAGTAGAGATGGATAGTGGCTTGAAAGTGTCATATTTAGGTAGATAACATCATTTCGTGGACTCTCAGACTTTTTTGCCGACGACGCTGTCATATATCGCGAAATTAGTGATCAATCTGACTTTGAAATTCTGTCATCGGACTTAAACAACGTTCATGCGTGGAGCAAAGAGTGGGGACTAGAACTTAATCTGAGCAAATGCACGGCGGTGCATTTCTTGCGTAGGTCGTCCAACTATCCCCATGTATATGTTGTGGATGGCGTTAGCATAAATGCGACAGATGAAGTGAAATACCTGGGAGTTACGATAACTTCGAACCTATCGTGGGGGACACATAAGAAATATTTGTGGCAGAGCCCTGAAGAAGTTAGGATTTGTCAAGCGTGTTGTGGGAAGATTATCGGATGATAAAGTGAAAGAGAGGTGCTATTTCGCACTCGTCCGGCCACACCTTGAATATGCAGCGAGCATATGGGATCCGGCGGAGAAAGACCTAGTCCATGAACTTGATAAAATACAAAGGAAAGCTGCGCGATTCATGAAAAACTGCTACGGCCGTACAGAAAGCGTTACACAGATTTTGAAAGATTTAGGGTGGGAGCCGCTAGAGACTCGGAGACTACGCGCTAGGCTTAGATTGCTTGAGCAATTGAGAATGAATATCTTTCAGAGCGACACGGAGAACATCATATTAGAACCACATTATATTTCCAGGTCCGACAGAATCGATAAATTAAGGGAGATATTTTGCCGAACGGATAGGTATGGGAATTCGTTTTTCCCCCGAACAATTAAGGACTTTAATAAATGCTAGGCGGAACTTTGATTTTTTTTATGTTGACGGCTGGTGTCCTAACACGCCTTTTGAGGCGGCTTGCGGGGTAGTATGTAGATGTAGATTTCCACATACCGCCGGCTATAAACTTGCCTTCTCTTCAGTGAACGTGCGTTTCTCTCGCTGATATTTAAGGGATTACCCAAAATGAAGAAGTAAATATTTTATCGCACCTAAGAAAGCAACGATGAAATCATATACATTGAAGCTGAAACAGTCTGACGTCTCATAGAGCATTTGAAAAAAAATACTCAATGCATATGAATATTCGATTACATGAAAGTAACATTTCTCGGGTATCGATAAAAGCAATATACGAATATCAGTACTAGTATTTTAAGGAAAGAAAGAATCGATGCTAACTGATATCGAATTGAATAAAATCCTGGCCCAGAGCTGAATCAGAAAAAAATCAAGAATTTTTGTTCCTTTCAAAATCGTTTGCAGCATGCAATTTTCAGAAATAACAGATCGGTGGAAATAATTTTAACATTACTAAATTCTCTATAAGAGAATTTTAATGTGTCCCTACAACACGATCAAGCGTATTGCTGGAGCAAGTCAAGGACCTTTCTACCACGGGTGCTACCCTTCGCCAACTGGGTTTTGGAAAAGAAAATACCCTAGTACGACGAAGCTGATGAGATTCTCTAGAAGCAAAAAAGTGAGACTTTGAAGGAAACGAAGCCAGAAACATGTATCTGGGTAATCTTTTGGAGGAGACTGGGTTTAGTGTTAGGGGCATAAGAAGCAGAATTATCTTGGCTGAAGGAGCATTCTCAAAGAGGAGGGAATTATGATGGGGTCTGAGTAGAGATGTAAAGAAAAGGGTGAGGAAAACTCTGATATGGAGCGTGGCGCTGAATGGGTCGGAGATGTGTTCATTGCGAAGGGAGAAGGTACGTAGATTTGAGGTGTTTGAGATGTGGGTTTTAAGAAGGATGGAGAGGGTGACCTGGCTAGCGAGAAGGACTAGCGAGAAGGACAAGCGACAGGGATATAGTTGGAGAGGAGGCTGGTGGTGGAGGTTTGGAGGAGGCAGAAGAGATGGATGGAGGACTTTTTGAAAATAAAGGGAGCGTTAAAAAGAGTAATAAAGAGGAGAACCTGGGAAGCGTGGAAGAGGATAGGAATACTGGATGGCTAGAGTACTCGCCTACCACACGGGCGGCCAGGGTTCAAATCCCTGCAGAGGCGGATGTTTTTCAAAGGGAACTCGATCCCTGCTTGAGTGTCTTTTGGAGGGTACTTCAAGTACAGTACTCTGTCTGTAGGATGAGACCTAAAACCGTGGCCCCCTTGGCGCCTTTCGTTAAGAGCATAGCAGTCGTTAAGAGCTAATGCCGACGCCGGGTTTCTATCCACCCTTCCTCTCTTACCTATCCCCTATGGCACAAATGACCTTAGCCGTTGGTTGCCTCCCCAAATACCAATCCAATCTAGGAGTACTGGACGAAGTTAGAAGAGGAAGGCGAATGATTTTAAGAGGGATATAACGGCCGATCACATTTAGAAGGGAAAGCAGAACGATACGTCAGAAATTAGGACGTAATAATGAGTACTGTCCATGAACCTGCCACTCATCTAGTAGAAAACCGAAATGAAATCCGTGCGTGACCTTTCATCTACATCAATGAAACACCCTTCTCTCCACCTCATGGGAGTTTGGCAGAGAGTCTCCACCATTGTGCACCACACACTCTTTTCTGCTAAAGTCAATGACCCTACGACTGTCAATGCGTATGAAAAACTTGCAGAAACATTGTTGAATATTCACCAACATGCACCTCACTGCAAGTACGCCATACCTTTTGCGGAAGTATTAGTGTTTTACGACTGTATGAATGCACACATATACAAGATTTATGCAGGAAGCTGTAAATACCAAGAAGCGGGTTAGGGTACAAGGTATTTTTAGTACTCTACCGGTAAAAAATAGGTTTTGCTGAAAACCAGAGAATATCCTCCCGGTTTTCTTTACTTTCAGGGTCCTATCAACCTTTAGTATCTCCTTTTTCGCCTCAGCATACGATATACCCCTCTTCATTCCATCAATAAAACCTATTCTCTTTCTTCCCCTTCCCCACTTACCCAACATCCTTCCCTAATCACTGCCTTGACCTACCCACAGTATTATAGCATTTTGGTGCAAATTAAGGAATTGGGTGCAATACCTACCGAAAAATTGTATCAGAAAGCCTTAATGGCTACTGTTATGGTCTCCTATTGTTCGCGGAAAAAATGGTATCTTAGGCCGTTTTCGAACTTGGCAAACGCCTAGTTAGCTTGATATTAAGATATCTTGATTCCTAGGCAAGCAAAGTGAAATCCTTACTTGACACTTTCGTAAGCCATTTTACGATGAAAGAGACACCATGCGGCCTTCATCTCGTAAAACATACGAAAAGCGCCATCCGTGTCCATCATTATTGTGGGTGGTTGAAGTGGATTACTTCTTTAAAATGCTTCCCAACCTTATACGACAAATTAAAGGAGAATATTATTTTTTAAATCTTATTGCTTATGAATAAAATAATTCTCATATACCATAATATGGTGATTAACTATTATGCTTCGATTACTTGGGGCTGCTAAAGTGGACGACATATCGCTCACTGTATTTCACCACAATCAACGTCTTTATGCAAAAAAGGCATTATTATATTTTTTACCTATATGAAAAAACACGTAACAATATATTAATGCAATACACTCCGAACTAACTACCTATGATCTTCGACTGTTGACTGATAATTACGCGCGCTGTAGCCAACATAATTAAGCTGACAACAAATTATATTTACTCTAATGGTTTATTGTATCCCTTCTTTGATGAATGCAGTAAATATCTCTCCAATGCTCAACGTTATTAAAAATTATGATGTTCCTTAGCTAAAACTAATTCTGCCGATGAAATTATGGCTACCTGAGAGTACTTTCCATCGGACCATAATTTTTTCAACGGGATAATTTTTTTCCTTCCAGAGCAAGGAAAACATAATTTGTAGGTTTAATGAAGTAAACAAGGACGGAACATCTACAATGTATGGAAATATTCACACAACTATTAGGTACCAAATCTTTTATCAGTATATTCACATTTAAAAAGCCTTTAAATATAGCGAATTCATCAATTTTTCCGCAAAAAATAATAAATATCACACAAATATACGTAGTAATGATAAAATAGTATCCATTTGAAAGTTTCTTCATTTCTATTTTCCATACAAGCCCATATTATCACACCCCGAGTTCTAACTTAAAACCTAGCAAGCATAACAAGTCTCCTTTTTCGTTGACTTGGTATCTTTCCTCGATAGCTAGTAAACAATCGCAGGGTGATGACGCGTCCATGACGTCATAGCTTTCGATGCGTGCTAGGTTTCAAGGCAAGATTGCTTGATTTGCCAAGTTCGAAAACGGCCTTAAACTTGTCCGTTTTGCAGTTTCTTTCGGTAGGTATTTTCGTGATATTGCAGCCATATGTGTTATTATTTCCCAGTTTTATGGCGAAATATACTATATGAGTGTGTCTGTGTGTGTTTATACATAGGCGGAGTAATAAACCGCCGTCCCCCATTGCCATGCACAGGCTCAAGTCCTTTTCTGCAAAACCCTTCCCCCCTCTCCAACCTTCCCTTTCCCTCATTTACATCATCTCATGCACCGCTTCCCCTTCCTCTGACTTGCAAAGCCTTTTGTGATCGCTCGCCGAGGCTATTTATAGGCCCTCATTTTATTACAAAAAAATTTATATGAGAAGAGTATGCATGAGTGCTTGATAGGGAGGAAGTCGAGGTTGTGGGGGCGGGTAGGGTCTTTTTAAGTACTCCGTGGGCCTTTGAGTCCTTTCACCAACCCTCCTCCCGACTCGACCCCTTCCCCCCGTTTTGCCCACTCCCTCAAACCTACAACCTCCTCTCACCCCTTTGCCCCCACCGCACCGTCCTCCCCCGTGACTCCTTTCGGAAAAGCAGCCGCAGCGTGCACCGTGGTGGTGGTGCTTGAGAGAGAGAAGAGTCTCCGCTTCCCCTTGGGCGACGGTTCACTTCTCTGCCTCAACCTCTGCGCCCCCTGTTCGGTCTCCCCGAGGGTTGTGCCTTGTACCCTCCTCCTTCCAACCCTCCCTCCCCCACGTTCACATGACTCTCTAAAGCTTAGTTCTACGACGTCAACTTGAAACGTTAACCTTGAATCAGAGTCACGTCACCGATGTCGGTTTACCATCGGCTGTCAACTGAAACTTCCAAGCCTCAGCAATCGTTGTACTTTCTTGTATATTTTCGTCTGCGAGATCTCAATTTTGCACCTACTGCTATGAATTATAAAACAAAGGCAATTGTCATATCTTCATTGATTACGACGCCCGTGCTTAGTCATTTAAGTGTTCTACCAACTGATTAATGGGTTTATAGACGCCGTGGGCATGAGTTATCTGAGGAGTGTTTGCGGCTAAAGTAGGATGGATAGGGTGAGGAATTAGTGGGTAATAAATGAATGTGGGTTAGATGCTCCAGTAATGGACATTTATGAAAGAAGTGTGCTTCATTGGTTTGACCATGTTGAGAGAATGGATGAGAGTCGAATAACTAGACAAATATATAAGAGTGAAATGAATGGTGCGAGAGGAAGGGGTAGGCTGAGAAAGTTGTGGTTGAGGAAATTCTTAGGAAAAGGAATATTAGGAGTGTTGAAAACAGGAGGGTGTGTATGAAGCAGTGTATGGGGGTAAATAAGGCAAAAGAGGTATTCAAGGATAGGTCAGTATGGAGGAAATTATTGAAGCAGAGTTAGGTGTACAAATATGTATTGATGAATGGAACTTAATGACTGAACCTACCCCGTAAGGGAACGGCGTGATTGGTATGTATGTATAGACAGTAATTATCCTAATCCGTTTTCTCTCTTATGGATCGCTCCTCCATTTGATTCCTCCATAAACTCCTCATATCGTCTCCCTCTTCTTATTTTGTCCAAAAGTTCAATCCTCCTCCTTTCTATTCCACGCTTCCCTGGTGTTCTCCCCTGCATTGCCCTCTTCAGCATTCCCTCTCCTTACAACACGTGTTCCATTCATCTCTTCTGCCTCCTTCAAATCTCTGCTACTAGCTTTTTCGCTTCTCAAACCATATTCAATACCTCCTCGTTCGTCCTTCTCGCCTCCCAGCTCACCTTTTCCTCACCCACACCTCAAGAGCCTTCTAGTCTACGTGCATATTCCCTTCGCAAAGAACAATACCACGTGCCATATTGCGCCACGCTTCATATTAGAGTTTTCATCAGCCTTTTCTTTACATTGCTCCTCAGACCTCTCCTTATGAGGTCCCATCCATTTGAGAATATTTCCTTAGCTAGGGCAATTATGCTTTTTATGTTCCTGCCACTATACTTATTCTCCTCCAAAATACTACCCAGATGCGTAAACTACTCGACTTGCTCTATTTTCTGCCCTCCCAAACTTACATTTACTATTATTACATCTACAGCTACAGCCGCTGAATTGGCGTATCGCAGGGGGTAGTAGGTCACCAGCTTAGTAAAGATGTAACATTTTTGGAGGTGAAATGGTTACATGTACTGTGAGAGTGTATTTAGTGGAGCTCAGTTTTAATTGTGGTCGCTAATTGTGCGCCGAAAGAACGAGTTTTTGTAACTATCTGTTCGGAATAGTATCTCTCTTATTTTACGCATCTGTCAGACCTAGAAATGTAGTGAGGCGTCATGATAATATTCTCTGTGTCCCTCTGAAGCACACCAATTCTGAATATCTCTAGCAGTCTAAGCAGTCTAAGCGTCCAGCTTCCGAGTCTCTATTGGCACCCCTTTTAATCCCTCTAATAGTTGTGTAACACTAAATGTTCGTTCGTAGCAGTTTTTAACGAAGCGTGCTGCTTTTCTTTGTATTTAGTTAATTTGTTCGATTAAATCTTTATGACCAGGGTCCAAAATGCTCTCGGCGTATTCGAGGCGTGGCCTAACCAGAGCGAAGCATGTATGCAGTAAGAAGGAAGAGAGTGTAGAATCACCCCGTGCCACACACTTTCGTGACGGCTTGCTCGGAATTTCGCAGGTGTAGATTCCTGCCGTCCGTGCCACCAGGGTGCGTCCAAAGGCACGTCTCCGCTCCCTCTCTCGTTGGGCGGTGACCCCTATTCGTGAGGTCCGCCCGACGCCTCTCAGAGGGAAGGAAGAGCAAGAACATCGTCCTCTCACTCCTTCTCCGCGATAACGCGTGCCCCGCACCCCTCGTTATTTTTACCTCCCATGAAGACGCGGCTTTAAGTGCCCGGCAGCATTCGAGGACTTGGGTGCGAGAGACTCTTTTCGTCTTCTTTTTATGAAGCACTGCATTTTTTCCGTCTGGCGACATCATTATGGACCCGAGTGTTCCTAGGCCCGAGAGGAACGGCTCGGCTGTATTTGTGTGTCACAGTGGGAGACTTTGGCGCGGTGAAGTCGCGCTCCAAACTCTGTCAGTCGTCTTATATTTTATGAATAAGATAAAATACATGTTTCCATCGTATATTTCTCATTTTAACGCTAAAATGTTGCGAGGAAGATTTAAACTTGGTAATTTCACGTCTCAGCCATCGATAAAACTTTGACTTAAATTTGTAGTTCTTGGTAAAATGGTTTCTCACCTTGTACATCGAGAAATCATTTCGTGTGTCGCGTTTTCACGATGTTAAGCCTGATAATGTAACTTATATTTGTAGTTTTAGGCTGGTTGAAATGATTCTGGGATTAGAGATGTGAAGTTTTGGTCTAATATGCAAAATAGCCGTTCATATAGCGGCTATTCGAAAGCTTAGTGAATTATTTCTCTGAATCCAACTATTTGGAGTATAATATTCAGAAATTGTTTTCCAAGGAGAGGATACTGTTCAAAACACGGATTGGGAGCCTAGTTGGAATTAGAAGATGACTTCATCAATGTAAACGGTTCTTTAATCGCGCTACGCTAATTGAATTTCCAATAGTTATTCATGTATTGCCCCAAAGCAGAACACCGAGCGACGGCGCGACGTTGTAGCAGACGAAAATGAGGGCTGCAGGAAGATATCGTATACAATGAAAAAATAATTAAAAATAAAATAATTATTTAAAAAACTGAAAGAAATATTGGAACGCTATTTACTAAGTTAAATAAAAATAAATAATCGATTGTGTGAATTTCTTACTTATTCACCTAGAAAACCTGTATGATTAATTTATTACTAAACCTCCCGCACTCGCAGAGAGTTTTTCGTCTGATGTTAGCAGCAGCCGTTGCAGAGAGATAAAATACATTCTGCTTTGGTGCGTGTACTGTAGTCGTCTCTTTTAAGGTTTTTATTCCTCCCGTTTGACTACAACCTTGACGAGGTGGAAGATATTTCGTGTTCTAATGACCCCTACATCTGGATTGACGAGAGAAATTACTTTTGCTCCTGGTAAGGCCACTAATTCCAGATATGTCGAGGGATGGGAACCGGACGAAAATCAGTTCGCGTTATGGTGTTGACGTTAAAAATTCTATTTTTGGTAGCGAGAGGGTAAGAAATATAATTGACCCTTTTGATGAGCTCAATAGAGGCATGATGAGTGCTAAGCGAACGAAATTAGCGTGGCTGCAGAGTAGAAGATGCGTAGAGTAGAAGTGGCGTGGAGTAGAAGAGGCGTAGAGTAGAAGATGTGTAGAGTAGAAGAGGCGTAGAGTAGAAGATGTGTAGAGTAGAAGAGGCGTAGAGTAGAAGATGAGTTGAGTAGAAGTGGCGTGGAGTAGAAGAGGCGTAGAGTAGAAGATGCGTATAGTAGAAGAGGCGTACAGTAGAAGATGCATAGAGTAGAAGTGGCGTGGAGTAGAAGTGGCGTGGAGTAGAAGAGGCGTAGAGTAGAAGAGGCGTAGAGTAGAAGATGCGTAGAGTAGAAGATGCATAGAGTAGAAGATGCGTAGAGTAGAAGAGGCGTAGAGTAGAAGAGGCGTAGAGTAGAAGTGGCGTGTAGTAGAAGAGGCGTAGAGTAGAAGATGCGTAGAGTAGAAGATGCGTAGAGTAGAAGAGGCGTAGAGTAGAAGAGAGTGAGAGTGTGGCATACAAGGGTCAACGGCAGTGAAATATTAGTGTAGACGTTAACTTACTTCTTAACTTGCCTTTAATGATGTATTCCCTGTAATAATAATTTCTATTCAAGGAGGAAATTTTATGTAAGGGCTAAATTTCTCTCAATCTTGTCCCTTAAATAATCGTGTATTTTACTTTCTTTGGCTTTCAGGTCGGATAGTCTATTAGTGGGCGACTTTTTCTTTGTATTTCAGGAGAAAAATGAGAGCGATTTCAATTTCCAACGCTACTCTTTACCTGCTTTTGACGAAGTATATTCCCGCTTCAGCCATCCCCATATTCGATTACTGACAGTGATGATGTGCTAAAAGATTAGAGCTTGTTTTTAGTGGACATTTAGAGTGGATCTTTAAGACGACCGCGAGCCGTGAGAGGAAAAAAATTGAAGAGCGGAGAGTGAGAGAGAGGGAGAGAGAGGTGGCGGCTTTGGGTGGTTGTGAAATGGCCGCGCCTTTGTCGCTGGAGCCAGCGACCCCGTCGGGTGTCGCCGGGAATAGCCACCACGCCAGTCCGTCAACCTTCCCCCGCCCCCCCTCGACTCCCTCCGTCAACCCCTCACAAGGGCTCACACTTAAAGCATCCCTCTTCTCTCGGCCAAGACTTCGTCTCTTTTCACACAACACACCGACTTTCTCTCCCCCCCTCTCCGTTCGCCATACCCTCTTCTCACTCAGCCTCACTCTCCGCAGCCAGCCAGCTACTTGAACAGCCTCTTCTATAATCTTTGACCCTCTTCATCTTCGTTCCTCTTCCCACGTTCTCACCGTACCCTTCACTGACCACACACACTTGAGGCCACGTTTCCATAGACGCGTCAGAGGCGAAAGCGGGAAACTGCAGCCAATCCTAAGCCCATAAACCCACGCCGTGAGCCGCGTTGATTCGCTCAGTTCTCGCGTCACCTCGAGTTGAGATTAGCTGAACTCTCTACGTGCCAGGCGCGTGAGACCAGTGGTGGACTCGTGCAGTCATAGAAAATAAAATCTTGCGTTTCGGTAGGATATATTGGCGTTGACCAGTACTTGCTAAACTGGGTTTTTAATGCCTGAAGAAGGAGTTTTACGTTTTTTTCTTGGAAAAGTACGCAAAAAATTAATATTTCTCATAAATAAATCTCATTAATTTCAGTACAGTCTATTTTTTATGTTTATATGCATAATTTTTTCACCATTCGCTTGTTGTGCGCGCCGAGTGGAAATGACGTCCGTTGGAAGGCGACAGCGCACGCGGACACGCGGTACATTTACAACTGTTGGAAAGAGTGGGCTCCTGCACTCGGTATCGAGAGAAGAATAATCACTCAGAGGTCTTGAAATGAAAATTAAAGTTTATTCAAATCAAGAATTCTATTTAATAATTAAATGAACCAAATTGAGCGTCTCGAATAGCCAAACAAGTATATTACCATTTCTCGGGACGGAGAGAAATTGCGGATAAAGGTACAGATGGTTGGTGGCGAAATAGGAAGGCGCCGAAGTCTAGGAAAGTGGAGGGCTACCTCCGAGACAGTTTCACTTGGCTTTCCTGTGCTCTGCCAAATAACTTTTGAGACATTTGCGAAGAGAGAACAAACGAGCGCATAGTTCAGAATGGAGGAAAACGACTGTTTCCATCTGAGAGAGATGGGATTTCGACCTCCAATATCCAGGTCACAACACCCTTTTCCGAACTTGAAAACTAGCTTCTACTAGGTTCTGTTTTCTCTGTACTTCCATATTCTTACATACGTCCTTAGCTTCTGCTGTCTTTATGTAAGGCTTCATAGTTGCTCTGTTGTCGACTCCTAATGTACCTATTTCTTCTACTCTTCTCGTGTTTTATTAAAGTCATGGCTGATAAGCCGAGGCTTTGTTTCGGTCGCAAAATTTACGACGCAGAAAAGACATGTATTTTAGCCTAATTTTTTCAAGTACTCTACCGGTTAAGGTAGGTTTTGTTAAATGTCAGTTTACCTCCTCCCAGTTTTCTACACGTTCACGAGCCTTTCTCTCTCTAGTATATCCTTTTTCTTCTCTGAATATGATCCACCCTTCTTCACCCCATCAATAAAACCTATTCTCCTTCTTTCTCTTCCCCATTCGCCTAACATACTTCCCTAAATCACTTTCTTGAGCAACCCCTTCGCTCTCACCACATCCTCCAGCCACCTACTCTGCTGATCTCGAATTTCATTGAGAATTTTTGTTTCCTCGCCCACCATCTCGAGCACTTCCGCGTTAGTCTTCCTCTCCGTCCACCTCACTTTCTCCATTCTTCTCACACCCACATATCAAATGCCTGCTGCCTATTCTCGTCCTCCTTTCTGAGAGTCAACGTTTCTGCCCCATACAACGCCACGCTCCATATAAAGCTCTCCACCAGCCTCCTCTTTACATCCTTACCCAGTGTCCGCGTCATCAGCTCCCTTCTATTGCTAAACGCCTCCTTAGCTAGCTCTTCCCTCTTCCGGATTATGTCTTTGCTACTATGTCCGTTTTCTTCTAGCGTACTACCTAAGTAATTAAAGTGCTTTACCAGCTCGAATTTGTGTCCTCTAACTTAAATCATCAGCCTCGCTTTATTTGTCCTAGAGAATCTCATTACTCTCACTATTTCTTGTTTATCTTTTTTAACACATCAGACCCGAAATTTATCTGCCATATTTTACTTGGATGGTTGAATATACCAATGCAACGAAGAGGCTTACTGATCTCGTCTGGATAAATGTTGTATTTTTGTCCCCGTAACTGTTTCATTGGTCTTTATTTTATTGTAGAGACTTTAATTTCAGCCTATTTTGTTACCCAGTTACATTCTTGCTTTCTTTCCAGGTATCTTTTTAATTAGGCCTCTCTTCTTTGAACTCATCTTATTTCGTTATCAGAATTTTCCCTCCTGGTTGTGTGATGGCCACAGAATATTCTAAATGCGACGTTCCTAATGCAAATGGACGTATTTCTAAGCGAAATGCCCTCTTGATTTCTCTCACCTCCCCTCACAGTAAAAGGTCGTTCAGTGCATTATTTTTATCTCGTAATGAATTAAATTTGCCCTTAATGTTTTGCCACAAACCTGTCTTCTGTGTGGACCTCTCTTGATGCCATCCAAAGCTCTAAATGTCTCCCTTCCCTCTGCCATGCTTACCCATAATTCTCTCCTGTCTTTACCTCTGCCACCAGGTCGTCTCCTCTTAATTCTCTCTCCATTCAATTTTTGACACCTCCGCGTCGAGGCCCTCCTTATCTCCGCCGCCATATTTCACGCACCCTCGTCATTAACCTGCCCTATTTTCTCCATTTGTCTGCGTGCCCATATGCCATAAACTCCACGGAATTCGTAGCTTCTTCCCTCAAAAGCCAAGTCCATTTACAACAATTATGCTGTGCTACAAGTACGCTAGTCGTGGTCGTAGCGAGGCAGCATCATCGTGTCACAATCCACAGTATGGTATCGTATGTGTTCGTATAAAACATACAATAAGTAGGTAGCAATTGGCTAGCGCTGCAAAACCTGTAAATACATTATCAATTACAGTTTTAAAAGAAATATTTTTACTGTCAATCTCTAAGAGTACTCGTCAACGATTCCCCCGCAGATAACTTTCTGGCCACGAAAAACGTAGCGTCCTAACTACCTGGGTGGCCTGAATCATTTTCAACTACAACAAGGTTGCAAAAGAGGTCACAAAAGTATACTGTGTTCAGAAAAGGGAATTAAGGGTGTGATAGTATTTTTGGCCCTCATTCCAATGGCTGATGAATACTTCAGGCTTCATGTTGAAGTAGCATTGAATTTTCAAATAGCCGAAGTGGTAAATGCATTTTTCCTTTCTTATTTCTTTTTTTTAGAATTCTACCGGTCAAGGTAGGTTTTTTTTACTTTCAGAGAATCTCCTCCTGGTTTATTTTTTCACTTTTAGGTGCCTATATCGCTCTAATATATCCTTTTTCGCCTCAGCGTACGATCTACCCTTCTCAACCCGTCCATGAAACCTATTCTCTTTCTTCCCCTTCTCCGCTTACCCAACATCCTACCCTCTATCACACTCTTGAGCAACCCATCTCCACTTACTACATTCTCCAGGCATCTACTCTGCCGATTTCGAATTTCATTTAAGTATCACTAAAAAGAAGACATATGCAAGGTTCCACGACAGTCTCAACGAAGACAAATATTTACTTGGCCACAATAACTGCTCCTCATTTTATATGCCGGATGGTAAACTCTCCTCCCTTCTCCTCTCAATTGGGCTCCCAAGAGGGAACCGGGATGCCGTCGGAAAAAATCCTTGTTGCTACCCTATGCTTCCACTACTGCACCAACGGCATTCGATGGAAGATTATGTAATAAATCGAATTTTCCAGTATTCAGAAGGCTCTGTAGTCGTAAAATATGAAGAGTGAGATTATTAAAGAAACGCAAAACTCGTCCTGAGCCCCTGTTTGTTCCGTGCGGTTTCACATTGAAGACACCAGAATGCTCACTGTCCTAACCAGAAAAGAGTTGGATTAAAGATTGAATATCAACTGTTGGGACCACACAGTATTAACTTCCCTCTTTTTGAGACATTTTTTATTATCATCGACATTATAAGTTCGTCTTGAGGTCCCTCTTGAGTTCCTCATACCCTCTGCTTTTCGTAATGTGTTTCTTAAATCCTGTTCTCATTCATCCTCTCGCACGGTTCCCCAGCATTCTTTGCCCTTATCAACGTGCCCTCCACGAAGGATGGAGAAGGGAACCTGGGTGGTAGACAGGACAAACGATAAGGTTGCGGATGTGGTTGGAGAGGAGAGGAAGCTATCATCGGAAGTTCGGAGGAGGCAGAAGAGATGGATGGAGCACTCATTGAAAAGAGAGGGAGTGCTGAAGAGGGCGATAGAGGGGAAAACACTGGGTAAGTGGGGTAGATATGGGAAGAGGATAGAAATTCTAAACGAAATGAGAAGATGAAGACGATACGAGGAGTTTAAGAGATATCAAATGGCGGATCAGTTATAGGAGGGAAAGCAGAACCTTATGCTAGAGATTAGAAATTTAGAATGGTACTGTTCAAAAAGCTGAGAAAGAGACTAGCTAAATGTTATTCATGGAGCGTTTTCATGTATGGATGTGAAGCGTGGACGTTAGGTAAGAGGGAAAGGAATAGAATAGAAGCTTATGAAATGTGGATGTGGAGAAGGATGGAAAAAGTAAGATGGGTAGATAAGATGAGAAATGAAGAGGTTTTGAGCAAAGTAAAAGAAGGCAGATCGCTCCTAAAGGAAAAAAGGAAAAGGAAAGGAAACTGGCTGGGCCATGTGATGAGAGGGAAAAGTATAATAACTGCGGCACTTGAGGGTTCAATTGAAGGAAAGAAAAAGAGAGGAAGGAGAAGAATTAAATTGGTGGATCAGGTGAAGAACATCAGGTATGATGAAGCAAAGAAGGAAGCTCGGGACATAAGCGGATGGAGACAGCAGTGGTGTACGGGACCTGCCAGCAGGCAGAAAACCAGATGATGATGATGTTCAAAAACCTGCCCTTCAGCTGATAGAACAATTCTACATTGGATGTCCTTGCTACTTATTCCATTTTCCATGGGAATTATAGCTGGATATGTGGTCTTTTTCAGTTATTCTACTCATACCCCAACAATTCTTTGTATCCATCCCCCCTCATTACTTTCATAAAATTCTTAAATAAAATTTCACTAGCCGAGTAAAAAATTGGGAAACGAATTAGGTTTGGGTATGAGCGAGATGAAAAGAATTAGAAGGAATTATGCTGATCTGGTTAGGACAGGAAGAGGCGTCTATTATGAGGTTGAAAGAGGAGGAGTTAAAGGTGTCGATTTAAAAAAGACTTATCGTGTCATCCGCTATAATGTGCCATCCAATTCATAAAAAAGTTTTCCATTCAAGTCAGACGCTGTGTTTTAGCTAGTGCTTGAACAAGAAGAGACCTGAGGTGAGATTTCTAACGCTGGAGTGCAAAAGATATTAGGGTAATTCATGCTGCGGTTATCTGGCACCATTTCTTTTTATCCTAAGTTTATCTCTGACTCTATTGACTTTTTTATCCTGAGTGTTTTGAAAATATGTCAAAGTCATCCTTAATGGGCTAGGTGTTTGAATAAGTTGAATATTTTTTATCAATTTCGACTGAGGTAACCGTGGTAAAGGGTTTGTTTTTCACAACTTACATACTTGTGGATAGAATACACAGGATTGGAGGATATGCAGGAATAAGTAGATTTAAGTGGATTGGAACAGTTCTTAATGCGGTACTCACCCTCCGTCGGAAAACAGTACTATTGTGAATTCTTGAATAGAATTTCCTATGATCCACCGTTCACGAATCTGGAACCTGATTGGCCTCTCTTGACTGAATTGTTATGTATCTTAATGGATCAATATTTAGGCCTCGAGGACGTTTTAATTCACGCCGTTTATGACGCCATTCAGAAATGTATCAAAGTCATCCTTAATGAGCTAGGAGTTTGAATAAGTTGAATATTTTGATTAACTTCGACTATGGTAATGGTTTTTTTTCACAACTTGCATCCTTGTGGATAGAATACGTTGAATTGGAGGAAATACACGAATATGAGGAATATGTCGATTGAAGTGGGTTGGAACAGTTCTTGATGCCATTGCAGTATTCACCCTTTGTCAGAAACAGTACTGTTGTGAACTCTTGAATAGAATCTCCTATTATCCACCGTTATCGATTCTGGAACTAGATTGGCCTCTCTTATCTGAATTGTTATGTATCTTCACGGAACAATTTTTAGGCCTCTTGGACTTTTTAATTCCCACCGTTTATAACACCAGAGCGATGAACACGAAATTGTCGAATATTTACGCTCGTTTTGGATTCGCATTTTTTTCAAATCGCTTTAGCGTCGCCCGATCCGCAGTTTTATGGGCGACAGTTAATCCGATCCTCTCGGAAAACCTATTTGCGGCGTTTATTTCTTTAGTTTTATTTCCATAATTTACCGCTCCGCAACCATCAGTCGTTTCTTGGGATTCAGTTCACAGAGATCCCCGTAAGCCGCCATTTACCGAGAGCTTCGTATATTTTTTTTTGAAAAATGATTTCGTGCACTTCGTGTTCTTAATGCTGAGTTAGTCAAGCCACAAAAAAGTTTCTCCCGAAGCCGTGTGTTATCTGAGCGGAGTGTCATTTTTAAACTTTTGTTATTTTTTCTCCGGCAACCCTCAAAGCTGCTTTCCTCCATCTTTAAAAGAAGAAAATAGTCGTTACTACATTAGCAGTGGCGCCATTTAATACCTTCGGCTACCAATCCCGTGCATCACAGCGCAATGATGTAACCAAATTAGCTTTTTTCCCGTTGAACGTCTCTATTTAGCGCTTCGTTCCTCCTACCCGCCCATGTGATTAGGATAATCCAGCTGTTAGGTTAGTTCAAATGGACGAGGGTAACAATCTTTAAGGTAGTTTGAGCGATATGTCATTAGCAGGAATCTGGTCTCATTATAACGAAAAATATCTTACTCTTCCAGGGATACCAAAATATCAGCCCCTTACCGAAATACTTTCCGAGATTTTTGACAAATAATACCAGCACTTTCACTTAAGAAATAGTAGGTTACGCACTCTAGAGAGACCTTATTTTTAAAAAAATGAGATATTTCTAACTCCAAGATACCGTAAAAAATCAACAGAGTGTATTTTGTATGTTTTCTCGGGTATTTTTAGAATAAATCGTATTGTCACCGCAGTATTTGTTTTCAGAATAGCAAAAAGCCTTCCGTTGTGAAGAAGATTTCCGTTTTGAAAGTACCGCGTAAATAAATTAGACAAATCAATGACTTATGTGGATTTTTTTATTTGATTATCCAGAATTTCAGACATATACAAATATCTTATTGCACAATTAATAATGTAGTATTTAATTCATGCTGCCCACAGCTGCTAAAATTAAAATTAATAGTTCGGATACGGTCTCCATTATGACTAGGGAACTATCTCGCTCAAACGACCTTAAGAATGATTCAGGTGGCGCTTTTCTGTATCCGTTCTCGATGTCTCTCTTCATCTCCGCGTGCATTATAATTATCTTCCTCCCCTCTGTAAAAAATATTCTCCACTTACTGCCTTGCCCACCTTCCTCGTATCATGGTCCTTTCCATCCCTTCGTTCCTTTCCTTCATCCATTCTTCAATGCCTCTTCCAACCACCTACTCTGCATTCTCCTAATGCCGAATGAAGTTTCCTCCCCTCAGACGCCATTCTAAGTACTGTCTCGTTCATTGTCCTCTCCGTCCTCCGCACTTTCTCCGCTCTACTCCGCCCTACATGTCAAAAACATTACAGCATATTCTCTTATTTTCTCAGATCCACGTTTGACACCATTTACTGCTACCCTCCTCGCTAACCCTTTCTTTACAACCTTGCCCAAGGTCGCCATCATCACATCTTTTTCCCATTTTCATCCAATGTACTACCCTTTTATTTAAACTTGTTTCAGTTTGTATCCTCCTAATTCTATTGCCATCTTTATTTCATCTCTCTACTGGCTGATTGGGATTTTCATGGACAGAACTTATTCTTACGTTCAAATTTATGGCATGATGTTCTTCTTTCCCCCTCATCGCGATCCGCCTGTAGATACCTCTTAAAATCCTTATATCATCTCCCTCTTCTTATTTTGTCTATAATTCTTATCCATTACGTTCCTCTTCCACTCTTCCCCAGTGTTCTCCCTTCTATTACCCTCTTCAGCATTCCCTCTACTTTTTTTTCTGTATCGATTGCATGTTCCATAGGTCCTGTCTTAGAACAATAAATTTGTTTTCTATTCTATTCTATTCTACTTTCAAAACATCCTCCATCCATCTCTTCTGCCTCCTCCGAACCTAAGGTGCTAGCTTCCTCTACTCTCCAAACATATTCAATACCTTTCTCTTCCGTCCATCTCGCCACCTAGCTCACCCTCTCCGTCCTTTTTCAAGCCCACATCTCAAACATCTCAAGTTTACTTACACTCTTCCTTCACAATTACCAAGTCTATGACCCATACAACACCACGCTTCGAATTAGAGTTAATTATATCCCCAAGTTTTTTTTTCAAATAATTTGGTGTTTTTGCGGCAAACGAGTCTGATTAAGTTCTCTCCCCTCGTGGCGTTGGCAGAGACAGCAGTCGAAACGTTGGCTGATGCAGCCCTCTTGACTCTGTGGGAAACCCGAAAAAACTTCATCAGGCTGCTTTTTTCTTATGACTTCTCTTCATTCCGTTTTTCTCATACCAGTCCTTAAAGTCGTCCAAAAAACTGAGGATTTTTGAGTAAAAATTTCTCTAGCGGCATGGAAGCAATTTTTTGGATGGAAAAAACCTGGGAGTCCACGTCGCGCGTAGCTGTGTCGTACCACCTCGAGAGTACACTTATTGATACAAATTAATGGGCTTTTAAAATCAAACCGAGGGTTGAAAATTGAAGGAAATGTTCCCAATCACCAAGTGAGTGGGTAAAAAATGGGTAACTTCGAGAAGATTGCTTTACTTTGATGCAAGAGGAGAATTTTTTTCCAATTAGGTGAAAGGTGGATGCGAAAAATTTCTGTGCGGAGCAATTTTCATTCGCTCAGTAGCATATGAAAAAATGCACATACGTAGTTAAGATTCGGACTGAAATTCGTCTGAAAAATTAAATTTGTATTTCATTTCCTTCAAGTTTTACTCGGCGATCTAAAAATTAAATGCTTAATACTAAAAATTAAATGCTTAACTTATGCTTCAAGCACACAAAATTAACGCTTCCTCCTTTTTTCATGGTAAGAACGATGGCAACGATCATTGTTTTAAAGTTACATGTATTGATTTAGTGACACCAAAGGAAGGAAGAGGCATCCATCGTTTTTTCTTGAGCTCATCCGAGTTTTTTTGGTAGCTTTTTATTAAATCAAAGTATTAATTTTAATATCTTCTCCAGATTTTTCCCATAGTAGCTAAAACTATTTGGTTGCATGGAGCGCAGCACGGGAGCTTCGGCTGTGATAGGAGTACCTTTCCCGCACATTCTCTGGCTGCAAATTTTCTCTTCAGCGGTCCACTCGCCGCTAAAGGCAGCTCTGTCCTCTTTCCGTACTGATCTACGCACGAATTCACACGCTTGCATCCTTCCATTCAAGCGGTCCAGCGTCTCTCGTATGGCGATGACGACCTCTCTATTTCGCGGACGGAATCCATGGTCCGTCTCTCCTCAAGCATAGTCAGTCATCCCGAAAAGGGCGGAGGGGAGCGAAAAGGCCGACCCTAACGCAAAACGCACGCACATGCATTATGGGAAGAAGAGATGTCGTCCTTTGAATGCTGGGCGTAAAGAGAGGCGTTCGTCGGGGCGAAAGCATTCCCTCACTCTTCTTAGCTGCGGAACAGACCACCACCGCCCGCCACCAACGCTCTCCCTTGCGTCTCTCCCCTGCGCGGAATGGAGTGTGACGACCCCGCGCAGCGCATAATGGCTTCCCGCCCTTTGTGTCCACTCAGCTGGGAAATGGTTGGGGGTTTTGCCATGAGGTCAGACGGAGAGTTGTGCCGTGCGTATGTGGGGAATAGAGGGCAGTGTCGCTCTCGCTGGGAAGTGGAGGCGTTGGAAGTGGTGGTGTTGGTGAGTGAAGAACGACTCTACGAGGTGAGGCAAGACCGCGGAATAGAGTTCCCATCGGCCCCGGTGCTACTGACGAGCGACAGACGCACCAAATTCAGCTATGTGAGTGTGTCCCACTTATACACATGGAATAATAATAAGGCATGTCCAAAATATGAGGACACAATGCTCCCACGTAGAAGAAAGTATGTTATACGGGTCCGAAAACGCTTTATTTAAGTATTCTATCGGTAAACGTAGGTTTTGTTGAATGTCAGAGAATCTCCTCCCGATTTTCTACACTTCCAGGGGCCTATCTCGCCCTAGTATATCCTTTCTAACCTCAACATACGATCTACCCTTCTTCATCCTGTCCTTTAAATATATTCTCTTTCTTCCCCCTTCCCGCTTGCCCAGCATCCTTCCCTCTATCATGCTCTTAAGCAACCCATCGCCCCTTATTAGATCATCCAGCCTAGCGTGTTACCTCCTTGTCTTTAGCGGCTCCCAATCTAATCCCTCTAAAAGCTGAGAAACACATAAAAGTGTACTATTGCACCATTAATGGTTAAATATTTAATTCACGCTTTCTACAGCTGTTTAAATTTAAACGTATAATTCGAATATGATCTCCATGAAGAAAAAATCTGAGGAAAATATGCAGCCGAGGTCATGGTCTAGATGCTGAAAGTATCAAGATTGACGGTCACTTCGACTAAGGCTTTGAGCGGTTATTAACTAATTGAAAGAAAAGTTGTCATTTTCTTTCAAAAAAGTTATCCATTCTTCATAAAGATGATGCTACAAGTAAAATTTGTCAAGGTAATCAGTGGGTCTAACTATGAATCTGGAATTAGGTGAAACTTTGCCATCATAAGTTATTTATTTTTTCCTAAAATTGAAGAAATCCAGTAATGCAGACAAGAAAGAATAAACCCAATGTCCAAAACGAAGTTCCCTTGACGCGGGTACTCGAAAGTCTCCTTTCACGATGCGTCGTCGACGATTGAGACGCCCAGTGGCGGCAGCGAGTACGCATGTACAAAAAGAGGGTAAGTTTGATCTTTCTTTGATGCGTGAATAAATTCACCTTTTTCCATTCCGCTCGACTTGTTTTCTCAGGTTTGTTTGCCTTTCGTAACGTTTTTTTGTGTCTCACCATTCCGTTACTTTCCTCCCGTGGAAGGCGTTGAATCCATTCGCTCGACATTTGTGACGCGTTTTTTTTGCTTCTTTCACGAGTGCTTTCGTTTCCGAGCGATGGGGGTTGAGAGAGAGACAGCAGTCTCTTGTGTTTGTGGTGTCTGAGCCTCCTTGTTTGCTTTCGGGACTTATTTACTTCGTGATTGGGAGCGTGGGTCTGGAAGTGTTGGGTAGGGGAGGTTACGACCGGGAGAAGGGGTCGTATGGGTGGCGACAGACGCCTGGCAATCCTTGTTTCTCATCGTGTGTGTGTCTCTCTCTCTTTCACCATGTGCTGGCTTCATATTATTATTCGATAAATATTCGGTAAATTTTTCAATCCGGTTTGCTGACGACATAGTCGTTTTTGCCGAATTAGACAAAGATTTTCATGTCATTGGTCGTTCAATCGTGGATTCAGGCACATGTTCATTTGTTGCACAATGTTGAAAGGTGTAGGATGAAATGTACTCATATAAAGGACTTTCTAATCCATTTCTCCGGAAATGAGGTCGTATACGTCCAAATAATATGGTCACACTTTGAAGTAGCCTTGAGATGTAAAGAAAAGGTTGGTCAAGCCTTTGATATAAAGTATTTTGATATTTAGAAGCGTTGATTTGTCACCTTAGGTTGTTCAATCCTAAGATTGGTTCACTGCACTCCTCTGCCCTTCCCTATCTAATGCTAGTTCCCTTACTTTCTGGTGTCTCTTCCAGAACTACTTTCCTCTACTCTTGTAATTTCTTCTACAGAACTACTTTCTTCTACTTTATTCTAATTTGGTCCATGAGCGTATTCCTGGGTCTTCCTCTAGAGACTTTTCCCCCGTTTTACCGTCCATTACGTTCTTCACAAACCCATTATGTCTCGGGGGTATCTAATCCATCTGATTCTTCTCACCTCTGTGGTGTTCCATATGATCCTTTCCTCTTCTACTCTACTGTAAACTTCTTCGTTTCTTGTTTGGTCTGTCCGTTTTATCTCCAGCATCCTCCTCCAGCACCAGGTTTCAAAGGCTTCTCCTCTTTTCTGGTCAGCTTTTTCAATGGCCCATGCTTCCGATCAATAAAGTGCCTCGCTCCACACGAATGTTTTCACACTGTATATGCCCTGGAAGTATATTTCCACTTTGTTTTACCCCCTCTTCAAGCTGCCATTCGTTTAAAAGTAAATCGGGTCAAGATTGGGAATGGGTTTCTGCACGAGTGTCATGAACTTTTAATCGCCCTTCATGTGAGGCTTTATTTTTCGAGTAGTTCCGGAATTCAGCTATGCAATTCGTCCAAATTACTCAATACGGACGGATGAGTACAGAAATGGACTTCTGGTGCTGGAAAAAGACATAAATTGTCCACCCGTTTGGATTTCGGATTGGTTCAATGTATTTTTCAAGTCGGAGTTAACCTTCCTCTCTTATATATCTATATCTGAATATATGCCGGAGATTTTTTTTCATCTACATCTACGAAATACCGTGTAAGCCACTACTAGTGTGTGTGGTACGGGGTGATTCCACACCAGGCATGAATCCCTCATCCCAGGTGAAATCCGATCCCGGCATGTTCCCCTGAATGCCAGGCGCTGCTCAAAAGCAGTCAGGACAACAGTGCGTGGTCAGACCAGAAACTAGGAGAGTGATACGTGGACTAACATGCTACCATCCAGTAAGTTACTTAAGGTACGACTACTGGTTATAATTACTGCGATAGATAGATACTTCTACAAGTTACTAAATGATGTATGATCTATATAATGCCGAAACTTGCATGCGAGGATAGCAGCTAGTAATGGTGCTAAAATATTTAGCACAATTGTAAAAACCTATTTTACCTAGTCAGAGGCAAAGTGTCCTAGAAGGAACTGATTTACCGCAACTATTATGGTCCCTTATTGTACGTGGAAAAAATGATAGTTCAAATTTATCGCTTCTGCAGTCTATTTCCTCAACCTTGTGCCTGTGATCGTTTCTTCAATGAAAATTTGGCTCTTGCAAAATATGTCGAATGTCCGGCAAGAAATAGTCTACATCAAAGTTTCGTAAAACATTTAATCTATACATTTTCCCTTCGATCGGATGGAGATTGCCACCCTAATTCCCTCAAAACAACAGTGCTATGTTTATCGTAACAGTTTTTATCAAATCTAGCTGCCCTCCGCTGTATTTAATCTATATCTGAAACTAAAAGTTTTAGTCCGGATCTTAAATGATTCGGAATGAATGGAAGGAGGTAAACATGAGTTCATGATGACGAGAAAGTATTTTAGTAAGCAAGAAAAGTTGAAATTTCATGGAAAAAGATTTCATATGTGTATTCCCCGAGTGTCATATGTTGCTGAATGCTACCTTCGTGATTAACATTTTTTATTTCTTGTTCTCGTTACAGGTGAGTTTGCAGTGGCTTAATTGGGCACTATTGGATGTCTACAAAATCGAGGAGCACGTCTGATTGATAACCGTAAGCTGTCAACGATTGCTATATTTGCAATTTCTAGTCGTACTTTATCTTAGGAACACCCAGAGGAACTTAGGAACACCCAGAGAGATTTTAATTATGAATCTTCATAAAAATTTGTAATGAGTTTGATTATATTGGATAGTCCTTTTGAAAGTTTCGGGGCGAAATGGGGTCGGTGCAGATACTGCCTTAAAACGATCCACATTAGCGTTTTATGGCTTCTAATGCAGTGTCATTATGGTAGCATTTAGATAGATTGTTTAATGTTTTAACTCGAATTACGTCTCATTCCTACGAGCGTATATCCTATCGGTTAAGGAGGTGGTGCATTACGCTATCCGTTGAAAAGTAGACATGTTATTTTTTATTTCAGTACGGACGGATGAACGCAGAAATAGATTTCTGGCACTGGATTGAGACAGAAATTGTCCATCCGTTTTGATTTCGGACACGTTTAATGTATTTTTCGAGTCGGATTAAACCTGTCTCTCTTCTGTCTCTCTATTTGAATATGTGCCTGAGATTTTTATCTTAGGCCGGATCTTAAATAATCGATAACGAATGGAATTGTCATTGGAATTGGAAGTGGAATTGTCATCTATCGTTTTCTTATTTCCGGTTGGTAATGTAAAATCTCCGGTTGGAAAGGGTAATAATCCAATCAACTTACAAACTCACAATCCAATCCATAAACCCTATTCCTATTCTCTTTCTTCCCATTCTCTGCTCACCAAACATCCTCCTGTGCATCGCGGCCTTAGGCAACCCACCGTCTCTGACCACCTCCTCATCATACAATATCCCAACCGGCCGGAACATCGGGACACACTGTGACTCTCCCAACCAAATCGGGTTGAATGTTCGGCCGGTGTATACATATCCTTATCTCCCGTTGGAAATTGGTGATACTATAGAATACAATGTTTTTGAAACACACATATCTCGCCGTACATCTGTTTCTATGCGTTTCTCAGTAAGGTGGTCATATCATCTCCTTATTTATCTTGTAGTGGTAACTGTGGGTGGAATCTAAAATTATCCAAAATTTCTACTTTGGTTGTCTCCTTTATAGTAAATGAAAAGATTTCAAGTGCTTAATATTTTCTGAGATAAAATATCCTCACATTAGGTTTTTAGGTATATGCTTTGGGTTGCCATTTTTGGATTTTCCAAGACCAGGGCGCATCTATTTTTTAAGAGATTTAAGTCGGGACATTTTTTTATAAAAGTTGAGCCAATGGCGTAAAATATTTTATTCTTCGAGTGCAATAACAAAATGAAGTTAGCCTGAGCTGCTGTGAATTGTTTCTGTAACAAACTCTGGTGTGCCGAATTTGATTCTCGTTTCTTCTGGGGTCGCTGAACCGTTCTTGACCCAAACCGAGAAATTCCTCTTTCCCACCAGGGTTAAATTTGAGAAGTAAGGTCGCTATAATCAGCGTCTTTCACAAGGTTTCGTGCCTCCGGCCAGGTGATAATCACTCCATGTTCAATCAAAATCTTTCGGGGATATGTGATACAATAGAATACGATTTTATGGAGAAACCGAACTCAAGAAGGAGAGAAGGATGGATTGGATATCTGTTGTGGCACTCTAACTGGATGACTGCCTTGAAGGAAGGACGTCCAGGAAGAGGAAGACCTAAGCAGAAATTCCTGAATGGGATCGGAGGAGGGAGGAGATATGCTTAAATAAAGAGACTTACTCTGGAACGAAACATTTGTATGCCCACCACCCATTGGTCTGAGGAGAAGAAGAAGAAGGGGAAACATTCCTCGCCATATGTTTGTTACTATGTATTCCTATGTGAGGTGGACTGTGGATTCGAAGGAGACATTACCGGTCTTTACAGTGCCAAATAGAACAATTTCCTAATCGACCGGAACACCGAGACAGACCGTGACTGTCCCGGCCAAACCGGGTTGTAAGTTCGGCCTATGTATGCATATATTAATCTGTGGATGGAAAGCATTATTTTAAAAAAGTATATGGATAGCATAAACATTTATTCCAACATTCTCGACTTTCTAGTCGTCATCCCAGTTAAAATATGACTCGCAAACTGTGCAGTCGCCAATTATACCATTCCGAATATCACTCACTTTAGTCCGTCTCACTTGGTGGTATTCCATCATTAAAAAATATAAGATGACAACTTGTACTAAAACCACTAGATTTATTAAAAAAACGACCCAGGTTTCGATGTGCATTCACATCATCTTCAGGTAAATGGAGGCCGATGTACAGGCCTTATATAGTAAACATTACCAGGTGGGGAGAGAGGGGGTGGGGGCTATATAAGGCCTACACATCGGCCTCCATTTACTTGAAGATGATGTGAATGCACATCGAAACCTGGGTCGTTTTTTAAATAAATCTCGTGGTTTTAGTAAAAGTTGTCATCTTATTTTTTTTATACCATTCCGCTTTGCAAACAATTTTCCGTTCCCTCGTAAAAGAGAGCTGATGTCGGAAAGCATGAGTGTGTATATTATGGCAAGTCTGGTGAGGAGTCTATTATGGAGCGTAGCGTAGTCCAGCGCATGAAATTGGACAATGAAGAGGAATACTTATTAAGTCATCTACTGGTAAGGGAGGTTTAGCTAAAAGACAGTTGAAGTCGTGTGGATGTTTACGATTGAAGGCCCATATTAACGTGTAATGTTTCTTTATTCATCCCAACTCACGTCCTACCTTTCTTTATCCCGTCCTTAAAACATATTCCTTTTCTCTTTCTTCCCATTCTGTGCTCACCTAACATCCTCCTGTATATCGCGGCCTTGGGCAACCCATCGTCTCTTGTTACCTCCTCCATCTACATGGTTGGCCTGATCCGCGAAGGAAATCGCCATGTTGTCGAAAGTGAAGTTTATCGTCTCTCCGATCTTGCTTTAGATCGCATGAACCCAACTAACGTCTTTCGAGGGTGGACAAAAGATATAGGCCTCCCTGAGTTGTCTTAAAATAACCTACTTTCCTAAAAAAAACTATAATTACTATCTACGAGGTAGGAATAGCCGTGGGAAAATTTTTCTTACGCCAAATGAAACCAATTTTCTATCAGATGGAGGGGCAGTTGAGGTTAAATTATCAGATATTTCAAGTGAATTTTCCACTCTGGTAAAAGATAGTTGTTGTTGAAAGTCAGAGAAAATCCTCTAGATTTTCACACGTGTAAGGCCTTTTTTTCCGTCTATTATTTCTTACATCAACCCCGCATACATCCTTCTTATCTGTGTAGGGTCCATAAAGCCTGTTCTCTTTCTCTCCCTTTGCAGCTTGCCTAATATCGTCCTCTCTGTCGCGGTCATAGGCAACCCGTCGCCCGACATTACGTCTTTCAACCATGTACTTTGCCCCCTCCTAATCTCATCCAGAAGACTTCTTTCCTCACCTACCATACCAAGCACTTCTGCGTTTGTATTCCTTTCATCCATCGCCCCTTCTCCATCCTTTTCCTCAGCCACATCTCAAAAGCCTGCTTAAAGAATAAGAATGATAATACCCATAATATCCAATAATAGGAAGCCAGCAGGACAGCCGGCGAAATATTGTCCTCAACATGAACCAACGCGGCGGAAAAGCCGAAAAAAGGAATCAACCTTCAACTGGTGTATCACTACAATGATAATTGTCCTCATTTTAGTACGTTGCTTCCCTTTCCCATTTGCCCCTTCCCCTCCACCCCCCGTCCTCCCTCCTACTTTGGGATTTCCCGTGGGAACGAGGGGAAGAGAGGAGAAGGGAACAGGGGTCGCGGAAAAGAGAACTCAAAACTTTTTGCCTCCCGGAGTCCCTCCCCACTTTTCCTTCCCTTCCCCAGTCTGCTTGCTTGCGTATGGGCGGAAAAAATCCACAAGACTCGTTTATTTTTCATTCTTAACTCCACCCTCCCACCCCCTCACCAGACCACGTGACTTTCGAAGTATTTTATTAAACCGATTTCCCACTTGGTTCGCCTCTTCCTCCCTCACATTCCTCCCTCTTCATATTTTTTTTGCTTCGCCGAACCTCTTCATTCTCGAGGGCATAAGAGATGTAATCCCTAAACCTCTACACTAAAGCCCGCTCTCCCTTTGCATCCACCCCTGACCCCTCTGGAGCGTTTTGTGGCGGCCCGTTATGTTCTACTGCTTTGTATATTCTTCCCTCCCTACCTTCGAACACTTTCCCTCTCAGCCTTTCTCCTTCCCTACCATCCGAACTTATGATTTCAAGTATTCTCCGCCAACCGGATGTAGGTTTTTGGACGATTCCCTGATAAATAATGCACTTTGTCTTGGGCTTCTGAGCGTGGCTTTCCCTTCACCCTTGTACTCCGTTTCTTTTTCTCCTTTATTCACCCGCTGTTTGCCTTTTTCTTCACCGTTGTATTCGTTGAAATTGCCAGCTTTTTTCCCCACTCAGCTTCTTCTCTCAAAACCTTCTGCAGCCATCATCATCGGTATTGATCTTTCTAATCCTAAGATTGGTTGGCCTTAGCCATCAATCCTTCTCGATCTTATGCTGGTCCCTGTGACGTCGGGATCTCTCAAATGATAACAAATTACCTTGGAATATTAATTTGGCATTGCCCCACTTTAATACACGTCTCTCCACTTCAGCGTTCTTTTTTTAACAATCCTCCCTTCTTTTAATCAACTACAACATAGCAACCTTTTACACAAACAATGAACAATATAAAACATCAACATAGATAAACATACATTAACATCTAAATTAATTCCAGCAAAACCCAAATAAAGAACGAAAATTAAATAAATAAAATTAAAATAACTAAAAATGGAATTAAACAAAGGCAGGAACGACGTTACATCCCCTTACCCTCAAGTCATCATTGGTCGTTCATTCCTGCGATTGGTTGACTGCAGCCCTCCACCCTTCCCTTTCTGATGCTAGCTCTTTTACCTCGTGGAATCCCTTCCTATGTACTTCTTTTCTCTTAATTTGGTCCATGAACTTGTTCCTGGGCCTTCCTCTGAGGACTTTTCCCTCTGTTTTGCCTTCAATCATATCCTTCACATATCCATTATGTCTCAGGGTGTGTCCGATCCATCTTGTTCTTCTTTTTTGTATGGTGTTTCATATGGTCCTTTCCTCTTCTACTCTTCTGTACACTTCATCATTTCTTATTTTGTCCGTCCATTTTATTTTCATCAACCTCCTCCAGCACCAGGTTTCGAAGACTTCTATTCTTTTCTGGTCAGCTTTTCCAATAACTCTCAAGTTGTTCTTCTTATATACTTTCTTCTTCATTTCGTCCATGTATCTATCCCTTGGTCTTTCTCTCGGGACATCTTCTTTTGTTTTTCCCCCATATTGATTATTGCTGCCTTGTATTCCACGATCTCAATGAAGGACTAAATGCAAAGTATCTTAAATTATTCAGTATGTGCGTATATGTATTAAATTTCTTAAATTATTCAATTTGTCTTGAACCTAAAAAAAGATTATCATATTTCCCTTTCTTTAAGTAACCTTGCATGGCTGAAGGTCAATACTTGACAAAATATATGCTTGGGGCGTTTTTGTATTGTCTTTGCAAACATGAATTTGTTGCAATATTTCCCGTTAGGGAGAAGAAGTCAAATGTGACAGCCAGAATGGCTACCGACTATTTAATCACCCCTCATCATAGTACGAGCACTTACCAAAGATATTTTCGCGTTGCTGGGGCAAGGTTATGGAACAGTACTCCTAAGGACATAAAAGATTCCACATCTTTGTGTATTTTTAAGGAAAAACTTCTTCACCATCTTTATGTTCTAATATAGGAACGATAGGAATTATTCACGCCGCTAATTATTGCGTGATAATTTATTTTTTCTCTATTTGTTATGTTCCCACTTGTTCAAAATAAATAAATATGTAGTGTATGAGCTCCATTAATCTTTGTCATTATTTTTTTCATCATCTTATTGGTGGAACGGCGAATGTCCAATAACATTCCATTACTTACTTTACTTTAAATTTTCGTTTTTTGTTTTTCACAAACCCTTTTAGCCTCGGGGTGTGTACCCTATCGGAATGTTTCTTCTCCTCCGTGTGGTGACCATGTAGCCTTTTCCTTTTCAATTCGTCCCTTCCTCCACCCATTGCACTCTTAGCCCTTTGAGTGCCACGCGACGATATATCGTCGTTTGCAGAATGTGCCAGAAGTGCCAACGACGATATATCGTTGTCTATGAGGAGACCTGTTTAAACAATGAGTCATTGCTAAAAAATTTAGTTTTTTCGTATTCAATAGCAAAAGAGCATCCTCTTTCAAATACAGAAATGATTATGTAAAAATGGTAAAAAATAATAATTAATTCGCCGTAATAAACAAATAATAATTTTACGAATAAAGGCCTGCAAATATATCAGAATATCCATGGCACTTCTGGGGGTGCCCACCAAAAAATTGGTGGCACTCAAAAAGAGCTTATGTTTACACTGTTGAAATAACTAATAAATGCATGTGGTGATATTAATAATGCAAGAATTATATTTTTAATTTTTTTTTAGCTATAGATGCAATGGACTAGTGAGATCGATCTGAAAAGCGGGCCGACTCAGCCCGCTAGTTCAGCCAACCTGAGATTTAAGATCGATCTGAACCACTCAAAGGGTTAAAACTCGCAATTTAACGCTTTGATGGACTCCTTTTACGTGCTGCATTCATCATATTACCCCCTAGAAGCTTTATTTTAACCCTCTCATATCTAAATCGTCGAAAAAGCATGAATTTTGTTGAAGATGTGTGGCTGCCGTTTTAAATGTAGACCAGGGTAAGGCGAATAAGCGATAATTTGTGCGAAGGAAGCCGGAAGAAGAAAAACTGGGTTCAGAATAAAGGGAGAGGAAGTTATGGTGGAATTTGTGCAGGTAAGGTTTTCAAAGCCAGAATTCACAGGTAAAGCGTGGGAGGATGCAGAAAAAGTCCGTTCGACGTGCTAAAGTGAATGAATGAACGGCTAAGTATAAGGTATAGTTGAAGGATGCTAAACAAAGTTTAATGGCATTTCTAAGGAGTAGAAGAAAAATAGTGATTGGACACATTTCGTGACCCAAAACGGAAACAATTAATGGAACAATACATGGGAGGCCCTACATCTAAAGACTGATTGGAATTTATGAGGTAATATTGGGAAAGACGTGAAATTGATGGCTTGTGCAGTAATCCAATCTTTCTAATTGATAATAATGTAATTGATTTCTAATCGATTATGATTGTATCCCTTTTGAATTAAATGACGGTAAACATATACATTTTCAGAAATATTATTTTTCAAGTATTCTATCCGTTAAAATTGATTTTTTTTAGTGTCAGAGAATCTCCTCCCGTTTTTATTCACACTCAGGGGCCTATCTCGCTCTAGTATATCCTTTTTCGCCTTCGCGTACGGCCTATTCTTCTTCACCCTGTCCGTGAAACTTATTCTCTTTCTTCCTCTTCTCCGCTTGCCCAGCATCCTTCCCTCTGTCACATTCTTGAACAAACCATCGCCCCTTATTGCATCTTCCAACCACCTACTCTGCCGATCTCGAATTTCATTCAGAAGTTTCCTTTCCTCGCTCACCATCTCAAGCTCATCCTAGTTCGTCTTCATCTCCATCCGCTTCCTTAGGTGATTAAAAATGATTCTGAATGAGTTGAGATAGACATCGAGTGGTGGTAGTTGTACAAGAAATACGGGCCTGTCTGTATGTGAAGTGCTGTGGAATTGAGTTCCTAAATTGAAGAACGCATAGCCCTGGGAGAAATCCGAAGGGGATCCTCAAATCGTTTGTCCCCCCATTCACGGACTCATTGCTGGCCTCGTAAGCAATCGCTGGTCTAGTCGCCATTGAAGGAATTCATGGGGTTGGTTTGGGGCATGACTGATTGTGCAATCGAGGACCGTTCGTCGGGAACACCTCCGACATGTCAACCCCTCCTTCTTAGTCGATTGTGCGCGTGTACAAATCCCCCCTTTGTTGGAGTTCCGAGGACTCCCCAAATATACCCTAGGGTACTGAGGGTACTGCCGTCGGAGCAAGAGTTCGTCTCGAAAGATCTATTTTGCATTTCAAATCGAACTCACGAGAGAACGTGGTGAAACTCTGTCCTAACCTGGTCGAGCATTATGCGTCGCTGAGTATTCAAATTTGATGGGTTTCGCTTAATGTCTATTTTTAGAGGGTCAATGAACCTGCGACGTATTCGTGTGTTGTCGCAGAATTAAATGTACTCTAATTCTATGAAAAAGTATTTGATTAACTATTTATCACATTAAAACTCACTCCTCGAAGATTTAAACATATATATCAAGAGGTTTAAATGGCAAAAGCACCTGTGAATTAGCGTCATTAATGTTACCCTATCTTCTTCAAACTTCTTATAGATGCTTAGTTTAAAAGTAGAATTAAAGAGTGTTTGTCATTATGACTCGGGATAAGTTTCACTCGAACTACCTTTAAGTACTTAATTGCGTCTGGGGATTTCGCCTTGAATATATTTCCCTTACAGTTATTCCTCTGTACCATTTTTTAAAAAGTATTCTACCGATTAAGGTTAATTTTATTGAATGTCAGGGGACCACCTCCCGGTTTTCTATACTTTCAGGGTATCTTGCTCTAATTTATCCTTTTTCGCATCAGCATACGATCTACCCTACTTCACATTGTCCATGAAACCCATTCAATTTCTTCCTTTTCCCCGCTTGGCCAACTTCCTTCTCTCAATCATAGTCCTGTAAAACATATTACATCCTCCAGCCACCTACTCTGCCCTGCTCGAATTTAATTTAGAAGTTTCCTTTCCTCAACCATCATCTTAAGTACCTTCTCGTTAGTCTTCCTCTCCATTCACTTCCCCTTCTCCGTCCTTCTCCACACTCACGTTTGAAATCCTGTAGCCAATTCTCGTTCTTTTTTGGAGGTCCACGTTTCTGTCCCATGCATCGCAACGCTACACATCAAGCTCTTCACCAGCCTCTTCTTTACATCCTTACCCTAGGTCCCCGTCATCAGCTCTCATCTATTATAAGCGCCTCCTTAGCTTCCGCTATTCTCTTCCGTATGTATTTACTACTATGCCCATTTTCTTCTAGCGTGCTACCTATGTTATTAAACTGTTCTACTTGTTCTAGTTTGTGTCCTCCAACTTTTATTACAAGCTTCACTTTCTTCGTCCTAAAGAATCTCATTACTCAGGTTGTTTATGCTTTATCTTCTTTCCGAATATTGGTCGTTTAATATTATAGGATAAAGCTGTTAATTAATGTATGCGTAATGTGTACGAATGTTATTCTTGCCACAGGGGTGGTGCCCTTGGTGTTGAATTTTTAAAGAAATCAATGTGCTTCTTCCTCATCGACTAATATCAGTTGCCTCCCTTACGAATGAAAGTGAGATTGGATAGTGGATATATCTCATTTTCGCTAACATGACCGTTTTTGCGCAGATGATAGGGTAAAGTGATAATGGGCAAATGGTGGATTTGCGTGTTAGAGGGAAGGATGTTGAGCAAGAGGGAACTGGGAAGAGAGAGGAAATATTTTATGGACCGGATGAAGACGTTAAAATGTACGCCGAGTTAAGATAGTTTGAGTGAATAATCATTTCACCTAAAAATCGAGAAATACGGTCTCAATTTTAAGAAAAACATGTCATCCTTACAAAAGCACCAAAACTTCAGTCCCTTACCGAACTACTTTCCGAGATTTTTGGAGGAAATCCCTGCTTTTTTTTACATGGGAAATAGTACGTGTGTGCACTCTATGAAGATCTCATTTTAAAAAATGAGTGAAATCGAACTCCTAGATCTCGTCAAAAAATTTGCATTCCCTGTGCATCGCATTTCGCATTCCCTGTGCATCGCCGTTAAGATGTTCGCCCCTCGTTCGCGTCGCGTCTCGTCTTCCCAGCGAATCCTGTGTCGTTTTTCCGCGTCTTTTCCAATTTCCGGTCACCACCGTCGCTCGGCGGAAACCTGTTCCTTCATCTCGGAACGATTTGTCTCCCACGTGTCTCCTGCCTGCAGCGCTGTAGTATTGTCTTCAGAGTGTGTTGTTTTTATGCTTTATCAACAATTTTTTCAAGTAAATCATATTGTTATCGCGATAATTTTTTAGCGATCAAGGAAAACCTTCCGTTTTGAAGGAATTTTAAACGTACCGCGCGAAAAAGAAGAGTCAAGTTAAAGACTTGCTTAGATATTTTCATTTAATTACTCAGTATTACTGTCTTATGAAACTGTATTATTGCACCATTAATTGTGCAATGTTTCATTCATGTGTCCTACAGCTGGTGAAATTAAAACGTTTAGTTTTTCCTGACCACGAGCGTCGAGAGATTTGGCGAAATCAGCCATCCTCAAGTTTCTCGAGGTGACTAGCCCGGATGGAAAACTCACTAGAATCTTTTCGCCGGATATTTTACTTGTAGATGCAGATTTAATCGTTGACTCAGCCTAAAAAGAGACCAGAAAAATGATGTTTTCGTATAGACTGGCCAACCATTACAGATCTGCATGGGAGACGATTAACGTCATTCGAAAGCTTGGCAAAATTTTCGGACTTGCTGCCCAAAATGCAGTAGTTAGATGTGCCAATAAACTTGAAGATATGCTAAAATTATTTTTCTACAAGCAAGCAGGGTATGCCGTAAAATCATACGTTACCATTAAATGGAATTTGTCCCTTATAATAGGAATTTTTATCGTCGAAAGATTTTCTTAGTGCCCCCAAAGGATCTCATTTCGCATTCCCTGTGCATTGCCGTTAAGATGTTCGCCGCTCGTTCGCGTCGCGTCTCGTCTTCCCAGCGAATCCTGTGTCGTTTTTCCGCGTCTTTTCCAATTTCCGGTCACCACCGTCGCTCGGCGGAAACCTGTTTCTTCATCCCGGAACGATTTGTCTCCCACGTGTCTCCTGCCTGCCGCGCTGTAGTATTGTCTTCAGAGAGCCCAGCTCTACCCCCCCCCCTCCCGTCTCTGTCCTTCTCAACATCAATTAAGGGTTCCTTCGATCATCGAAACCTAATTAAAAGGAGGCTTCTCTCACACATCCCTACGGTTTAATTATTTTCTTCCCTCGAGTCGGCGGAAATGAAATAGCTTGCTGGCAACGAAGGAAATAACAGGAACCCCTTCCGCGCGTTTTTTCCTCTCAGCGGAACAAAAGGACACGATATGAGATCGCAACTTTGTGGAAAGTATGTTTCACTCCACTCCCCTTGCCTTAATCGCGAGGATCGACCACTGAATTCCATCCGCGAGATTCCGCCGCGACTGCGATAAGGTTAAGGCACAAACCAAGAGCATTATTCGACGGTTACGTATTAGACTAACAATTTTTTCAGTCATACGAACCGGCTGCCGAGTAGTTTCTGTCCAAGGGCATTTTGGCTTATGTTTCTCTACTTATTTGCTAATAAATGGAAAACAAGCTTGTATTTTGGCCTTTATTCCATTGCGATTCAAAATTCTATTGATATTTTCTCCTAATTAACAACCTTCCGCGAAATAGAAAGTTAAATTATTATCTTTATAAGGCAACGTGAGCTTGATATAGAGCGTAGCGTTGTATGGGGCAGAAACGTGGACCCTCTGAAAGCAGGACAAGAAAAGGCTGCAGGAAGGCGGCAGGAATGATTTATGGGTGTGGAGAAGGATACAGTAGGTGAGATGGACGGGAAAAAGACTAACGATGAAGTGCGTGAGATGGTGGGCGAGGAAAGGAAACTTCTGAATGAAATTCGAGATCGGCAGAGTAGGGGGCTGGAAGATGTAATAAGGGGCGATGGGATGCTCAAGAATGTGATAGATAGGAGGATGTTGGGTAAGCGAGGAAGAGAAAAAAGAGAATAGGGCTCATAGACAGGATGAAGAAGGGTAGATCGTATGCTGAGGTGAAAAAGGAAATACTAGAGCGAGATAGGTCTCTGAAAGTGTAGAAAACCGGGAGGAGATTCTCTGACATTCAACAAAACCTACCTAAACCAGTAGCATACTTAAAAAAAAGGCAACTTACCTGTTAATGAATGTTCAAATGAAAGTAAATACTTTAATATCTTCTAAATTTTTTGATTTTCCGGGCTCTGTCTACCGGCATATATTTTTTTTCACAGTATACGTCCTACCCTTCTTCATTTCGTCCGTAGAACCGATTCTCTCTTCCACTTCCCCGCTTACCTAGCCAATATTGAGTCCTTAAGTAACCCTCCACTACCCCATCCTGCCACCTATTTTTTATCCGTTTCACCCATCCGCTTTTAACGCCGTGTAATTTCAAGTTCATTTGCGAGGAAATTGACGAGGAAAAGGTGGATTTTTTTTCATTTTTATCAAACAGAGGTCATATTTTGATATCATTAGACATTGTATAAGTTAAACGACGCTAGGATGGAGATGTTGCAGTGGATGAAAAGAAATGGAAATATGAAGCACTTAGCACGGTGGGAGAGGAGAAAGATGAGGAGAAGGTGAGGTAGATGGCTGGAAGAGGTAATGAGGGTTGAAATAAAGAAAGAAGGAAATGCCGTACGATAGAGGACATGATTTTGGCAACACGGAGAATGGGAAGAAAGAAAATAGGTTTCTTGAACGGAACTAAGAATGGTAGGATCATACGGAGACGAATAAAGGTATTGTGAGGGTAGATTGAAATCTGCACATCTAAAAACCATGAGGATTTTTACTCACTGTCGTTACACCCTCCTTATCCATTGTATTGCGTGGAGCTGACGGGTCGGAGACTTGGTCACTGCAAAGGGGGGATGGACGTAGACTTGAGGCATTATAGAGTTGGTACCATTTATCAATTATCGCTATTTTCCCCCGAAATTTGAGGGATAATCCTTTTGACTTTTTCCTGCAATGTGTACAGAAGACTGCTTAAGTCATGTGGCCTTGTTATGAATCATTGATTTAAATTTGTATCTTTATAATCATTAATAAAAATTAGTATTTTGCAATGCGCCGCTCTTAAAAATGTTATTTTCAATCGGGAAGCTGGCCCCTTAAAAAAAGAGCCAATATTGTTCGAGAAATTATTACTCATAGCCATGTTAAGGGATGTTTTGTGAAAGAGGGTTTTACGTAGATTTGAGGCGTTTAAGGTGTGGGTGTGGAGAAGTACGGAGAATGTGAGCTGAATGGCGAGAAAGACGAACGAGAAGGTAGTGGATATGGTTGGAAAGGGGAGGAAGCTAGTAGTGGAGGTGCGAAGGAGTCAGAAGAGATGGATGGAGGACGTATTGAAAAGAGAGGAAATGTTGAAGAAGACGGTAGAGGAGAGAACTATGGGGAAGCGTGGAAGAGGATGGAAGAGGATAAGAATTATGTGCGAATAGAGAAGAGGGAGACGATATAACGAGGAATTCAGGAGGCATCTAATGGCGGGTCACGTATCGCAGGGATAGCAGAACGATATGCTAGATATTTGGACTTAAGTATGAATTCTGTCCAAAAACTTACCAATCAGCTGGTATGCTACTAAAATTAAATGAAATATTTTGTTCTTGAGCATTACAAGTATTGTAAAAAGCTTTTAATAAGGATTTTCTCGCCATAATGATGAAGTTTTGTTGACAGGGTTCATCCGGTGAAGCCCTCAATGTCATTAATCCTTACGTAGTCTTTGCGACTTCGTCTTGTTTTATGATAATTTGTATGCCTTTAACAATGCTGCACCCTCATTTTCTTTGAACTGTTTTTTCATGTAATTGCCTGACTAAATTAACGTTGTATTACCTTAATTAATTAACTTAATAAATTTATGTGTCTTTTGTTAGGGGAATGTAATGGCTTCCTTAAGAATCCTCCTCATATTCCCACCTCTCCGTCTGTGTGTCCACGTGTGCGATGTGGCTCAAACCAGTCCGAGGCGACATTTTTTCACGTCCCATCCAACGTCTTGTCTCCAACTCCAAGTTTGATGTGACGGTTTCCTTGGCGATGGAGCCAGAAACAAAAAAGACAGTCGGTAAATCGTACGAGCTCCTCCCTCCGTTTTGCCGCGGGATGGTTTCCCCGCTGGGGGGTGTTGGGGAAGGCGCCAGTTAGGCGCCTCACGGCCAATGCTTTTTCTTTCCCCTCTCATTTTTAATTCCAACTCTCTCTCTCTCGCCGTAGCAAGTGCACAAGCGGTGATTCTTTTCGCACGATGTAGTTTCCAGACGTTTAAATATTGATGAATCCCTCGAAAACACGGTCTGCCATTTCAATTCCGATCAGATAATAGGTTACTAGTTTACCTACTTTGTGATGTTAAATTAATGCAGTTTTAAAGGTAATAAGCCTTCTTGTTACCATTTATTTTCATTGTAACTCTTCATTAATGCTGAGGACGACATGAAAATTAAGTTAAACCCTTCAGATAATATCTACTGATGTCGATAATCTTTTCAAATATTAATTTGTTGTTGACTTTTTCAAACTTAAATTTTTTCATCGATAGGAAGATCGTAGTTTGTTGTTACAATAAAGAAAACATATTAATTGTTAACTAGATGACCCGAGCGAATATTTCGCACAGTATGTAGCTTCTTCCTGTTTTTTCCTTCTTTCTTCCTGTTCTTTTACTTGTTTCTTCCCATGGACAATTATATGTTATTTATGTCTGCGTTAGAGATACATAACGTAAACAGTAAATGGCCACACTGGTTGCATGTAGAATATAAACAATCTCACTAAACGATGTATTAATAGATGGCGCCTCCTAGAGTCTTTCAATCACATAACCATTGCCAACATATTAGTTGATTATATTGTCAGCAGATGGCGTTGTATCATTTTTTTAACAAAAACTTTAATTCTAAACAATTTGTCTATTTTTCATCAATATTGGAAAACATAAGCTTTAAAACGATGTTTGTATCATTATTTTTGATGAATAATTATGGGAGTTATGGCGTTGCCACAAAAAAACACCTTTGAGAAATAATATATACGGATGAGGTATTTACTTATACCTTATTCATGAGCCATATAAGCCTGTGGCTCTTAAAGCCGCATATGAAGATGAATCTGACATGTTACCGCAAAGCTTGTGGAACTAAGAGGGCTTGACATTTGAGAGATAATTGTCTCTGTTTTGTTAGTTTTCAATAGGATTGTGGAATATGAGATATCTTTCTGCTTATACTCATTTATTTCTCGAGCATTACGAGTATTGGCAGAGGCTTTTTATGAATATTTCCTCGTCATAATGATTTACTTTTCATGACAGAGCTAATCCGGTGAATCCACCAGTGGCATTATTATTTAATTATTCTTTGTTACTTCTTATTTTATAATAATTTGTTTGTCTTTCACAATTCTCCACCCTCATTTTCCCTGAACTATTCAGTCATATATCCCTAAAATTGCTTTACGTTTTTTACCAGAGTCTCTTTCTGTGGAAGGTGAATATCTATCGCATTCATAAAATTAGTTTCTAAACTATTTTGCTTGCTGCACGTGTTACGTCAAAGCTTTTCCTTAAGAATAATGTCTTAACTCTTGTATAGCTTAGTGCTTGATACAATTTGCCTTAATCGCCTGATTGCAATTTTGACCCCATTCAAAAACTCTGTATCCTTTGCAAAAAATGCTCTTCATGCAATCCACAGCAAATTATCTTTTTGAAACCCTCTTGTCTTAACAGAAATACATATTCCACCTGGGGTGTTCTTAACTGAAACTTATCATGGGACAAAAAATTGTGATTTCTTTCTATAATTAAATTTAAGGAGAAATATGGAGAATTCTTTTCCCTGATGTACTTTTGTTCTAACCCTAACAAATGACGTTTTATTTTTTTCTGGATCCGCTTGTATTTTTTTCTTTCCTTTTCATCCACGCTCTGTATTCTCCGTGCCTACGGTCCCTAATGGTTTTGGATTTTCGCCTCCCTCTAGTCAGCTTGCTTGGCATTTGTACTGCCTTTCCTCTTTCGAGGTTTTTATTCCGTGACCTATAAATGTCCGCTTACCCACTCTGTTGCCTCCTTTACATTTTTTCCAGCGATTTCCTTTCTTCTCCTTTCATGGCTAGCTCTTTATCGTTGTTCACCTCGTTCCTACCCTGCCAAAACATTTTGTGTAGTTTCCATATAAATACTTTTACAGAATCTCTTAAAAAGTTTTGCAGATATTCCTTAAGTATTGAAACCATTTTACGGCATTCCCTACGACGTTCTGCAGAATACCTTAAGACGTTCTGTAGAATACCTTAGGACGTTCGGCGGAATTCCTTAGGACGATCTGTGGAATTCCCTACGACGTGTGGAATTCCCAACGGAAACCTCACATATTTCCGTAGAGTTGCTGAAGTTATACAGAACAGCTTGAAAGGAGTTATTTTGCTCTGCAGAAAATAACTCTAGAGAACATATGTTCTGTAGAATCAGGCTCTTATGTTCCGTACAGATCGTACCTTTTTGGAACGGCTGAAACAACGTGAAGACATGTGTCGGACTTTTGGTGAATCTGCTGTAAACGAAAAACAACCTTCGCGGCGAACATTGGAAAAGTTGTCCAAATCATCATCAGTCATCAATCAGAAGAGTAATTTACTGTAGCTCTCCACTCTTCTCTCCTCTCCGACACCCAGTTTGTTTATACAAAATTCTTTAACTAATACATCACTTTTATCTGTTTTATTAATTTTATGGTGTATTCCTTTCTGGGTTTAATCTGCCATTTTCCCCATTAATTTCTTCCTCAATTATTATTTTCATTATCTTAAGGTACTTTAAGCGAAATATCATTTCACCTAAAAATCAATTATTCGGTCTCATTTTAATGAGAAGTATCTCACCATTCCAAAGTACCAAAACATCAGCCCCTTACCGGACTACTTTCGGAGATATTTGCCGAATAATACCTGCCATTTAACATGGGAAATTGTGCGAGCATGAACCTCAGAGAGACCTTATTTAAAAAATAATGACAACTTTCTATTACTTAGATTTCGTGAAAAAGTGAACAGCGTGAAGTTAGTATCTATATTTTATCGACTATTTGCTTAAATGAATTAAATTGTCACCGTAGTATTTTTTTCATATCGCAGCAAAACTTCCGTTTTTAAAGAGTTTTAAACCTACCCCATCAAAAAATGAGTCAATTTAAAGACTTAAAAGAGGAATATTTTTTAATTAAAGTAAGTCCTCCGCACGTGTCGTTTCGATTTACGTCTGATTCGATGTTACGTCCAGGCTGACAAGGGTCGTTGGAACATTTTCCCTGTTTAATGCTAATAAAATAGAGTGCATGTGCATATGCTTGCGTTTTTTTTATAACTGAGACATAATCATTCCATCTGAAACAGCTATTTTTTCCTAGATGACGGCAATTATGACGGCAAAATACTAATTTTGAAATTAACGCCTCGATTTATCGCGGGATTAAAGTGGTCACGAATATCTGGATCCGTTTTACGTTGCTCCGACTTACGTCGCTCTTCTTCAACACGCGTCTCTGACGTAAATCGAGGACTTACTGCACTTAGTGTAACACTCGTTTTCTTTATTTGCAATGTAAAACTCATTTTTCTCCATTTTTAATCGCTTTTATTTAACTTCACTTGTGTGTCAGGGTCCTGTGTGTCAGGGTCTTGTGTGTCAGGATCAAATTTTGTAATCAATTTTTAACTACCTTCATGACTAGCTAGAGATCTGAAATTTTGCACATAGTTTCATTTCCGGTGACAATGCAATATTCAGCCATAAAAAAGTCGAAAATGGAATGAATATTAAAGAAATGTGTATAAAAAATATATTGATTTTTTTTATTCTGTAGTGTGTGCAATATTGTAAACTTGTGCGTCAACCCAACGGTGTAAAAATGTTCATTGTTTCAACTCCTATAAATGGGTGTATTTGAATGAAATTTAGTGCATTTTTTTTTAAATAAAAGCGATTTCTGTAAAGTATTTTTTTATATTTATTTAATATTTAGTAATACACACTTCCTTTAACATCGTCTCAGATTGAACTCACTCACTCAACACCATCCCTTACTTCTTTTTTCTTCCACACAATTTCACTACCACTCACTTTTACCTCCTGTCTCGACACTGTCCCCACGCGTTCTCCCACTTTTTAAACAAACTCTCGTTGCCATGGTATTGTCAACTCTACAGGGGCTGCCAATCCAAGTGTGATGGATATGATACCCATCACATTAGAATTACAGTCATGTGAATGTGTATTTCAGCTCCATTAATTAAGCAATATTTAATTCATGCTTCCTACAGCTGCTGAAATTGAAAGTTATAATTTGTGAATATTCTCCACTCTGGCCATGGAACTACCTCACTCAAACTACCTTAAGAGGCTTCAAATTGTAATAAAATTCTTGCCGTAGTAATATGCGCGAGATATCGCATTTATTTTGCTTATATCTTTTACAGAAATCATATGTATCGCCTTTCAGGATCACTTTAGATGAAGGAGTTATTAATTTCACTTTTCCTTTCAAAATACTGAAGAAAACTCTGATATGGAGCATGGCTTTGTATTGGGTGGGGACTTGGTTTGAGCTGGCTCGAGGCGTTTGAGATGTTTGCTTGGAGGAGGATGAAGATAGTAAGCTAGGTAACGAGAAAGACAAACGAGGAGGTTTTGGATATGATTGAAGAGGAGAGGAAACCAGTAGCGGAGGTTCGGAGGAGGCAGAAGAGATGGATGGAGGACGTATTGAAAGGAGAGGTAATGCCGAAGAGAATAATAGAGTGGATAACAATGGGGAAGATGATGGAAATACTGGACAAAACAAGATGGAAGTGATGTGAGGAATTAAGAGGGATCTAATGGCGGATCATCTAGAGGAGCTAAAACTGAACGAAGTAATAATGGGCTCCAAAATACCCCATTAGAAATTATTTTTTTTAATCCGAACTACGATTTCTCTGGTTTTCCCTTCTTCACTACTGAAAAAAAAACTAGTACACATGTTTTATGGTTAAATTCCAGGGTTACATTCCTCGTGTAACTTACGCGTATATTTTTTTAAATTGCAAGCACAATTTTTCTTCACGTTGAGAGATATATCTGTAGAATTAATCATTTAATATTTTAATAACTAATACACCTCTACGATAAACACGAAGAAATCACAGCACCCCCACTGACGGCATTAACGTTCCGGCGTTGCCAACTTTCCCCGGTAGATGGTGTCTTTTCATCCTGGATTCTCGAATACTAACTGTCTAAAAATCTACCAATCAGCTGGTAGAATACTGAAATGAGTGAATTAATCCCATCTGAGGAAATGCTAGAGGTAGATAGGATCCTGAAAGGGTAGACAATGGGGAGGTGTTTCTCTAAATATCTACAAAACCTAACTTTAACCGGTAGAATCCACTATTTTTTTAATCCCTTTTTGTTACAGTTAACGTATTTGATGCAAGGACTGAGCGAAGAGTTGGGCGCCCTTGGTCTGACTTACGCTTTTGGGTGACGAATGGAAAATTTCCTGTTCTCTGTAGTTATTTTTCTATTCTAAATACTGATTTATGTGCCGGCCCCCTGGAAGGCATATCCCATAACGGTGACTGGTATTAGAACCAGCCCGCACGTCTCTGCGAGAGTAGGCTGTTGCATGGACTCACTTTATGCCTTCCGGGAGTTTTCCTCTTGGATAGTAGTTAGGTAATAACTTGTTCCGTCTTCCTTAAGCCTTCGCTCGTGAATGATTTATCGAGATTATAGTTTTTTCCATCCAAGAGTTATGGTAACTCCGTGGCAAATTGTCCACCTCGTGGCGACACTAGGCGGAATTGACGGTGAAACTTGTGTCGCCTAGCAGACAACAGTGGATGAAGGCCAACTTATCCGCTCGCAAAAAAATTCCCGCTTGATTTGCTTTTTCAGGAGCTCGAAACGAATGAATTATAGTGGATGTCGGCTCCAACAAGTCTTTACTGTGCCGTGGGCAGCACTTTGGTCGTTCTCTCTGTGCCTGCTTCCATTCAAATGCCCTGCTTTGAATACACCCACGAGCCAAGACGCATTGACTGATTGTAGCACTCCCAGGTCCCATTACGTTTTTCTGTGAACTATGATCCAAAGTTATCTCAAGCAAGTAAGCCAATTCTTGGTAATTCATTAATTTATTCGACTGTCACTTCTAAGCACAATTATAGTCGAGGAAAAAGTTCAAGTGATCAACATTTATAAATCTGAAAATAAAGGGAAACTTATTTGATCAGAAATGAGCCCCCTAGAGATACATGTAGCATGCAGTAGAAGAGTTTTTTATTCTAAAAATATGGCGACATGTGTTTCTATTATTTCTTTATGCATTTACATTATAACGATAATGTCTTCAAGTTGAAATGTTGAAGGCTCTTATATGACACTCATTGTTGTAAAGGAGATTATCCTCTACCTTACTGTGTAACATATCATTCCCAGGTTTGAATAATGCAAAGCCTCGAACTAATGCTTGGGCTAGAATTAGTTTTTATGATTCAACGAAAATTTTCCTTCAAATACTCGGGAGAAAAGGTGTTCTATTGTGGAAATTTTGAGGAAAAATTGAGTCGGCAACCGATTAAGGCAAAAAAGATAGCCACACAATGGTATAATAAGAGTACGTTAAATGGTATTACAAAGGAGATAATATACAAAGCTACAGTCATACTACGTCTACGTCTATGTACTACCCTGCGAGCCACCACGAGGGTGTGTGGCAGGGGTTGTAGATCACCAAACATGCACTATTGACATGCAACTAGGATATTTAATGAATATATACATGCTAGATAATTGGGTCACATGGTTAGTATCTACATAATAAGAAAGGGATTATTGGTTGTTATTACTTGCATCATGCACTACAGACTACTCTAACTATATTTCACCTACCTATCCCTTTGCTACGCTGCCTATTGTTCACTCTTATAGTACGCGGGAAAAATGACATTTTAAATCTATCGGTACGACAATCTATCTCTCTAATCTTGTTAAGATGATCAAACCTAGCATAATACGCAGGGGTTCTCAATAAATATCTAACGTCATCTGTGAACAAATCGGTTTCGAATTTACTTAAAAGGTTTAACCTAAATTTTAACCTGCGTTCTGATAGTAATTCCCATCCTAGTTCTCCTATTAAACTCGTAACACTTATACAATTATCATAACGGCCTTTAAACAAACCTAGCGGATCTCCTTTGCACGCGCTCTAATTCTTTTATCATACCTTCCTCTACTCTACATCTACTAATGCTGACCTATACCACGGAGAATAGTGTATGTGTTAATTTCTGTAACCAACCAGCTGATTGGTAGATTTTTGGACTATACTAATTCATACGTACTAATTTTGGAAAATCGTTTTGTTTTTCCTCTTATACCTGTCCACCATTATATCCCACTTAAATACCTCATATCGTGTTCCTCTTCTTATTTCGTCCAGAATTCCTATCCTCTTCCTTCGTCTTCCGCGCTTCCCTAGTATTCTCCCTGCCAGTAACCTCTTCAGCCTCCTCTTTTCAAACCGTCCTCCATCCGTATCGTCTGCCTCCTCCGAACCTCCGCCACCTGCTTCCAATCTTCTTCTACCGCATCCAACTCCTCCTCGTTCGTCCTTCTCGCCACCCAGCTAACCTCCTACTGCGAACTCATGTTTGAAACGCTTTAAGTCTATGTACATTCTCCCTTCGCAATAACTAAGTCTCCGACCCATTCAGCGCCACGCTCCATATTAGAGTTTTCACCAGCCTTTTCTTTATGTCTCTACTCAAGCCTCCCCTCTTCAATCCCCTTCTCTTTTAGTAAAGCCTTCTTTAGCCATGGCAGCTCTACATCTTATGCCCCTACCTCTAAACCCATTCTCTTCCAAATTGTTACCCAGATACGTAAACTCCTCTACTTTCTCAATTTTATGTCCTCTCATTCTTTTATTCATACCCACATTCTTGCTTCTCAGCAATATCGTGACTATCATCTACTTATGACTTATCTTTATCCCATGCCTCTCACACGTCTTCCTCTAATGCAGTCATCATCGACTGCAACCCCTTGACTGACTGACTCGCCGATCCTTATTCATTGGCAAATCTCACCAACCATATCAGATCCTCTCCTACCTTCATTCCCATTTCCATCTCGCCCAATGCCTGTTGTACCATTTTCGGCGATAAGACCGGAGACAAAATAAAAATAATCCTAGAATAGGTGGCATTAAAATACCTATAAAAATATCAGGGAAAACCTCATTGAATAGGATAAGACGGGGAAATAGGATGAAAGAATGCTATGTAGGCTGTATCAATGAATGGGTAAACGGGAGGAAGCAGAAATTTAATGGTCTCATAGAAGAAATTGAATACGAAAGTATGCATTTAGTTGTGTTCGTCAGGGAAAAGCTTTCGGGGGAAGTGGAGATGTGGTTAGACCAACCAAAAGATGGAAAAGCAATGTAGTGAAGGGGATTGCAAGCAGAGGAAGGAACTGCTAATATGAGAAAAGGTAAATTTTTCCTCGAATCATGCGCTGTTTTTACCTAATTTGCTTGTGATATTTCCTTAGAGGTAATTTGAGTGAAATTTTTCCCCGATTCGTTTTGTATGTCATATTCGAATTCCATTTTTAAACTTGCTGCATGAAGCAAGAAATAAATATTCTTACATTAACTATCCAAAACTCATGTGGTATATGATTGAAATTATTAGTAATTAGGTAAATTTTAGGGGTAGTGGACGTATTTCTTGATCCACGTAACCCTCTACATAAATGGACAAATACTGGGATTCACGGTAGTTGGGGCGTGATGTCGCTTTACGAATGAATTTGGCACTGTTAAAAAAAGAAAGATCTTATTATTCCAAGACTAATAAACCATTATCCACTTTTCATTTCACTTTTTAGAGATATTCCGAAAAATATCAGCTACTTAACCCTTCTATTGGATGATGGTACTAATGGGTGATGGTACTGATATATACGCCAGAGAGACTTCTACGGAAAAATTATGAATATGTAATGCATAGATATCGTCAGAAATTAAGTATGTAATTTTTCATCTTATTTCAATAAATCACTTTCTCGCTGCGGTTATTTTTATGGAATCGAAAAAAATCTCCGGTTGTCAAAGCGTTTTCGGCGTGAAAAAAAGTCAGGTTTAAACCTTATAGATGTGTAATTCGCTCACTGCTGAGAATCTGTAATAAAAAGCAATTTTTTGCGTCATTTACGTTACAGAATATCCGTCAGGTTTCTTGTTTGTGCTTAAATTAAAATATACAATTTTAATGTGGATTTCTGTTACGACAGAGAAAAATCTCGCTTAAACTCAATTCGAAACTTATGGCGTGGGTTTTTTTTTAAGTAAAACTCTCCAGATTTACGAATTCATATCTCTTTTCATGAATATAGACGCGAAGAAGAAAGCCTGCTATAAGCTTATTTTTTCATTTATTCCTTGCCCTTCCCTTTATTTTTCACCCCCGGGCAGAAGAGTTCGTACTCATGAGTTGATGCAAATTCATGATGTCCACAAAGAGGAAATCATTCGCGTGGACTGGAATTCGAATCGCCAAGTGCTCTTAATTATTTAAGCTATCCGGGCTACCCTCATCCGCATTAAATTGCTTGGAGGCTTTAAGGAATGAGGTGTTCCTGTAAGTAAGTCTTCTAGAAAATCACAGTGGAAGAGCATGCTTGGTCTAGATTAGAATGAAGTTGGGTGGAGTTCCTACGAGGAGAATCTGGGGCACCTAGACCCATTGGTCCTTTGTGCTAACTACTATTACTGTATCACCCAAAGAGTACAATTGCCTTGCATAAGGCCAGCATGTCCTTTATGGGGATACCCCTGATTTCAACTGGTTCCAGAAAAGGAAACTCCAGGTGGCTGATTCTAGTCCTCATCAGAGCAGGACAATCGCTGAGAACGTGAGATGTTGTTTCGTCCTCTTCCTCGCACCATCTGCACCTGGCAGAGACCGCAAACTTCAAAAATGGTGGTGCCTCATTACCTGATTGTGTCCAGTAAGGAGTCCCACTATCGTGCGTAGTTGACTTCTGTTTAACAGTAGAAGTCTTCTTGCCAGTCCCGGTTTAGTTCCTTCAATCAGGAGCTTGGCTTGCCTGAGCCTCTTGTGTATGCCGCCAGATCTCAGAGTGTCGGGCAAGGCCCCACCTCTTTATCTCTGTTATCCCTGTTGAGGGTTCGTTTGGGATATAAGGCTCAGGCCCCGTAGGGGTGTGGTTTGAGCCTTCTTTAGCGAGTTGATCCGCTATCTTAATCCGGATATGCCCCTATGTGCTCGGTCTAAGGACTCGACGACATATCGATGGTTCAAAAACAGGAGAATTGATTTTTCTCTATGTATATAAAACACCCCGTGTTGGTATACTTTAAAAACGCCATTTTTATGGTATCCCTAGTGGGTGACTCGGTTTACATCACTGCTCAGTCAGTTCCGCAGCTCGTTGTAGTGGATAGTTTTTACTTTATGCTTAAGTAAGATAGTTTTTAAGGATAACTTTAGCCGCGTGAAATATTAAGTTTATTGTCAATAGTCCTCGCAAGTTTTTTTCCTGGCTCTTCTTAGGTATCGGAATTAGAGTTATCTTCGCGAAGTCTACTGGCCACACCCACGTATTAGAAGGATGTAGGTTAAATGGATATTGGTCTGGAAGCACTTAATTTCCATTTTAGATCTCATTTTCTACTACTCTTCACAGGAGTGCATTAATCGTGGGAGTACATTAGTTATAGGAGACACGATAGAGTAGAAAGTTCCTGCCTATCACATGCAACTCTTTCTTACATGTGATGTTCAAATTGCGCTCCTTTAACTTTGATACATGCATCAACTCTCCATCGAATTGAATTCCGGATGCGCTGATGCTTCCCCGGAGTACTACATATGGTTTCTCAACCTTCCTCAATACGAACTCGAGGGGTCTCTGAATCTTCTCCGATACTCATGATCTTTCAAATACTTCCACAAATTAAAGTCTTGTGAGTTTAGGTTATGTTCCTGCGTGTTTTTTATAATCAATGTACTTTCTACGAAAATTTGTAGAAAATGAGTTCTAACGAGGAATTAAGGGAGCTGCACACCCCGGCCAAAGCCGTTTTTAGTTCTATCTTCTGCCGCAGTCTAGGAGAGATCCTCGCCTTCCTTTCCATTCCCGACCCCAGACAACAGTGCCACTGATGGGACAGTGTAAAATGCGTTGCAAGGGTTCTGGAGAATGTTCTTATTGACGTTATAATACTCAATGTTCTGCTATTTGGTGATCCTCCATGTAGATAAAGGGTTTATCTTTACAATAAGTGCGAATAATATCAGAAATGTACGTGTGTCATTGATCCCCAGGTATTCGACGAACTCACGTTACTTTCGCGGTCGAAAAAGTTATGAAGAAAGCCATAAGTGAAAAGTTATGACATTAATTTGAATTATTAATCCTTATTCTAGAGGCCTACGGAAATAGATCTACTTTAAGTTGCAAAGCAGAGTCGTAAAATAAAAATGCGTAGACGTCTATGGAGGCATTTTACTAAAAAAGATGAATGATGCTGGTATCCGTGGTGTAACTTCACATTGGTTTAAATCCTATTTGTCTGAACGTACTCAGTGTGTTATGGTGGGCCTAAATTATAGTGAATTTAAAATAGTGGAAACTGGTGTACCTCAGGGTTCTGTACTTGGACCAATTTTATTCCTAATTTATATAAATGATTTGTGTAATTTAAAATTTAATGGTCTTTTAACAGCTTTTTCTGACGATATCGCCTTAAGTTACAGTGGTCACGATCAAATAAGTATTGCAAGTGACGTTCAAAAGGACTTGTTCTTCATACGTAAATGGTTTGATTATAATGGGCTTGAACTAAGTGAAAAAACAAAATTTATGTTTTTTGATCCTAGCAACTGCTATGCAATGAATCTTAAATTATTATACCATAATGTATACTGCTTAAAGCAGAACTGTAGTTGTCTAATAATTGAGCAGGTCAGCAGTATAATATATTTAGGAGTAACATTTGATAAGTACTTGAAATGGTATCATCATATAAATGATTTAGTAAGAGTCTTACGATATTATGTATCGAAGCTTTATTTTATTCGACATAAGTGCCCCTACTATTTTCAAGTAATTTTGTACGACGCTTGGGATGGCACTAAGTTAAACTACGGTTTGATATGTTGGGGTGGGGCCCCCAAGACGACATTGAACCCTGCAGTAGTGCTTCAAAAAAAGTTAATTAGAATAATTGCCAATATAAATCGTTTTGAGCATTCTTACCCTTTGTTTGTTAATCTTAAGTTATTGCCATTAAGATACATGTTTGTTTATAAAACTTTGAAGTTATTTTTTTTGCGAAGTGGTAGTTTTCCAGCAATTTCTGGAACCGAGCATGGTTATAAGTTACGTAGGAACTGTAACTTTTTCATTCCTAAGCCTAATCTTTCTTTATTTAAAAGATCATTTCTTTATTTAGGGCCTAAACTCTTTAATAATTTACCTTGTTCAATTAAACGGAGAAAGAGTATAAATAATTTTGGTTAAAAGGCTAAAGATTGGTTTTTATCCCATCATGATATAAATGTTCTTTTTTGATGTGTATATATATATATATATATATATATATATATATATATATATATATATATATATATATATATATATATATATATATATATATATCGTTGATGGATTGGAGTCAGCCATGCGGCGATGAACACACGATGTGGATAGGATGGAGGAGATAGACACACACAAAGAAAAGAGACGATCACACTTACATAGCTAGCTTTCGGAACTAGTCCGTCTTCAAATATATGTTTATATATATATGTATACACACATATTTTTATATATATACACATATATTTACTTAAAATTTTTTTGTCTAAAGGAGAAAAAGTCATTTTTTGTCTATAAGTTATACTTTGTACTATGTTTACTTTGTTCATTGTCAGTTCCTGAAACGAGCATGTAAAACAAATCTTGTTTGCTCCTTTGTATTTATCTCTTCTTATTTGTTTTCACAAGATATGTTTTTGCCACGTGTCATATTCAATGATGCATATTTATAATTTTAAAAAGTTAACTTTTTGCGTAACTAGCCTCGCATTAAATTTAAGGATGGTAGCTTCCACGCTGTTTTTTTAACCATTGAAGCTACCTAAAGCTCCTTTCATTGTTTTGTAACAAAATTTGCACATGGAAGTAATTTGGAGTAATAAATTCATTCATTCATTTTCGACCGTGGTACAAGGTTCCCTTGAAGCGCTTTCGCACTCATGTCCGTATAACATATTTTCTTCTCCTAGGTGTATGGGATGTATCCCGAAACTTTGACCGTACCTTATTGTTACACTCTGTATTTATTAGTAAAATTTGAGAATCGCATTTTATAAGTTGCGCTCAAAGGTCTTTTATAACCCTGACGGTTATGTTCTTGAGAAAAGTGTGCCGTTAAAAAGAGAGTTCTCGTTATGCTGCGATAATTTACTGAATAATTTGATGCGCCGTTTTTTGAAGTCAGTTAAGGGGGGGTCATGCGGCGTCTCAAATAAAAAAGGAGACGGATGTAATAAAAATTAAAAACAATCATCTAAGTTTCATGCGATTTTTTTATGTGTGCACCGGAGGCGTGCCATCCTCGTCTCATGTATTCGTTCGAACTCTGAGCTGCTGTACGAGTTGGGAAATGGTGCACTATGACTTTTACAAAGGGTCTTAAAGGGTTTTTTTTCTGTTGATGACTCAGTCCTTCACACTTCTGTTCCCTGTCCATACGTTTCTGTGCCCTGAGGTCAACTTATGAATTTTCAGTGCCCTTGGAAAAAGCCTCCAGAAGAGTTATGGAAACTTACTTTGGAAGCGCGGTCTTAAAAAGTTGGCCGTTGGAAATTCTTCCCCCGCGGCCCCGGGGAGGCAAACTTCATAATATAATCAAGGTGACTCCCCTTTTAAGCCTCCCCTTCTCCGCTCAGAATCAACGCATTTATTTTATTCTCCTCCAAAGTAACTACTTTTCATTTTTCCATTTAATTTACTCGTGGTTTTATCCCAGCAGTTAAGGCTTTTGCCGCTTCCCTTGGCGAGCGGAAATAGCCTGAAATATGGGAAGCATCCTTTATGCTTCGCGATAGTCGTTCACAGGTGACGTCTTTTCACGGGGGAAATCATCCTTTGAATATTTATTTCTCGTTTTCATGTCCGTTTTATCCTTACATAAATGTCCCAATCTACCGATTCCTGCTGTTTGCGACCTCCAAGTTTACAGTCACTATCCGTTGGGGGTAACGTTAGCCGGGATGGGGGTGATGTAGCCCCCTACAAAAGCATGAATGTTTAAGGAGTGGCTCGAATGATAAAAGTAATATTTGTTTTTTTGTTCAACAAAGTATCTTGAATTCGTTTATTCCTCCGTTTGAACAATTTCTGAAGTAAATATGTGTATTATTTCAAACTGTGATTTTGTATTCTATTAAAATTTGCACAGCCATAATTATGAAATATCGATTTACTGGAGGTGAAAATTAGATCCTAATTTTTTTTTAATTTCCACCCCCCCCATTTTACTCTACAAGAACCACATTAACCGCATTCAGATACGAAATCTAAGGCAGAAACGAGAGTCTCCTGTTTTTCGTCTCTTTTACGTAGATACATGTGATCCATATTCAAATACATTTCACTCATGCCCCGTTTACCTGAGTAGGGTAAGAATGTTAGTTAATATGGTGGCTTAACTAACTTGCATTTACACGGCATTCTTTCACCCTTGTTTACATGCTGGTGGCCTCTGGTGGAGCGTCAAAGTGGTGATGTAGCCCACAGCCCCACAAACATCGCAAGTCGCTTTTCCTTTGTTTCCTGAGCTGTGGGCAATGTTGAAGATATGTACTTGTATACGGGAGAAAAGAGATTGAACATGCAGATGTTTCGCACGGTTAGACTTTTCATTCATTATTATTTAATTATACACTTATGATTTAATGTCTAAACATTGCTTTATGCGTTGAAAAATGAAAACTGAGAGAATAAATTTCCTTAATCGAACGAATTTTCACTATGCTATTCTTTACCATTTACATACCCCGAGAATATTACGTTATTATGCCGTTTGCACTTTTTTATGATAGATAGAAACAAATCAAGATTTTATCTTGACATGCAAGAATTATAAATAACTTCCATTTCGAGTCCTTGCCTCAATATATGCAGCGAAAAAAACCACATTTTATTCCCAATTCTGCCCGTGACCCTTCCTTGCTTGCGCTGTTAATGTAAATTTTTAACTTAAAATATGGTTCATCATTCACTAGTGAATTTAAATGCATCAAGCAGCTTGGCAGTGACGCATGGATACGGAATATGACAAGATAAACTGTCGTAATATACCTATTGTACGCTTCAAGTAAAAGCTACAAGTGGACTGGATAACTTAAGAGGACGCATCATACCCTTCGGTAAGGAAAAGTTCTGTCGAAAATTCACTAGATGGCGTCACTCGCACCCGATCGAGGCGTTTTGGCTCCAGGAGTCTCTTACACCAGGATAACTCTCGCACAAGGCAACAATCGTCGGTAAGTTGTAGCCAAGGCTCCGGCGCGTAAGTACAGGCAGCGCTTATATAAGATCTGTGAGAGAAGACTGAACTAACTGCGTCACCGTCCGAGCACATCATGGCCGAAAACCATTCAGGTAGCTTGTCGAAAGATACCAATTACATATTCTATCTTACAACAGTGACGGCTGTTACTTAGCATTCCGATAGAAGAGGGAATGATACATCTCCATTAGTTTCAGATATGTCAATAATAATAATAGTTTTTGTAGAAATATACCCTACATCTTGCCGTTTACCGACGGTTTAATTATACTCCGGGATCAATTTTTCATATTTCAGATACGAGTCTTTCTTGGCAAAGGTTTATTCTTTATACAATAAAAATTTCAAGTCGATGACGTAAGACTTTAACAAAAAATCTGGGGTCGGAAATCATCACAAATTCAACTGTTCGAGCAGGTGTGACGCGTCGCCTTAACTACTATTCTAACTACCCTGCGTTTACACACGTTAAAAATGATGGTAACCAGCGCCAACCCTAGTAACTCCAGCGTGGTTAAAAAGTTCACTACGGTTAGCGCCAACCTGAGTTTGCAAGGCGAACTTCAACAGGTTCGAGCTAACCTAGTCAGAAAGCTAGTAATGTAAATAGGGCATCAGGGGCCATTGCCAATCGACTTGGCCTTGTCCAGCGAAAATCGTTCATCATGCAAAATTATGACACATTATATTTATCGATTTTTGCGTCCATGTAACTACGGAGTGCTGCATGATTCTTAACACTAGAACGACGGGACTTTGGTACTGACAAGGACAGACTTAACCTGTTAGGGCTGTTTTGAGAATTTCGAATCTCGCGAGGCATTCATGGTTACGAAACGAAATCACAAAATAGGATGTGTTTTCCTCGACTATTAAAAATGTTATTTTTTTATTTTAGTAATAATTACGAAAAATTCTTGATTTTTTACTTATTTATGAGTATTGTTTTTCAATATTGCCGGAAAATGCGAACAGTTTTAGTCTCCTTCGCATGAAATGTCACCTTAAATGAGTCAATATTTTTGATTTGCAACAAGGTGACACTGGGAAATAAATTTTTGAATATCCTGGCTTATTCTGTTTTTTTCATTTTTGCTTCCTCTAGTAATCACAATTATATGGCTGGAACACATTGCTTCGAAAGTAAATATATGTCAGCCGAAATGGCTAGGTTCATCGTTCTAGTGTTAACCAATAATTTTGTACGCTATACACAAACCGTTCGATCTATTTGCAGTCATTATGGCGAATTGTAGTTATCTTTTTTTTTGAGCTGCAATGCATGCTGGGCTCGATCACCGGTGAGAGTCTCATTGGGGGAGCATTTCAGACTATTTTTTTTACCTTCCTTGTTTTTCGCTGAATGCACGTCTGCAGTTGAATTTCCCTCTAGACTCCTGAGGGAGAGAGTTTGAATTCCAGTTGTCTCCTACCGAGTGGTGCCGAGATCGTGTCTTGACTTGTCCTCGAGCGAGGAGGAGGAGGACATAAGCACCATTTAACGCGCGTGAACTCACAGACATTCATTCCTCCCCCGAGGCTTTTCGTATTCCACCCGGTCGTCCCGCCCAGTGGAGTGAGTGTGGAGGTGGAACTGGGTGGGCGTGACTGAGTAGGTGGAAGCGGGTGGCGAGGGATCACGAAGGGGGGAAATCGTGCAAGTGGGGGAGGAGAGAAGGGAAGAAATTCACAAATGGTGGTGAAACCCCCTCCCATGAATATATATTATGGATTGGGATATCGTTGCCAAAAAGCGTTGTCTAGAATTCCAGTAAACAAACAACTTTTTGGAAAGTCGTTCCGCCTAGTGATGAAAGACGGAAGTTCAAATGTAAATACAGTCGACAGATTGTAAATAAACATGTCTTACCGGTTTTACCATGAATATACATGGGTTTTACTTACCATTAATCGTAATGCAGTGGGCAGTGGATAAAAAATGTAGTACTACACGCGGGATGCAATTCATTGCAGTGTTGGTAAAAAGGAATGCACTTACCGCCGCCTTGAACAGATTCTTATTTTTCAATCCACGTCTCCTATTTGGGTCCTCGTAGCCGCATACACTGTTTTGCAGCCTGGTACGATGCAAGTTCTGTTCAAACAAGGCATTCTGAATTCTTTGCTTAGGCAAATCAGGCTTAATGCATTCCAATTATAATCGGATTATGGCTAACATCGTAATCGGCACACGATGAACGTTTTATAAACCTTTTACACATTTCCTGGAATAGATATTTCCTCTCTAACATTTAAAAAGTAAATTTTAGATAACAAAACTAGCAAGATATTATTCAAAGCATCAAGCAATTCATATCTCCTCGATCGTTATTGAATATTTACCACAGTCTCACGTTAGCAACAGTCAACTACGTCTATTTACAATAACAACAGAAGCGACTTTAATCGAAGAAGCGCCAAGGGCTGGGTAAACTAAAAGTGGAAATTTAGGCAACACGTAGCCTAGGCAACGATGCCGAACATCCAAATCCATAATATATATTCATGCCCCCTCCCTACCCTCCTATTACATCCCCCACCCTATCCTTCTCACCCCCTTCCCTACGTGGGATAGGGGATAGGTTGGTGGTGAGGGTAGGTTCAGCTGGTGACGGAGGATTCTCCTCCAGCAGCCGATTGTTATTCAAGCACACTTTCTCGAAAGGCTTTCTCGTTCCGGAGTCCTCCTCCCATGCCTACCGTGAGGTTGGTTATTTATTTCCTTGAATAAAATCTTTAATGCTCCTTCTTCCGCCTCCATCGACTCTCCTGCGGATGGTAGAACTAGAATTGATGTTTACCGAGTTGAAGACTTCTGCATACGTCAACTTGAAAACGTCCATCCGCGGCCCTGAAGCACAGCAGTCCTCGCTTCCCTCTCTATAAATATTCCCGCATCTCTCTCTCTCTCTCTCTCTCTCCCTCTCTCTCTCTCAAGGGTGTTCGATGTATGCACTGCTGCTCTACGAGATGGAACGTGGATGTATGGAGGGACGAGGAAGAGTCGGAGATAAATTTATGGATTTCTCGATGATCTCTTGGATTGCTCCTGATTTTTTTATTCCATCCTACATTCCAGAGGTCGCTTGATACAAAGGATGTCGAACAAAGATGTTTTAGTGAGGAGAAAGGAGAGGAAAATGTCGTGGAAAACTCGACGAATTGGGGATAAAGGTATTGAGACTTCAAGTAGATGAAAAATGAAGAACAGTGGTTGTTGAAAGTCATAAAGAGTTGTATAATTCCCTGTCGCAAAGGGCTGTATTGTATTGTTGGACTAAAAATTTGAATTTTAAAACATGTACGTTTGTTACTTGAAATTTCAAGAGATGATGGTTTTGAAAAAATGAAAATAAACATAACCCTGATGGACAATACATCTTGGTTGCAGTCACACTACAATGATCCTTGAATTTGTTAATTTCTTTCGGGATCAAAAGGATATTTTACTAAATATACAGAATTTCAGTCAAGTAGCTATTTCTGTGGTTTCTCCACAACCCCGAGAAACCAGGCGTTTCTGCAACGTTGACTTCTTGATACTTAGTGCACTTGAAGCAAATCACGGTGGTCAAAATAGGCAACTATTGGTCCGATGGGACGCAAAGGAGGTAGCAGTCGCGTGATCGATGTCATCGAAACAATAAAAACTAGCCTAAACCGGCCCCCTAATTGAGGTTGCGAACTGCAACATTTATCTGTGCGGCTTAACACCGGTTGCTGCAAATTTACATATCTACCAAACTAAATTTGACTGACGGCAATGTACTGTAACGATTGATATTTACTTATCTTGTTGTTTTGATGTTTATTGATGATTCATGTTTATGTTGTTAGGGAGTTGTTGATGGGAGGAGAGAGGGGATTGTTGAGAGGGAGAAGAAAAGGGGAAGTGACTCGAAGTAGTGAGGCAAAAGGAAACTGTATATTTAAGAAAATAAAGAGGATTTTGGAATAAAACAAACGTCTGACGTTACAGTACATACATAGCTCCACAGTGGGATTATCTGTTAATTCAGCTGCATTAAAACAGCAATCGTTTATATTAGTAGAGTTTCCACACTTGTTATCATTGTGCCAGCATCACTTCACCAATGACATAATACCTTTTAATCAATTCGTAATTACAGATAGATCCATTGATTCGATCAATCTACGCAAGCGGATATCTCTGGAGAAATCAGCGGTTATGAGGACGCCGGCCTTTCCGCCTCCTCTTTCATAATCTCCTCTCTCCCGCAAGTGCTCCCTCCCACCTTCGAGGTTAACGCCCACTCGTTGCGATAGGAGCCCGACCATAGAAATAATGTCACGTTCCAAAAGCGCTTACCGTCTCATCTGACACATCAGGTTATACATACGAGGGGGGTATAGCTCAGTGGTAGAGCATTCGACTGCAGATCGAGAGGTCCCCGGTTCAAACCCGGGTGCCCCCTTCTTTTTTTTCACGGAAAGTAGGGACAAACTCCACTTACAACATCTCGGCCAGCATTCCTCGAATGTTATAGTTGCGTATGTTCGTTTTCAGTCTGCTTACCATTCCTTTTTCGGACATCAAGCGGAGAATAGCCCAAGCTGAGAAGGAGTTCATGGGGAAAAAGACAAATGCCATGCTCGAAGAAGATAGGACTACAAACTGGGAGACAGTGTGTGAAAACATTAATGTGGAGCGTAGCACTCTATGGATCGGAAGCATTGGAAAATCTGGCTAGAATAGACTTGAGGCCTTTTAAACCTGATGCTGGAGGAGGATGGTGAAGATTAAATAGACGGAAAAAAATAAGAAATGATGAAGTGCACAGAAGAGTAGAAGAGGATGGGACCATATGGAAAAACACACAGAAAAGAAGAACCAGATGGATTGGAGACACCTTGAAACACAATGGGTTTGTGAAAAACTTAATTGTAGGTAAAATAGAGGGAAAAGTCCCTAGAGGAAGACCCATAAATAAGTTCATGGACCAAATTATGAGGGAAGTACACAGGAAGATGTACAAAGAGGTAAGGGAACTAGCATTAGATAGGGAAGGGTGGAGGGCCACAGTAAACCAATCTTACGATTGAACGACCAATTATAACCATTCCTTTATTGGCTCCCTGGCCTTGCAGCCAATAAAGTTACCAGGCTCCTTACATTTACTTTCTTACCTTAGTAATTAGTTTCCTATGATGAAATTTCTTCAATTCGGTGATGTTAAGATAAATAAATTATCCCTCGGTAAGGAATAGTGGAGTAGCAAGTTCACCGGATGGCGACATTCACACCCGATCGAGGCGTTTGGACGTCGTTAGCCTTTCACTCCAGTTAAATTCTCTCTCGCTCAATGTAATAGTCGATTGCGGATTATTGCCAAGTCCACAGCGCGCAAGGTCCTTATGCCCTTAGGATAGGGTATAAGGGCCTTGCCAGCGCGTTCGTACAGGTAACGCTGACCGAAGATCTATGAGAAAATTATTTTCATCACCCTCCAGGCATATTATCGCCGAAAGTCACTCTGGTACCTTTCCGAATTGAACTAATTACATCGATATTACAACCTAGACGGTTGTTACCAAGCATTCTGATGGAAAAGGATTGATGCATCACCCTTTGTATACGATTTATCCGCACAGCTAGTAGGTTTTGTGAAAATATACTGAGGAGGAGAAACCCTCAGCCTACGTCACCATCCCCTATATCGCAGGGACATCGGAAACGATTGGCAGAATTTTGAAGAAACTGAACAAAGTGACCAGGTCCTCTACCACGTAGGAAGTCGCTGAAGTTATGCCAAGCCCTAAAAAGCGTATTCTCAGTAACATGAAGGAGGGATTTAAAAAGATAAACTGTACCTAAGGGAAATCCTTCGAGGGACTGAACGGTAGAGTGATGCATTCTAAGTATTAATTAATGTCAAAAGTGTTATTGAATTAGATGATTTTACTGCGTCGTTCCTAGAAGTACAGTGCAAAGTTGGAAGGTAATAATGCTACAGTTTATATGAATTTCATCCGAGCGAATATTTGAGATGTTTCCATCCAACTATTTTTCGCTGTTTCTTGAGCATTTCTGGTGAAGTACAGCGTGATACAGACGAGATGGCGTCATTAATTTAGGTCAAATTGCTGTGTAACTTGCTGATTCAACTGCTTTAGTTCGGTTATAATTTTATATTATGAAGTAATCTGCTTGCTTATAAAGTATTTTACGATGCCTATTTTTCCTCTCCCATGTAGAGTCGTCACAAATTTAAGAAAAGCGTATGATACATTTCTTTATTTTTTATATATTCTTTAGCTGTGGAGCGGAGTTTTATGGAATTCTGCGAGGAGTTGCTGGTGGCCTAGAAAGTGGGGAAGGTGCGGGGTGTGCTGGCAATTGGAAGAGGAGAATATGTATTATCATGACGCCGCACTACATCTCTAGGTCCGACAGAAGCAATGAAATAAGAGAGATACACTGCCGAACTGATAGGTGCGAAACTTGTTCTTTCCGTGCACATTAAGCGGCCACAATAAAAACTGTGCTCCGCTAAATATTCTCTCATAATACGCGTCACTATTTCTCCTCCAAAAACCATATCTCTTACACCTTTACACGGTTGGTGCCCTAACATTCCATGCCAAACGCCCATACGGCGCCTCGCAAGATAGTATGAAGATGAAGATGAGAGGTAGGACGTATGCTGAGACGAAGAAAGGAATCTAGTCTGTATATATGGGTGTGTGTGTGTAAAAATCACGAAAATATTTAACCTCTTCCTAAATGGAAACTACCTTAACCTACCTTACCGGTAGATCACTCTAATTATCATGTTATAGAGAGCCACGCACAGATTTTTCTTGGGCAATGCATGTATTGCAGAAAATCTAGCGGACAGACTGATTCTCTTTTAGGGTGTTGGCTTAACGCAGTGGAATAGCCGACCTAGGAAGCTCCAGTACGTAAACAAGTCGCTTCATTTATTCATTCATTGGGCGTTCAATCCTAAGATTGGTTGACCGCAGCCCTACTCTATTACCTATCTAATGCTAGTTCCCTTACCTCCTGTTATCTCTTCCTACGTACTAACCTATTTATTTTGTCCATGAACTTATTCTTGTGTCTTCCTTAGGGGACTTTTCCTTCTTTTTTACCTTCAATACGTTCCTCACAAACCCATTGTATCTCGGGGTGTGTCCAATCCATCTTGTTCTTCTATTGTATATGGTGTTCCGCATGGTACTTTCCTCTTCTACTCTTTTGTACACTTTCTAACAAGTCAGTTATTACCGGCTAAATGCAAGGAGCGTATCAAGGATCGGTTCCCGCCCGAGATATTGTCCGTAGATTTGGGTCTGTGCATGTTAAAATCGCGAGGATGTTTAGTCTTTTCATAAATGGAAACTTACTTAACCGGCAGATCATTCTAATTATAATATTGCTGAGAGAGTCGCTCAGATTCTTCTCGGTAAATACTTGTATTGCAGGAAATGCAGCGGACAGACCGATTCTCTTTAAGGATGCTGGTTTAACGTGGTGGGATAGCCGACCCAGGAAGCTCCCGTGCTTTAACAAGTCGCTTATTGCCAGCTAAATGCAAGGAGCGAATCAGGGAACGCCCCTTCCCCCCTTGTGTATCCGTATAATGGAATCCGCATCTACGACTTTCTTCCCGTCTTTTCCCCCCGCCTCGTTTTGTTTCTTCATATAAGCCACTCTCCCATGCCTTCTCCTCTTTGACCTTCAATTACGTTCCTCACAAACCCATTGTATCTCGGGGTGTGTCCAATCCATCTTGTTCTCCTATTGTGTATGGTGTTCCGCATGGTACTTTCCTCTTCTAATCTTTTGTACACTTTCCAACAAGTCAGTAATTACCGGCTAAATGAAAGGAGCGAATCAAGGAACGGCCCACGCCCGAAATATTGTCCGTAGATTTGGGTCTGTGCATGTTAAAATCGCGAGGGTGTTTAGTCTCTTCATAAATGGAAACTTACTTAACCGGTAGATAATTCTAATTATTATATTGCTGAGAGCGTCGCTCAGATTCTTCTCGGGAAATACTTGTATTGCAGGAAATGCAGCGGACAGACCGATTCTCTTTAAGGATGCTGGTTTAACGCGGTTGGATAGCCGACCCAGGAAGCCCCCGTCCTTTAACGAGTCGCTTATTGCCAGCTAAATGCAAGGAGCGAATCAAGGAACGCCCCTTCCCCCCTTGTGTACCCGTATAATGGAATCCGTATCCATCGACTTTCTTCCCGTCTTTTCCCCCCGCCTCGTTTTGTTTCTTCATATAAGCCACTCTCCCATCCTCTCTCCTTTTATCCCTCGTATTCATTACTCGCCTCGTTTCTTCCCCCACCCCTCGTCTCGCCCTTATCTCTTTCCCTCGCGTCTTTAATTTCCCTCGCTTTTAAACTCTCTCCCTCCCCCCCTCTCACTCATTTGCATTTCTAGTAATGATCTCTTCGCTCCTTCCGCTACGGGAATGTAATTTAAAATAAAAAAAATACGAAAAAGAGACGGCTCAGTTCCTTTATTATTTCGCCTAATTTATATTTTTCGCCATCCTTCCTATATTTTTATTTTTTTATTCATCTCTTTGCGCGCATCTTGAAATCTCAACCTTTTCCCCCTCAAACCCTCCACCGTTACCCTCTTTGGCGTTCAACCCCTCGTCTTCATCAGCGTTATTTTATATATATATATATATATATATATATATATATATATATATATATATATATATATATATATATATATATATATATATATATATAAAGTTCTTGCGAAGATTCCACGAACGTGGCAAACACAATATAAAACTTCGTCACAGGGTGACACTAAATATATATGTATACATACATATATATATATATATATATATATATATATATTGTTATTCCGATTCGCGCCTCCCTATTTCCTTTGCATTTTTAAAGAAAAATGTATATTTTTATTCCGTCGAAGTTATACATGTTAATTTCTTATTCCTACCGCACGTCCTCTTCCTTTGCACGGTCCGCCGGGCGAATTATTCGGTATTGTATCCGTTCCTCGCTGCGTGTGCTGACATCTTGACGAGTCCGCCTCCAATGAATCCGAATGCCGAAGATCCGTCCGTCGCATCCCAATGGACGAACGTCTTGCGAGGACGCTTTTCTGTCGGCCACGAACCGTGGCAGAGTCGTCCGACTATGTGCCGCTCCTGGCGTCTGGGGATTTAGCCCTCTATTGACGGAATTATGAAACATCACCATGAAAAAAATACTACCTCTACATTCGTTTTTGTTGAGTGCTATTCATGAATTTCTTTTTTTATCGGAAATCAAAATGTTCTAGTATTGGTCCACTAAATAGATTTATTCTTTACGACCGGGACCCGGGTTTCGTCACAAAATGACGTCTTCAGGTTGAGGATGTCATTATGTGACGAAATCCGGGTCGTAAATAATAAATCTATTTAGTGAACCAATACTAGAATATTTTGATTTCCGATATGGAGAGGTTCCACAAAGTGAAGCCTGAATTTATTACTTATATTCTTTTTTTTAATTGCAATTTATTTGATAATAACAAATATTGTCAAAGGTGACGTATTTGTATTGTATATATTTCATTTAAAATTATAATTTACATAATAATATTTACACTTATTTTTGGCCATGTTGAGAGAATGGATGAGAGTCTAATAAAAAGCAGATATATATAAGAGTGAAATGAATAGTGCGAGAGGTAGAGGTAGGACGAGAAAGTTGTGGTTGAATGTGGTTGAGGACGTTCTTAGGAGGAGGAATATTAAGAGTCTTAAAAACAGGAGGGCGTGTATGAAGCAGTGTTTTGGGGTAAATGATGTAAAAGAGGTTTGCAAGGATAGGTCAGTGTGGAGGAAAGTATTGAAGCAGAGTTAGGTGTCCAAATATGTGTTTATGTGTGACTTCGTGACTGCGCCTACCCCGGAAGGGAACGGCGTGATTGGTATGTATGTATGTAATAATATTTACACAAGGTATACTTCAACATTACCTTCATAACGTACCTTTTTTAAACTTTCCTAATTTTTTCTTCACATGACAGCCGAAACTATTTATTTAAGAGCTCCAACAAGCACGCCATCGTCAGTGAATAGCGTCACACATTAATCTATTCAAATTTTTTGACAAACCGCCGAAAGAGACAAAATGGTCCACACACTTAATCCGAAGCGTTACATTTCTGTTTAGTGCAGCAACTAAATGGAAAAGCCTCATAGAAAGCGGATATTTGAAATGATTTTGAAAGGTAACAAATTTGACTCGCTCGTCCATAGAGGGTTAATATTCTGTTTCTATTTGATTGAGACTGAAAACTGTATTTGTCGTAAGTGTGTCTTTGTAATTGTTTGTGCGACTCCGCGAGAATAATGTTTGAGGGTGTGAAAGTAAAATCAGTCAATTGCAATCCGGCGTAAGCTAAATAGCTTTTTTACTTTTGTTCTTCAGAGTCCAAGTTTATTACATGCGCGTTTATGAGTTTCTACTGCAGCCATCTATATCTACCGATAACCCTACAAGCCATCACAAGGGTGTTTGGCTGGGGGTGACATATCACCAACATGAACTGGTGTAAAGAAATTAGCTTTCTCCAGCATGTTTTTCTCTGCAGAGTCGGGATGAGGGTCCATGTTGAGATAAGGAAGCAGGCAGACAGCCACGGTCGAGTCCTATACGCGGGGATTGCTGCAGGATTAAATGGGCACCGCATGAGGTGCCTATATAGATAATTAAGAATAATAATGAATTTATTCCACGACATCAAGTTATGCATGGGTTATTACGTAAATAAGCAACCACAAATTTGCCTGGAATATCGGTAACCCATTGAGAATTCCCGTATTTGGGTTTCCGACTCGATCATCTATTAACAGTTGTCATCTCTTCGATGGCGTGTTGACACATTAAAAGGAAGAAAAGAAAAACATTTTTTTAATGTTGACTCCCCAGCTGGTAATTCTATATAATTATACATATGTTTTACAGTAAGAGAAAAATTTCATCTCTTCAATGGCGTGTTGACAATTGAAAAAGAAGAAAAGAAAAAAAAAATTTATGTTGACTCCCCAGCTGGTAATGCTATGTAATTACACAATTGTTTTACAGTAAAAGAAAACTTACATTTTGACTGACAATTATTTATATAAACAAGATAATACAAACGATATGTTAAAATTTTTAAAGTATTTACTCTTACTATGTATTAAAATACTTATATAAATAGTATGAAAAAAAATGTTTACATATATTTTACGACAGATATTTATAGATGTACGGATCAGATACTACATTTAGATAGATATGTCCCCAAAGCCGATAATATTTTTATTTTTTTGTGGTTACCATCTAATTTATATGGTCTAAAGTGCTTATTCTCGTTTATCGAGTATTTCTTTAATCAGAGGTGACTCCTGTCGTATGCCGTGTTCGTTCAAAATCTTTTCTAATTCGTGTACATACACGCGAGCGATGTGCATGCCGACGGACAAATCCTTTTTTTTAGTGGATTCTGTAAAGCAGTGCCCATTGTATTCTTAATTTTCTACCTTGAAAAATCCCTTTTCAAGCCGAATAAATCCCTGGAAGCAATTTCTCTTTCTGGAAAACGGCTAAGAAGAGAGCTCACGTTTAATAGTCAGCACATCACGCCCAAACAACTGGAATATTTTCGCCGTTGCATGCGCCTCCTCTTGTTCGTGTTTTTTTCTGACGATGCTTTCTTCTTCTTCTGTCGCATTTTACTTCTCTCAGCTCCTTTTCCTCCTCCTAGGTTTTTATTTTTTGCGCCTTCTCCGAGTTTTCTGCATCGTATTCCACGGAGTGGCGAAATTTTTTTGTTAATTTTTTTGGTTACTTTCTTCAATTTGCCGTCATACTCTACAAAATGAGGGGAAGGGGGGTGATTCCTCCCTTTCCTTTTTAGAAGCCTTCCCTCCATCCTGTTTCCTTCCCCCCATTCCAGTTTACTTCTCGCCTTAATTTTCCACGGTGACGCTCACAGACTCCCACCCGTCCACCCTCTCGCCTGGAGCAATCCCCGCGTCTAGGTCTCTACCGTGGCTGTCTGCATGCTTTCTTATCCCCACCTGGACCCTTATCCCGGCTCTGCAGCTTCCGTATCGGGCTTTGAGCAGCTCCCATTTTCCGAGTGTCTACGTGGCTAGTCGCATTGTGTCTCTATTGTTCCTCCCCCGCCCATTCCGTGCATCCCACCCCGTGCAGTTTTTCCCCGGCCTCCTTTTTCGTGGAATGCGTCCGGGATTAAAATTCGCGAAATCCAGCCGATGCTAAAAAAAATAGAAGAGGTGGCTCATTCCTGTCTTTTTTTGTTATTTTTTTCACCTTACGTCCCTCGTGAAAAAACTTCTCTCAATCCTTTTTTCCTCCCTCCCTCCCCCCCCCCCACCTACACCCCCTGCCACCCTCCCGTCTGTTTCCCGCTCTCGCCAATGAAGAGAGCCGTACGCGCAATTGTTTTTTTTTTATTCGCCGAGTGACCGTATGCTTCCCAAATTAAAAAGGGGCCGCTTTGTGAAAAGCGTGGATTTTTTCCCAGTGGAATTATTTTTAACTCTTGCATCCTGGGCCAATTGGCTCAAAGCGTTTCGTTTCACGGGGATATTTAATGCGGCGGAAAAGCCTTACCGGGGGTTCAAATATGTTTATTGCGTCTGATTACAGCCTTGTTACCGTTTATCCGGGGGTGTCCCTTTGATTCTATGCATGTATAATATCCGAACGCATGCCTATGCATTCAATTAGGCATGCAGTTTCATCAACCGAGCAGTTATAGCACATTAACGAAGCTAATCAATCTGAAAGTCTTTGCCTTATCCCCGTTCTGCACTAATTTTATGATCATATGTTACTGTTTTGCATCATTGTAAATATCTTTGCCTGCTAAAATTAATATCTGGGTATGAAAACAGTAAAATGTCGCTGGATAGATTAGTCTGTGTACATGTTATGAGAACAGCAGCCGCACGTTTCCACAATTTTTTTATTACCAGTACTACTAATAAGAATTGTGGAAGAGTTTTATTTGTAGTTCTTATTATGACTAACTTCCTCTACGTTAATTCTGATTCAATTTGAGCTTCGTAAGAAAATCATCGTTCGTCTATTAATTCCTCATATCGATTATTGTATCCTTGTATTTGTTGATTAACAAATCTTGTTCAATGCCGGAATTAGATATGCATGTAAGGCGAATATTTAAGAAGATGCAACTCCTTGCTATGTTAAATTGAAGTGGAAGAACTTGAACATAGAAAAAGTTTTCAATTATTTCTCTTCATTTACAAAATATTATCGACTGAAACCCCGGATTATCTGTATGATTATATTAGAAACTGGAGTAATCAAGGCAGACAGGTAAGAGGAAGACGACGAATTAAAATTCCAAGGTGTAGAACTAATTGTGTCACTTAACCACAATAAATTCAGGCTGAAGAATATGGAATAGTATTCCTGCTAATATTATTAAATCATACAATGTACATAAATTTAAATCGGAAATGTTACCATTCTTGTTTAAAAAATATTATTGTAGCGCAGTCTCTATTTCATTATATAGTTCATTTATTTTGTTTATTTTTATAACTATCCCTCTCAATATCACAAATGTGCATTATACTAATTGTACTTTATGTATGTATGATTTCTCACATCTGTGGGGTACACCTGCTCCTAAGGCTTATTGAATGTACACATTTGCAAACTGTAGTATTCAGATACAATTTTGTTTTTTTTTTATGCTACAGAGTTTCTTCTGATAATCTGTACTATGTTCCAAATCATACGAAGTCTTTAACAATTAATCAACATTATTATTTTAATTATTATACGTTACGCCTGAATAAGTGAAACTTATTTTGTTTATGTTTATTAACTTATCATCTTACTAATTATAAAAATCTAGTGGTGTCTGTCTGTCTGTTACTCAATCACTCAAAAACCACGGAATCAATTGAAACAAAATTTGGCAGGAAGATATCTGATGTATCTGATTCACGCATAGGCTATATAAAAAGGGCCTTTGGGCCTTTTAAGGCCCCAAAATCGTTATATCATTAAATAATCATAGGAATAGATGCAGAGGTTTCTTTATTTGCTTCGTTAAATAACTTTTACTTTAGGTATGCGGTTGATATTTTCGCAGTTATTTGATAAAAAGAATGAAGTTCCTTATGTTTTAAATCGAGTTTCATCTACGATTATATTTCACTTGATAATTGCAGTTTTTACGCCAAAATAACACATTTTTCTCCAATTTCAACAATAGCATATTTACTTGGTAACTAAGGATTTTTCATGCATAAATGGGGACTTTGGGCATGATATTAGGCCTGCAAGGGTCCACGGTTTTAAAGATAACGGCTTCAAAAGTAAATTAAAACACATACATTGTAATTAACTAAGTAGGTAAAGAACGTGGCTACAATTTCCTTTCCTACAATTTCCTCGAATTTTCGATTATTTGCTTACCTGGAAGCAATGGTAAGGTAAAGTTTGAGTGTTTTTTCTCTCAAATCAGGGGAGTTAAAAATATTTCTTTTCAATCACAATCTAGAATCTTACCTCCTTTATGAATTTCAGAAAACTGCAGGCCTCTATCTTTGATAGTATTCCCATAGTTGGGCGCTGAATGAACGCGGACACGTCCGCCGGAACGCGCAAAACGGCCGGAAAAATCCGTTGATTCATAACGACTTAACTATCAATCAATAAGTAAAATAGTAATAGCGTTCGTGGACCCTTGGAAAGGAGGATGAGGATAGGCTGCAGGCATTTGAGATGTGGGTATGGAGAACGTAAGGTGGACAGAAAAGGAGACAAACGAAGAAGCGCTTGAGATGGTGGGCGAGGAAAGGAAACTTCAGAATGAAATCCGGGATAATAATAATAATTATAATAATATTTATTGTTCAAGGACTACATATCCTTTGGAACAAAGTACAGTTTAACTGAAAAACTCTGTGGCAAAAATAGTATTTTTTCAGGACACTACAGTTTACAAATATGAACATTCAATAAGCATACATTAAGCATTAGTACAATAATATTTACAATTACTATAGTGCAAGCTAATAAAATATATAAACAATTTGTAAGGATGAGAGAGAGTTTTTTATAGACATTAACAAAAAATGAAGTGTACAATGAAATTCACACTGCGTTACAATAATATTTTTTATACAAGAAAGATAACATTTCCGATTTAAATTTATATACATTGCTTGATTTTATAATATTGTCAGGAATACCATTCCATATTCTTAGGCCATAATTTATTGTGGATAACTGATACATATTAGTTCTACATCTTGGAATTTTAAATCGTCTTCTTCCTCTTACTTGTCTCCCTGGAACACTTTAGTTTCTAATAATATAATTATACAGATAATCAGGGGTTTTAGTTGATAGGATAGGCAGTAAAGGTGTCTTGTGGAAGTAATGAGGGGTGATAAGTTGCACAAGAGTGTGACAGAGAGAAGAATGTTGGGAAAGCATGGAAGGGGACGAAGTAGAACTGCTTTCACGAACGGGATGGAAAACAGTACACCCTGAATGTGAAGAAAATCAGGAGATTCTCATAAGTTCACCAAAACGTACCCTTTATCTAAGAAATAACTTTTAAAAGTCACAAGCAATGCTGAAACATCCGCGGAGTTCACGTCTCTTCGTCAGTCAACTCTGGCTGAATTAAAGGGGCGTTATTCTGTGAAAAATGGAGTAGAACAGGCATTTTACGTGCATAATTAACATTTTGATATAACCTATAAATTTAAATTCCAATAAGATGATGCTTGAAAAAGCATAAAATGCGATTTTTTTATTTAAATAAATTGGATTCTGCCCTAGCATGCAAACTCGCGGATTGGCCTGAAAAGCTATCACGAAGTCTTTGAGTATGGTTCCCTCCGTTAACGCCCGGATAACTGTCGCTATTAAGAGAAGACTACATATATTTACAGCTGCACTGATATCAGTGTAACTGTGGTGAGTTATGTTAGATTTAGTTATGAAATGCGATGATGAATATTCAGCAATAAGAAGTGCTCACAAATACAGAAGCAATGCACTATAGTGCTCGCAGAGTTTCTGTGCACTGGAGAGTTCCTCCAAGCCTGGCTGCCCATGGTAGATGAGCAGCGATTGGCTGCCGGCGTCCAATCCCGTAAACCGGTTCTTATCTCAGTGCGCGCCGCGTACGAATACTGTTTTAATACTGACTTAAAGTTTTGTTTATTTATCGTGTGATCACGGTGACCTGCGCCGATGGGGATTACTTTCTAACCTCACTGCGATGACTATTGCTATCACTGCAAGTTTTGACTCAATATCTATAGTAGTTTCTCGTCCAGAGTATTTCTATTCTAAAGGCCCTCGCGTCGGCGAGGCATAGCGTTCCTTTTCGCCGATTCTTTTGGGTCGCCATTTACAGCATTCGTACGCGGCGCGCACTGAGCTAAGTACCGGTTTACGGGATTGGACGCCGACAACCAATCGCTGCTCATCTACAATGGGAAGCTAGGCTTGGAGGAACTCTCCAGTGCACAGAAACTCTGCGAGCACTATAGAGGCAATGGTTCGTAAATCGCCACAAATGACGGCCCCGCGCCGCCGCGCCGGCATTGGGTACCGATGGCGCTATCAGCAGCGCGCCGAACGTAATCCATCGGCGGCGGCGGTGCACATGTCTACAAGATGCATGAAACCGCTCATCTGTTCACACTATATTCTCTGTTCGCATTTACGATTGTTGCTGTTTTTAAATAATACCTACACTCTGAAATGTGACGACAGCAGTAAAATTCTTGCGCGACACCATCGGCGTGTATCGGGAACTACGACGGCGCATCATAGCCTCCTTCCTCTCCGCCCTTCCAAGTTTTCCACCGCGTCAACAAGCACCATCGCAACTTTGAATCGCGTAAGTTGAGCCGGCACTGTTTATTAGGAACTGAGATTATCAGGCTACATTTACACGATGTCTTTTATACCTATCTCATTATTCAGAGTCACTGCGTAACGGGTTTATTTCCATGACATCTTGCCAACCCACCATCCAAATCCATCAGCTCCGAATCTCTAACGGCTCTCAGCCTTATCTTTCCAAAAGCTGAGAAACGTTATATATTCGTTCGTTGAAGTTTTTATGGAGTACGCTGTTTTCCTTACAAGGAGACATCGCGTAACAGATGTTAAGGATTCGAAACTGTAGTAAAAATAGCGGAAAAGTACCTATCGCTGTTTCAGAATCAAGTTCGACCGAACAAAATCTCCATCAATCGGTCCACATCATCCAGTTCATATCTGCGGGCGAGCGCCTTCACGTCCATAGCCTTCCGACAAGTGGCGCGTTATGTAAAGTATAAGAATGGGATGAAATGTTTTAAGGGAAATTTCTCACGAACACGGGACTTAAGGGAAGAAAGCTGAGATATTTTCCCGGCATTTTCACTCCAGTTTCAAATAAAATTTGTTTCGTCTGCATCTGTAGCACCCGTCACTCAATTTCTCCTTTTTAGTATTACATTTATTTTTTGGTTAAATCTTTCCGTCCAGGGTTCTGAATACTCGCGGCGCATTCAAGTTGTGGACTATCCAGAGCAAAGAAGCACTTCTCTTACATTTTCATCCAAGGACCTCCCTGTTCATAAATCCTAGTTTCATTAATGGTTAGCCCAATATGCTTTGCATCCGTGTTACCACCAGTATGTCTGTAAGCAAACCGGTAAGATTTAATACAAACAGACAGTGAACAACAAGCATCATGCAGTAATCAAACCTGAAATTGGATTAGATACCACACAAGGAAATAGAGTTTAATTATCCTTCGCGAAAGATTTTCGCTGAGCGTCTAGTTAAAGAAGTCAATTTTAACGTCATTATACCCCTTTCCATATTCCTAACTACGCAGAAAACGAAGTTGCTATGGAACGAAGAGGAAATGGGGTGGGCGAGTAGGTACCACTGCGCACTGAAGGTAAATCTCAGGCGTGTCTCACTACTCCTGCCACCCTTCGACGCGATTAATTTTGGCTGGAACTAATATTTCACCACGGAAATGGAATACCTAGGCTCATCTGAGGTTTGCTGCCGCCACCCTGGTCCCTCGTTGTGCCGTGCAAGCGCAAGAAATGAGCCATTGTAGTTTAAGGGCAATTTTTTTCTAGTTATAATACAGAAAATACCCGAAAGCAGTTTCGAGGGTCGCACAGTGGTCCCAAATCGAAAAAAGCTGGCCAAAATCATGATGCCGAACGAGTTGGGACTCACTTCAAGATGGCGTCTTCCCAAAATCTACCGAGATAGCTGCCTGAATTGCGAGTTAGGATACAGCTTTAGTGCCTTGCCAGAGAAAGACGTGAGTTGTGAGTTTTTTTCAAGAGTGGAAGCGGTTGGATCTTCTTTACGTTCGGAAAAAAGATAAGGCAAATTTGAAGAGGAGAGCCCGTAGTATTTTAGTGTTGTGAATTTCCAGTTTCAATACTCTTCCGCGGATTTTTGGCTAAAAGTGGTGGAATCAGTGTAATTTTGTAGTATTTTGTTATTTTTTAACTTAAAAAAGATTGCTAAAGGTTTAATGGATCTCAGAAATGTCACGCATCTTGAGATGCATGAAAAATTTATTGAAAGTTGAAACAAATCTGTATCATCTAAGAAACAATGCATACTGGACTACTTAAGCCACAAATTAAATTTAAATGAGGACATTAATGCCAATAATGTTTTAGCAAGTTTTATACAAAAGTATTTTTTTCTCAACATATCTTTGTAAGTGGGAGCAAAGCTCACGTTCTGACAGTTTTTTCAGAAGAAAGTTCGGAAGTTGGCTCCCGCTGAAGTTGAAATGTCCTCCGGTTTTATATAAATATCTTCCCAGTACATCCGGTGAGTATCTAATGAGTGAATTGTAATGAGTTGGCAGTGATATCAGTATTCTCTCCTTCAACGTGTTAATTAAAATCATTACTCTTTGAAGGCTCGACAGATCTAGCTGAAATTGGCCGACCGAAAAAACTGTTTGATGAATCCAGTGAGAGGGCAAACAGAAGGAAAACAGAGGATCTTAGGGCTAGCACATCACCAGCTAGTTAGCGTTAGCCACATCTGTGAGCTATCGAAGCAAAGGAGATGAGTCTGTCGCAAAAATAATTAAATAGGTGACAACAACCACTCCCTCAAGAGCGCGGTGCGTGTTATCTGAATGGAGAACAAAGGAAGTCAAGCAGAGTGAATTATCTCTAGAGGAAGCTCTTTCCATGATTGTTTCTGGCCATTTCACCAAAAACCAGTACTTGCTTCTTCGAATGACATCTAAAATGTACCCACCGGAAACGTATGGGCCGGCAGAAGCATGTAGATGATGGCCGATTATTTGTCCACAAAATGTTTCCTACGAACAAAAATAATTGTTGGAGGCTTTCTGTAGAAACTTCAGATAATTGATGATTGGCAATCGGTCGGTCAGCGTATAGGAAGCTAGGCTTTATCAAGAGAGTACTTGGAAAATGTGATGAGAAAGTGAAAGAACGTCGTTATTTTTCAATCGTTAGGCCTCATCTGGGATACGCTGCCAGTGTATGGGATCCATACGAAGCGGGGTTGATATCAGAGTTAGATCGCGTCCAGCGAAGAGGAGCTAGGTTTGTGAAACGATGCTACGATAAGTTGGCTAGTGTGTCTGGACTGTTAGAAGAATTAGGATGGGAATCGCTATCACAGCGTAGATTAAATTATAGGCTTAACCTCCTAAATAAATTTCAGGAAAATCATTTTGCTGACGACGTAAAAACATACTATTAACCCCCTCGTACTACGGCAGATTAGATCGCGCCAATAAAATTAGAGAGATAGATTGTAGAACCGATAGGTAAAAAATTTCGTTTTTTCTGCGTACCATTCGGGACCATAACAGCTGTGATCGTCGTCATGAATAGTTCGAGTATTGACAATAGGCAGGCAGTAAATCTTTCTCATTATATTCTCTACTCTCTTATTTATGCATGATGAAAATATTGATGTACTTATTTATGCATGATATTTTGAATCTGTAGTATTGGTCCTTGTACCTCTTGTATGTTGGAACGATTGACGATGGAATGTTTCTTGGTTAGTAGATTTTAATGGGCGCGCTGCATGTGTGGTACGTTGGTTTTAATGTAGTTTCGGTGTTCTGCCGTATAATTCATGCATGTCTGGTGTGGAAGCACCCCCTGCCACACACCCTTTGGGTGGCTTGCAGGGTATGACGTAGATGTTGATGTACTATTTCAAGGGTTTCTACTCTTCTTTGTTCTTTTTCTAGATGTAGAATTTTCTGCATAAAATTAGTGATGGTTGTTGTCTCTGAGATGGATCGCAAACATTGACTCTTCTTTCATTTTTTCGAGGCACTTTTTCGTTCATTGACTCTTATGTATACTTCTTCTTGTCTTGCCAATGTCTTGTGTTGGACAGTCGTCTCACTGTAAACAGTATACTCCACTTCAACAAATAATCTTGTCTATTTATCTGTAACAAACTCTGCATTTTCAACCTGAAAATGTCACATGGTGTCAAAACCTGGGTCGTGTTAATATCTTCATAATTGGAATTCACTAAGTATTTTGTCATTTTTCCATATATTATATGATTATTGCATAGACGCTCGCATTGATGATACGCTCGTAGACTGCGTCGCTGTATGAATGCTGAAATGCATTTGTGTTGAGCTATTTTTTTGCGTTGATTTTTATGTATTATTCTCGTGTAATCTTTTAAAATCCCGAGGTAAGACTAACACAAGGCTACAGTGTAAACCTCCTTTTTCCGGGAAACAAACAAAAAAGTTTAATGTTAGTCGAAGAACGGTGACTTACAGAATAAATTATTTTGTACTCGTTCTTTCCGAAATTCTAATGAGATAAAGAGCTAAAAACTATGTTCTAAAAATATGAACGAAAAACAGTTGTTATAAGGTGCATACGTGGAAGATAATAGAGTACTGCACAGCAATTTAAACACAGTCATAAAATTATTTGTGAGACTTCAAGAAAATTCTTTGGAATAGCAATTCGTCATCCCGTCCCTTCTTCAACGGAATTAATAACATATCACCTCGCGTAAAATTTGGCATAGGTTCAATTCTGAAGGCTCTATCGTCTTGTAAACCTTTTCATTCAATATCGTCAGCATAGAATTATTCTTGAACTAGTATAATCTCATGTGTTGTATTCTAAATAAATCCTTACCTTTAAGTAATCGGCCCTTAAAACTTCAGTTTATTAATCAGTTCTTACATGGGCGGGAACAAAGGGTTGACACAGATATCTCTGATTAAATTAGAGAGATAGATTGTAGAACCGATAGGGATAAAATTTCATTTATTCCACGTACCATTCGGGACCATAATAGCTGGTACCGTCGTCATGAATAGTGCAAATAGTGACATTAGCTAGACTGTACATCTTTTTCTTTATATTTTCTCCGTTCTTACTGATACGTGATGTAAATATTAATGTTCTTATTTATGCATGATATTTTGAATCTGTAGTAGTAGTGGTTGATTCCCTGGCACGCTGGAACGTTTGACGATAGAATGTTTCTTGGTTGGTAGATTTGTAATCGGCGCGTTGCATGTGTGATACGCTGGTTTCAATGTAGTTTCGGTGTTCTGCCGTATAATTCACGCATGCCTGGTGTGGAAGCACCCCCTTCTACACACCCTTTGGGTGGTTTGCAGGGTATGACGTAGATGTTGATGTAGATGAACGCAAGGAAATTTTGTGTATCTTCAACCTGTAGCTCTGACAGTAAGGAGTGATGTGCTCCCAAACGAACTCTCTTCTGCACCCATTCCTTGACCCATACCCTGCTCCTTTTCTTTCTCCTTAGCAAAAGTACGGCAGTGGCTGCTACAGTGATAATCGCCCTTCTCGATGGCATTCTTGAAGCGAAACACACTTTTCAGGGAGCACGCTCTGTGAGCGACTTTGGTCGTCAGAAGTGGAAATGGGGAGCCAAGATCTGAAGCGAAACCACGTCTATAGGCGCTTCTGTTCCTATGGTTTTTATGACGCTAATTTCCTTGAAATGCTAATTTTTGCGAAAGGTTGACTATTATCTTTCCCACAATATTTTTTGGCACCACGCATACCCTCCACAAGAAGTCTCCATTCTTTTTGCACCTTGGCCTTGCGGAGAGAAGGTTAGCTGGGACCCCACAGCTCGCAGCGGGCGGCTCAGTGGTGTAAACGGGCTAGCGAGAAATCGAGGGAGCGCCCCCAGAAAAGGTCGCGCGAGAAGCTTCCCGGAAGCTACTTGGGGGATTTATCGCGGTCAGTGAACTGAAAGGGAACTGAACCCAGTAGAGTTCCACTACCTCCAACTTCACTCGACGCCATTGAATTTGGCGGGAGAGATATCTATGCCTACGAAAAAGAATACCAGGAGAAAGCCCACGGAAAGCATTCTTTCTTAGGAAATAAAGAATACCGTATTAGCACTTCGATACCTGAAATCATTTCATGTCCTGAGGATTATTTTTAAGAACGATTGAAAAACAAAGGAATTGTTCTATGCAGCAATTTTTATTAGGAGATATTTTGACGCAACTTTATACAGCAACTATCAAATGGTTGATCTAGCCACCTTCAAAGGTGATTGAAATTCACAGAATTAATAAAATTTAAGGGGATAATTTGTCGTAAAAGAAAATAAGCAAAAAAAATCTTATAACTACAGTTACGGTTCTTCGGAATCAAAAAAATTTCGGCGTTCTTCACGATGACGAAGAATTTCTCCGTGATGTACCATCAAGTGGGGAACACCAATTCTTTGTCACGTATTTCGCGTTGCTGGTCATCCCTCACTTCTCTCCGCGTATTCTTCGTCTTTCTTACATATTCAATATCCCATAAAAACACATTCGTTCTCATTCCGAGTCATTTGCAGTTGTTTCTCAAGAGCTTCACCTATATTGAAAGCTCCATTCACATATTCGAGCAATATCTGTAGCTCTACATGCTCTCGAAGTGTAGTTTCGTAAACGAATGTTGCTCTACAATCTGCAGATTGAGAGCTACTCTCTTCGAGACTCGTTTCTTGCCCCGTGATTTATTTTCTTTGTCAACTTCCGTTGTGACATCCGCCTCAGAATCTTCCATTGCTGCAGTAATTTTGGGATCTGCAGATTGAGATCTACTCTCTTCGAGACTCGTTTCTTGACACCGTGACTTATTTTCTTTGTCAACTTCCGTTGTGGCATCCGCCTCAGAATCTTCCATTGCTGCAGTAATTTTGGGATCTGCAGATTGAGAGCTACTCTCTTCCAGACTCGTTTCTTGACACCGTGACTTATTTTCTTTGTCAACTTCCGTTGTGGCATCCGCCTCAAAAACTTCCATCGCTGCAGTAATTTTGGGATCTGCAGATTGAGATCTACTCTCTTCGAGACTCGTTTCTTGACACCGTGACTTATTTTCTTTGTCAACTTCCGTTGTGGCATCCACCTCAGAATCTTCCATTGCTGCAGTAATTTTGGGATCTGCAGATTGAGATCTACTCTCTTCGAGACTCGTTTCTTGACACCGTGACTTATTTTCTTTGTCAACTTCCGTTGTGGCATCCGCCTCAAAAACTTCCATCGCTGCAGTAATTTTGGGATCTGCAGATTGAGATCTACTCTCTTCGAGACTCGTTTCTTGACACCGTGACTTATTTTCTTTGTCAACTTCCGTTGTGGCATCCACCTCAGAATCTTCCATTGCTGCAGTAATTTTGGGATCTGCAGATTGAGATCTACTCTCTTCGAGACTCGTTTCTTGACACCGTGACTTATTTTCTTTGTCAACTTCCGTTGTGGCATCCACCTCAGAATCTTCCATTGCTGCAGTAATTTTGGGATCTGCAGATTGAGATCTACTCTCTTCGAGACTCGTTTCTTGACCCCGTGACTTATTTTCTTTGTCAACTTCCGTTGTGGCATCCGCCTCAGAATCTTCCATTGCTGCAGTAATTTTGGGATCTGCAGATTGAGATCTACTCTCTTCGAGACTCGTTTCTTGACACCGTGACTTATTTTCTTTGTCAACTTCCGTTGTGGCATCCGCCTCAAAAACTTCCATCGCTGCAGTAATTTTGGGATCTGCAGATTGAGATCTACTCTCTTCGAGACTCGTTTCTTGACACCGTGACTTATTTTCTTTGTCAACTTCCGTTGTGGCATCCGCCTCAGAATCTTCCATTGCTGCAGTAATTTTGGGATCTGCAGATTGAGATCTACTCTCTTCGAGACTCGTTTCTTGACACCGTGACTTATTTTCTTTGTCAACTTCCGTTGTGGCATCCGCCTCAAAAACTTCCATCGCTGCAGTAATTTTGGGATCTGCAGATTGAGATCTACTCTCTTCGAGACTCGTTTCTTGACACCGTGACTTATTTTCTTTGTCAACTTCCGTTGTGGCATCCGCCTCAGAATCTTCCATTGCTGCAGTAATTTTGGAATCTGCAGATTGAGATCTACTCTCTTCGAGACTCGTTTCTTGACACCGTGACTTATTTTCTTTGTCAACTTCCGTTGTGGCATCCGCCTGAGAATCTTCCATTGCTGCAGTAATTTTGGGATCTGCAGATTGAGATCTACTCTCTTCGAGACTCGTTTCTTGACACCGTGACTTATTTTCTTTGTCAACTTCCGTGGTTGCATCCGCCTCAAAAACTTCCATCGCTGCAGTAATTTTGGGATCTGCAGATTGAGATCTACTCTCTTCGAGACTCGTTTCTTGACACCGTGACTTATTTTCTTTGTCAACTTCCGTGGTGGCATCCGCCTCAAAAACTTCCATCGCTGCAGTAATTTTGGGATCTGCAGATTGAGAGCTACTCTCTTCGAGACTCGTTTCTTGACCCCGTGACTTATTTTCTTTGTCAACTTCCGTTGTGGCATCCGCCTGAGAATCTTCCATTGCTGCAGTAATTTTGGGATCTGCAGATTGAGATCTACTCTCTTCGAGACTCGTTTCTTGACACTGTGACTTATTTTCTTTGTCAACTTCCGTGGTTGCATCCGCCTCAAAAACTTCCATCGCTGCAGTAATTTTGGGATCTGCAGATTGAGATCTACTCTCTTCGAGACTCGTTTCTTGACACCGTGACTTATTTTCTTTGTCAACTTCCGTGGTGGCATCCGCCTCAAAAACTTCCATCGCTGCAGTAATTTTGGGATCTGCAGATTGAGATCTACTCTCTTCGAGACTCGTTTCTTGACACCGTGACTTATTTTCTTTGTCAACTTCCGTTGTGGCATCCGCCTGAGAATCTTCCATTGCTGCAGTAATTTTGGGATCTGCAGATTGAGATCTACTCTCTTCGAGACTCGTTTCTTGACACCGTGACTTATTTTCTTTGTCAACTTCCGTGGTTGCATCCGCCTCAAAAACTTCCATCGCTGCAGTAATTTTGGGATCTGCAGATTGAGATCTACTCTCTTCGAGAGTCGTTTCTTGACACCGTGACTTATTTTCTTTGTCAACTTCCGTGGTGGCATCCGCCTCAAAAACTTCCATCGCTGCAGTAATTTTGGGATCTGCAGATTGAGAGCTACTCTCTTCGAGACTCGTTTCTTGACCCCGTGACTTATTTTCTTTGTCAACTTCCGTTGTGGCATCCGCCTCAAAAACTTCCATCGCTGCACTTTTGGTAGTGGCATGTCCAGCCTATTTATAAAAGAAAAAACATGATGTAATTCTTACTTTCACTGCAAGATAATGTCCCCTAATTTCAACCGCTTTATTACAGGAAAATACATCGTGTATTGAATCAATTAGACTGTAAGGCATTGGTCTCTAGAGCTAACTTCTTCAAACAATTCTTATTTTAATTCATAGACCATTAAAAATGGTCTTCTTTTAGCCCGAAAACATTTCTGCATCCAACAATTATCTCCGACTAAATTACACTCACTGAAATCTGTAAAAGGTAATGTTAACTACCCCAAACACAAAAGCATTCCCATTCATACAGTTAATGGCACATAAGGAGCTTTAATACCCTAAGCATCACTGTCCGTTAGAAGAAAAATGCTCTTCCTCATTGGAGTATATTCAAGCATTCATTTTATTTATTTGACATGCACTTATTTATCTATGAATTGCAGCATTTGATTTCACTTATGTCACAAAAAATAATCACGTTTAAATAGGATTTTACACACTTCCTCTGAAGATATGCATCTTCTGAGTTCCAAAAGATTTCCTTCAAAGATGTAAACCACACTGTGGAAATTTAATACCTGAGCGGCATAGTTTAAAATCAGGGCGATCATTTACGAGTGCACGTAATTCTTTAGAGTGACCGGTGCATCACGAGCGATGACTTACCGTATCACGAGCGCAGCTTACTAGCCGATTCACTTGGGAGCACGAGGGCGTCACTGGATGCGTCCTCCTGTGGTCACATGCGGATATTTTCTGGACGAGTTCGTTGCATCCAAAGCTACGTGAGCCCCTGCCCTCCATTCGTCGCAAGAATCCCAAACCCGGGACTGGAGATCGTTCGTACATCTCTCGGGGGACATAGGCCAGAACCTCCTTGGGGACAATGGCCGACGGATGTGGAGTTAGAGCTTCGTCTGAATTTGGTGGGTCGCACTCCGCAAATATCAATACCAAAAATACAGAGGCCAGGTACCATTTCCGCAGCTTCTTCTTCGCCTCGGTAATAGGTTTCATGCGAAGTGGATAACTCATCCACTCGCCCGTTTCCTTTTTTAAATTTTCCGGCAGCTTCTCCTCCAAGCTGCAATCCTGATCACAATCCTTCATACTTTGGTGGTTTTTTTTTTAACACGCCAATTCCTGATCAGTCCTCGGCACAGGAACTAAGTCCGAACTCGATATTAATGCCGTTCTCTGTCGTTCCCTCTTTAGTGACACCTTAAGTATCCACTTAAAACCTTATATTTTCCCTTAATCGCTAATATAAAGCTTTATCGCAATGTTCTGTCGCACAACGAACGTTTCTGCTCCGCTAAGAACACCAAAATGAGCCCCTTTTACTTTTCGTTGCCTAGGTGATATAGATTCCATTTTTGATCTCGCTGCATTGTTGCATAACCGCCCGCGGTGGCCACATATGCAGCTTCTGAGCGGTGTAGAGACCTCACCGTTGAAGCAAATTTAAAACTTATGTTAAGCAAATGCTCTTTCATGTCTTCTAAACGAAATTAAGACAACTAAGTCGATCGCTACATTAAACCTACCGCCACTGAGAACTTTGAACGATGTCTTGGTTTCCTAAGCTTACATTTCATTAACATGGAAAATATTCCAAAATTAATGTTTTCTATAATGAAGGGTTATACCGGCTATCTATGATAGCCGTAATTCTGGGGAAAAATAAACAGTATAACGATACATTACGGCTTTAGTTTTTCAGATCTCTTGCAGCAACAGCGTGGTTGTGAATCTCTCTCAGTCCTCCGATTATAAATTGGACAATCTTTTATGCAAATTCAAAATTAATTTATTATCAGACTAAGTCATTCATATCCCACGAACTCCAACATACTGTGGTATATCAGATCATGAGAATTAATTGAGCGACACAGATTCGAGAACTGACAGGTTTAAAATGTCGTTTTTCGATAAAAAATCGATACCAGACAATTATGGCTGTCAATGACACTTTGAGGTAGGTTAGTCGACAGTTAGTGCAGATTAGTGATCTGCTCCCTAACGCTTGTTTCTCAATCCATCTCGTAGTAATAACATCATCTTAACATGACCCCTGCTAGACTCTAGTATCTCGTGTACGCAGTTGCATTGCACCTTACATAGGAAGCTTCTGTAGCATTGGTGGCATACCTAAAGGTTAGTGAATGTTGGGGAAAGTTACATTTACGTTTTATTGCATGTCGGTGAGAACAAAACAGTAAAACCTCAGTAGCATTAGTTTATACTCTACGCATTAAGGGTTATTTCCCTTCCTAACGCTCATTAAAGAAAATAAGTAAGCCTTTTTACTACACAAATTTTGATGGATAAAAATGAAGTTAACCTCTGCTAAAAACTGTGGACCTTAGATTACACAGACCAACGAGGGTATGCATTTTTGATGCTATGGGCCATTATCGACGTAAGTCTGTGTACTGAATTCGAGGCTACTCATGAAAATTGGCTATCACAATAGGATTTTGAGATATTGTAACCGTAAAGGGTCAAAATGTCAATTTTAAGGTTTTTTGAGCTTGAATATCTCAGTAACCAAAGGTGATCGAGTAATTCTGCAAACAGATTCGAAGCCTTCCTAACAAATTTATAGAATACAGCTATATCGGCAGACAGGCTATTGGTTCCATGACACGTACCTTATATTTCAAATTTGTGCACTCGAAATTACAGTATAGTTGAATATAAATAATGTTGATGATAGTTGCCAAATTAATACAGGATATGGTAACAAAGTCTTCTCTATATTTCATTGATGTATTTTATATATTTTTTACGCAGATTTCTAATCCTTTGGCAGATTAACTCTATCACCTTTGGTTTAAGAGGGATTAAAGCTCAAAAAAGCCTAAAAATTGCCATTTTGACCTTTTAAGGATAGAATATCCCAAAATCCTGACGTGATAGCCACTTTTTGTGAGTATATTGAATTAATGCACAAAATTACATCGGAAACGGCCCTTAGCATCAAAAAAGCGCTTGAGACCCTAACATTTGCAGGCCTGTGCTATTGGCGAAATAAGTCATCCATACTAGCACAAACACGTGAAGGAATGATGCTCGGTTCTATAGAACAAATCAAATCATAAGATATAACTGATAATTACTTTGAGAGATTTCCATTCTAGGTTTTAATGTTACTGCAGTTTAGAACACATCAGCGAAGTGATTGACTCGCTTGAGGCAATGTAAAGATCCCTTTGGACCTGAGGTGTCGCATTCTATTTTCTATCTAACTATTTTCCGACACTATGGAGACGTGCCGTGACAAATTTGATCCCCCTTCCGCTCTCCTTCACCTCTGCGACAAAGTCGTGGGAGGTGGACTGTGTGAGGGTTTTCATCTTATGCTTCCGGACACTTTTGTAATCTATTCCCTAGATCACTCTAGTCGGACTTCCAAGGGGCGAATCAAGTATTACGTAAGACGTATTTGGGGGAGGGGGTTGCACAGACCACTACGCTATCCAGACTTCCTAATTTACATGGCAATTTTAGTTAGATACAATGGAACCAGATCTTAAGCCCTTGCGGTCCATCAAAGATGGCAACGCAAGGGAGAACAGGGCTTCAAAGAAGCCACAACCAAGAGACAGTATCCTTCACTAGCACTTATACCGTGCTTAGCAATTTGAAAATATCACTGTCCTGCGATGGTTTCATTGCCGCCATCCTGTATTGCTTTTTCGGATGACTTTTACGTCCTTAATTAGGATCCACCGTTAATTTTCCCGCATCATATCACATTTAAAAAATTGTATATTACGTTTTTTCATCACATGCACTAATGCACTTATTAAGTTATTGGAAGGAGTGTTGCTTTAATTAAGATTTACAGATTCATTTATTAATTCGAATTCTGCAGCCATCTGGCAACAACGATGTCCGTAACAGTCCGAGTTGTGCTTTGCTTGCTTGTGAAAAGAGATCATAGTCTTCTTAAGTTTACTATACGTGAGTGACATACCGTGTTAATCTTTATATTGAATATTGAATTTAATTCAACATGCCACGTCGTGGCTGCAAGAACAATCTAGATACATTCTGCTATGTGTGTGGAAGTTTCGTGTCGATAAGACAGCGGCGCAATATAACCGAGTTCGTGAGAAAAGCCTACTATGCATACTTCGGCATCAAACTGGGAGACCAAGCACGGTGTGCCTGAACTACTTTTAAATGGCTCGGAAAACCACGTCTCTGTTTTCTTCAAGGATTGAAAGTTCCATGTTTAAGAAGTCCAAAAAACCAAATATCAGCAAAATCCCTGGAGCCGTTTCGAAAAAAACTCAATTTTACATTTTTTCAAATTAATTTTCGGAAATTAACGATTGTTTCTGCAACTTGTTCGTTCTTTCTGGTAGAAAGAAGAATCGAGAATAGAACATTTTAATACTTTGAACGAAGATCAACTTTTACAGACCAAATCAATAATATTGGACGAAATGAAGCGAATTAAACAATGCAACTTTATTCGAAAAATTGCGAAAATCAAGATTATTGGATGAAATACATGGTGACATCAAAATGAATAGGCAAAATTTCTTTAGGCTGCCTAAATTATAATCTAGTTTTTACACGAAAAAATGTCATCGTTTATTCAAGGCTGTGGAACAAAAGCCAGAAACACCTTGAACCTTAAACGTGGCGAGAATTATATTCTTGTATAGCTCTGAGACTATAATCTGGATGTGTATGGTGGACTTTATAATTCATCCAGGTACTTTTAAAGTCATGGTGTACCGACTCCATAGCTTGTTCACTGTAGTTCCCGAGTCCTTTCTCCATTTTTCGGCAAAAATGAGGAACGTGGAAGAAGACAGCATGAACTTTTGGCGTTATTGGTATTGCAAGGTCCAAATAACTGCTGTGGAATTCTGCAATATGCATCGCAAATTCCTCGTCAAGACTACTCGAAAAACAGGAATTGACGACTTTTGAAAAATCACTAAAACATCTGACATATTTTAAACACTGAACACTACATTTCCCCCGAAGCAGATCTATCTTGTTCAACAAAGTTTTGCAGGCATTGCCTGCGAAACCAGGGGATCCATGGACAAATTCTCTGCTTACGTTGCACGATTTTGCCCATTCCTCAGTATCGTCTTCGCATTCCCTCAGCATGTGCCCATACAATGTGTTTACTACCCCGAGCATTAGATGCAGTTCAGGTGGAGGTATTATATCAATGATTTCTGTCTCTGGATTCCCTGTGAAAAGAGGTTGATTTACGTGACTGTAAAAATCCTTGGCAATATTTTTTTTACTGCCACTGTTCTTGAAGGCCTCTGCATTTTCACGGCAACTACCAACGGTTCTATAACTTCCACACATACTCAAGAGACCTTTTGATGCAGTGCACCACGTACACGGGTAATGAGAAGAATGAGCCATGACCCCAGTTATTATATTGGCCATTTTTAGGTCTGTGGCAATGGTCATTGCCTCTAAGTCATTCAGATGTAGAGAGGACCACAGCGTGCGAACATTCACATAATTTTCTTGTGTATCAGATATGATACCAAGGACGAATAACTTTTTCACACCCGTGTCCCTAAATTTATTGGCGTGTACTCCTTCGTGATAATGCTGCCTGGCCCCTGTCACATGTGCATTATTCTCGGGTCCTTCGAATTTTGATTGAATGGATAAGCAAATCTTCAAAAACCCTCCACCACCGTCAAGCCCAATTTTCAAATCTACTTCTTGCAAACCTCTTTTTTCTCGAATATATGTAACTAAACCTTTTACATTATTACAACAAACAAAATATCCAGATTTATTTATTACAGAAGACTTCTTGGTATTCAATACGTCACAAACACGAGAGTCACAAACACGAGATTCAAAAAACGAATCAAGTTGATGATTCAACAAAAGCAGGTCCTGCTTCAAGTTGGGCTGAAACATTTTCCTATTCTTACTGCCAACTCGCAGAGCAGCCGTTAGAGAATTTGTCTTTCTTGTAGACAACCCCAAGTCTGTACTTATTTTCAATATGTCAATAGCCGCGACTGGTTCTTTTCTTGATCTTTTATCCACATTAGTTGAATTTACTAAAACGGGTAAAACAAAACAATGTCTGTTTAGCGGGAGCCATGGTGACGTATTTATTTTTCGTATCGTCGTAGAAAAAAAATTGAAATCGCGTTTTTTTCAAAACGGCTCCAGGGATTTTGCTGATTTTTGGTTTTTTGGACTTCTTAAACATGGAACTTTCGATCCTTGAAGAAAACAGAGACGTGGTTTTCCGAGCCATTTAAAAGTAGTTCAGGCACACCGTGCAAGACAAGCCGTGGGCACCACACACGGCTTGCAGAACCTGTATAGAGTAGTTACGGCAATAGGTGAATGGTAAGCGATCAGCGTTGCCATTCGGAATTCCAATGGTGTGGCGAGAACATAGAGACCACAATACTCACTGCTACTTCTGTTCTGTGAATGTGAGGGGATTTAACAGCAAGAAATAGAGTAACATTGTGTATCCAAGCAATATTCCATCCGCAATTTTACCCGTTCCTCATGGCCCTGATATAACAGTACCACAGCGTCCGGAACATTTACAGGATAGTCCCTCTTCTGAATCTGACGCAGAAATGGCCGGCCCTGCCTCTGATTGTGATTTCTCGCCTAAAGGTATTGAAAAACAAGGGAAACTTTTCAAGCAAAGTGCATTAAATGAATTTGTTCATGATCTTGGCCTTACAAAGGAATCTGCCGAGATACTTGGATCTAGACTTCGTGAAAGGAACATGTTGGCGTCAGGGACGACGTACTATTGTAACAGACATCTCGAACAAGAATTTACGCCCTTTTTTTCTGAAGAGGGAACTTTGGTTTACTGCAACAACATTTCGAAGGTTATGTTGAAACTAAGAGTATCACAGTATGACACAGTATGATAAAATTTATCATACCTTAAGTCTCATAATTTCCATCCTTCAAGCTTTGCTCTTCCTCTTTATTCCATGTTAGTCAACACTTCTCTCTATTACTAGGTAATCGTAAATGACCTCTTATGTGTATGGTTTCTCTTTTGTTCAATGAAATTCTTTGAGGAGGTTTAGTTCTCCCTTATATCACCACTTCAGTGTTTCTAAGCCTCCAGAAATAGAGTGGGGAACCATAACCCTCTTATATGTAACAGCGTACATCCGGATTCTCGATTCTCTCTCTGTTGTTGCACAAGCGTCATATTAATCACTGTTGACTATTGGTTCCTAATGAAGTTCAAGTTACATTCTATTCGACTGAAAATGGATTTTTTAATGGATATAAGCCAGTGATCATATTCATTTATCGGGATCTACTGCCTATTTTTGTTGTACGTGACAACAGTATCGCTGACACTACTGTGTCTTCATGTCGAAGATGCAGGTACATGAGTACGGCCTTCATAATATAGGACCTGTTTCCAGTATACACCCATCTCCCACTAATACATATTTTGTTTGTTTATTACTTAAGTCATAATGTTTCATCAACACTTCTTGCCTAGGCTGACATTATTCATAATAAGATACCCTGATTTGTTATCTTACTAATATATAAAAATCTAGTGGTGTCTGTCTGTTACTCAATTACTCAAAAACCACGGAACCGATTGAAACAAAATTTGGTAGAAAGATAACTGATGTATCTGATTCACGCATAGGCTATATAACAAAGGTCTTTAGGGCCCCAAAATGGTTATATCATTAAATAATCATAGGAATAGATGCAGAGGTTTCCTTATTTGCTTAGTAAAATAACTTTTACTTAAGGTATTCGGTTGTAATTTTCGCAGTTATGTGGAAAAAAAATGAAGTTTCTTATTCTTTCAATCAATTTTTATCTACGAAAAGAATGAAGTTCCTTATGTTTTAAATCGAGTTTCATCTACAATTATATTTCACTTGATAATTGCAGTTTTAAGGACAAAATAACACATTTTTCTCCAATTTCAATAATAGCTTATTTACTTGGTAACCAAGGATTGTTCATGCATGAATGGGGACTTTGGGCATGATTTTAGGCATGCAAGGGTCCACGGTTTTAAAGCTAACGGCTTCAAAAATAAATTAAAGTCCATACATTGTAATTAACTAAGTAGGCAAAGAACGTGGCTACAATTTCCTAGACGCCGAATTTTCGATCTCTAACCTACCTGGGAGCAATGGTAAGGCAAAGTTTGAGTGTTTTTTTCGCTCAAATCAGGGGAGTTAAAAATATTTCTTTTCAATCATAATATAGTCTTACCTTCTTAATCAATTTCAGAAAACTGTAGGCCTCTATCTTTGATAGTATTCCCATAATTGAGCGCTGAATGAACGCGGACACGTCCGCCGGAACGCGCAAAATGGCCGGAAAAATCCGAGGTATCATAAGGACTTAACTATCAATAAATAAGTATTAACGTATGATTTTTGGCTGAACTTTGATTTACTAAATACTGGTAGTGGTACTCAAATAGCTAAATTATTTTGCCAGGGAGAAATAGTCAATAAAATTTCCCAAGCCTCGCCGTTTTGGCTTCTTTCAGGTGCTTTAGAAGCGTACAGTCAATAAATGAGGAGCATATATGGCGATAATGGACTCACGTCATTTACTTTTTTGGTTACTAATATGTAAAATTATTAACACTTTTGCTAAAAACCTTTTCCACCATGAGGTTCCTTATTATTACATTTATGCTGCCTCAAAACTCTTCTCAGTCTTCTCCACGAAACTGCAGTTGGTTGCCAACCATAAGAGCAAAAACCAAGTGATTTATTCAAATTATTTTGGTAGTTAGCGTCTTTCTCTCATTTCCCGTTGGATTTCAATGAAAAAATATCGTCTGCAATGGTCGATAAATGAGGCACTGATCCGGCGTAAAAGAACTTATGACATTGAACTTCTGTGTTTGTACCGTACAATAATTATCAAGGGATGTAGAAAACCCTATTTGACGAGGTCATTAGCCTAAGTTTAACAGTTTTGTAAGCGTTATTTGAGGGGTTGAAAATAATTTTTTTCAATTTTTCTTTAATATTATTAAATTTTGGACCTTTACAAAGAGAATGAGCCTTTATGCGATCCTGTATGTTGGTTCAATAAAAAGTTACAGCATTGAACATTAGACATGTTTTTAATAAACAAATGGAATAACTCAGCAACAAATTAACCAAATTGGCTTTATAAATCCTATTGTTTTTTGTCATAATAGGGGCCTTAATCACAAAGCAAAAAAGTATTTAAAAAGTCCTTTTTCGCAATAAATAATTGATATGCAAAAAAACGCCATTTTGGGGGTTTTTCAAAGTTTTTTCAATAAATAATTATCGAAAAAAAACTTAACATAGCTCAAATTATGCGTTTTTTAATTGTCTACAAAAAACATTTGAAACATTTTTTCCTAAAGTGAATACCTTGGCTTGTAGAATTAAAAAATCGTTTTTAGCCAACTTTGAACCCCTGTAATTTGTTTATAACGTCTAGTTCGAAGTTTAAAAATATATAGGTATATATAACTCTCCCTTTCCTACAACTTTTGACTATTCTTAACCTGTATCAAAACAACGTCATAATTGACCCTTTTTTCTCTCCAGACTGGACTAATAATGGTATTCAAATAGATTATTTTGTTTAGGGGGAAAAACAATAGCATTCCCCACGCTGCTCCGTTTTGGTTTGTTTCGGATGCTTGAGAAGCGTAGGGTTGATAAACGAGGATATGGCGTTAAAGAACTCATGTCATATACTTTTTTGGTTACTACTATGTAAAATTATGAAGACTTTTGCTTAAGCCCTTAGCCCGCATGATTATATTCAGTGTGCCTCAAAAACTCTTCTTCGTCGTCTCCACGGAACAACAGTTGTTTACAAAGTATATGAGTAAATGCGAAGAATTCAATGAGTTGTATCAGTTTACGTCTTTATCTCACTCCCCGTGGGATTTCAATGGGTACCTACCCTTCGCTAGCAATGATCGATAAATGAGGAGCTGATCCGACGTAAAGGAATTTATATCATTGTATAGAAATTATATCTTAATACTATGCCAAACTACCAAGGGAAATAGAAAATCCCATTTGACGAAAGTCATTAGCCTAAAATTTCCTGGTTTCGAACGCCCTGTATCATTGATATACCTAAATGATCATGGTTGTGGCCAGAAAATAGGACTGTTTTTTAATATTGCTAGATTTTGATCCCAAACACAGTAGAAGAGACTCGTGGATTATTCTTGGTAAAGGATGATTTGACCTTTGACCGCTCACATACGCGGGAGTGACACTTATTGACCATGGGTCCCAGAACAGAGTTAATGAGACTGCAATTGTGATGTCTCTTCCTGTGTCTATCCAGTGAAAAATAAGTACCCTGATTATTATGAATATTTATAGAGCTAATCCGTCATTTTTTAAATAATTTCCCATCAGCAGATTTCCGAATGTTAAAAATCATGTTTCCTCAAGAAATCTTATCCTCTTTGTCTCCACGAAACACCAGTTAAGGAGAAAGATGAGTTCAGCGGAATAAATAGAAATTTATTTAAGTGTCTTTAATGCATTACCCCCGCTGAATTGCAACGAGTACCTTTCGCTACTACCTCATAAGTATGAAAATAAGAATAGGGAACCGAGATGGTACGACGCGGAGGTTAGAAAATGTTGAAACGCCAACGATTCAGCCACGCGAAATTAAGAAAAATGATGAAAAATGTAGCTAATAGCGAATAGAATTTCAACGGGTACCTTTCGCTAGTTGTTGCTAATCCCTCTTTCCGCATGGGATTTGCTGCATTATTTTGTTTTCTACCTGAATCAGGGTAGGGTAATGCGAATGAGACGGTAGCATCGGTAGTACTTGCAAGTGGCAGTAATTCGGTCGTAGTGCTAAATGTTTGAAATTTTGCCGACATAACTCTTTCCTGGTTTCTTATATGACTGCGGATTGAACTCCTGACTACTTTTTTTGTCCACGCTCAGTGGTCATAGGAGTATGAGAGGAATTGGAATGAAGTCGGACGAATAATGCGCATGTGAAATCACCCCATTTTACACATCCTAGCATGCACGGCAATTCGGTGATGCCTAAATACTGAGTTTTACGTTGTAAAATGATGCTAACTAACGGAGAGAGAAATAGGATGAACTAGGGACTACACACTTTCGCTTCTATCTGGGATTCTGTCGTGAATGGACTAGAGATTTTGCTGAATGAAATGAAAATTATTCTATTTTCTTGAATATTTGGCTATAGGGCTTCCCGAATTTCAGTTCCAAGAATCATCAATTGGCTCCAACGTTGAGTACATTTTTCTGCGAAGATATATTACCATTAATTCGCTCTTTACAACTTGCTGTCTATCAACTCTGAAGATGTCATTGAAGAAGGTAAGTATTCAGTACTGTAATCTTAGAAGGGCTATTAGAGGTGGAGAAACAGGGTTAAAATGGTAAGACTTCCCCAAACATGTCAGAATGGAAGTGGGCAATAGGAAACAATACTAATCATTTAGACTCCCTCACGAAAATTTGCGCATAGAGTGATCGTCGCGATTCCCAATCACCAGCCCCCTCAGATTTTACTTAGACATTGAAATTAAGTGTAAATTTATTATGTAAAGGTGACATCACCTGATGATGACGAAAACCTGGGTCGTCTTAAATAAAATTTATGTGGATTAACAAAGTTACCTCATTTACAATGTATAGTAAATTCCATGAAGTCAGCACCACCAAGAACCAGCAGTGACGTGGCGTGCACTCAAAGTCAAACAACTATGACGAGGTGTAATGATTCCTGGAACAAGTTGAGCATTTTAATTACTTTGGTAGTACGCTAAAAGTAAATGGGCATAGTAGCAGGAAAACGAATACAAATGGCATTAGGGAAGGAAGTGTTTTGTGGTAGAAGGAAGTCAATGACGAGGACCTTTGGTAAGTATAAAAAGAAGAGGCTGATGAACAGCTTGAAAGGAGAGTCGCGTTGGGTGAGGCAGATGCGTGGACTCTGAGAAAAGAGGACAAGAATAGACAGCAGGGATTCGAGATGTGGGTGTGAAGAAGGATTGAGAAGGTGCAGTGAACGGAGAGGAAAATGAACGAGAACATATTTGGTATGGTTTCTGCTTGAGGCTTTCGCAGCGCTGTAGTGCAGGCACTTCCATGGCTTTCGGGTTTCGCCGCGTTTCTATATCTTCAGATCAGGTGAAGATGTGGCCAGCATTGGCCATGAAACGTCATCGTCAAGATAACGTAACGCAGCAAAACCCGGAAGCCATGGAAGTGCCTACATATTTGGTATGGTGGCTGAGGTAGGGAAACTTATAGATGAGATTGGAAAGCGGTAAGGTAGTTGGTTGGAAGGGGAGATAAGGGGCGAAGGTGACACAGGGTCTTGAGAGACAGAAGGATGTTGGGCCAGCGGTGAAGGTTAATGAGGGAAAATCGCCTTTATGGGATGAAGACGGGTAGGACAATACGAGGGGATGAAGAAAATTTCATACTCCGGGCGCCTGATCTCTTTGAGGGGCTAATCTTCAGAGGCCGGCGCGCTCACCCGATATAGCCCCTTGTGACTATTTCTTATAGGGGTATCTCAAATCTCTGGTGTACACCAATCGTCCAAGGATCCTCACTCAACTAATGGAGAATGTTCCCCAAGCAATAGCTAACATACCCATCGCTCCGCTGGAAATGGTCGACCGAACCTTCGGAATTTTGATAAATCAGTACATCGCGAATGAGTGGCGGGCGTAACGTGTTGGATGCAATTTTTAAAACAGAGTAAACGTAAATTTCCAATTTTTTAGAATATGGAGAAAGAATTAGTACAACGATGCCTATAACATATTGATCCTCCAAATCAGTACATTATGCTGACGCACCCTGTAATAAAGGCGGATATGGCTCTGCACTTGCAGAAATCTGGCGGATTTTCTCTGACTTTAGATTAATCTTACCTTTGTCCAGTAGAATGCGTCAATGAAAATATTCTTCACTCAGAGAAATGATCGGTGTTCTAGATAGAGTTGTGGCTTCCCACCCCGGGTCCCGGTTTCAAATTTCAGCAGTTATGACCTTATTTTGAGGAATACATAAGCCTTTTTGAGTTCTCCGTGGAGATCACTTCAAATTCAGTCCGTCGATTGGGACGTTAAACCGCATTCCACCGCGTTAAGAGCAGACTGATGAAAATACTGGGTTTCTCTATAGCCTTTCACCATTCACTATACGCATGCTTTCCCTGGTCTACCCGCTTGTGGTTCATGGCGCGAATGACTTCAGCTGTCGTTCAATCAATCAATCTTGATTCACACTTACCATTACACTGTATGCTAGTAGTATCTCACTTGAGAAAGTGGTCTCACTGTCGCCCGTGCTTTTCAAGCGCACGAAGGCTCAGGGTTTATGAAGGTTTTCTCTTCGTCTGTCTTCACCTGTCTTCCTATCTGTGGATCGTGAAACCCGGCGTTTTCCGGTCGGTTGTTCTTTGTAAAAGACTGTCTGTTAAACAACGCTACCGAAAAAGGTCTCAAAAATTGATACCATACCATTTGGTACTTGTCGCTCCTCAGAACGGCCTTTTCATTAGTTGGTCAAGTGGCGGGAGTGGCTGACAACGGAGGTCACTTGTACAATTAAGGACAGAAGGATTTGTAGGTAAAGGGAGAATCAATGGGGGAATGGAGGAAGGGTGAAGAGAAGCCTGACGTCGGCATACAACAACTTCGCCTGCTTTTAACATAAGGCACCTTTGGGACCACGGTTTAACGTCTCATTCAACGGATGGAGTACGACACTGAAGTACTCTCAACATGGAATGGAAGTAGGGATGGGGTGTCCCCTGAAAAATATCCGCCCCTGCCGGGATTTGAACCCTGGCCGTCCGGATGGCAAGACACCGTGCCAACCGGATCCCCCACGTTTTCATTCTAGGTCCCTTCACCATTCACGTGTACTCAACGGAGGGAGTTTTCTTCCGACAGAAGTGTTGAAAATGTCGGGGAACTTATTTCATACAAATTTCTCTTTCTTTGTCTTGGATAACCGATTCGATTTTGGGTTGTGGGTTTCAAAATAAATTTCAGGGAATTTATTCAATATACAACAACTGCCGTTTTGTTTTGAAAAACGTATTTACTTTTCCATTTTGGCACGTGGGCTAAATAATTTCGGTATTATACCATTTTTTTTGTCGCCCGTCCAGACGTGCAAACAAAAATTTGCATAATGACCTCGCAGGAACAGGTACCCACTTCCAGTTTTTTTCACCTCCACCCCCTTCATGCCGCGTCACATGGCGCCCATGGCCATTCGCCCATCAGAAAATCGTTTAGTGACCTCAAACGTGGGTATTTTCTATGAAAAGGCCTCCGCTTGAGCCGGGATGGGCTCGGGTAAAATTTGAATGATATTTTTTTCTCCCCTCCCAGAGAGAGAGAGTTAATAGCATCGCAGAGTGCGCGAGTGGGGCACTTCGCTGACGGCGGACGTCCGCAGCTTTTGCTCCGGCCGCCGTTCGTTTTTTGTTTTTCGTGTGTGTGCGGCCGGTGGAATTTGGAGTGTGGGTTAGTGGTGAGGGGATTATGGGGTTATATTAAAATAAGCTCCGACATCCAACCTCTTATTATCATTGGCGAAGCATAATAATCGCCCATTATTATATTTGATTTATGTCATAAATCGGCGGGTTATTTAGTAAAAAAATTTTAATGTTCCTGCCCTGGCAATATACCAAAATACAAAAAATATTTCAGAATATCAAAAATATGATAAAAATATCCAAAAATATACCGCAGGTAATGCTTATCGGCCACCGATCCGCTAGGCTCCACGTGAATTAAAAGTTTTGGAGACCTAAAATGCAATTTCATTGCCAAAAGGTCAGTATCCTTGAACCGAGTTGACATTTCGAAATCTAAAGGTTATAATCGTGAATACTTTCACGATTTTACATTGCTTATTATCACTATATTATTATCACTATATTAAGAATGATAAGCATAGGTTAATGCGGAAGGGAGAAGATGAATGTGGAAGTCACCCTGAGAGGAGAGAAATAAAATCAAATGGATTCCTTCACCTTTCTGGGAAATCGCGTGGGACGGAAGAAGTACAACGTACATCAAGCGGAGAATAGCCCATGCTAAGAAGGCGTTCAAGGGAAAATGACAACTGCTGTGCTCAAAGGAGATAGGACTACTAACCAGGAAACAGTACGTGAAAACGTTCATGTGAAGCGTAGCACTCTATGGGTCGGAAGCATGGACTTTTGGAAAAGCTGACCAGAAAAGACTATAAGCCTTCAAAACCTGGTGCTGTAGGAGGATGCTTAAGGTCAAATGGATGGCAAAAATAAAAAATGAAGTGTACAGAAGAATATAAGTGGAAAAGACCGTGTGAAACATAGAGAAAAGAAGAACAAGATGGATTGAACTCACCCTGAGACGCAATGAGTTTGTGAAGAACATCATTGACGGCAAAATGGAGGGAAAAGTCCCCAGAGGAAGACCCAGGAATAAGTTCAGGGACCAAATAAAGAGAAAAGTACATCGGATGAGATACCAGGAGATAAGAAAACTAGCATTAGATAGGGAAGAGTGGAGGGCTCCAGTCAACCAATCTTAGGATCGAACAAACCAATGATGAAGCATAGACTGGCGAAGAGTTAAATGTGGACTGCAGCCTCGTATAGTGCAGAGGCGTGGAGTAAGAGAGAAGATGACGAGATTAGACATCAGCTGTTTTAGATGCAGATGTGGGATAGAAAGGAGAAGGTGCATTGAACGGAAAGGTAGGCAAAAGTCCCCTATCTCTCCTTCACCATCCCCTGCGCTCTTCATAACTTCCTCCAGCTTTCCTACTACCCCTCTCTCTAATTCCCTTCAGCAGTTTCTTCTCCTCATCCACTACGGCGAGCATTTCCTCGTATGACTTCCTTTCTGTCCACCGTACCTTCTCCGTGCTCCTCTTCAGCAACGCCTGACGCCTGGAGAGGCGATTTTAGTGTATTGATAATGATGGACGAATGAGTCACATAGCTTGATAGTCCATCTGACTAATTCGAGACACTCAATGCAGCTAAATTTGAAGGCGATTATGATGAAATGTGAGCTTAGGTCGTGGGAGCTCGTGGCCATTCATTGCACTCAAGTTGCGACGATTCAAAAATTAGTTTGAGCGACATCATACGCTTCTTTTTGCCTGCTTCCTTGGCTTATTTAGTGCCAGTTTCCTATCAGTACATGCTTAGATATTCTATTTGTACACAGCAACGGCATAGAGAGGAGAGCACAAGTAAAGTAAGCGTTTAATATTAGTAGCAAAGCTATGACGTAAGCCTTGAGTATGTTGAATTTGAGTAATCTATCAGCTGATCGGTAGGTATTTGGGCAGAACTTATCGTAACGTCCCGGAAATTTCCCACATATAGTCCAGTTTTTAACTCTTATGGATTCTCTGGAATTCATCAATACCTACGTTAACCGTTTGAATACTTTTTTAAATTCTAACAGTTTCGTTTACCCCTGGAGAATTCATCCAGCTACTCACTGCTAACTTCTGCTCTTTAAATCCCTCCTGGATCATGCTCATGGTTAAAAAGTTCAATGTAATTAAATATACCGACAGTATTATTTCATTCAGAGTAATAATCTCGTACCTATTTACTATTTAAAGTATTTTTTAAGCTACCGATAAAGCAATTTATCCTGCCTGTGAAAATGAATGAAAAATCGTCTCGAATAATTTCCGTCCGCTTTATGAAATCTCTTTTGAACACGACCGCACTACCTGATTGGCCACTTCTCAATATTGTCCACCTGAAATTGCAGCAAATTATTTCAACGCCATGCTCTCGAAATTGACATCAAAGGAATTCCTTTTATTAACCAGATTATCTCAATAATCAGCCCGCGGGGCTTTTCGATTGCTACGATTCTCAGTTACTCATATTTCACATCTCTCCAGACTTTAATATCTCAACCTACCGATAAAACAGGAGTTGTCGTTTTGGAAATTTGAAATGAAAACCGGCATATTGCTGCATATCATTCGCGGTTTTTCCCATTTTCATTAATGTTGCATTGATAAAAGAAGCTTTATTCAAAGTTTGGAATAAAAAATGTTCTGTCCGTTGTTTTCAACGATGAGGATACGGGAGGTCGGTTGTGAGTTGACTTCTAATTAAAATTAACGTCTATTCTTGCTTGAGTTAAAAATGTATGATCCCTTTTAATATTAGCTGTCATTTCTATCGATAGCGATATATCTTTATGTACTTTTCATGGAGAGATACACATTTTCCTTTGACCTAAAAATCTAATTTAGATTACCAATTGGAACATCCATCAAGATAACTGCCTAAGTATATTGGCAATTTCGAGGAAATTTTATGGATTTACATTTGCAAAAATCGACTTAGTAATCGGAAGAAGACAGATGTCACAACTCAGGATGTATTGGCGTCGCAGACCGGTCGACGACCCCAACAATAGGTCGTCGACGTATTATTGGGTAACACGAGTTACGTCCAGAAAGTAATTTCCGTTTGTGTTTCTTGCCGCTGCAGCGCTACGATCGCAGTTTTGCGCATGCGCGGTACTAACATTCACCTATCGGGAAGGAGTTGACGCCATTATGAGTTACCTGACTTGTGCGTGCGTTTCGTGATGCTTGTTTGAAATGGCGGATAAAATTGAAAATCCCGCCGCCGAGGGATGCTCAGTCCTCATTTTGATTCATGACAATGCCCGCCTTCACACTGCGTGTGTGACACAACAACTTTTGCAGAACTTTGATTGGGAACAAATCAACCACCGTCCATACATCCCGGACCTCGCTACTAGTGACTTTCATCTTTTTTATACATGAAAACGAGATTTGGTGGCATGTCGTTCAGCAATGACGACGATGTTTTGAAAATTGTACTTATTTGGTTGACATCACTGGCGGCAACTTTTTATTAAAGGAAATACAAATGCTGGTACCGCACTGTAAAATTGAATACGGAATGGCGGGAGATGTGTAGAAAACTAGTTTCTAAGGTTTAAAAGGTTTTTCCCTAAAATATTTTTCTGAATATGTACTTGTTTTCTTTGACCTATCAAAAGGAACTTACATTCTGGATGAACCTCGTGTACATATTGTATCGTGAATCAATATCTTCTGTCTTTTCTTGATATGCAATTTCATAACAGCATTAAATTTGCCACCTAAAGGAGACTTTTTTACTTTTTTACCTGCACTGCCTGTTTTTCTTTAAATCGACTGAAACTTCGCAATCAGTGCATAAGTGATGGAGTAATGGTTATTCAACTCGTGTTATTATTACTGTACGAGTTAATACAGGTTTAAATGGGAGTTAAATCATTTATGTATTTACAGACGCAGACATTTTCCCATAGCATTTCCCTCTCCATCGCATTATACGCCCTATCTCTGGCAATACCGTCTATAAAATTACTCTCTTCGTTCTTCACCGGGTCTACCCGACAACCTACCCTCTATCACGTCTCTTAACCATTCTGTTGTCCCTCATTACCTCTTTCACTCCCCTAATCTGCTCTCTCCTATCCTCTCAAGTATTTTAGCTCTTTCATTCTCCGTACCAAGCACTTTCTCGTTCGTATCCATTTCCATTAACCGCACTTTCGTCACCCTCCTCCACGCCCATTCCACCTATTTTCGTCCAATTTTCTCAGAATTTACTTCTACATCTACATATATGAAATACCGTGCAAGCCGCATGTCGGCGTGTGGTACGGGTTAATTTCACACCAGGCACGAAGCCCTCTAACCAGCTGAAATCAGAACCGCGTACGTTCCCCTGGATGCCAGGTGCAGGCCAAAAACAGTGAGGACAACGGTACGCAGTCAGACCAGAAACCAGGAGAGTGATACGTAGAGCATGCTACCATGCAGTACACCCCTCAAGATACATCCGCCGGTTAGTATAAGTAATGTGACAAATGAATACTTTTGTAAGATACTAAATCATGCAAGAGCTATATCACGCCGGAAATTACATGCGAAGTTAGTAGCTAATAATGATGTTAAGATATTTAGCATGTAAGTGAAAAAAAACTTATTAACCTAGTCAGTATCCTAGAACTGATCTATAGTACATCAAGTACAGTGTACCATAATGTGTACCATAAGTGGTACCATAATAGTGTAACTATTATGGTGCCTTACTGTACTTGAAGTTACACTATTATGGTGCCTTACTGTACTTGAACAAAAATGGCATTTTTAATCTATCGGTTCTGCAGCCTATTTCCTCAATCCTATGCCTGTGATCGTTTCTACCCTAATAGTTTGACTCTAGAAAAATAATTTTTAATGTCCGGCAAAAAATATATCCACATCGAACTTTCGTGAAAGATTTAATCTGTACATTTCCCTTCGATCAGATAGATGTTCCCACCATAATTTCCTCAACAAGACAGTAACATTGCTATGCGTATCGTAACAATTTTTTACAAGTATTGCAGCTCTCCGCTGTGTTCGATTAATATCTGAAACTAATCCCACTTCATAAAGTGTGAGAGTTAAGACAATTTTATGGAATACCAATTCATCTAAGTGGAAAATTGCCTTTACTCTTATTCTTTATGATGAATTCTTTCCACCACATCAAGCCTGATAGTTCTCTTTCTGTGAACCTACTTCGTAAGGGTCTCATACATTAGCGGCGTACTCCAAGTGAGGTCTCTCGAGAATGAAATAACAATGTTCCCTTACTTGCTCGGCACACGTTTCTGCGCACTACAACGCTACACTCCATATATCATTCGCCGGTCGCGCCATATCTAAAATTTCTCACTCGGTAGACCAACTGTGACTTTAATAACAAAGATGTAGAAAATTGTGGAGTACATGTCGGAGGTGCACTCTATTATTCTCATCTGAACCACTTTCAAAGAAGAAGAAGCAGCGTAAAATCCCTCGCACCGGTTGGCATAGGCTGAGAGGAACAGGTTTGGCAAAGAAGTGGGAGTGGGTTGGTAGGAAAAGGATGGACTCGACTCCTTGGCAGAATGAGTGGGGAGAGGGTCAGACGGTGCAGTGTCTCACATACTGATGACGGAAGCTGTGAGAATGAGAAGGACTAGGGGAAGGGATGGGGTTGAAAAGAGAGGCATGATGAAAGAGGGTGCGAGAACAGGAGGAAAAGGGTTGCTCGTCGCCCTCTCCATACGCGACACACTATTCTTTTGTTCACTCCCATTAAAGTTTCCTTTCCTCCCCCTTTAATCATTGTTTTTGACGTGAGGCATCTCCTAAATGTGTGGTGGTGGGGGTATTTCTTTTAAGTATTCCACTGGTTAAGATAGGTTTTGTGGAATATCAGAGAACTTTCTCCCGGGTGTGTACACTTTTAGGGGCCTACCTTGCTCTAGTATTTCCTTTTTCGCCTCGACATACGATCTACCCTCGTTGATTCTGTCCATGAAACCTATTCTTTCTTCTTCTTCCCCGCTTGCCCAACATCTCTCAATCACATTCTTGAGCAACCCATTCTTATTACATCCTCCAGCCACCTCATCTACAGATCTCGAATTTCATTAAGAAGTTTCCTTTCATCGCCGTTCATCTCAAGCATTTCCTCGTTAGTCTTTTTTTCTCTATCCACCTCACCTTCTCCACAACCACATCTCAAATGCCTGCTGCCTATTCTCGTCCCCTTCCTCCACGTCATGATTTTAGTCCGCCGGAAAAGGGATGGGGGTTTAGATTTCTCAATAGGTCCTGACGCAAACCGGTGAGGTGAGGAGATATAGAGTTGGAATTTGAAGGGGAAGAGGTGGAGGCAACTAGAGAATAAGACAGGGATGCCGAACTATTTCGTGAAAAAGGTCTGAGCCCCCCACACTCATTGGAAGTATTTTAAATCTTCTATCGCTATGACTTTACCAGCGACCCTATCTTGATGTCTCTTTGTGAATCTGGTCGAAACGGGACGACAAAGTTTAGTGCTGGTAACTAATTCATCCCACATATTGTGGGGCTTTTTATGGTAGAATTTTTTATAGAAAGGTTTTCAGGCTAGCCCACTACACTAAACAACCTTCCCAGTTTCCAAGTCATTAAAAGTTCTGTATCCCAAGTCCCAAAATTGCCGTCTTCGCAGCACCAAGAACTTTCGCAGGATCTATGAACGGAAAGTATTTGAAATAACAATACGAGCAAGGTATCATTCAGATGAGGAGTATTAAAAGCAAAGATTTATAGTTAAGGGACCGAAGTTCCGTTTCGCGAGTGAGATCGTATGCGTCTTTAACCATGCTAATCACTGCTTCAGTACTCGCAACACTTGTGTACTCTTTCTCTAGCTCATCATTATCAGGTGATCCGCTGATTAACGGGTTTGATCCACCATCATCTCCATCCGCTTCTGTCCCTCGCCTGTTCATCGGTCTTCTTGTACTTTCCTCTCTTAACCTCTTCTATCAGCTTCAGCCTTCTCCTTACTCTTTACTTCTACTCTTCTATTGATTCTATAAGATCTGTAGTTTCTATCTCCTTCCGTCTTAGTACAAGCCCAGTGCGATTTTCTTTACTCGTCCAAATGGTATTTGGGAGTTTATGTCTTCTCCAACCTCTTTTAGCAACTCTTCGTTCCTCATTGTGTATCTGTCTGTCATCGTGTCTTCTCCAACTTCCTCCAAGTCCACATCTCCAACGCCCTTATCGTATCCTCCTCTCTTTTCCCCAGTGTCCATGTTTCACATGCATACATCATGATACTCCATTTATATCATCTGACCAGTGTCCTCTTCAACTCCCGTGTCTAGCTATTGCAGAATATCGTTTTCTGCTTCTGAAAGGCTTAATTCACCATAGCTTTTATTGCATTAATCTCTTCATCACTTGTCCGATTCTGTTAGCATTCTCAATTGACATATGTTCCTTTTGACTTAATCAGTTCTTTCTTCTTTTATCCAAACGTTCATATCTTCTCAGTAATTTGATTTTATTACTTTTGTTTACCCCACGCTTATTTCCGGTTCGTGCTACTTTATTCCTTCTTCTAGCTCATGGAGACTAAAATGAAATGGAGGAATTGCGGGCACAGTCGCTCCGAGTAAGGTTTGAACTTTTCTGGCTGTAGTGGTGGAATCGAAGTCAAAAATCAAGTGGAATATCGTCTCCTTCTCGTTGTTTTAACCTCCATCGCTTTTGCTCGATGAAAATGGTTGCATTAGCTTTATTGAAGTAATCTACCAGTTAAAGGCAGGTTATATATTCTCTAGCTTACCCTCCTCCCTTTGTCCAATATACTTCCATCTTCCACTGTTCCTAGCTCTACCTTGTTTATCTACTTTTCTATCCACTGCATTTCTCTACTTTAACCTGGTCTGCTCGGGAAGTTGCCTCTCCTCGTACAAGTCCAGCAAGATACGCGAAAATCATTTTGATAGTTTTGATAGTGTTACTGTCCTCTTGTAACAGTACGGTTGGTAATCGCTTTGAGATCGTCGATTGAAAATTAGACCTAATATTTTATGTGTATTCAAAACTCATTCATTTTCCTTCGAAGTTATCAACATCTTACGCACTTCAGCAATCTACGGTATATCACACCATAGGAATCAATTAAGGGAATTATATTGTCCAGCAGAAACATTTAAAATGTAATTTTTCCTGCGATCGATAAGAGACCATAATGGCTGCGTTAAGACTTTGAAGTAGGATAGTTGACAGGTAGTGTAGCTGTTTAATTTATGTGCTCTCTGATGCATGTTTCTAAATCTGGTAAGTAGTGCTAACACCATGTTTTGCATGTTTCCTGCATGATTCTTGAGTTACATTAACATAGTTGCATTTTCGATTGGTTTCTGTAGCATGCCCGTGGTGTGGTGCATGTTGGTGAAAGTTAATTTCTACATTGTGGTGCATGTTGGTGATAAGTCACCCCGTCACTCTTGAGGCGACTTGCAGGGTAATAATGGGATGTAGATATACATCACACCTAGCGCTTCCTCGCTTGTCATTCGTTCTGTCCACCGCACTTTCTCCATCCTCTTCCTAATCCATATCTCGAAAGGCCTCCGTCCATTCTCGTCGTCTTTTCTGAGGGTCCACGTTTCTGCCAAATGGAACGCTTCACTCCGTGTCAAGTTCTTCACCGGCATCTTCTCTATATCCTTACTCAGGGTTCCAGTCATCCGCTTCCATCACAAACGCTACTCACCTCCTTTGGATATATTGCGTTCCTTTTAATTCTATGGACGATGTCCGATATTGAGAGTTGATGGCCGCTCATCTCAGTGACAACTTGATGGGGCTAATAGGAAAACGGAAGTAGTATCTCTGGGGATGAGATTTGAAATCAAGACAATGACAATAGGGCTGCAGAGAGCATGACTCCTTGCGCGTATGACTTTTCCGTTTGTGTGTCATCGTACAAACACTGCATCCGCGGTGCACTCCAGGAACTAGGACGGTCTGTGGGACTAGAGAGTGGGGATGTAGGGGGAGATGTGAAGTATTGTTGGATGGTGCGGTCATTGTAAACACCGAGGGAGGAGGTCGCCCTTTGTCCGGTATTTGATGCGAGGGCCTTATAGCCAGCCGCGCTCAGGGACCGTGATACAGAAAGTTTCTGCGGTCGCACATCTGTGCTCTCCCGCACAATTACCGGTGATGTGCCGCAAAATGGGCTGCTGCCCTCGGTTCTCACGGATGCAGTGAAACTGTGCCTGAAGTAATCACGATTCGCGACAACAGTCGGGCGACGCGCTGGAAAACAGCGACCGAACCTAATGTGAAGTTGTCCGGAGCTGGTACTAATTTCCGTCAACATGTCTACCCAACCCCTGATTCTCAAGGGGCCATTCAAATATCCCGTAAGACCCACTTAGTTTTTTATTGGTACAACGCGTTTCAAAGATTACATCGTCATCATCATGTACATCAGGTTTGTACATTACGAGTGGACATTACAAAATTTCTTTCATTATTCAGAAATATGTTCCACAACATCTCGCCAGATACCGTTGAGTATATTACGTAAGACGTTTTTGGGGGTAGGAGGGTTGGAATCATCTTTTTTTTTTATGATGATGAATTCATTTAAGTTCCAAGGGGCTTGAAGCTCATTGAGGAACAAAATTGAACCATAATTTAATACATAATTTAGTTAATTTTAATGGAAAGTGACACAAAACAACAGATCATGATAGAAGACAATCCCACAAATACTTTTTACATGTCTTGGAAAACATTTTCAGAGAAGGAACACTTCTTATATTATGAGGTAGATCATTGTATGTTTTTGTTGCTTGATACCAAATAGACCGGGTGCCATATCTAACTGAAAATAACCTGTAAACATGTATATCATCAGCAGTCTTTGTGCAATGGGCACGTATTTGAGAATTGAGAATTAGTTCGCTATTTTAATGTATTGTCTCATGCAATGTGGGGGGGAGGGCTCAGGAGGTCTGAAACCAGTTCTCTTAAGATTTTTGTCGGTCTGGAAACATTGTATCATTTTCAACTATCCTTTTGTTTTTTCCAAATATCCTGTGATTGTTTACAACTTCATCAGCTATGGTACTGTTTCGCTCTCAATGTTAAGGAATATGGTACTCCATCACTGCATAATTATGCGGTATCTAATGCTCAAAGCTGTACGATGGCTTCTATGGAAAGATGAAACAGCAGAAAGCGAGCATTTAACGAAGAGTAGATACAAATATCTAACGTCTTACTTGGGAAGGGGGGTTGGGAAAATCTTACATTGTCTTACATTGGGGAAGGGGGGTAGGTCAAAAATGGCATACCTAAATCGTCTTACGTAACACTTGCACGGCCCCCAAGAAGCAATTTTCGAGTTTCTTAAAATGTGCCGTCGAGTAATCCGAGGTATCCTCTGAGTTACTGTAACTTTATAAGATTGAAGACGACGTTAGTCTTAGAAAAAATATTTTCTCGAGTTTATGCTCTCCTGTGGCGAACTCAATTTAATCCTTATTCTTGAGGGTGAGGGAGGATATATGGAACCATTAGATGCAATATAGATGGGGTATAGACCTTTCATTTGCCTATCAAGTAATTGAATGTCGTTGAAGAAAGGAAATAAAAATAGAGTATTTTTCATTAAAGATTTCTGTTGACCTGTGAAGAGAATAAGGAGATTGTTAAACATGAAAGACGACTTCAGGGAGGCACAATGCACGCAAATGACCTGTTTTATTCAATATAATAATGTTTATTGTTCGAAATTAAGTTATTTACGAAATTTTTGCTACTTACAATGGCAGACACATCTACATACTACCCACTGAAGCCCCGCTTGGGAGCGTGGCAGGGGATGCTAGGCCACCCTCCTTGGAAAAGGAAGATAAGAGGGAAGGAAAGCTAGTGGACTGCGTGTTAATGCAGCCACGCTCAATATTTATTGTAGTCCCTTTTGTTACAAGGAGGGAAGCAACTTACTCTCTGTTACTTGGGCTGTCTCTCTCTCCAATCGTTTCATTTATATCGGTTCGAGAGATATTACGCCCGAGTCAAGATGCTATCCGCCATGTCATTACGAAATTGGTCTGATCTAAGTTATTTGAGGGGGGTTGATGAACGAGGAAGTGCTGGAAGCAATGGGTAAGGAAAGGAAAGTTCTGGATGAATTGAGATGAAGGCGGAGTAGGTGGATGGAAAAGGTTATGAGGGGCGAACGGTTGTTGAAGGACAACATTGAAGGGAGGGTGTGGGGTATTTGGAATTGATTGTGGAAAGAAAATAAGCTTTATGGGTGGGATGATGAGAGGTGAGACGCATGCTTGGATGAATAAATACGTTATATAAGTAGATAGTGACCTGGGCACGCAGAAACCCTGAGGCTTTTATTCCATTCCATGTAAACCAACTGGTCTATTTTAATTAGTATGCTACCGTATAAGATAGGTGTTATTGAAAGTCAGAGATATTGTTCATGATTTTCACTGTGTCAGAGTCCCAGTTACTTCTAGTATTTCTTACTTTTGACTTATACCCTACACCTTCCCTTCCCTGTTCCCCCCCCCCCGAGAATTTGGTATATATGCCACATATACGAACTCCCAAAAACTTGGAGAATGTACCCTTGAAAATGACGCACTAGCGTTAAAACCGGTCGGGGAAGAATATATCGCAGTGGAATATTACAAAGTGTTTTATTTTCTCCCACTTATGGTATTTCCTTATTTCTCTCAGAATACGATTTACCCGTCTTCGTCCCGACCATAAAACTTATTCTCCTTTTTTCCCTTCCTCGCTTGCCCAACATCTTTCCCTCAATCAAAGTCTTGAGCAACTCTTCACCCCTTATTACATCCTCCAGCCACCTACCATGCCTATTCCGGATTTCATTGAGAAGTTTCCTTCCCTCGCCCACCATCTCAAGCACTTCCTCGTTAGCCTTCCTCTCCATCCACCTCACCTTCTCCATCCGTCTCCACACCCACATCTCAAATATCTGCTGTCTATTCTCGTCCTCCTTTCTCAGGGTCCACGTTTCTGCCCATACAACGCTACTCTCCATATCAAGCTCTTCATCAGCCTCTTCTTCACATCCTTACCCAGTGTCCCCGTCATCAGTTCTCTTCTATTACTAATCGTCTCCTTAGCTAGCGCTCTTCTCTTCCGTATGTCTTTGCTACTATGCCCGTTTTCCTCAAGCGTGCTACCTAAGTAATTAAACTGTTCTACTTGCTCTAGTTTGTGTCCTCCAACTTTAATCACAACCATGAAAGATATGAGACCATGATATCTGCCACTGAGAACTAGTAATTAGGTTTTTCCGATAGGTAGCGTAATCAGCTGCGGGAATCTAAGATTCTGCCTAAATTTGCGAATGCTCGTCTATGCACGATGTCTTGAGCAACTCTTCACCCCTTATTACATCCTCAAGCCACCTTCTCTGCCGATCTCGAATTTCATTGAGACGTTTCCTTTCCTCGCCCACCATCTCAAACACTTCCTCGTTAGTCTTCCTCTCCGTCCACCTGACCTTCTCCATCGCTCTCCGCACCCATCCACGTTTCTGCTCCGTGCAACGGTACGATCCATATCAAGATCTTCACCAGCCTCTTCCTCAAATCCTTACCCTAGATCTCTTCATAATCTCTCGTGTGTTACAGAATACCTCCTTGGATAACACAATCATTCTCCATATGTATTTGCTACTATGTCCATTTTCTTTTATCGTACAACCCAAGTAATTGAAATGCTCTATTTGCTAAAGTTTTTATCCTCTTACTTTTTTCGACCAGCCTCGCTTTCTTTGTCCGAAAAAACTTATTACTGAACTAATCGATAACCTTATAATAATTATCATTAATTTATTGTAATAACCTGCTGTCATATTTTAAGGGTAGACGAGGAGTATTGAGTTGAAGGATGTGCCCACGCTTTGACCTGAATTGGTCCGAATTGACCCTCCATGGGTCCAGTGGCCCCTGATTTGAGGACGTACTCCGGCAGACCGCACGGCGTCTACCCGGAAAGGGAGCCAGGAGGACACCCAATCCCAATTCTTTGGGCAACGGGCTCTTCCGGTTCTCAAAGATGTGCGGAAAGTTTTCGCGAAAGCGAGACTGACGGTAACTCGTCTCACGTTGTTGGGTTAACCTAACTAATACGAGTACTTCGGGGAGGCGGGGGCCCAATTGAGGTCCTTTTGTCCTCAATCCGCCTCATTGTTGTCGGCCTCGAAGGGGTTGTGGCTCGCTAACTTTCCCTTCCCATCCCTTTCCCGTTTCCCACTACCACCCACGCTCGGATATGAGCGAAAGCTTCCTGCCGAGCCGGAGGTAGTTACCCTGCGGGAGTAAATACCCGAATCCTCTGTCATACATCCCCTAGTTTTTCTCTCGTCGTTCTCTCTAGTAAAATTATAGAAATATAGCCGGTGAAACTATTTACTCTTATTCTTTTACTTTCAGTTTTAGGAAGGTTTAAGGAGTCCCCCCCTTCTTTTCATTCATTTATTTACACATTCCCGAAAAATTTCCCCGTTGGCCCTCCTGGGTGTTTCTACTAGTGACAACAGACGAGCCCAAACACGAATGTCCTGAATGGCGGAAAGTCTACTGAGGCGGGTATCGAACCCGAAACCGTCGAGTGAGCAGGCGAGTACTTCGCCTGGTCGCACATATGGGCCGACATTTTTTTCTCATTGAGTCTGCTGATTCGCTGCCGGTCCTCAACCAGCGCCGCTGCCCCGCCTGTCATTTCGTCGGCCCACGACCTCAGCACGGATGCGTATTTAGTTTTATTTCGGAATTTAGAAGGGAGAGGGGGTTAGTGTGGAGGGAGAGATGGTTTCGGATGTCGCCGACGTTTAATAAGGGCGCACCACTCGTGCAACCCTTCTCTCTCCCTCTCCGCCATGACGGGCCGGGAATTCCGACGCCAAGTGCGAGGAATAAAATGAAACGTTCGTTATTCCTCTCTCTCTCTCTCTGTCTCCCTCCGCGATGTATTTGCTCTCCCTCCCTTCCAACTGTGTGCATGTACGCCCTGTGCCCCCGGGTCCCGTACTGCTGCGAGCGTTTTAAATTCGTATAATTTATGCGCATGGCGCGATGCTATTTTTTTTAAACTGGACGTTGTCCCGCTCCGCTGTGCTGCTGAAGTAACGGACGCGTCGCACCGTTCCCGTCGTTCTGTGCGTGCTTTGCAGACTGCGCGATATCTCCGCTCTTGAATGTCAATTAATGCGCTTTCAGATTTTAAGCGCCGCGTCGCCTCCTGTCTCCCTCTTTCACCCGACAGGCGTCTGTCACCCTCCGGGTTTTCGCCAATTCTCCAAGTGTGGACAATTACTGAATACAAGTGCGGCTAAGTAGGTTTTACTGCGAATAAATTTTTAAATTCCACCTTTTCGCTTGAAACATATAAAAATGCATGGCGTCACGTGTGGCGATTTGCTCTTTATCTCGTCCGGCGTAACGTTATTTTTCTGTATTGGTGACAGACCTGCCCGGACTCCAATTAGTTCGTGTAATATATTTTCCGTCAGTCTTTGAAAGTTCAGTTTCTTATCAATGTAACCCCAAGGTATTTGGCTGCTTCTGACTAGTCTTTGGGGTTGCTCTTTGATTCTCAGGCACCAACACCTGTGTGTTTCTATGTTTGACGGGGTGAATTTTACGGCTTGTCTTATTTTGTATTTATTTGAATTTGCCATTCATCATGCCTTTTTATGGCTGCGTAAAGTGCATCTTGTGCCAGTTTAACCCAAGTTTTATTTTACTAACCTTTGTCTAGATAGCTGTGTCATCTACATTTTAATGCGCCAGTCACTATAGTATATTGGAAGAAAGTAATTGAGCTTTGGGTTACCCTATCCGTCATTTGTCATGGCTCACTTCTGTTCGTATGCCCCTTCTACTATTCATATTGTCAGTTTCTGTTTGTTATAGCCATCAGTAGTAAAAGGCATTCCCCGATGTATTTGTTGGGTCACGAATGATTGTGTCGAAAGTCAAACTGTTCAGCTGGAATTGCTCCTTTGCTTTCCAATTAGGTATCAATTGGTGGCGGTATACTCGCTCCAATAATATCCCAATATTAAACAGTCGGGATAGGGGCCTTGGGTCCTGAGGCATTAAGGTTTTTCCTCCTTTTTGTGGATGCATATGACCATAGCTCTTTTCCTTCTTATCGGAAAATTCCCCAGCCTGATGCTTGACTTGGTCATAATCGTAAAAAAAATCAGTCAAACTTAATACTCCCCATATTTTAAGTATTAAGTATAGCAAAGGGTATGTGTTAAGCAACGTATGAGCGCCAGAGAAGCAAAAGAGGTGTGGAAATTGGGCAGTATAGAGGAAATTGTTCGATGATAAACAATCCTCTAGTCAATTAAGCTCTATTGAGAATGCCATCTCTGAAAGGTATTGGTGAGCTGGGTATGAATGTGTGTATGCATACAAATGGATAGTCACGAGTTGAAGCGTTTAAACGCTCTCCAACCTTTGGTAACTGGTGCAGAATCTGTCAATACATACAATCGGTCAGTCAATCGTGAGAACCCGCGATGATGCGGTTTGTTTGACGCCGAGTGCCTTATGATCGATCGGTTTTAAAGGGGTGTCCATCTTAGTCTGGCAATACATTGCTTTTAGTGTCGATTTCCCGGTGATATTTTCGACCATCTCCCAGGACTTTTATCAAAATTTCAGTTGTAATTTTTTTGTAATTTTAACCATCCGTTTCTTTCATTTCCGAGCCGTGATGCACATTTTCAACTTGATCGAGAAATGCTCTGCTCAATTAATGATCAAAAATTTCTGCTCCTGTTTATACCTTTTTATATTGCACTTAGTGTCAATGTCCTTTAGTTTAAATTTTCTATACTGCTCTTAGTGTCGATTTCCCAGTAATATTTTCAACACTCTCTCAGCACCCCTATCAAAATTTCACTTGCAATGTTTAACCATCTATATTTTTGACACCATTTTAACTTAACCTTACCTCCTTCAGCAAACCACCCTTCCCCCCCTTTCATTTTCTCCCACCTGCCTTTCTTTATCCATCCTCAGTGTGACGCAGGTCTGGAGTAATGACGTAATTTGTTTGGACGAACAAAGGATCATATCCCAATTATGATTGTAGCCTTCCCCTCCTATCCTTCCTCCTTACCCCCACCACAACCTCCCCCCCCACTTATGTGTTTTGGCCAATGTATCTTTCAATATATATGCTCATGTCTGGTTATGTGAAAGTTTGGTCTTACCTGATGATGACTGCAAGTCACGGCAAGGCAGTCGAAACACTTGTAGTACGAGTTTGTAATAAAAGGTAGACAGTAAGATATCTTTTGTTTATCATTTTTAACCATCAGTTTCTTTTGTTTCCTTGCTGTGATGCACATTTTCAATGTGACTGAAAAATGCTCTGACCAATTAATGATCAAAAATTCATGTTCTTGTTTACGCCAAAGTTTTGCCTGGAAGCTCTAACTCTTACTGTTGGAAAAAGCCAGTCACGCTTAAGAGTTTTGTCACCATGATGTCTAATGCTCTTGCAAAATGCCACGGCCTAGTCATGCATCTCGCTTTCTCTCTCGATGGAGCACCCAGAGTAGGTTCTCGCATTTCCTCGCGACCCACTTTATCCACAGTCAATCGCAAAACCTTCGGAATCATTCCGACCCATGCATTTCTCATTACTTTTTAATATTTTATTGCTCTTCGGATACTCCTGTCCCCCTTTTCCTATCCCCAAGTACCCAATGATTTACTCATGAGCCACGGCGACCTCGGGCGAGGGTCGGGCCGCGTCCACCGATGATTTCTCCATTCCTCCCTCCTCTTTCTGCAGCCACCGCATCGCATAAGTAATAAATCAGAGGGAATCCGAAGGCAACTTTTTGATTCGGCCCTCTCTTTATTTCGGCCAGATATTCCTCTCCCACCCCAAGCACCCCTTGCCAACCTCACCTCCGATGCATGCATGTATCCGTCGCGCTCCTCCTGTCCGATGCGACTCTCCGAGCAATTAGGTCGTCCACTCTTCCTATTTTGAGGGAATGGGGGTGTAGGATGGAGGGTGAGGAAGGGGTTGGACATTAGTGTCAGATAGTGTAGGGCGCGCACTTATTCCTCAGCGGTGCAGCTATCGGTCACGATCCACGTCACATAATTTTTTTTTAGTTATTTATTTTTCATCCCCAACGGCGACTGCGGCAGCGGCGGAGGCGGTCGTCCAATCATCAATCACCGATCGGCGGATCGAGAAGGATCAATGTCTAACGGAAACTGATCCGAATGGTTGCACAGGTCGAGGTTTTATTTTACTTACAATCCGATGGCACTTTTGCGAGCCCAAGCGGGTGTTTGAGAGTTAGTGACATTACATAAAGATAGAAAGGTGTTTCTTATTTAAAGATTAAAAATTAAGAGTCTCTTTTCCACGTAGTCACAATTATATGATCGTGTATGAAATAGTAATAACTAAAAAATCTAGTATATATTACGATCGTCATCAATGGAACGTTATCTAATAATATAATATCTATTAAGTTATTTTTTTAAATATTTTCTATGACGATATACGTTTTGATTGTACAATATAAATTTCTTGAGAATAATTAAATATGACAATATTTTCTTAAGTATTGTCTTAAAATATAAAAATATTATAATGATACGTTAAAAACGTTGCAGGAAGCGGCGTATGATATGTAAAGACTGAACTTTTTTGTATTTATTACTTTAACTTTGAAGTAATGACTTTTTTCTGTATAATAAAAGTTTTCTTTATGTATACACTGACCGCATTTGCTGGATAACGTTGGTCAGTAAATTTCCAAACAAAATAAATGTGTAGCCATATTTATCGGTGGAATAAAATCCATTGATTCATTCTAAGGAAAAAAATACAGCATATCTTTGAAATTTGAAAATACGGTCGCACAAATATTTTACATGATATTTTATTTTACATTAACCTACCAGTTTTCATTATTATCGAGCTTATTTTGCTTTTACGGCAAGTTTGAATTGAATCCAGTCGAAATATTCTGGATTTTTACAAAGTCAGGCCCCCGTTTTCCAATTATAATTCTTTCTCCATCCATGAAGCGTCTTTCTTCGCCTTTCCCCCTCACACACAATACTCTTCCTTTATCACGGCCTCCAGTAACCCATTGCCCCTCATCACCCTTTTTGTCTTCTTTGAATATCTTCCAGAAGTTTTTTCCCCGCTCATTAACCATATAAAACACGTCACCATTCGTCCTCCTTTCTGCACAGTTTCTCCATCCTCATCCATAATCACATCTCAATCGCATGCTGCCTACTGTCATCTTCCTTTCTCTCAGAGCCCATTTTTCTGAACCATACGATGCTATATTCTGAATTAAATTCTTGGGCAACAGGGCAAGAGTGAAACAAAAAAGCGATAATAATGAGAAATTCTTGGAGATATCTTCATCTAAATAATACCCTGCGTCCGCCGCATGAGCATGGGGCGGAGGGTGTTAGGTCACCATCCGTGTAAATATGTTTTTGGGAGATGAAATGGTGACGTGTATTATAGGAGTGTGCTTAGTGGAGCTCAATTTTTATTGTGGTCGCTTATTGTGCGCGAAAAGAACGATTTTTTGTACCTATCTGCTCGGCAGTGTATCTCTTATGTTGTCGCATCTGTCCGTCTCTATGAAGATGTAGTGAGGGGTCACGATAATATTCCCTGTGTCGCTCTGAAAAATATCAGGTCTGAATTTCTCAAGCAACCTAAGCCTTGCGTGTAGCCTCCGAGAGGAAAGATAAGAGTAATACTCAGGAATAGAAAGGTATGGTTATGGCCAGGAATCTATCTCCATTTTGGACAAAAATAAATGTGCTTGAGGGGTTAATATAATAGAAAGAGAGTGTATGGAGAATCACATGAGTGAAATAGGAGTGCATTTATTGGAATGAAGTAATGAAATAGAAGTTCTCTAGTTATCTCCTGGGCAAAGACGGTAAAATAAAGGTTACCGAATAAATCTGTAGCATTTGTAACCTTCCACGGAGCTGGGTAGAGTTTCGGATCAAAATTGGGTAAAGTAATACGTGCATAAAGACGAGGAGCTGCTTAGAAGCGTTTACTGAAAGTTTTGATATGCACGAGAGTTCCTCCATTGTAAGTGAACGCTTGAATAATGGATAGGAAAATGATATGCCACGGGTCATTGTGCTATTCCGGGGAAAATTGATCTTTTTTCCACAGAATGCTCGTAGATCGTAGGCTTTGGAAGGACGGCTATGTTTAGAAGCGGAGAAGGTAAGCTGTATTGAATGGAAAATCCTCTTAGGTCATGTCAAATACTGCTTTTCGTTAAAGAAAATTTGAGTAAAAAATGCGAAGGCGGCAACAAAAGCGGAAGAAAGACTTTTGGAGTGGTGGAGGGATGGAGAAATATGTGGCGGACATTGTTGCCTAAGGAGGTGGGAGGGATGAAAAGGATTGAGATTAAATGCGGCATGGAGAGAGATTGAAAATATAAAAACGGGAGAGTGACTTGTTATAGGCCATGCCTAGTTTTTCTTCAAAGGGAAACCTAGAGTACCCAAGATAACGTGGTAAATAAAAGGAATAGAATCTTCGAAGGCCTCCTATCATTATTACTATCCGTCTGACGAAGGCAATGAGCAAGTGAGTAAATAGTAGAAGTGGCCAGAAAGTTGCCCTCGCTTTCTTCTTTCCATCTCATAATTATATTTTACCACAACTCAAGATTGTCCATGGAGAATTGGGCAAGAAACTTAAACCGACTGAACGGTGACTGGAATATACGTGACGGCTGTGATTTCACGATGAAAGGTCTTCGCACTAGAATAAATGCATACATGAGCGTCTTGTATGTACAAAATAAGAAATAATGAAGTGTACAAAAGAGTAGAAGAGGAAAGGACCATATGGAACGCCATGCAGAAGTGAAGAGCCAGATTGGTTGAACACACCCTGAGACACAATGGGTTTGTGAAGAACATAATTGAAGCTAAAATAGATGAAAATGTCCCCAGAAGAAGACCCAGGAATAAGTTCATGGACCAAATAAAGAAGAAATTACGCGGGAGGAGATGCCAGGAGGTAAGGGAACTAGCATTAGATAGGGAAGGGTGGAGAGCTGCAGTCAACCAATCTGCGGATTAAAAACCAATGATGATATGAGTCTTGTTGATGAGCTGGGTAAGTGATTTGTAAAAAGCTCTTAAAGAAGGTATACGTTTAAATTCTGGTTGAATAAATCTTATTAGTAGTTCCCACATTGCTCGAAGCACTACAAAATCGGAGCGAAACATACGTAAATAACATTCATTATTAATAAATAAAAGCGACAAGGTGTTCTAGGAAGCAAGTTTGTCCGTAGAAGTGTTAGGAAAAAAATTAAAGCCAGTGAAAAAGTTAAATTACTTAGGTTAAATAATAGAGGAGAATGGTAATATTATTAAGGACATGTAAAGGAAAAGAGCGTTTGCGAAGGAGGTGTTTAAGAAGAGGAGGACGATGATGACTGGGACCGTGCGTAAGAATGTATCGGAAAAGTCGGATAAAATTTTGATATGGAGTGGAATATTGTGCGGCTCATAAATACGGACTCAGAGAAAGGACGTCGAAAATGGGCTGAAGGCGGTCGAGATGTGGCTATGAAGGGGAATGGAGAAAGTGCGGCCCACCGAGTGCCTAGACCCACTAGGGCTGTGGCCCCGAAGAGTATAGTAATCAGTAGATGCCATACCTATACTGTGGGTGGAGTAAACATAAAATCTTCAGTCACAGTAAAATATCTTGGAATTACTGTAATTTCTGATACATCGTGGGGACTACACATACAAAACACGTGGCACAACATTAAAGAAACTAGGTTTTGATAAAAGTATAATAGGAAAGTCCTCGAATGAAAAAGTAAAAGAGAGTTGTTACTTCGCTCTGGTTAGGCCACACCTCTAATGCGCCAGGAGCCTTTGGGACACTGGTCATTAAGATTTAACCAAAAAAATTAATAAAATACAAAGGAAAGCAGCGCGCTTCGTTAAAAACTGCTACGAGCGTACATTGAGTGTCTCACTGTCTCAACTTTTAGAGGGACTAAAGTTGGAGCCCCTAGATACTCGGAGGCTACACGTTAGGCTTAGTTTGCTTGATAAATTCGGAGCTGATATATTTCAGAGCGACATAGAGAATATTATCATGACTCCTCACTACATCTCTAGGTCTGACAGATGTGCTACAATAAGAGAGATACACAGCCGAACAGATAGGTACAATAACTCTTTTTCATTCGCTCCCTCTTTACATCACTGTTGCTCTAACTCCCCCTGCCACTTGTCCTTTCGGTGGATCGGATGTCAATTTGTAGATGTTAGAGATAGATTTGGGGCCATTCGTCATCTGCGCATGCTCCACATCGTTCAGTCTTTTGCGTGAGGGGAAATGGGGACGATTGGAGGGCCCCTCTCAATGATTACCGAGCGAGAGTACCCTTTCCGCGCACCACTTGGGTATAAAATATGCGAGGCGCGCTGCGGTCCGCCAGCGGCGAGTGACGAAAGCATTCCACGCGCGACGCGTCGGAGTGGGGAAGGGCTCCGATTGGCTATCGCTCACTTCACGTCGGCGCCGCGGATTTTTATGACACTTCTCACAGAGGAGTGGACACAGTGGACATTCCACAGCAGAGATACGACGTGTATTAAGGGCGCTTTTCGTTCGCTCTAGTGCGCCGCTCACTTACGCAGCTCGAGCGCGCACTGGTTTCCCGTTTGTTAATCAGACCCTACGCACGACAGCGCAGTGCTCTTCAAAACGTATTGGGAGCAGAGTATATGTGAGATAAACATCAAAAGAGCAGAAGGAGATATTTTACCCACAATTGGTTCCATGTGTTAATATTTTGCGAATGCGTAGATCATAATGTAAATAGATTTAAATGTTGAAGTTCTTTTCTCTTGGTGTAAGTTTGACACTGTAGTAAAGCTAACTTTGTGTCTTCCACACCTTTTGTACCTGATGATGGCGTAACTGCCGAAACAAATTGTACTCTCAGTAATAAATGTGTGAATGACACTAGGTTTTCTTTACTACAATGGATGATGTTAGCTTTTTTACTGGTGGAGAACATGGTTGGATAAGAGAAGAAGCTAGTGGCGGAGGTTTTGAGGAGGCAGGAGAGATGTATGAAGGACGTTTTGAAAAGAGAGGGAATGTTGAAGAGAGTAATAGGGGAGATCACTGGAGAAGCGTGGAAGAGGATAGAATTCTGGACGAAACAAGAAGATGAATACGTATGAGGATTTTCATATTGATCTAACGGCGGATCGGAATAATATTCCAGAAATTATGACGTGAAAATATGGACTGTCCGTTAAAAATACGAATATCCTTGCAATATTGAGCAAAATTAGTGCATGACACAGAAATGAAAATTTTGCGATTATCCATAGAAATAAGCAGAAAGATTTATTTCTGTGGATAATTGCAATTTTTTCATTTCTGCATACTGTCCACTTACCTACCAATCAGCTGGAAGAATACTGAAATTAAATGTGAGAAAGTACTCCCTAATTAGAGCAAGTAGTTTTAATTAATAGTTTTTAGTGATATTTCCCAAAAAAATGGCCATGACGATACTCTGTGTGCACAGTGCTTGCCCAATTATCACCCTTCCTCCACGGTCTTGAGTAACCTATCACCCCCTCATCACTCCTTCCAGCCAATTACCCTGCCTCATCTTCACCTCATCCAAAAGCTACCTATCCTCACCCACCATACCAGGCACTCTTTCGTATGTCTTCCCTTCCGTCCACCCATTGGGTAAGGAGAAGTTAGGCAAGAGGTTTTACGGAGGAGAAGAAGAAGGGTAGAACGTACCCGGAGATGAAGATAGAAATAGAAGGAGATTAGGGCCCTTCACGAGTGAAGAACTGGAGGATTTTCTGGGACTTGCAGGAAAGCCTGCCTTTAACCGGTGATTACTTTAATAAGAATAATGTAATAATGCTATTCTAACGGATGGTAAACCGAACGTGTCACCTGCGTTCATAGGTTTAATTATCTTTATTCACGTGCATTGAAGTATGATGCTGTGTTCCGTTCGGCGAAACCTTCAACGTCTTATATGCAAAGCTTCTTATATTTATGGCGCTCTTACTGTTTTGATCATTGAGACCACTCTTCACTGTGATCGAAGAGTGTGCCCCGTGTGCCGGACAAAGTTCGTAGAGAAGATGATCCCAATATTTTAGCCTCTGAATTTTTTTCGATGAAACAGCATCATTCATCGGTCGTTCAATCCTAAGATTGGTTGACTGCAGCCCTAACCCTTCCTTATGTTGTGCAAATTCCTTCAACTCCTGGTATCTCATCCAATGTTTTTTCATCTTTATTTGGTCCATACAATTATTCCTGGGTCTTCCTCTGGGGATTTTTCCCTCTTTTTTGCCTTCAACTATGTTCTTCAAAAATCCATTGTGTCTTCGGATGTGTCCAATCCATCTTGCTCATATTTTCTGTATGGTGCTTCATAAGGTCCTTTCCTCTTCTCCTCTTCTATACAATTCATCAATTCTAATCTTGTCCGTCCATTTTATCTTCAGGATCCTCCTCCAGCATCTGGTTTCGAAGGCCTCTACTAGTAGTTATTTAGTAATCTTTTCTGGTAAGCCTTTCCAATGGTTTTCCAATGAAACAGCATCATGTATTAAAAATTACACTTAAAAAAAGTGAGCTAGGGGATTATTTGACGTGAAAACATGAAATAAAATTCTTCTTATGAGATTGGAAAAACTTTTCCTTCTCGGAAAGATACTGCGGATACTTGGTATAATCAAACAAATATATTTCTTTCAATGCATTCGTAACTGTGCGTGAAAATTGGGAGAGTATGGAGTTGGTGGTTGAAACATAAGATGACGGACGAAGGAAATCTGAAGGGATGCTGTTAAGGCGAGATATTTGAGTGAACAGGGAAGGGGAAGAAAGGGAATGGGCTGAATGGGCGGTCTTATGAGTGGTGGGAGCGTGCTCTGATATTGGGAATGAAATCATGCAAGGAGATTAGATACCGCGTTTTTTAAATTTACCAAAATATCTTCTCATTATTTGAGTTTAGCTGGGCATTCTGTTTTCTGAAGATCTTCCACTTAAGAGATAGAAAGGAAGTGCAGATACCGAAATTCAACTGCAATTTGTGTAATTGTGAACCGATATGTTTCCCGTTAGTTTTCCACCCTCTTCTCCATTACGGAGGTAATGGTTTGTTTTCGTATCAGCGAACAAATAAATGTCGGTAGTCGTCGCATCCTGGTCGATTCTAATGGATATGATTTCTATGTGATGTAGATTGTTTAATGTAGACTTTCATATAAAATTACTACTAAGATTGGCTGCGATACTCTTGCATTAGGTGCGCATTTACATTTGAAACAGAATTAGCGCGTATAGGAAGACGCTTCCTGGGGTAAAAATTAATGAGGAGAACAGTGAGATACCTTTTATAAATGCAAGGCTTTTTAAAACATATTTTTTTGCAATGGTATACAAATTCTGCAAGTTGTGCCCCAAGTGCTAAGATAATCCAGCTTTTTTCGATGCTTTAAAAGTCATATTCGACTTCTGATGGCTATTAATGTGCGAATTTGAAAGTATATGGATATGTAGCGTACCTTCACTGAGTAAGAATCGTCTAAATTTTAGAGATTTTTGTGTTATTATTGTGAAACAAACAACTTTGAACATTCTACTGTGGGACATTTCTTGGGAAAAATAAGGAATATACGAAACTTGAAATAGTTCTTTAAAGAAAAAAGTTGATAAAAATGAAAATTTTTAAACGTGTGCCATGTCTTACCAAAAACTATTATTCCAAACAAGATCCTCTGATAGTCAACGCACTGATTTGTTGGTTTACCGTGGGATTAAGTCCATGCAAGAGTAGCGAAAAAAGTGTCAATGTTGCATATTATTTCACTCATCATGAGCTGTATAATTACGTTCGCCATTTTTATGTGTGTCAATTAGCAATTAAGCAATTTTTCTAGTAACCTTGTAAAGGCAGCGACCAAAGTTTCGGCGTTCACTGCTCAATTTGAGAAAACTTGGATTATATAGGCTACCTCATCTGATGTAATTCTTTTCTTAGCCCAAGAAACTTGGAGCTATCGGAAGCAAAAACTTAATTTGTCTTCTCGCTATTTTTCTACCGGTGTTTGTTAGTTTTGGTATTAAGTTAGGTAGATTAAGAAAATGTAAAGTAACTGTGTATTCTCTCGCCATATTTTCTGTCTTCGGTTAATCCTTTCCATCGTGCCTATCCATTTCTTCCCTCTTACTTTCAGCTAACTACTCTGTGTCCTACTTTCAACCACAGCCATCAAATTTCCCTCACATCCGATTACATAACCCTGCCTCAACCTTCATTGGACAGTTACTTCTTCATTTGTCACGGTGCGCAAAATCTTACCGTTGACCTAAGGAAAATGAAAATTTTATGGAAATTCTCCTCTCAAAGCATTAGCCTCCTCCCCTCTTTAGGGATTATCTTGTACTCTCCTACCCGCGTACTGAAATTTAAATTAAGTCCCGGGCTCAGTGTTTCAAGCCTTCCACTTTTCGCCGCAGAGGGAGTACAACAGGGCGCTCTTAAATGTTCCTGTGAGTGAAAATCGCGTTAACGCGACGCTGCACACTCTCAAGAGTAGGGAGGAATGGAGGGACGAGGAGGGACTTAAAAAAAAAGAAGACGTGGCCTTCAGGAGCGCACGTCAAGGGGACCGGGACTGAATACAAATATGCATTCGTCGGGTTCCCATTCTCCATCCCTCTCCCCAACCCCCCCCCCTCCTTCATTTCCAGTGTCTTTATTTTTTTTTTAGGACTTCTCCGACGCGGAGGAGGGAGCCTTCGGATATGGAGGAAGGGTGGATCAGAAGTAGGAGGTGGGAAGGGAGAAAGACGCGACAGTCCACACACCCTTTCTTTTCTCACCCTCCTAGCCCCCTCACACCCAGAATCCATCTCGACCCTTCTCCCGTCATCAATCCATTTATTAAATTCCCATCGGTGCGTGACTTCCGAGATCCGACATTAAGACGAGTGTCCCCGAGGTGAAAAGATTCACGCGCGCGACAGAGAACGGAAGATCCGTTAAGAAACCACCGCACATTTCTGTATTGCCACTCGTTAAAGCAGTAAGCGCCCTCTTAACTCTTGCTTATTCATTTCATTTATTCATTTTTTTAAATCCATTTATTATACGTAAACAAACACGGTCCCTCTAAGCCACATGGCTTGTCAGAAGGACCCACACATATGCATACAATGCGGCAAATAACAAAATGATGTATACAAAAAACACTTTAAAAAACAAGTTAGAACAATTTATAATATTACAACTTGAGAACACTAAATATAGCTAATAGATTAAGGCATTCCACATTTTTGAATACACAGGTATTCATGCCAAATATATTGAACATAACCAATCAAAAATTTTTAATTTCATCAAGTAACCATGCATGTACCTCATATTATTAGATGCTTTAGAAATGCAGTGTGGGATATTCGGAATGAAGGTAAATCATAAGAAAACAAAAGAATGAGATTCTCTCATCATCCGGTGGTGCTACAGCCTGGGGTGGGCCTTGGTCTGCTGCACCGTCGCTCTCCAGGCGTCTCGGTCGGCGGTCCTGGCTCGCCATCCTCCCACTCCCATCCTCTTCAGGTCACTTTGCACCTGGTCCAAGCATCTAATCTTTGGGAGCCCCTGCCTTCTTTGGTTGAACAGCCTTCCCCTCATCATTCATTTTGGGACTTCTTCTTCGGCCATTCTTTCCATGTGTCCCAACCAGAGGACTCTCTGGGACTTGATAAACCTTACTATGTTTCTTCCTTCGATCAGTCTATTTCCTCATTATATCTTATCCTCCATTCTCCTTGATCATACATACTTAAACCGTATATTCTGCGGAGGATCCGCCCCTCAAAGGTGCTGAGTGCTCTCTTGTCTGCTAGTGTCATCGTCCTGGTTTCAGCGTTATATGTCACCACTGGTCGTACTAACGTCGATGATTGATGACGTATGCCTGGCTCGTGTCAACGTATGATCTACAATTTCTATTCGTGTGACTCGTATTTGTGTGACAATTCATGAACCTGGAGCTGTCCAGGTGCCAAAATGGATTCGTTTGTGTGGGAGGAGAGCACTCTTAATCACTATGTTATTTCTGGAAGCAAGCTGCGCAAGAAGAACACCGTGTTTGTTGTTCGTCTGGTGTAGTGAATGGCGGCCAATGGTTTTAGAGCTGCTATTATCTCGCCCAAGCTGTACATTGAAGTCCCCAGAAATTATAGCCATGTCGTTGTTTTGTGTTCTTAACGATAATCTTTCTAACTCCTCATAGAATTGTTTTTTTACTAGTTCGTCTCTGTCTTCTGTGTCTGTAAAATTACAATTCCTTTCGTAGTTGGCCTGGATGTGGCAATTCCTTAACCGTAATCTTACCTACCCTCTCTTATTAGTCTTATTAGTTAATTCAAGTTTTTCAACCTCATCTAATTGAATTTCTGAAAACAGTATTTAATACTTGACTCATTTAGAACTTTTTAGGTTGCAATTTTTTTTCAGAATGAGAAATGCATGTTTTAAAATGTAAATCTAAGTGTCTTTGATCTGGATGGTGTAAATATGAGAGGATTTTAGTCAAAAATATTTTTTGCCAAAGCGAAAAAATACCGAGGCGATCGAATTATTTCGACATTTCAGTATTCTACCAACTGATTGGTAGTATTATGGATAGTTATTATTCTAGTGTCCTAATTTCTGGCATATCATTCTGCCTTCCCTCCTATACCCGACCCGCCATTAGATCCCTCTTAAAATCCTCACATCGTCTCCTTCATCTTATTTTGTCCACATTTTCGATCCTCTTCTGCTCTACCCCGGTGTTATTCCCTCTAATACCCTCTTCAGCATTCCTCATCTTTACACTACGTCCTCTATTCACCTCTTCTGCCTCCTAACCTTCGCCACCGGCTTCCTCTCCTCCCCAACCATATTCAATACCTCCCCGTTCGTCCTTCTCGCCCCCCAGCTCACCCTCTCCGTCCTTCTCCACACCCACATTTCAAATGCCTCAAGTATAAATATGTCCTCCCTTAGCGGTGACAAAGTCTGCGACACAATCAGTTCCACGCTCCGTATTAGAGTTTTCACCTGCCTTTTCTTTACGTCTCTTCTCATTCCCCCTTCATCAGTTCCATCATTTTTGAAAATGCTTCTTTGGCGATTGTAAGTCTTCATCTTATGTGCCTACCAGCTAGCCCATTTTCCACCAAAATACTACCTAGATACGCAAACTGCTCGACATGCTCTATTTTGTGCCTTCGCACCCTTATTTTCAGACACACCGTCTGCCTTTCAGAGAACTCATCATTTTCCTCTTTAGATGGGTAACTCTCATCCCATACCTATCGCACTACACCTCTAACGCATTCACCATTGACTGTAGCCCTTTGGCTGACCGTCATATCAGAGCTTGATCAGATGGGATTATGATCAATATATTAAATTGTGAAATTATAGAATTTTTACCCCAGCTGAGGGCCTACACTGGAAGATGAATATGATAGATCTTTTCTTTCTTTTCTTGCTTTCTGCAATATGTACAGCGTATACCTAGTTTTTTTCTTTTAAATCACGCGTTAATTGAGTGGAAATTGACAGAATATCAAGCGATCAGTCATGGGCAATCGGTTTTTATGCAACAAAAACCGTAATATGGTGGCGGAAAGAAAAATTTTAATCGCGTCACTAAACGTAGAAATTTACAAGCCCTCTGGAGCATTTTAATACGTTAAATTACATTGACTCATGCTGAAGATAGAGCGCCACAGACTCTGTTATCTCAACATTTGTGCTGTCAAATCCATTATGGTACATCATAGCTTTAATCTCTAAGCCACGTTTTTTTCACTCTGACAGCGGAAATTTTTCCTTGTCTCGGTTCAGGTTGGAAGGTTTCGTGAAGACTGTGTCTTTCAATCAAGGGAAAGAGTTTGGTGTGCAGTAGGAGTATATCTTGTCTACCTTTGCGATTTAGAGTTCTCCGCCAAGGGATTCATTTTATTTTTGCGCCTCATCCTAGCCACTCTCCCGTTCTCATTCTCGCGCTTAAGCGAGAGGAAGCGGGCGGCTAATTGCAATAGCGAATTTCATTATGCTCGAGTGCTCTTCAGGTTCACAGCCATAGCGGAGTATCTCTCCCGTGCTCCTGAGGTGATGCTGCTACATTGTTAATTAACCTGGATCTGGGTCACTCGGCGGCTGGAGTCTCATAGCCCTCATTGAATTCCTCTCGAGGGTGAATTATGACGGAATTACTTAGATAGGCGGCGTCTCCGCTCCTGCAGGATGGGGAAGGACCGCAGACCCGCTTGCGAAACTCTAGTGTAGACGGAGCGAGCATTATCTCGTACACTCAGGTTCGGTATTACATTGGGTGAGTGAAGGGTAGGGGTACAGTATTGTCACCAATCAACAGCTATTTCATCCACGTGAGGGGTAGTAACGATAAAGGTGTCAACGTTCACGATGTATGTTATAGCTTCAGTATCGTTTTTATGTATTCTTACTATCGTTATTAACTAACCCCGCTTTGACGCCGCTAATATATGGGACCCTTACGAAGTAGGACTAGTTTCAAATATAGGTCGAATACAGTGGAGCTAGATTTGTTAAGAATTGTAGGGATAAACATAGCAGTGTTACTAAATTGTTGAGGGAATTAAGGTGAGAACCTCTGTCTGATCGAAGGAAAATATGTAGGTTAAGTATTTTACGAAAGTTTGATGTAGACTATATTTTGTCAGACGTTCAATATATTTTGTCACAGCCATGCTATTATGGTGGAAGCGATCACAGGCATAAGATAAAGAATACTGCAGAAAACCGATAGATGTAAAATGTCATTTTGTCCAAGTATAATAAGGGACCATAATAGTTGCAATAGATCAGTTCTAGGATACTGACTAAGTTAAATAGGTTTTACCAGTAATGCTAAATATCTTAACATGATTATTAGCTAGTATCCTCGCATGTAGCTTTTGGCCTGCGCCTGGCATTCGGGGGTAGGTGCGCGGTTCTGATTTAAACTGGGATGAGTGCTACATGCCTGGTGTGGTATCATCCCGCGCCACACACCCTTGTGGTGGCTCGCTTAATATTTTGTAGATTTTGATGTTCAGCATAACGGCATGATATGGCCTTTCAATATTTAAAGACCGGTGATACCGCGGAAAATATTTCTGAAACCGAACGTGTTTTACTTTTACCATCTTCATCAATGCTATGAAACTTATTTACCAAATTTAAGAATGCACATGGTGGCATCGAATAGATTGCATAATGTTCATGCAAAGGTTAAGGAAATGTTAAATTGTGCGCACGTTTATGATTGTTACTTATTCAGTGTATCGTGGTGGCGTGATTTTGACATATAGAACAAGGGTGGTTCTTGCCGAAGTGAATATTATTTTAATTCACCCAATTTCTCTTTTCCTATTTTTATCATCAGCTCTCACCTTGATGCCATAGCATGTATTGAACGAAATGAGGTGTAAACTGGTAGGAGTGAGATCTCTACTATGCAGAGGTTTGGGAACGAATGTCAGTATTTAAAGATGAACACATTCGCGATTTACGAAGCACCTTCAGTTTGTCAATGTGATGTAATTTTTGATGTCCCTGATTGCTGGTTTTTTGGCGTCTATTTACCAATATCATTTCTGTCTTCATCTTAGCATACATCCCATTATAATTTATCTCATTCATTAAACCTGTTGTCATTCTTCCCCTTCCTTGATTATCTAACATCCAGTCCTCTATCACATCCCCTAGAGACTCGGAGGCTACACGTTAGGCTTAGATTGTTTGAGGAATTCAGAACTGGTGTGTTTCAGAGCGACACAGAGAATATTATCACGACGCCTCACTACATCCATAGGTCTGACAGAAGCGATGAAATAAGAGAGATACATTGCACTGAGAAAACACTTTGGATATGATTATCGAAGGTTTGGATGTCACAACCAAACCTGAGGTGAAGGAAAGGACTTGCCCATACATTTGGATGTGTCATCCGAACGGAATTGGTGATGAGGAGTTGGATGTGCCACCTACTCCTTTGGGTGCTGCATCCAAAGGAAGATGGACGAGTACTTTGGGTGTGAGAACCAAAGTGTTGGGTGGCTCATCAGAAAAACGTTTGGATACCGAATAAAAACTTTAGATGACCAGCCCAAAGGTATGTGCCCCTACCACTCCCTCCCCACTTTAACCCCGCTGCCTTAATGTTTTTCTTTTGCAACCCCTTTGGAAATAGGGTAGTAGGACGGTGCAACTAGAAAATCGATAAAACTGGGCTCTGTGGTTGTTATGATAGGTATCCATTATCACATAATTCGTCAACATATTACAAAAAATGCACAAAATATTTCAAAGCATTACAAATTAACACAATTATCAAGAACTTTATGTCAACAACATAAAAATATTATTAGAATACAATCATAACATAATACAAAATATGATCTCAGAGAGAACTTTGTTTGTAATAAGCACATAGAGATAAGAATGGGAATCTGAAAGGGAACTCATAAGCAATGGCTGGTAGTGTAGGCATGAGAATTAACACGTAATGGCCGCGTAATTTTAGTGCGACTTACTAGCGAACACCTGGATTTAGGCTCCAAGTTCAGTCTTCAATAGGAATTCCTTCGTCCCCTCGTCCGTATCTCTTCGAGCAGCAGGAAAACAGTGAAGCAGACACGGCAGAAGGGTCACAACGAAGTTCGCTTGTTTCGCCCAGAACAAGTCCACACGTATCGACGGCTTGCACGGCTGAACACGGAATGGCGGGTGCTAGAGCTTCCTGAGACTGCCACCAGAGCGCGCAACTATAGATTTTGATTTCGCACCTAAATCGGTAGACTGCATCACCTACAACTTTGTGTCTCCCATCCAAAGGACGTCATCTAGACGTGTTTGGTGTGACACTCTTTGCCTTTGGTTCTCACATCCAAATAATTAGTTCTGACGTCATATCATTCTTGATGGCGCATCCAAACCTCCCCGCCCAAAAGAGTTTGGGGTGTAGCATCCAAATCTGTTCTCTCAGTGTGCCAAACAGATAAGTCCAAAACTCGTTCTTTCTGCGCACAATAAGCGACCACAATAACAACTGAGCTCTACTAAATGCACTCCCATAACACTTGCCACCATTGCACCTCCAAAAACCCTACCCTTTACATCTTTACACGGCTGGTGTCCTGACCACCCCTGCTACACGCCCGTGCGGCGGCTCGCAGAGTAGTATGTGCGTGTAGATTAATCTTTCGTTCCTCATTACCTCCTCCAGCCTCCTACTTAGCCTCCGCTTAAACTCATTTTCATGTTCCCTCTCCTAATCCACCATAATTAACAATTTCTTGTTGGTATTTCTTCACCTCCGACACACTTTCTCCTTTCTCCACCACACCCGCATCTCAAACGCCAACGTTTTAGAGGCTTTAAGTGTTAGGAGCGCGAATCGTGAGTCATTGAGTGCTCATTTTAATAAATCTTTAAGGTAGGTTGAGCGAGATAGTTTCCTAGTCATAGAAGAGACCATATTCGAATTATACGTTTTAATTTCACCAGTGTTAGTAAGAATGAAGTAAATGTTGCATTAATAACGGTGCTGGGATATAGTTTTATACGACAGATATTGTAAAATATTAAATGAAAATATCTAAAATCATTGACTTGACTCATTTTTGTCGCGCGGTACGTTTGCAAATCCTTCAAAACGGAAGACTTTTTTGTGATCCCGAAGAATTTGGTGCGTTGACAACATGATTAATTGTCAAAAATATTTGAGATCACATTCACACTACACGCTGTTAGTTTTTTAAAAGAGATATAGATGCTACACATTCCTTATTTTTTAAATATTGTCTCTCTGGAGTGCTTACACGTACCATCTCCTATATAAAATAGCGGGTATTTTTTGGCTAATATCTCGGAAAATAGTGCGGTTAGGGGTTGAAATTTGGTGTCATGGGAAGGGTGAGATATTTTTCATTAAAATGAGACGAAACCAGGAGGATATTTCTAGGCGAAATGATATTTCGCTTAAAGTACCTTAAGTTAGTCGAAAAATATTCTTGGTACCCACTTCACTTAGGTACATCTAATTATACTTAGGAAATAACCATACGTGTTGAAATGCAAAGAATAAAAGAAAGAAATTTTTTCATTTTGCCTCAATTATTGTACTATTATGACTTCGGTTTACGGCACATAATTCGAAATTTAAGGGAAAATCTTCCGTACATATGTGTATTTTCTTCGGCATGATACTTTGATATTTATTAGGAAAAATGATAATAATGACGAGAAATGTATATTTTTCATACAAACATACCCATCACGCCGTTCCCTTCCGGGGTAGGCACAGTCAAAATGTTTCACTCATTAATACATAATCGTACACCTAACTCTGCTTCAATAATTTCCTCCATACTGACCTACCCTTGCAAACCTCTTTTACCTCATTTACCCCAATACACTGTTTCATACACGCCCTCCTGTTTTTAAGACTCTTAATATTCCTCCTCCTAAGAATTTCCCCAACCCCAAGTTTCTCAGCCTACCTCTGCCTCTCACACCATTCATTCTACTCTCATATATCTGTTTCGTTATTCGACTCTCATCCATTCTCTCAACATGGCCAAACCAACGAAGCACACTCCTTTCATACACGTCCATTACTGGAGCATATAATGCACATTCATTCATGACCCACTCACTCCTGACCCTATCCATCCTAATTTTACCGCAAGTACCTACTCCTCAGATAATTCACAACCACGGCGTTTAGTCTACTCTTATGTATATCATGACATACCCATGTTTCACTACCATATAGCAAAGTGAGAAGAAGTACACTTTTGTACACAGCAATTTTCGCTTCCTTAGACAAGCACTCATTCCTTGATAAGCCTTACATGCTACCTACCACTTTCCTTCCAGCATTCGCACGTCACTTTATCTCCTCATCTATTCTTCCAATTTTCTCATACATCTTACTCTAAGTACACAAAATCATCCACCTGTTCAATTACTTTACCATTCGTCCTCATCATACAGTTATTTTCCCCATTCTCCTTATCGAAAACTACTGTTTTAGTCTTGCACGCATTTATCTTCAATTCCATTCCCTCCGTTGATTCACAAAACTTACCTAGGAGCTTCTGTAATCCCTGTTGACTGTCTGAGATCAAAACAGCATAATCCACATATAAAAGAACTCGCACGTTTACATTTCCACGGTCCGAAGCCACCTGTGTCCATGCGTGTGCACACATCTGATAGCGTTCATATATATATATTTTTCATTTTAGGAGAAAATCTGTGCATATGCCATCGAATCATTTCGAAATGCGTATATGCCAAGTTCCATAAGGCTACGTGTTAAATTGGCTTTAAATTGCCAAAAAACCAAAACGGTGACGCCGTTATTTTCAATTTTATCTATACATATTAATATTTACTACAATTCTACCAAATTTTATGCAAATCTGTAGGTAACAGAAAATCGCTCCAACCGCCTTAAAAGGAACTGGGACTCCGCGTCGGCTCCCCCTGCAGAAATTATGCTGGGACGGTAACTATCGCGTTTTCCTGTGTCTCCGCAGCGGGTTACTCTCAATTATGTTGCCATCCGAGACTATATATATATATATATATATATATATATATATATATATATATATATATATATATATATATATATATATATATAACTTAGCCAATCTTCTTCGCTCCAATTCTTCGCGAGAGGGTACATCGAATGACACTCCCCGTCCCACCACACAGAGATGCAACAAACCACGGTGCAAAACGTGCAACATGTTTTGCCCCCTATCCTCATTTCAGAGTCCTAACACAGAGACGCCGTTCGACATCAAAGCCTCCGGCTCTTGCGACTCCCACAACTTAGTTTATGTGTTACAATGTAAACTATGTCCCGGTTTTTATGTGGGCGAATGTATTACACCCCTTAATATTAGAATGAATAACCATCGGTGCACCTGTAAAGACCCATCTTCCACTTTCCCCGTCCCTACTCATGTGCGGAAGCATGGCTTGTCCTTTGACAAGTGCTTTGAGGTGGCAATATTGATCTCCCTTCCCCCGGACGCCCCGTTAATTGAAGTGCGCCAGAAGGAGCTGGCCATAATCTGGTTGCTAAAATCGTACGCCGCGCCCGGATTAAATAAAATACATTAATCGCACGCTCCCCGTTGTTTTCCATTTACCCCCTTCCCTTCCCTCTCCCCCCCCACCCTCACTGCGACCCCTTCCGCTCTCTCCGGCCAAGACACGAGCTGGTAAAAATTTCCCCTTTTCAAGAACCGTTCGTCAACCGCTGGGAAAAACCCCTTCCCCTTCCCCCGTCCCCACTCCCCTAACCTACCGCCCCTCCTACCCCTATCCTCACCAGCGCACACGACATTTGTTCCGTGATACGCCTTGAAGACGGACTAGTTCCGAAAGCTAGCTATGTAAGTGTGATCGTCTCTTTTTTTGTGTGTCTATCTCCTCCATCCTATCCACATCGTGTGTTCATCGCCGCATGGCTGACTCCAATCCATCAACGAATTTATATATATATATATATATATATATATATATATATATATATATATATATATATATATATATAATACGTTGATGGATTGGAGTCAGCCATGCGGCGATGAACACACGATGTGGATAGGATGGAGGAGATAGACACACAAAAAAAGAGACGATCACACTTACATAGCTAGCTTTCGGAACTAGTCCGTCTTCAAGGCGTATCACGGAACAAAAATGTCCGGAAAGGAAATGAAGGAGTTTAGGGAGTCGATGTCATGTGTCCAAAGTAGAAAAATGTCATCTATGTAACGGAGCCACAGAAGGGGTTTAAAAGGGGCTTGGGAGAGGTAATTCTCTTCCAGAAGACCTAGAAAAAGATTGGCACAAGAAGGGCTAAAACGACTTCCCATGGCACAGCCCTTTGTTTGGAGGTAGTGAAGATCGTTGAAGGAGAAGGCATTGTGGGTAAGAATAAATTCAGAAAGTTGTAAGAGGAAGTCGGTACTGGGTATATGAGGAGTGGGGCGTTGGCTGAGAAAATGACGGATGGAACGGAGACCTTCTGAGTGGGGAATGGAAGTGTACAAGGAAGTGTACAATGGAAGTGTACAAGTGTCTATAGTGGCCATCAAAAGTGGTGTATTATGTGGAAGTTTGACAGTTTTCAAATAATTTAGAAAGTGGTGTGTATCTTTAATAAATGAGGGCAGGGCATGAACGTGAGGCTGCAGATAGTGATCAACAAATGCCGAGATGCGTTCAGTAGGGGAACTGCAGGAGGAAACAATTGGACGGCCGGGGATGTTAGGTTTATGAATTTTAGGAAGGATGTAGAAATTAGGGGTTTTGGGGTGAGGAGCAGAGAGAAGGGAAAGATCACACTTAGCCAAACCTTCTGTTGGACCTTTATATATATATATATATATATATATATATATATATATATATATATATATATGTATATATATATATATATATATATATATATATATGGGGAAATAATTGGACTTGCCGTCGATATGTTCTTGTACCGGTCAGCCTTATGGGCGTTAGGGTTGAGGGAAGGTGCTATGTAGGTTAACCTTGGTGCGACGAACCCAGCTCTGCTCCGTGGGGCCTGTTCTGTTATGATCTACTGCCTGAGGTGGGGTGACGTGAGTGCTAGTCAAGTTCCTTTGGCCATAAAAGTAAAGGCGTAATCCTGAGTGAAAGGATGGCCTTGGAGGGCATTTAGCTTTCTTTTTCCCTTCATTTTATTGGCTTTCCTAAAAGTTTGCGGCATTAGATAAATCTATGATATTTACAGTAAGTCGTTAATTTATATTTTGTACAATACTTCATCAAAATTTCATGCTGAAATCACATACCTTAGTGTCAAATTTAAAAATGAGTACGCCTATTTTTGTGATTCCTCCTTACATTATAAATATAATCTAATCATCTTTTTATTGCTATGCAAGCCACCGCAAGGGTGTTTGTGGGAGAATGGCTTAATGCCAACATGAACTAGAGTAGGTACAGAAATTGACTTTCACCAACATACATCACACTATATGTATGCGATAAATGCTACGGAAACTATTAAATTAATCTTTAATGTAACTATGAAAACGTGACACCAGAGTCATGCATGGAACACGCTCAACATGGTGTTAGCACTACTCGGTTTATTTAGAAACTTGCAATAGGGAGCGTTAGAGTTAATTGGCTACACTACCTGTCAACTTACCTACTTCAAAGTCAAAACGTAGGTACGAAATGTAGACAAATCGGAACAAAAAGGACAAATGTATCAATAATCAAATTAATTCACACAAACCCATTTTTGGGGCCATATTTTATCCTTTTTAGTACTTTGAATTGCTCTACCTCGATTACCTAAAATTATGCTTAACGGAAACGTTTGCAGACATTTATTATTTCTAAAACGATACTTATGTTCTTCCAAAAAATTCATTATTGAGGAAAAGGTTGATAAACTAGGCATGAAGTTTTAATACTGATCTAAAACTATCGAAACCGTTCATGTATTGAAAATATGACAAGGCGGACAGATACCGAGTGTGTTTTTATCTTTGTGATAAGCTTGGGGACTTAAGTTTGCACAAAGTGCTATACTTTTTTTTTACTTACATTGAACCTTGTTTTGGAACTTATTTTCTGACACATTTGGCGCGTGTTTTACTTCTCAGCAAAAACTTACGGAGTTTCCTAGTCGCGTGCACCACATGTCAGCGGGTAATCTTTGAGCGGATTCCAGCCTCCCGACTCTGTGTGACACCTTCCCAGTGCGATGGGAGATGCCTCTGCTTCCTTTTCTGTGCTCCTTCGCCCGCCTCCCCCGCCTGCGAGCAAACTCCTAAGGCGCGGCGCTGAGCCTCTGCTCCTTCCTGCCTCGCGTGCTCCGTGACAGCTCCATCGCCTAATGTCGTCACTTCGCGCCGCACCCTTCGACGGTAGCGGGGCTCCGCGTCGCAAAGGCACTGCCCGGACGTTACCCTCGTCGAAAACCCCTGTTTCTCTCCTCTCCCAGCCCCCCTGGGGATGGAAAGGTCGTCGGCTCGACCCGGACGACACCGGCACGAAGAGAGAAAATCCCAGGATCAGTCATTTGGGTGACGCGTCACTCGCGGCAGTGAGTTTAACCAGTGCACATTCCGAAGGTGTCGCCGCCCCCGTGTCCCCCGAGGAGACACCCCCCCCTTCCTCGCGTCCCCTTCAGCGTTACAGCCTGAGAAATCCGCTTTGAAAGTTAAAGGTAGAGCGTTAATCCTCCCAAGTATGGAGGTGTGCGTAAATATCTACTAAGATCGGTTGGAAGTGGAGTGTCTGCGGAATTTAGTGACGGAAAGAAAATGCTGGTAAAAACTCTTAACATTGAGCTTGGCGCTATACGGGTCGGAAACTTGGTCATTGCAAAGGAAGGATGTACGTGCATTTGAGGCGTTAGAGGTGTTAGAGGTGTGTATTTGAGAAGGATGGAGAGGGTGAGCTTGGCGGCGAGAAGGACGAACGAGGAGGTATTGGATATGATTGGTACGGAGGCTTCCGCGGTGGTTTATTGAGGTCAGTTGATTCGGGTTTTTCCCGTGTTGATTCATATTAACTGGCAACAGTTTCGCTAACATTACAGCTATAGTGCTCGCAGTTTCTGTGCACTGGAGAGTTCCTCCAAGCCTAGCTGCCCATGGTAGATGAGCATCGATTGGCTGCCGGCGTCCAATCCCATAAACCGGTTCTTATCTCAGTTCGCGCCGCGTGCGAATACTGTAAGTGGCGACCCAAAAGAATCGGCGAAAACGAACGCTGTGCCTCGCCGACGCGAGGGCCTTTAGAATAGAAATACTCTGGACGAGAAACTACTATAGATATCGAGTCAAAACTTGCAGTGATTGCATTAGTCGTCGCAGTGAGGTAAGAAAGTAATCCCCATCGGTGCAGGTCACCGTGGTAACACGATAAATAAACAAAACTTAAATACTCTTCACCAACATTTTGAAAAATACAAATACGAAAATTGCGACTAATTATCATAATAACCAATATTTTGATCGCTGGGAAAGATATCAGAATTTATCGAACCATATTTAATTCAGTTAAGAAAGCCTGGCACCCGCTGCAGGATAATTTAAAGTGAGCTAAGACTAGGACTCTTTTGGGTTGCCACTTACGGCATTCGTACGCGGCGCGCACTGAGCTAAGAACCGGTTTACGGGATTGGACGCCGGCAGCCAATCGCTGCTCATCTACTATGGGCAGCTAGGCTTGGAGGAACTCCCCAGTGCACAGAAACTCTGCGAGCACTGTAGTGTTTCAGGACCAGACGACGCTAGTTGTAACGTTAGTGAAACTGTTGTCCGTTAATATGAATCAACGCGGGAAAAACCCGAATAAACTGATCACGGTCTTAGATATGGTTTGATAGGAGAGGCTGGTAGCGGAGATTTGGAGGAGGCAGAAAAGATGGATGAATAAAGTTTTGATAAGAGAGGGCGTGAAGGCACAAAATTGAGTAAGCTGAGCAGTTCTCGTATATAGGTGGTATTTTGGAGGATAATGGGTTTAGTGGTAGAAACATAAGATTTAGAATCCCCATGGGTAAAGAAGCATTTTTAAAGAGGGGGGAATTGATGAGGGGGGAACCTGATTAGAGAAGTAAAGAAAAGGCTGGTGAAAACTCAAATATGGAGCGTGCCGCTATGTGAATCGGAAACTTGGTCACTGCAAAGGAAGGATGTACGTAGACTAGAGGCGTTTCAGATGTGAGCGTGGAGAAGGATGGAGGGGGTGAGCTTGGCGGCGAGAAGGACAAATTAAGAGGTATTGGATATACTTAATGGTTGAAGGCGTAACTTTGTGGAATGACTGTACTGACATGACTAAAAAGAGAGAACTGTTAGTATTTTCCACACTTAAAACTTGAATTCCCGACCCAGGTTTCGACTGCCTTGCAATCATTTTCAAGTCCTCGAGTAAAAATAAAGAAAAATACCGGAAAAACTAACAAATGGATATTTTTTGCGTACTACATTTTTTATCCAGTTTTTAATTTCTGCATAAAAATTTTTAACTTCTTCAAATTATTTCATTGACAAAGAAAAGAAAAGCGTGGGAATTTTAATTGTTAAATCAAATTCTGCACCTGCAAAATTTTTACCACCGGTTCCTTCGGTTTCTCGTCATTTTTTGAAGGCCGTTTAGCCAATGATGACTACTGGAGAAGAGACCAAATTGAAAATGTTGAAAATAATAAAATAAATTTCTCAGGGCACAAACGGAAAAAAGAAACTGAGTACCGATAGATTTAAAATGTCGAAAATGATTGCAAGGCAGTCGAAACCTGGGTCGGGAATTAAAGTTTTAAGTGTGGAAAATACTAAGAGTTCTCTCTTTTTAGTCATGTCAGGTATCGGATATGGTTGGGGAGGGGAGGAAGTAGGAGGCAGAAGAGGTGGATGGCGGACGCTTCAAAAATAGAGGGTATGTTGAAGGAGGTAATAGAGGAGAGAACACTGGGGATGCGTGGAAGACGAAGGAAGAGGATGGGAATTCTGGACGAAATCAGAAGAAGGTGACGATAGTATGAGGAATTCAGGAGGGATCTAATGGCAGATGACGTATCACAGAGAAAGTAGAAAGATATGGTAGATATTTGGGCGTAAGTATAATAAGTACTACCTGGTAAAATTACGAAATGGACCATCGCATTCCGTTAATTAATTGCTCATCTTTATTTAGTATATCTATAGCGGGGAGGACGAACAGGATGGCATAGAATATGGTAGAGAGGAGAGGAAACTATAAGCGGATGTTCGGAGGAGGCAGAAGTGATGGATGGAGGACGTATTGAACTGAGGGGGAATGCTGAAGAGAATAATGGAAGGGGAGAACACTGGAGAAGAGTGGAAGAGGAAAGGAATTCTAAACAAAATAGGAAGAGGCAGCCGATATGAGGAATTCAATAGGTATCTAATGGCGGGCCATACTTAGGAGTAATAACAGTTTAGGACAAGTTTTGTCCAAAAATCTACCAATTAGCTGGCAGAAAACTGAAATGAAATATTCATATTTGCGTGAATTTTCCCGTACGCGTACTCACTTGTAATATTTATAGATAAAAGCAAAAAAATACATGTTACCGATTTCGTGGGGGGTCTGATAAGAGACGGAAAGGGAAAGGGTGATGAAATCTTTGATACGGAGCGTGGCGTTACATGGGGCGGAGACCTGTTCATTGGAAAGGTAGGATGTACATAATTTGAGGCATTTGAGATGTGGACTTGGAGGAGGATGAAGATGAGCTGGGTGGCGCGAAGAACGAATGGGGAGGTATTAGATATTGTTGGAGAGGAGAGGAAGCTGGTAGCGGAGGTTTGGTGGAGGCAGAAGAGATGGATGGAAGACGTTAAGGGAGAGGGAAGTTAAAGTAATATTGTTTTGCTTTTACCTTACCTTTTTAAGTAAATTCGAAACAGAGTTGTTCACAGATGACGTTAGATATATATTGAGAACCCCTGCGTATTATGCTTGGTTTGATCATATTAACAAGATTAGAGAGATAGATTGTCGTACCGATAGATTTAAAATGTCATTTTTCCCTCGAACTATAAGAGAGAACAATAGGCAGCGTAGCAAAGGGATAGGTAGGTGAAATATAGTTAGAGTAGTCTGTAGTGCATGATGAATGTAACAACAACCAATAATCCCTTCCTTATTATGTAGATACTAACCATCTAGCTCCATGTGACCCTATTATCCAGCATATCTCCCTTAAATATCCTACTTGCATGTCAATAGTGCATGTTTGGTGATCTTCACCCCCTGCCACACACCCTCGTGGTGGCTCGCAGGGTATCACGTAGACGTAGATGTACCTGTAAATATTACATGTGAGTCCGCGTACGGGATGTGCCGAATGTCGGCACAAATTTGGCCATAATTTCGCCGCGGACATTTTCGCTCAACCAATGGCTGGACGAACAGTTCCCCTATTTCCCCCTTCTCCACTGATCCAGAGCAACCTCCCCTCCTTTTGACTGCCCTGACCGGGCGTTTCATCGCAGGCGCTCTCTTCTCTGGCAGCCACCGAAGTGTGTACCTCGTCAGCAGGCATCGCCCGTCAAGTTTCGGCAGCTTTCCTGCGGGCATCTTTGTGGTGTATTCGTAATTGTAATTTAGTATATTAAATATAGTGTGACTGTTGGAAATCAATCCGTTTTGGTCATTTTTGACTCCTTTCCCACTGTGTCAATTAGTCTTTCCGCGAAGTTCGTCGCAGGGAAAATTCACGCAAATATGAATATTTCATTTAAGTATTCTACCAGCTGATTGGTAGGTTCTTGTACAGAAGATGTTGAAGAGGGTAATAGAGGGGGAACATTAGGGAAGCGTGGAAGAGGATAAGCGTTATGGATGAAATAAGAAGAAAGAGGAATGATGAATTCAAGAGGTATGTGACTGTGGGCCATCCGTAGGAGTGAAAACGGATTAGAATAAGTGCTAAAAATAACCTACCAATCAGTTGGTAAATTATTTAAATGATAGAATTAACCCTAATAAAAAATAAGGAATTTAGGAGGGATCTTATGTCGGGTCACCTGTAGGCGGAAAAACGGAACGACTTTCCGGAATTCGGGACTTACCAATCTGCTGCAAAAATATTTATGAACAAGAGACTGCGTGAGGAAATAACACATTTTATCCCACAGTCCTGCCTCTATAGTATTTCAGATGCATCACGAATATCTCCACACGTTTCACGGAACGCACTCCCCTATTCCTTATTTCTTCCTGTGCACCGATCTCTGTCTTTTTCCTAAGATCCCAACCCCCAACGTTGCATCCTTTCTCTTCTACCTCATTCTTTGGATATGCCCCCACAATCCCCCATCAAAATTGCACGTGACCAATTTTTCTCAACTGGTTACGGGAGACGTACGTAGGCTTGAGAGATATGTGTGTGGAGAAGATTGGAGAGAGTGAGCTGAGTGGCGAGGAAGATGAACGAGGAGGTATTGGATGTGGTTGGATAGTAGAGGAAGCTAGTGGCGGAGGTTCGGAGGCGGCAGAAGATATGGATGTACGACAAATTGAAAGGAGAGGGATTACTAAAGAAGGTAATTAGAGGGGAGAACACTGGGGAAGCGAGGAAGAGGAAGAGAGAGGATGGGAATTTTGGTTGAAATATGAAGAGGAAGAAAATATGAGGTTTTTTAAAATGGATCTAATGGCGGATGAGGTAAAGAAGGGATAGCAGAACGATATGTCAGGAATTAGGACGTTACAATATATATCATCCAATGACCTAAAAATCAGCTGGTACTATACAGAAAAGAAATGTAGATGTCGAGGATTGGTTCTCAAGGATTTAAACGAACCGCCGTGCGCTGAAGTGAATTTGTGGGAGAATATTGAGTCAGATACCATGTGTATCTTTCCTTCTTTGATTTTGGTCGAGTTGTGTAAAATATGCATGAAAGACTTTCAGCTCAGGATCGGGGAATATATTTTTTTTAATGTTATCGTTAAGCTAAAGTTATTTTCAATGTTTAGAACATTAATTAGATAAATAATTCAATGAGGTTAGACGATAATCTTTTAGGGGTGTACTTTTCCATGTTTCGCAACACTGAGACACCAATCTGTACTATTACACATGCATAGTAGTTTTCAGAGAGCATTTTTCTAGTATGATAGTGAATTTAGCGTTATGTTGCCATTCTAGTTTACCGTATGAAGACTGGAGGTGGTTCAGTTAACTAACGATTCAGTAATAAAATGCTTCTTTGAATTAAAAGTGTTCGTTTAGGAAGAAGGATCGGAAAAGAGTGATTTTTAAAGAGCGAAAGACATGGAAGATGGGCAAAGTTTAATATTAGAATGGCATATACTGCGTAGTAATTCCTGAAATTATGAATGAATAATTTATTAATTGTCCTGGGGATATAACCCTTAAGAACAAAAGCAATTTACATGTTTTGAGTAACATAAAGAGCAAAAACAACAATTTGGACAGTAACATAATGAAAAAATTAAGTAAAAATTAATACCATTTTTACAATGCTGAATGCAAAGTTTTTTGGAAATCATATCATATAACAAATTCATCTGCATACATTTTTTTATTTTTTTTATTTCAAAGTTAACAACAGAAGAACAGCACTTAAATACTATTATTAAATACGCAAACACAACTACTGCAAGCAATTACAACAATATGCAAAATATGCAAAATAATAACAACATTTAGTGGTCAGAAAGTAACATATTATAATATTTCATCTTAAAACTAGCAACAGAAGAACAATTTTTTATGTTTTTGGGTAGGGTGTTCCAGAGATGACACGCAGTGACCAAGAAAGAATTTTGGAACTTCGTTGTGCGATGACTGGGAAAGTAAAGAAATTATTATGTTGAAATAGTAAAATCGTGTAATGATTTGTTGGATCACACAATCGAGTTGAAGATGAGCAAGCACTTTGAATGAGGGATAACTTTGAAAAACGTGAGAAGTCATATTTTCGCCTTGTGCTAGAAAAGTACGAATGAATGAAAACTACCTACTGTGTATAATGGAGAGCTGCAGCTAGGAATTGGACTTGAAATCATAGACTTAAATCTTTCACCCTTTCGGAGTTAGACTGGGAATCCACTCATATATCGCCGGGATGCTGAGGGGAAATAAGCTGACGGAGCGAATTTCCTCGTTTTAAAATGAGCTAGGAATCCTCTCAGCACCCATGCCGTCGGGCCTCTCCGTGCGCAAATATGCATTGTCAGACTGCTAGACAGCCGGGATCCTCTTCGCACTCGGAACGTTGTCGGGAATCCTATCTTCCTGGTTCTCCTTTCACGGCCAGAGTAGAATTTATAGTTCCGTATCAATTAAGGGCGGTATGCAATGGCTTGAATCGGTGACCTAGAGGATTTCGCCGTGGAAGGATATTTACTTCCGTCAAATAGAAAATTTATCCTCAAATGTACTTAATGAAAGGGCTATGAAACATTGTTAATTGGTTTTTTAGAATTTGTTTAAAGATGGAACGAACGGATGCTGGTGGAGGAGAAAATGAGGCAGATTAGGCAGTAGGAACGGGTAATGAGATGAGAAGGAATGCCGTAATATAGGGTGGGTCTGTGAGGTGATTGGGAAATGAGTAGGAGAGGAATATGCTTTATTGTTGGGAATAGAATAGAAGATTAAATTTATTATTTAAAGAGCAAGAAAAAGTGTATCCCTTAGGAACATACATGATATATATATATATATATATATATATATATATATATATATATATATATATATATATATATATATATATATATATATATATATATATATATATATATACACACACACATCTTTGGTCAAACAAATATAGGAGGTATATATATATATATATAAACAGTTTGCCAGAGAAAGGCAGACGCTAAACACAGAAAAACAAAAAAAAATGAACACACACTAAGAAGACTGACAGTCTTCTACGCTCTTGCGAACAAGGTGCTAGTGGCACCGAAATATTAAGAAACTCTGTGTGTTCATTTTTTTTTTGTTTTTCTGTGTTTAGCGTCTGCCTTTCTCTGGCAAACTGTTTATATATTCGTCACTTGAGTGATCCTAAGTGTAGTAGTATAAATATAGAGGACGTATATAGGTCATAGCAGGATATACAAGATGTATTGATATCAAAGAATCCGACATATTATTCAACAAAACGGCAAATTTTAAAAATACAACAGATTTTGTACAGTGTAGCTCTATATTTAGTTCACTTACAATATGTAGTTCACTAAAAGTAATATTTCATCGTATTTCTTTTTAAATTTATTTGCATTTTCAGATTTTTACGCCTTCCGACAATTGATGGGGAGAGGTTGGGCGCTTTCTGTGATGAATATAGATATTGTGTGAAAAGATCTGCTCTTGCGATTATTCCAAAGGACTATTTATGTTATCAGGGTAACATATCGGTCAAATTTGATTTAAATTACCTCTCTCCATATCCCGTCCATCGGAATGAAGAAGGATTGGAAGTGTGCTGAGATGAAAAATAATATATTAGTGGACAGGGCTCTAGAAGTGTAAAAATCTAGAGAATTTTTACATTTTCAGTTCCAATCAAACTATCGTTACCGGTAGATCACCTAATAATAGTAATTCCGTCCTTGGGAATATAATTTATTACTAGCTGACCCGTGCAAATATTTCGCACATAAAGCAGCTTCTTCCTGTTCTTCTACCTGTCGAATATTTCGCACAATATGCAGCTTCTTCCTGTTTCTTCCTTCTTTCTTCCTCTTCTTCTACCTGTCGAATATCTCGCACAGTATGCAGCTTCTTCCTGTTTCTTCCTTCTTTCTTCCTGTTCCTTCCCATGGACAATTATATGTTATTTATGTTTGTGTTCAAGATACATAACGTAAACGGTCACACTGATTGTATGCAGAATGTAAACAATCTAACTAAACGATATGTTAATAGATGGTGCCTCTTACAGTCTTTTAAGCACGAAACCATAGCCAACATACTAATTGATTATATTGTCAACAGATGGCACTGTATCATTTTTTTTAACGAATACTTTAAATTTAGATTTTTTTAACAAAAACGTGAATTTTAAACCATTTGTCTATTTTTGGTCAACAGTGGGGAACAAAACCTTTAAAACAATGTTTGAATCATTAATTTTGATGAAGAATTATGGAAGTTATGGCGTTGCGACAAAAAAAACACCTTTGAGAAATAATATATGTGATAATGTATAAATTCTGTAATGTTTATATAAAAAATATTCTCTCTATGGAGCCTTCCGGGATCCTCGTGAGGTAGGCTTAAATCCAGAGTTAGAACTCGTGCAGAGATCAGCAAGGTACGTGAGAAACTGTTATAATATTCTCATGAGTGTTTCCGACCTCTTAAAACACCTGGGATGAAAATCGCTTTCAAGACGTTGATTTAAAATTAGATTTAATCTTTTAAGTATATTCAAAACCAACATATTTTCTGACAAAGTTTTTAATATCTTACGAACTTCGTCACGCCATGCTTGATCAGAACATGAGAATAACATTTGAGAAATTAATTGCAGAACAGACAGGTTTAAAATTCTGTTTTTTCCGCTATCGATTAGACACCATAATGGTTGCCAATGCGGCCAAGTCGCACTATCATCAAGTTTCTAATAATTTTTTGCATGAATCTTGTATTTCTTTTACGTAATTTTAATTTAATTGAATAGAAATAGTTTAAGGAGCATTGGTAGCATACCTAATTTGTAGTACGTGCTGGTGAAAGTTACCTGAGCATGATGGTGCATGTTGGTGGTAACTCAACCCTGCCATACAACCTATTGGTGGGTTTCTGGGTAATGTGTAGATATATTTCGTGCTATTCGCGTTTTTTATTTTCCCGAGTGGTCTCAGTCTGACTTAATCGGATAACCGAGACTGCTATGTGTGTGTTTCGCAAACGCTTCCATAAGTTTAAATCAGTTTTTATCAGCATTAATCATATTTATATCAGTGTTTTATTTGCGAATCAAGCCCAGTGGCATGCTTAAGGAATTTCGAGCGTGATATTTCCCTAGTCATAACGGTGACCATATTCAAATTATTCGTTTTAATTTCAGGAAGTGTAGGAGGTATGAATTTAATATTGCATTATTAATGGTGCAAGAGCATACTTCTATACGACTTCAATTCTAAGTTATTAGATAAAGAGATCCATGTAAGTCTTTAATTTGGCTCATTCATTTCGAGCGGGACTTTTAAAACTCCTTCACAACGGAAGGTTTTTTGTGTTCCTGAAAAAATAATTTTGGTGACAGTGTAATTCATCTTCAAAGATAGTTGAGAAAAATTGCTTACTACAAACTGTTCATTGTTTGACGTGATCTAGGTGTTGTAAATTCCTCATTTTTAAAATAAGGTCACTTGAGAGCATACAGTACCATTTCCTACGTGGAATGACTGGTATTTTTTGTCAAAAATCTTGGAAAGTATTTCGGTAAGGGGAACTGGGATATGTTGGTGTTTTTGGAAGGGTGAGATACATTTCATTAAAATGAGACCAAAGTCATTGATTTCTAGATGGAATTATATTCCGCTCGAACTATGTTAACGAAATCTATTAGGATATATGATAGTTAACAAAGTATTGGCTTCCCCTCCCGTATAATCTCGAACTGACGATCAATGCATGGTGTTTGTAAGTTTGAGGTATCTGGTATGTCTAACGTCACAACTATTTTTATTCTCTGACCACGGACAAGACTCCTCAAAGATTGTAAAACTGTGTATATTACTTACTCGATGTATAATTTATTTGCGTAACGCTTTGAACCTGCTGAGCATGCTCAGAGCTGTGGTTCAAAGGAAATCGATATTTTAAGTAAGATTTTTATCGCTTTTCAGTCTCCGACGGCAGATAATTGCGTGCGTAATATTCCTCTGCCTTGCATTTTCTGCTCGTAAAGAAGTGGTGGTTTCGAAAAATACGGCAATTTTAATTCAAATTTTTCTTTCGGAGTTTGTCGTGCAAAGAGGTATCACATAGTGTACCGTCGTAAAAAGATTAACGATTAGGGTAATTAACCGGTTAATGTAGATTCAAATGGAAGAGTAAAAATCTTCTCGGTTATTATAGTCGCAGACCCTACGGAATGGCTTTCATCATCTCCGCTTCCATCGTACCGCTCCGAATCCTCATCATTCATTGGTCGTTCAATCCTAAGATGGGTTGACTGCAGCCCTCCACCCTTCTCCATGCTAGTTCCTTCAATTCCTGGTAGCTTTTCCTGTGTACTTCCCTCTTCATTTGGTCCATGAACTTATTCCTAGATCTTCCTCTGGGGACTTCTACCTCTATTTGACCTTCAAGTAAGTTCTTCACAAACCCATTTTGTCTCAGGGTGTGTCCAATCCATCTGGTATTTCTTTTCTGTATGGTGATCCATACCGCCCTTTCGTTTTCTACTCTTCTTTACACTTAATCATTTCTTATTTTGTCCTCTGTATCCAACTCGTAAATTATAAAGTGTCGTAACAATCTACAAGCCTTTGAAATGCAGTGCTGAAGTATTTTAAGAGATCATGTTAGCGCAAAATGAAATTGGTAAGAAAGTATATGGGATAAGGTAATATGAGTGATTATTAGTCATACATAAAGTAATATTCATATTGTAAAAAATAGGAAGGTACAGAGTGAGGTATTGCTGCACAAATATGGTAAATGATTGCAGATTACAGCCAGTTGGTCTGCTCGCGGTGTTTCCGCGGTGTTACCTTTCTTCAACCATTTGGTCACTTATCTTTCTTTGTTCCTCAGATGGTCCTACACCTTCCCCTGAGCATATTCATGGACTATTGATCTGTCATAGTCTCGTCCTGCAATACGTGAACATTTCTTGAAACCCTACTCTTACTGATGTCAAAGTAAGGAGTCAGTTGGAGTTAGTTATACAGGTATATATGTGGGATCAGGATTTTGCATCCTGTTTTTCAATTGTTTAGTTGCGCAAGGCGCCATGTTGTTGGATAGAGAAGAGGGGAGTTGAACAATGGCGGCTGTGCGTGAGAGACGTGTGTGGGCGAGGTTGTGCTTGATTAAATGGTGTTTCACTCCATAGTCCTTTTTTTTCATTTCTCACACCCCACATATATATGTAGTGGTAGTTTTGTCCTATAATTGAAAAAAAAATTATAAACTTGAATCCAACTTCTCAATAGTTGTTTATTCATTTTTCTCCATTTTTTATCTTGAATTTTTTTTAGAAACATTTCAAATAGCACCTGGTAACACAGATATATTTGTATAAATTATTTACTCTTGAGGATGCGGCAGCTTATGAATGTGTATGGCTTTACTTATGATGGTCATTTAATTTTACATTTGGTCCATGGATGATTTTTAATTACCTTTTCCTTTCCTTTATAGACTGAATGAGTAGCTTTACTTATCCTAAGTTATTTATGATGTTGAAGACAAAAAAGTCACTATTTTTACATACTTTTACCCCGATATGTACCGATTTTTGGAAGTGGCCGATAAATCATTATGCGCATATATAAAGACAAATTGTTATTTCCGTGAGACTATTTTTTTCGAAATCCAGTTCTACTCTTTGAATTTTGCGACTCTTTTTTCCAGTTGGAAGAGCCAAAAAAATCACTCGGAAAATGGGATGCGAAAAAAGTTTGGAAATCAGTACGTCATGAGAAGTGAAAAACTGCCACGTGTGGAGCTTAAAATAGCGACGGAATAGGGACGAGGTGAAGGAAGTTTAGCTGGAATGGCTCTCCAAGAACTCTTGGAGCCATCGAGTCTCCAATTGGGTCGGCCGTCTGCCGGCCCCCGATCTCCAACATTCCTGGCGGTCCCGTTGCCGTGATGAAAGGGAAAGGGGTGTTGTTGCCATGTAGTAACCATTGTCTCCCCGACCGCCACCTTTGTCCCTCCCTCCTCTCGTATCATTCTGTGCCCGCCCACCAGGGATTGTTGCTATGACTACCATTTCCCCTCTCACCAACCTCCCTTCTTACGAACGACGAGGGTCATTTACGGATCTGGCGGAGCGTCATGCTCTTAAGATGTAACGGAAGGTGTCTCGGACGTCTTTGTGGACGGGTGAATGGGCTGGTTTCTAGAGCGTTAGGCACGGTGACATCAGAAGGCCTATCCTTTCATACTATGTAAATTTGTCTTTAATGAATATTACAGATTACGGCAAGACAGAGTCTTATGAATCCTGACAAAATCCTGATCTTTAGTCGGCCCCGGTGGCGGCGGGGTAAAGTCCTCGCCTGCTAACCCAAGGGTCGCGGGTCCGAGTCCCGCCTGGGTAGAATATTATCTGCCCAGGACATGGGTGTCTGTGTCTCGTCCGTTGTTACTGTTGTTCACCCGACGTAAAATGGCCTTATGTGCTGTATTCGGGGCAGTGAAAATAAAATAAAATAAATAAAAATAAAAAATACTTAAGGATAATCATCATTCCACTCATAATCCGAGCAAAAATAATCAACCAACTTGTCTACCCCCATTAATGGTTCTTGGCACACGTATGGACGTTACCAGGAAAAACTAAATCAAAAACTAATAAAAAACCGATAATATTCTTCAGGACGGTTATTTAAAAAAATACCACGCAAATACCATTTGAACCACCAACGCAAGGCGGTTTAAATTTAACTGATTGTGAACTGAAGGCCAATATTTTTTTCGCGAAACCGAACCACCGTATCCTCGGTAACGACGGTAAATGGCGCAAGACCGTGTTTAAATGCTGCATGGCATGACGCTCCACACAACTCGGGATTCCCGAAAGCAATTCGCGAAACACAAGAAATAACCCAGCTCCTCGTAGAAGGAGAACTAATTCAAAATAAGAGGCTGTGCCAAAGGGCAATGAAGGCCGGAGGGGGGTGGGAAACGCAGCCTGGGAAAAACTCTTGCAAAAATTGGGCCACCAGTAAAGGGACAACATTTCAAAAGAATGCCGTTTGTTTAATAATCGCTTAAATGCTTCCCACGAGAGAACTCAAAACAAAAATGACTATTAAACAATCCTCATTGCGGATCATGTGCTCGGATCGACACGGTCGCCCACTTCGCAATAGGACATGATGAAAAGATTACAGAATGGGAAACGTTAAAAAAGATATACAGCAAATTTGACGCATTCAGTGGAGGGACGATCGAGAGCGCTGACCTTCTGAGACTCAACTTTAGACTCTTCCCAAACTTCGCATTAAGCTTCTTGATAGAAAAATTTGCTTACTGCAGAATGAGACAAATGCATGCAAAAAATGAAATGCTGAACCACGCAAACAGCTGCTTGACGGTGGCACCGGACACACTTAAGCATTGGTTAGTTGAAAACCTATCGAATATATAGAAAGAAAATAGTGACAATAGAATACTTTAAAAAACCTGTAAATTCTGATGTAAAGTAATAGTGGACAGAAAATTGACTTAATGAAACGTAGGATAGTGGTCAGTATCCCCGCTTGTCACGTGGGAGACCGGGGTTCGATTCCCCGCCGGGGAGAATTTTTTGTCGGCCCCGACAGCGACAGAGTATAATTCTCACCTTCCAAACTTTACGGGTCACTCAATGAATCGGAGGCATGGACCATTTGAAAAGGTGACCAGAAAAGACTAGAAGCCTTCGGAACCTGGCGCTGGAGGAAAATGCTGAAGATAAAATGGACGGAAAAAATAAGAAATGATGAGTTTTAGAGAAGAGTAGAAGAGGGAAGGACTATTTGGAAAGCAATGGAGGAAAGAAGAATCAGATGAATTGGACACCCTGAGACACAATCGCATAATCGAAGCAAAGAGCATAATCGAAGATAAAATTGAGGTAGAAGTCCCCAGAGGAAGACCCAGGAAAAAGTTCATGGACCAAATAAAGAGGAAAGTACATAGGAAGAGATATCAGGAGGTAAGGGAACCAGCATTAAGTAAATATAGCATGGTGGAGAGCTGCAGTCAACTTATCTTGGAATTGAACGACCAATAAGGTCCAAGTCCCGTCATCAGCTTCTTGTAATTACCGAACGCTTCCATTTTTAACGCTATTCTGCTCCATATGTATTGGCTACTATATCCATTTCTTCTAGCGGACAAGCCAATTAATTAAAATGCTCTAATTGCTCCAGTTTGTGCCCTCCTTCTTTTATGAACAGCTTCAATTTCTTCGTCCCAGAGAATCAGATTACTTTTTTTTATTTCAATGTTAGTGGGTAAGGGACTCTTTGTGTTCCAAAACTTCTTCGATTGGCTCATCCCTTTTAGAAAGTGAATTCCGGACGTCTATAAAAGAAATTTTTGCCCCGTACATTTTGCAAATGATATCGACTTCGAAAAGTATTGATTTTTCTTAACCCGTGGTGAATGTCAAATATTTCGATTTATCGATACGCGTCACAACTTATCTGGCGATGATGTGGTAACTTGAAATATTGGGAATGTAACATGATGGGGAGGGGGAGTAAGGGACGAAGCAGAATAAAATAGGAAGGCGTATAGGATATTGAGTTATCGGAGATACGGAGTACCGCCGATCGCGGAGGGTGAACGAAGCGTTTCGGAGTCGCGAGTGAATTCTTTAAAAACCTCTGCACTCGACCAGAAGGGGTCGACTCGTCCCGGCCATCTTGTGGACTACAGTCATTGTTGGCAAAGGAGCGTCTACGTCGCACGATTTTTGACCGGTTGCAAGAACATTTAGTTATGCAATCAATATTTCCAAGCATTGCATTTAACAAATGATGTGGTACGAAGTCACTCGCGCAGGTGCATATACACCAGGGTTGAAATTCGCCATGAAAAAATCATTTGACTTGACCGGGATTCGAACCCGTATCTCCCAACTTCCGGTCAGGTGTGTTAGCTAGTATTAATACCAAGTGTGTAGTAAAAATGGAAAAGGTTGTAAGTGCCAGAAACTAAAATTTTCAGTATTCAATAAAATAAGTCTAAAACGTTGAATATTTACTAAAAAAATTTGCCATTGCCGAACGGATAGCTACAAAACTCATTCTTTACGCGCACAGTACGCATCCACAATGAAAACTGAGCTCCTCCAAATACACTCTGTTAATACACGTCAACATTTCATTTCCCAAAACCGTATTCCTTGCATCTTTACACGGCTGGTGTCCTAACACTCTCTGCCACACGCCCATGCGGCGGCGCGCAGGGTAGATAATATATAGATGTAGAAAAGGACGAAAGAAAACGGTAAATTTTGTGAGTCATATATTATGATCCTGACAAAATATACTTGCTATGGCACATAAAACTTAAGGATATCTTTCCGTCTACATCATACCCTACGAGTGGCCGTTGAAGGGTGTGGCAGGTAGAATTGGGACATCGAAAGAGAGAAAGGAGGATGGGATGGGAGTAGGGGATTGATTTGAATCCATAATGTATATTCATGCCATGAATATACATCATAGATTTAAATGTTTGAATTAGTTGCCTAGGCTACGTGCTGCCTGAATTTCCACATTTAGTTCACCCAGTCCTTAAAAAAGTCTTCTCAGTCGACTCGTAAATGGCCGTTGTTGATTTTTGTTAACGTGAGACTGTAGTGAATATTCAATAATGATTGAGGAGATATTAACTATCTGATTCTGTTAAACTCAACGGTATTTGGTGATATGTTGTGGAACATAATTTCTTAATAATGAAAGAAATTTTTGTTTTTGGTTTTGTACCTGATGATCTGGTGCTATCGAAGGATGCAGAAAATCAGCTGGCGAGACAGAATCACCAATGAGGAAGTGCTGAGAAGAGTACAAGAAAATAGAAGTCTCCGGAGACAGATACAGACAAGGAGACTTAAACTAATAGGTCACATTCTACGATGCAATGATTTTATAAAATTAATAGCTGAAGGTTTTATTGGGGGGACAAATCGTAGAGGACGTCCTAGATTAAGCTATATGAAGCAGATCATCAATGACTCTGGATGCGTCTCATATGGTGAAATGAAGAGGAAAGCTGAGCAAAGAGCGGAATGGCGTTGCTGTTGCCAACCAACCCATGGGTTGATAACCGAAGAAGAAGACCTGATGATGACGATGTAATCGTTGAAACGCGTTGTACCAATAAAAAAACTAAGTGGACATGAAAAAAATTTCTTTCATTATTCACCTGATGCTGTGAATAATAGCTGACTATTTTTCAGACCTGACAGTTACTTTGTAAATGCTGGAGAGGAATGCCTACCACAGGGAGTGTGTAAGAGGCATATGAAACTTCCATCGTGAGCATTTTCTCGCCTGTGTGGATCTTTTACTGTTTATTTACAGAGCTACATTTTTTTTGTTTGTTACCTGTTTAGAGCCATAGGAATCAGAATGTATGATGTAGATAGATTGATGAGGAGTTTACGTGTAACCTACTATTCATGTGTAGTCTCGGAGTAGGTTCAACAATATCTCCTTTATTTGCTATTAAAATGATATTTATTGGCGCAATTTCTCATCCATAGATGATATTGTCGGATCTTGGTTTTGAAATTCTTATAGTACCCTTATCCGTCCTCTAATTTATTCCACTTTTTTCACCTCATACTATTATTAAATTGCCGTAGAGCGATATTCACGTAGTGCTAAGAAGTTATTTGTGTAATTATATTTGGAGAGGAATTAAATATATCTGTAGACCGGACAGTAATAAAAAAGAGTGTAACTACGTCCCGCGTGTAGTGCTACATTTTAATCCACTGCATTATGATCACTGTTAAGTAAAACCGCTAAGGCGTGATTATTTACGAATCCTGTATTTACATTTGAACTGCCGTCTTTCATCACTAGACGGCGATTCAATCGAAAAAGTTGTTTGTTTATGGAATTCAAGGCAACATTTTTTGGCGTCGAGTCAATAATCCATTATGTATGTTCATGATTCATGCGCATAGGTAAGGCGACGTTAGTACGGATAACGTTTATACTCCACTGGTCTCTTCACAGATCGGTTTGTTACGCAATCCGGATTTCGATGCGTGGCATCGTCTTCAGGTGCTCACTGTCAGTGAGTGGGATCCTTAAGATGATGCCAGGTATTGAAATTGTGCATTGATTATTGTGATTGTGCATAAAATCAATCTGTGAAGTTACCAGTGGATTGTACAAGTTATCTGTACAAAATAACATGGAAATTTACAAAGTTGAACCGGGTTTCATTTCATTGTAAGAAAATATCCCGAATGTGATTGAAAAAATGAGGTTTGACCCGAAGATCTCGTCCTTCATTTAGGTGTAGTTCTTGGAATGTTTTATAATTATCGTATGGAATAAGTGTATTACTCTAGTTTCTTATTTTTGCAAAATAAAAAAAAACCTTCGCTTGTGAAGACGTTTTCTACGAATAGATAAGCCAAATTTGTCTTACATTCTATCTTATTTAGTCAAGGGCTTATGATTTATTTCGCATTAAACAAAGTTTTTGCGATATTTATTTTTAAATTTTTACTTTGCTTTTCGTATTATTGCGTAGATTAAAAAATATGATACAAATATAACCTCTTTCATGACTTGACAAGCATCTCGGTTGAAGTATTGTTAGTATAATCTCAACCTATATATTCCCTAGATAAGTAAACTGTTCCACATGATCTAGATTTATCCCTACAATCTCAATAATTGTTCTTCACATCCCACTATCGGAGAACCTCATTAAGTTTATCTTCTCATGTGTACTCTTCATAGAGCGCGGTTAAATATTCGACTTGAATAATGACTAAATGTTGACCGTCGGCGAACCGATAAATTATATCCATTGACCAAGCAATGGTGGAGAATGTGAGCTCGATTAAAGGTTCTTTACGCTCTTGGCTTACGTCGGGCGGTTCGCTCGTTTATCTTACCTCTCGTTGAAAACTGTGGTTTCTCAATGTAGTGCGAGCAAGATAGTTCCTTAATCATAATGGAGACCATATTCCAATTACACCTTTTTAATTTCACCAGCAGTGAGACACGCGAATTGAATATTGCATTATTAATGGTGCAATAATACAGTTTTACATGACAGAAATTGTAAGTAATCAAATGCAAATATCTATGCATCAAACATTCAACCACTTACCGCATTACTTTCCGAGATATTTACCAAAAAATACCAGCCATTTTACATGGGAAATGGTACGTGTATGCACTCCAGAGAGACCGTATACCAAAAATGAGGCATTTCCTACACTTAGATCTCGTCAAAAAGTCAAAAGTGTGTATTTTGTATGGTATATCGACTATTTTTGAAAATTATTCATATTACCACCGCAGTAAATTCTTCTGAATCACAATAAACCTTCCGGTTTTATGGAGTTTCAAACGTACCGCGTGAAATAAATAGTCAAGTTAAGGACTTATATACATATTTTCATTTGATTACTTACACGATTTCTGATATGTAAATCTATTTTGTTGCACCAATAATTATGCTATATTTAATTCGTGTGTCTCACAGTTGGTGAAGTTAAAACGTATATATCGAATGTGGTCTCTATTATGATTAGGGAACTATCTCGCTCTCACTGCCTTAAGCAGTAAGCAGAGCAGTCTATTGGATAACGTCCTTCTCTTGTTTCGCAAACATCCGCATACATCAGCCATAATAACCTAACTTGGCTATTTTAATTTGTGCCTATTATACCAGCTAATTGGTAGGTTTATGGACAGATTCATTCTTAAATAGCTAAGTATGGCGTATCATTCTACTTTACCTCCTGTTCGTGTTCCGCCGTCAGATTCCTCTTAAAATCTTCATATAGGCCTACTCTTATTGTTCGATCGAACATCAATTCGCTAGTTGGAACGGTCTTAAGATGCTTGAAGCGATTTTCTTTTGTGTACAGATTTGCGTGAAATTTTCCCAAATGTACTTATTAGTAGTACATACACGTATATTAGTAATACAAATACGTATTTAGATAAAAGTGAAACAATTTCATTTTACTTATTTGTATTTTCGGAAATTTAATGCCATTTTATCTCGTAGCCTTATGGCGCTTGTCATATATTTTGTAATAATATACATGTGCAGATTTTCCTCTAAACGCAATAATGTACGTTTTATATACATACATACCCATCACGCCGTTCCCTTCCGGGGTAGGCAGAGTCACACAGTTTCACTCATAAATACATTTTGTACGCCTAGCTCTGCTTAAATAATTTCCTCCATACTTACTCATCCTTGCAAACCTCTTTTGCCTCATTCACCCCCATGCACTGTTTCATACACACCCTCCTGTTTTTAAGACGCCTAATATTCCTCCTCCTAAGAATTTCCTCTACCACATTCAACCGCAACTTTCTCGGCCGACCTCTACCTCTCACACCATTCATTTCACTCTCATATACCTGTTTCGTTATTCGGCTCTCATCCATTCTCTCAACATGGCCAAAACAACGAAGCACACTCCTTTCATATGTGTCCATTACTGGAGCATCTAACCCACATTCATTAAATACCCACTCACCCTAACCATTTAACTCTTGCCGCAAACACTCCTCAGATAACTCATACCCACGGCGTTTAGTCTACTCACATGTTTATCCTGACATTCCCATGTTTCACTACTATACAACCAAGTGGGAAGAAGTACACCTTTGTACACGGCGATTTTCGCTTCCTTAGACAGGCACTCATTCCTTGATGTGCTCCACATACTACCTACCACTTTCCTACGCCATTATTATAATTATTCATAATAAATATCAAGGTATTATTCTGAAGAAAAATACGTTTTTACGTACGATTTTCGCTTAAATTTCGAATTTAACATTGTTGGCCCAAGGCATGACAATTTTTTGATCGAGACGAAATTTTTACAATATAATTTTAGTATTATTTAAGGTACAACATGTATTGCTATTCCCAATTTGTAACTATGTATTTAGGTGAGGTTTGGTCCATGAATTTTTCCGATCCGATCCGATCCTCGATTATCTATTTATTCAGCTTTATTAAAAAGTTATTAAGATGTGTGCTCAATGGCACTGTATTCGCGCTCCAATCATCTTCAGACCACATGAATTTTATCTATAACTCTGTAATGATTGCAAGTGTGACCAGATTTTTAAGAGGACTGATTACCACGACCAAACACTCCCGTATTGTTCTGGCTTCTGCCGCAGCCTTGAGGACGTCTTCGCCTTCACCTACGTTCCCCTCCCCAGAGTCATCTACATGCCGCCATGACAACTATCAAGTACTTCATAGTTGTGTTGGCGGCTTGTTGATGACTCTGCACCTTCCCGGACAACAGCGCACTGTTGCTGCTGCTGCAGCGCCTCTAATGGCACAGCGGCATATGCGTTGCAAGGGTTGCGGAAAATGTTCACAGCGACTTGATAGACGCAGTATGCAACATTTTCACGATCCTTCGTCGGGATGAAAGATTCCCATTTACAATAAGTGCAAAGATTTTAAGAAGTACAGAAATAGAAAATAATAAAAGTACGTGTCATGACGATCGCCTGATTTTCGACAAATTCACGTTTCTTTCGCGGTCGAAATACATGGTGATTCGAAAGTCTTTTTATGATTATGGAAAATCACAATTTTTTTAATTTTTCAACATAGATACAGGAAACAAAGATGAAAATATTACTAAATACACCAAGTTTTATTTTTCATCGTTACAAATGTTCAATATGACCTCCATTTGAAGTACGGCACACATCTGCGCAATATGTATGTATTTAGTAACATTTTCATCTTTTTTCATTTATCTATGTTTAAAAATAAAAAGTTCTGATTTACCGTAATCATAGCAAGACTTTTGAATCACCCTACTTATGTAGATAGCAAAAAGCAAAAAAATTATGACTCTTATTTCTGGAGGCCTGCGCTAACAGTTTTACCTACCACATAGACGTCTGTGGAAGCGTTTTCGGCCGTGGTAAAGAGCCCCGTTAAGAGATATCTAACAGTATTTTAAACAGTTTCCTCGGGTTTTAGATTCGGCTTCTCTTAGGTGTGTCAATTGTAAGCCGTCCTGTTGTATGTGTCATGAGCGAGGCGCGTTAGTGTGGAAGTAATGCCTCGTCTACGTTGATGACGAACTGCCGTGGGAGCCATATACGTGTCCCGCTTTAATAACGAATCTGGCGCGGAGAAAAAGGAGATCCTCTCTTTATTTCTCGTCCGCTCGTGTTGGGAGTGAGCGAAGGTCACTGTCAAGGTGAAACCCCGCCGCTTTCGATGAACTTGAAAGTTGTCCTTGCGGCGTGCGCAAATTTTAAAATGAAACGCCGCCACCGCCATCTACAGATAAAAAAAATAAAACAGAGCGTGGTTGAGGGGGGAGAGAGATTTCTGGGATGCATTACATTGTGGCGTAAGCCGCTTTTCTCTACAATGCTTATAAAACTGCATTGGGTTCGGCAAAAGTCCTGTATATTTTTTTTCCCCGGGATCTCTTATCCGCTCATTGGGAAGTAAAGGAATCTTCTTTTTTTCCCTCTTTTTGTGGCCTTCGCTTTCGTCGCTCAAACTATTTTTTGCCTAAAAAATCAATCCTCTTTCGGCGCTTTTAAAACTTTGCAGGGTCCAAACGGAAGCAAAAGATGTGGTATCGTGGTAGCTACACGTGGTGGCAGCTGTGCGGAGGGACATTTTAATGGATGATTCCACTTCCCTCGCGAGAATAAAATATATTATAGGAAAATGAATCGGGAGAGCTGAACAGAACCATTGGAAAAGCTGTGCAGAAAAGACTAGAAGCCTTCGAAGCCCGGTGGTGAGGGAGAATGCTGAAGATACAATGGCCGGGCAAAATAAGAAATGAAAAAGTATACAGGAACGACGTTGTTAATAGCATTCATGCCAAGTTATTACGAAAATATCTTCAATATATTAGTGAGCATTATATTGCGAGAATTAAGGTTCTTATCGACCTACCATCGTTTGACATTCCAACATACCGGATGTGGCGCGTGGGGATTTGGACCCGCGACTTCTGTCTCGTGTCCAAATCCTCATGCGAAGTCTGGGTCTTCCTGAATATGGAACACCATACAGAGAAGAGGAACCAGATGAATTGAACACACCCAGATACACAATGGGTTGGTGAAGAATATAATTTAAGGTTAAAATGGAGGGAAAAGTCCCCTGAGGAAGACCCAGGAATATGCTGGATTGGATGGGATATTAGGGGAGGCGACCGACAGCTAAGGTCATTTGCGCCATAGGGGATAGGTAAGGGAGGAAGGGTGGATGGAAACCCGTTGTCGGCATTATCCTACTCTTAATAAAAGGCGCTAAGGGGACCACGGTTTAACGTCTCATTCGACAGATTGAGTACTATACTTGAAGTGCCCTCCACAAGGCACTCATGAAGGGATGGGGTTTCCTCTGAAAAATATCCTTTCCTGCAGGGATTGGAACCTTTGCCGTCCGTACGGTTAGCCAGTACTCTAGCAACCACATCATCCCGATCCCCAGACAGTAAAACTCGATTCTTAATGACAATACTCGAATACAACACGGAAGAGATACCCTGGGGTTAAAATGATTCCTTTGTTACTAATGGATGGGAGATAATGTATACAAGAAACTTATTGGAAACCTAATGGCAGGCAAGAAAATTGCAGAAAAGGTAGGAAAAATACCACAGAAAGGTGAGTTATGTAAACTTATATCTAAAAATAAAATTCCTTATAAATCAGGTGGTTGAATACCCGATGAATATGATGCATGAATGATGTGTTCAGTGATAGTTTAATATTTTTTACGACGTACGTTTCTTTATGAAGTGGATTACAAACTATTTTTGCTATGAAATTCTTACTTCGTTATTATATTCTCCTGCTAAAAAATTAAAGTCAATAAATATTCAAGAGCTGGTACGATTCAGTCAGAAGTTATAGGTGGTAAAAAATGAGAAGAGATCAAAATGACACGTACGGTACCGTAGCGTTAAGTCTATTCGCTCTTACCGCTGAACGTATCTTTAGCTAGTGCTGTTCTCCACATACTATCTTTACCGAGACGCCCGTTGAACTAACCCAAAGGCGAGTGCTTGTGTCTATCTAGGCGAGGATGGACTTTGGTCCAGTGGAGGACTTACGCTATGAGAGGACTGTGATGTGGTGAGGAATGCGGGGGTCGCCGCCGTCAGCACTCACGTTTCTGCTTCATCTCCCTCTCCCTCATCCCACCTTTCTCTTCTCCTTCTGCACTCCAACTCTAACTATCAAACACTCCCCCGTTATCATATACAGGCATAGAGAATTTTATCTAGCTAATGCGTCCAACTCCAATTTTTGTCAATTGTTTATTTGTATTCGAGCGTGTTCGTAACGGTCCGCCTTTTTTGAGCGGATTAGCGTATCTAGTAACAGATCAGTCCGTGAACGAGAGCAACAATTGAGGATAATTATCTCTTCGTAGAGACGAGGTGCGCCGTAATTAAGAGTATTACTCTCGGATATAAAGGTGTAATTAATTAATTGGTGTCGGTATTCGGATGTCAAAGTCAATGATAGATCCTACTTCGCTCTAGTTAGGTCATACCTTGAATATGCCGCGAGCATTTGGGACCCTGGTCATATAGATTTATCAAAAAAATAATAAATACAGAGAAAATCTGCACACCTAATTAAAAACTGCTACGAGCATACATAGTGTTTCACAAATTTTCGAGGGTTTAAGATGGGAGCCCCCAGAGACTCGGAGGCTGCATGCCAGGCTATGCTTGCCTGAGAAATTCAGAACTGACGCGTTTCAGAGCGACATAGTGAATATTATCATGACGCGTCACTACATCTTTAGATCCGACAGAGGCGATACAATAACAGAGATATATTTCCGAACAGATATGTGCGTAAAGTCGTTCTTTCCACGTTCAATAAGCGACCAAAATAAAAACTGAGCTGCACTAAGTACACTCCCACAAAACACGTAACCATTTCACCCCCCAAAACTTTACATCTTTACACAGTTGGTGACTCAACACCGCCTCCATACGTCCTTGCGGCGGCTCGCAGGGTAGATTGTAGATGTAGATGTGGATATTGCTTTGGGAAGGTTAATCGGAGTGATGGAGTTACTTCAAGTGAAGAAGTAATCGGTATTGCGGGTGAGAAGTGTATCCTTCTGGAAAATACTATCATGAAGCGGAGTAGGTGGTTGGAGGTTGTAATTAGGTGCGAACTTATGCTTTAACCATGGTATTAAGGGTAGGATAAATAATAGGTTATATGGATGGGGCGACGAAAGGTAGGGCCCAAGGCTACGTCGCTTGCTGCGATATATCGTATGTAGTGACTTTAGCGTCATCTACTTCAGGCGCAAATTAAAAAAGATCTTTAAAAAAGACGATAATAGGTTATTCATTTATTAATAATAATTTTAATTGTTTATACTCAGTGAATTTGTTAACAAAAAACTACGCTATGATTTCGTTAGGAAAAACTCACATGGCCTGCATGGTCCGTATCAAAATAACAAACATGGTGGCAAGTCGTGAATGTGAGAAGCGACCCGGGCAGCATTATTGCTCAGCCAGTTGGTGCAATAATTTTTCTGGCTGCAGATTAGACAAAAGAATTGTATTTTTCAACTTCCCGAGTGATTTAGCGAGGTAAGTACGGTGTGAATAAGATGGTTAGATGTTTTAAAGTTATGACCGAAGCCTGCTCTTACTTTTGTATTGACATCTAATTAATTAATTTGGCCAATGGTCCTATAGTATGGCTGTGCGAGGATTAATGTGATTTTATGCCAAGTGTGAAAATGAATTCCACTTCATTGTTTCAAATGTTATGTTGAATTTTTTGTAATAACGTAAATTGTGCCTTCAGTATCATTATTCACAATAAAGTTTGTGTGAATCCCATTTGGTTTCTTTTCATTGAAAATTATGTACCAAACAATATCAAATATCAGGAGACCTCGCGAATTTTCATCATTTGGACCAATATCGGATGAATGCAGAGGTCATGTTACAGGCTATCGCTCAAGGTTTCAGTGCTTCGGTTTAAATTTGGCGGGGTTATCGTGGTTGGGAAGCGTCTGACCGCTAGAGTGCTCTGCTAGTAAAGCATTACCGTTGAGGGAAGGGGAGCGTCGCGATCTTGGTAGGACCTATGCTAAGAATAAGACGGAAATATTGGTGGTAAATCCCTATCCCTGAACATGTAAAAATCTTAAGAATTTTTACGCCTTTCCATTACAATTTCATGGTATTTTGTAAATGTAGATCATACCTACCGCAACGGGTAGATTTTTCATAACTTTTAAATGCTGGCATTTAAGTTCTTTCTGACTGTCCCTCTAGCCTGAGTTTTTCTGGACGTTCAACTCAAACAAACATAATCAAGTGGTTCCTAAAGTTTCCGTTGGGTTAACCGGAAGCATATTTTGGTTGGAGCGAAAATTCCCTTTAGACCGGAAAATGTTGCTAATAATTGTAATTTGCTACTGAACGTGATGTTACATCCATGAGTGATTGTTTCACGAAAATATTCCATATTATATTTGAAATCTTTTTCACATTCTTCTTTCGGATTGGATTGGATTCTGGGGAGGCGACCGAGTGCTAAGGTCATTTGCGCCGTGGGGGATAGGTAAGGGAGGAAGGGTGGATAGAAACCCGGCGTCGGCGTTAGCCTGTTCTTAACGATAGGCGCCAAGGGGACCACGGTTTAACGTCACATCCGACTGACGGAGTACTGTACTTGAAGTGCCCTCCACAAGACACTCAAGTAGGGATCGGGTTTCCTCTGAAAAATATCCTCCTCTTCAGCGATTTCAACCCTTGCCGTCCATATGATTAGCCAGTACTCTAGCCACCACACCAATCCGACCCCCAAATTCTTCTCTCTCTTCAGCTTATCCCTTAAGACCAGGTGTTGCTGTTCCTTACTCTCCTTTGGAGGTGGCGAACTTGCCAACAACCGAATCCGAAGGAACTGGTTCATGGATTGAACGGGAAGGCCGAGGACCGACTTCTATTGAACGACCGTTCCTTTCGGCCTGTTCTTCCTTTTGGTCCGCCATTACTTTCGCTCTTTTGCTCCTATGTTGAAGAGATAAGATGTTCTATATAATACCCCAAAAATTTATTTGCTGATTCTAGCGGTGTCATTATCAGGACTTTATTTCTTTATATAGACGAAACCAATTTACGGAACCATGTAGAATGTTGATAATATTACCTTCCATCATTTGTTTCATCCAACATTCTTAAACGTCATTATTACGGTATAATAAGTATTTCTAGGTTTTTTACATTCTTTAAACTGCAAGAACATGTTCAATATAAATTACAGACTCCCGCTCACCACATATTGATTAGATTTATGTATTTATCACACCTGTGGTGAGCTCCACATGATTATGCTTTGGCACGCATGAACCTAGTTCATATACGGAATAAGCATATGTATGCTTAAGTAAGCGTAACTATGTTCACTAGGCGTTGACTTCACAGATTTACAGCCTCTGAAATCGCCAGTATATAGTCGTAATTTCAATCATCACCGTAAACATTTACGACTTCATTATATCGAGGTCAAACTTTTGTATTTGACGAACTTAAGTATTTCTTTTTCGTGAGAACCCACAACTTTCTTCAATGAGTAGGTTTCGTACAAAACATCCTTATACGGCAACTTCCTAATGTGAACATTGTGAAGAATCGGAGTCGTATGATGACACGGAGGTGTTATCACTTTCCGTCATCCTTCGCTTGGATGGTTTTTTCTTATTGCCTTTCGTGTTTTTCATTTTATCTCCTGTTGCTTTTGGCTTTTTCTTTGTATCTTTCTTTGGGGGTGCGTCTCGAGCAACCATTAATGCCTCTTCAATGTAGTATTGTTTCTCATGCATGTTTCTCCATTTCTTCCTTTCTCGAATGAGCACTTATTTAAAAGTCAATGAGCTTGGAGAGTCCTTTCTGAAGTCCCGGATAAAATTAAGGTATGGATTTCGGTAAATCTTATGTTCAACTGTTGACCTAGATCGCACAATCGACCTTGGTCTATTCTTGCGTTCGCTACATTTGTTTGAGTCCATTTTTTCTACTTGTTTCCTTTATATTCTGTGGTTACGGTGAATTTCTAATGTTTTCTTCTGCAAATGGTAATGAACTCCTATGAAAAATGAACGGTGAACGAGTGAAAAGCAATAGGTTCCTAAAAAGGACTGGTCTTGAGTGAGCGATTTCCTATGAATGAAAGGGTTTCCCCATCTCTACTCTCCTTCTCTATTCTGTCCGGGCCATCGTGTTCTCAAAAAGCCAACTCTTTCTCCCTCAGGTCTTCCGCGATGCAATGTCTCCATCTCTTCTTAGGTGTTCGTCTGGGTCGCTTGCTGTTCATCTGCAGGTCCAACATTCTCCTCAAGACATCCCCCTCTTTCCTTCGTATGGCATGTCCATTCCACTAATCTTCGCTATTGTACTTTCTTCTGAGCCTCAACTACCCCTCCCTGCTCTCTAAACCACTCATTCCTGTCTCTCCTTGTCTTTCCAATAGTCCATCGCAACATCCTCATGTCCACAACGTGCAATTTCATTTCTTGCCTCTTCTTCATATTATATTTACGCTATAGTTTCTTTTTTTAAATTGCTTTCATGATAGCTAATTGTTTTTATTTGTGTCTTTCAGGAATCTTCAGATGCTGTGGTGGTTCGTGTCTTAAGGAACTCCGCTAATGTTCTCATCCATCTTTATCACGTGAGTATTCTTTAAAAAATCTTCTTTTTATTCGGGTTTGTGTTTAATAAATCCATTGTTAGAACAGTTCGCACAAAGTTTAGGTTACAACATGTTGCTAATAACCATATTGATTAAACACTCCTCACCTAAGGTGTGAATAAAATCAATTCTAATGTTTTAATGCAAACGTGCAAAGCTATACTATTGACTATCTGAAAGTGTTAAAAATCCTCAATGCGAAAATTGGCGTACTTAAATATAGAGAGCTGTTTAAATTTCATGCAGTTATAGGCTCTAAATATAATAAAAAGATTGTAAGAACAATGTAAACTAATAAATTTATGAGTAGGTAGACAAATTCCTAGTATAATGTACTGGGGAGTAATAACACTAATGTGAAGATACGGTCCAGTCATCTAAGAGTCTCATGTGATGTGTGTGTTTCATGTGATGATAATATTATTATTATGCTGCATGTGATATTTAATGTAGAATCTGAACATAGAGTGGAAAATTTACGACGTGTAATTAAGATCAAAAGAATGTCTTAATGCTTCGAAAATAATATCTCTTATTTATGTAAAATGCCTTGTGAAATGTGAAAAATATTTTGCTAGTTAATGTTTTTGTAGCTAGTGTTTATGGACGAAACTGTGTATGAATGGTGCAACGAGTAAATGGTGCGCAGCATATGATTTTTTCACAATTCTTCGTTTATATTATAGGGTATATACGTTATTAACACCGCAATAATAGAACATGTCGAGAAAACGTTGGGAATGGCACTAGTTAGAGAATTACTTACATCTACATCTACATCTACGTAATACCCTGCGAGCCACCACGAGGGTGTGTGGCTGGGGGTGAAGATAACCAAACATGCACCATTGCCATGCAAGTAGGGTATTTAAGGGAGACATGCTAGAGAACAGGGTCACATGCAGCTAGATGGTTAGCATCTTAGTTAGTTAGAAAGGGATTATTGGTTGTTATTACATGCATCATGCACTACAGACTACTCTAACTATATTTCACCTACCTATCCCTTTGCTACGCTGCCTATTGTTCTCTCTTATGGTACGAGGGAAAATTGACATTTTAAATCTATCGGTACGACTCAATTGACATTTTAAATCTATCGGTACGTATCTATCTCTTTTATCTTGTTAATATGATCAAACCTAACATAATACGCAGGGGTTATCAATATATATCTAACGTCATCTGTGAACAACTCGGTTTCGAATTTACTTAAAAGGTTTAACCTAAATTTTAACCTGCGTTCTGATAGTAATTCCCATCCTAGTTCTTCTATTAAGCTCGTAACACTTATACAATTATCATAACGGCCTTTAACAAACCTAGCAAATCTCCTTTTCACACGCTCTAATTCTTTTATCATACCTTCCTCGTACGGATCCCATATACTAGCGGCATATTTTAAATGAGGCCTGACAAGTGTAAAATAGCTTCTTTCTCGTACTTTCTCATCGCATTTGCCTAGAACCCTTTTTACGAATCCTAATCTACGGTTTGCTGCACTAGTTATTTCCCTGATGTGTTTCCCCCTTGATATGTCTTCAGTGATGGTGACGCCTAAGTATTTAATAGATTCTACGTTAGATATTTTATTTTCTTTGATGCAATAATTATTCCGGGGAAAGCCATTCTTTTTCCAAAAGTTCATTATCGCGCATTTCTTCAAATACCCTTCTTCTTACCTTCAGTTTAAATTTTTACAGTTACTTATTTCGGCGGAATTGATTTCTTTTATTCATTTGCACCGTTTCAATCTTTCAAAATCATTGATGAGAACGTTTTCTGAGCACTTTTGGTCATACCCAAAAATAAATAAAATTCTTCATTAAATGTAAATTTTCTAGTTTCACTAAATAATTTTCTTTTATTTTTTAATGTGGTCTTAATTCTCCCCTCTTTTATTTGGATGAAGCAAGTTTTATTTCTCTCGAAGTGGTAGTGAGTAAGCAATATGAAGAGAAGTCAACGCATTAAAATGGACTCCCTCAATGTCATGTATGTATTGACGGAGTCAACTCCAATATTTTTACTAGTAGCCATAGTTTTTCTCATCGTTAGAATACAGAATTTATCTGTCCTATCCCATCGTTTTATATGCAGTTATTGCTTATTCTACGTTTTGAAGGGAAAATAATATTTTTTTAGAGAGACAGGTGCTCAAATCCATGAATTTAATACCATTAACAACCTTGTGGCAACCAGAATTTATGCATATTAATTCGTTGCATTGGTCCTTTGGTCGTTAATTCATGTACGTGGAGAAGGTGCCTGTTAATTAAGTTCAACTGGAAGAAGAAAAACTTAAAACGACTTAATAGGACTCAAATAATTCCCGTCATGTGACATGCAAAATCCATTTTCAAATTAAGATATCATAAACCGTTTATTAACCACACATGGAGAGAATGAGGTAAAAAAAACCCTTATTAAAATCTCACTTTGATTATTATATTGATCGTGTAATGAAAAAAGAATATCTTTTTGTACTCCTTCATTAAACGTCACCCGTCTCTTTATTTAAATGAAAATCAAGGCTAAAAGCCTGTCAAATTACCTATAATTTATTTTTATTTCCAGATCTTTCATGGCTTTAATTATCTTTATGTCATTAAATGCATCAACGAGTTCTTTATTTATTTACCAGTAGGTATTTCAATTATAGCATATGATAACCGAGATAAATATTCATCTTATATATATATTCATCCACATTTTTAAACCAGACACAAAACATTTAGATTCAAAATATTGATGAAGTCCTATACAACTTTTTTAGTGTTAACTCTCTGCTCCAAATGATATTAATTAACAAGATATAAGAATGATTTGCTTTATAATTTCAGTACGGGAATATGGAAATGAAGATAAATCATAACAAAATAAAAGTAATGAGTTCCTTTCGGACAAGGAAAGCGAGGCTAGTAATATAAGTGCTAGGTCATAAAGTCAAGGAAGTTGAGCGTTTTAATTACTTGGGTAGCATGCTAGAAAAAATTGGCATAGTAGCAAATAAAAGCGTTAGCTACTAATGCATTTAGTGATAGAAATGAGCTGACGATGGTAAACTTGGGTTAGGATGTGGAGAAGATGCTGGTGAAGAGCTTGAAATGGATCGTAGCGTTGTATGGGGAAGAACCGTAGACCCTGAGAAAGGAGGAAAAGAATAGGCTGCAGGCGTTTAGATGTGACTTTGGAAAATAAAAGTGCGAGGGCGCAAATTAAAGCAAGTTGAGCGATTTAATTACTTGGGTAGTGCGCTAGAAAAAAATGGGCGAAGTGACAAAGACATAATAAGGATAACAGCGTTAGCTACTGACGCATTTAGTGATAGAAGTGAGCTGATGACTGGGACCTTGGGTGGGTTAGGATGTGGAGAAGATGCTGATGAAGAGCTTGATATGGAGTGTAGCGTTGTATAGTGCAGAAGCATGGACCCTGTGAAAAAGAAGGAAATAAATGGCTGCAGGCGTTTAGGTGTGACTGCGGAGAAGGATGAGGAAGGTTAGGTGGACGGATACGAAGACTAAAGGCAGGGACACAATCAACATGTACGTGTGACGCGAGACGTTTTACGGGACAATGGGAGACGGGGAACGCAAGTCAGCGGACACAATCGACATTAAAGCGGCCCGGAGTAACAATTGACTAACGCAGGCGCAGCTAAGAGATCAGGTGTAAACAAGTGTGAAAGTAAATAAGTTCTCTTCGCCAAGAGCTATCTTCAGCAGTTGGATGAATCTGCCGACAGATGGCTCCCATTCCCGGATTCTCAGGGCTATTCTGATTGGTTTCCCGTGTACGGGACACGGGAAGAGATGAAAGTTGCCCATCTCTCGCGTACACGTACTCCCCGTACACGTTGATTGTGTCCGTTCGCTATACTTTCCCGTCAGCCATCTTTTCGCGTATTCCCGTTAACGGCTCACGTTACACGTACACGTTGATTGTGTCCCAGCCTTAACGAGAAAGTGCTTGAGATGGAGGACGAAGCAAGGTAACTTCTGAATGAAATTCGACATCGGCAGAGTAGGTGGCTGGAGTGTGTAATAAGGGGTGATAGGTTGCTCAAGAGTGGGATAGTGGGAAGGATATTGGGCAAGCGGGGAAGGGGAAAAAAGGGAACAGGTGTCATGGACAGGATGAAGAAGGGCAGATCGTATGCATGGGCGAAAATGGAAATGCTAGAGGTAGTTAGTCCCCTGAAAGTGTAGAGAATTGGGAGAACTCTTTCTTTCTGACTTTCATCAAAACCTATCTTTTACCGGTAGAATTCTAAATGAAAATCTTCTTCACTGTTATCCAATTCTTGATCACATGGTTACAGAAAGGCAGACCTACCAAAATAATTATATACTTTGATGTTAGAGTTGATTTTGTAGGGGTTATTTTAATGCGCTACAGATGACGGTATCCCGTGCTGAAGACGATGCCGCTACAGTGGGTAAAGGTGAAATACATACCTTTGTAGAGTCAGGAAAACTTGTTGTGAGATGTAAGTCTAAATCTTCCCATTATGACTCACCCGTGGTCTGCCTTTATTGGCTGAACCAAAGCTTCCCCGGAAGAGTTTTCAATCGTAAGCCCCCTACATGTATTTCATACCACTTATATTTTCTCTCGTGATCGCATCCCACTTCCCCTGACTTTGAAACATGAAATCACCAGAGCCCTGGCAATTCACTTAAGTCTACAGAAATGCTCTTATCTTTGGATTACCGTTACCGACCGGTAGAATGAAGGTGGGTTGGAAGAGGAGGAAGCCCGTACTGACGGGCGACGGTGCTGCGCCGCCGGGGGGCGGAAATCTGCGGATCAATTCTCCTCCCTTGCGATGACGGCCTCCGTCGAATCCGAGCCTCTGGTGCAGGCCTCCTCAGAAACACGGCGGGATCTATTTTTTTCTTTTTTTTTTAGGGAAGCTCTCGGATAAATTGAAAACTGACCTCTTCCACGCTTGTTAGAGTTGGGACGACTAGTATACCCTCGAAGCGGAGCGGGGTGGATTTCTCTGGCCCAATCTCTTGAATGGCGGCGGGTCAGCGGAGGAGTTACTGATACTCGCGTCCAATTTTTTTCCCACTATTTATTTCCTCTTTTCTTGGAGCTTCCCTGCACCTAGGGGATTTCTCGTTTTCTATGGACTTCCCGCAACTGTGTTCGTACAAACAAGGTTCGTGAATCTCGCCCGGGAAGCGTGCGCGCGGAGATAAGCAACAATATTATGACGTGATCAGCTGGAGAACGTCGCTGCCGGCGAAAAGCCCGTCTATTGCTGCAAGGATTTATTTTTTCAGACACCAATGGATATATATTTTTAGGAGGTAGAATGATGAGATGAAAAACGTTCCTCACTTCTGTGTTACTCTGGGTTTCATTCCAGAATTATAACACCTGATTGGTGGGTTTTTGGACAGTACATATCTTACGTCCTAATTTATGGTATGTCTATTCGTTTTCTCTCCAAAGGATGATCCTTCATTAGTTCCTTCTTGTACTGTAGTAAATCAAACTTTGTGTTGTCCACAGTTTTATTATTAAGAGTGCAACTGTTTTCTGCAGGTACACTACCTGATAATTGTGGAAGACGCAAAGTTTGATTTGCTAAAATATCGACCTTCCACCAAGTGAAACCTTCAACTTTTGTATCCTCCTCCTTGTATTCCTCATATCGTCCTCGCTCTTCTTATTTCGTCCAGTATTCCTATCTTCTTCCATCAACTTCCTCTCTTCTCCAGTGTTCTCCCCTGTGTTATTCTCTTCAACATTTTCTCTCTTTTCTGAACACCCTTCATCCATCTCTTCTCCCTCCCCCGGACGTGGGTACGTTTACAAATAATATTACTATTTCTGTGTACGTCATTATGGCGAATCGTGCTTTCTATTAACATTCACAGCTTATTGTGAATGTAAAACAGGTTTCGATCGTTTATCCTTGTGAGGGTACATTGTACAGGATATTGTGCCCAGGCAATGTAGCTGAATATGGTTTAGCGAACTTAAGTGATTGTACTTTCACAGTAAACTGTGGGAGGTGTCACGTTCGTGTTTCTATCATGATGACCCTCCGCCGTCGAGATTTCCAAGTTTAATTGCATACACAAAAATGAAATTAGGCCCATCAAATAGTTAATTGCTGGGTTCTCGTAATTATATCATTAGGGTAATCTACCAGTTAAGGTAAGTTTTAAAGGTAGGTAGGTAGGTTTGGATTTATAGGGTGCGACGACAGCTATGGTCATTTAGCACCACTGTGTATCAGTATTAACAATCAGTGGATGTTCTTTTAATTTTTATACGGAAATTTTAGGTTATGTTGAATTCTATAACTTATTAATTAATCCGGACACTTTTAAAAATTTTAAGACTTTATTAATTGAATCAATGTCATCTCCAAGAACTTTTCCTATCTCTCCACGTATTTGTAAGTTCTGACGTGTAACGCTATACTTTCTGCATTCGGTCAGGGTATGTTTCACACTTAAGGGAATATCGCAGTCCTCACATATTGGCAGGGACTTATCTTCTTTGAAGAGGTAAGCGTGTGTTAAGGCACAATGTCCTATTCTGAGCCAGGTTATGGCGACCTCCTCCCTGCGGTTACTCCTCACAGTGGTTGCCTATGGTGATGTTATAGGCTTTATGGTTCGAAGTTTATAATTAAGTTTTATTATTATATTTAAGTTTTAAATTATAATTATATTTAAGTTTTAAAGGGAGAGAGTAAAGGTCTTGTACATTTTTATTGTAAAAGGCTCATATTCCTTTGATCAATTTCTCCCTTCGTCTCAGAATACGTCCTATCACTATTCATCCCGCCTATAAAACATTTTCTCTTTCCTCCCCTTCGCCGCTCTGCACTACACTCTACTCTCCATCACGTCCTTTAAGCAGCTTCTTGCCCCTCATTACCTGTTTCAGCCACGTACATGTCTCCTCGTGGTCTCATTCAAAAGCTTCCTCTCCTTAAAAACTGTTCCTAGCCTTTCCTCGTTGGTCTTCCTTTCTGACCACTGCACTTTCTCCATTCTCATCCTCACCCTCTGCTGATAATTCTTTTCCAGGAAATAAGTTGATGATAAAGTTCCTATCCCGTTATGATAATGTGATAGAGGAAAGGATGTTGGGCAAGCGGGGAAGAGGAAGAAGGGGAATGGGTTTCATGGAGAGGGAGAAGAAGGGTGAATCGTATGCTGAGGCGAAAAAGTATATACTAGAGATGTTTAGGCCCCTGAAAGTGTATAAGACCTGGAGGAGATTATCTGACATTGCAAAAACTATATTAACCGATATAATACTTAAATTACATTGTATATATTACATTACATTAAATTAAATTATATATATTTTGTAATTGCTTGAGAAATTCAGAACTGATATTTTTCAGAGAGCGTCACAGAGAATATTATTATGACTCCTCACTACATCTCTAGGTCTGACAGATGCAATAAAATGAGAGAGATACACTGCCGAATATATGGGTGCAAAAAATCGTTCTTTCCGCATACCATAAGTGACCACAATAAAAATTGAGCTCCACTAAATACATTCCTATAATACATGTCACCATTTCGCCCCCCCAAAACTTACATCTTTTCACGGCTGGTGACCTAACACCCCCTGCCACTGGCCCATGCAGCGGCTCGCAATTCTTACTACGTCCTAGCAAGCGGTATATGAGAAATTAGATTGCCATGCCCGTCATAAATATTCCATACGAGGGGCATATTCGTCTATTTCACCTGCTCACACGAGCATTAGATAAGGAAAGATGGAGGGTTGCAATCAACCAACCTTAGGATTGAACGACGAATGATTGATTCCTATCCCGACACATCTCTCGAATCACTAATCTGTGCTCATGGTCTATCCTTGTCCAGCATATTAAATGCATCACGCTCCACACATTCCCCGACACGTGATCAATACTGCTCGGAACAGCCGAAGGGAATATACTTTCTCATGACTCCATGTGTGAAACGACGAGAATGTAATAGCGCATGACAAGACAAGCTGGGGAAACTACTTATGATCAACTCAGGCAGCATTAGAGTCAACCATTGCAACCACGAAGACTTACCTCTCTTCGTGATGGCGGAATTGGGAGCATGAATATAATACTTGTCTCTTATAATACTGAATAAATTACGCAGGAATATTCGGCCATTGAAATTAAAATTAAAGTAGATTAAATAAAATTGCGATTAAATATATGGTTCAGAAACGTGGACCATGACCACGGCAGAAGAAGAGCTACTTAAAAGATGGGAAAGGAAAGTACTAAGAAAGATCTATGGTGCTACAAAGGAAGGTGGACAGTGGAAAATACGGAGAAACAGAGAACTCGAGGAACTCCACAAACACCCTAACATAGTGACAGAAATTAAGAGCAATAGATTAAGATGGTTAGGACATGTCGAGAGAATGCCTGAGGATAGGATGGTGAAAAAGATATTTCGTGGTCATCCTGGTGGTAGAATATTGAGAGGGAGACCCCGGAAAAGATGGTTGGATGATGTAGAGGCTGATCTGAGAAAGATGGGAATTAAAAGATGGAGAACGCATGCCGGGAATCGTGATGTCTGGGCTAACATCGTCGGAGAGGCCAAGGCCCTACAAGGGCTGTAGCGCCGAGGAGTAAGTAAGTAAGTAAATAAAATTGCGCTGAAGATCCAAGATCCGAGGTGAAATTAGATTATAGTTTCGACGGTGATGCAACTTTTAGGCATTTTGAAAAGAGAGGGAATGTAAAGTTAGTTTGAGCAAAATATCATTTTACTTAGAAATCAATGAATTTGGTCTCATTTTGAAGAAGAATGCCCCACCCTTCCATTGACGTAAAAAATTCAACATTGCTTTCCGAGATCTTTGCCAGAAAATACCAGCCCTTTTATATGGGAAATGGTGCGTGTATGCACTCCAGAGAGACATATTATATTAAATATATTATAATAAAATATATTAAATATTAAAAATTTATATTAAAAATGAGGAATTTCTTACATTTAGATCTGGTCAAAAAATCAAGTGTCTAGTTATTTAGATATCTAAGACTTATTGAAGTATTTTCATTTGATTACATACAATTTCTGTCATGTAAAACTATGTTATTGCACCATTGGTAATGCAATATTTAATTCGTATGTCTCACAGCTGGTGAATATAAATGGTATAATTCGAATATGGTCTCTATTATCGTTAGGGAACTCTCTCGCTTGGACTGCTTTAGAGAGGATAATGGAAATAAAAAATTAAACGTATTATTCCTGGACTAGTTTGTTCTTTAGGAACGTATATTATTATACATATACTTAGGTTCATGCCAGCATTACAATATCAAGGTGTACAATATGTATTAATATCACAGAATCCGACATAATATTTCATGAAACGACAAAATTATAAAAATTTATTAGATTTTGTGCAGTGTAACACAACATTTAGTTCACTTAGGATATCTAGTTCACTTTGAATATTTTGTTCGCTTGAAGTAATATTTTATGATATTTATTTTAAAATTAATTTGCATTTTCAGTTTTTTTTTTACGTCTTCTGACTTCGCAAGAGGTAGCATGGAAAGACCTAGCGTACGCAGATTTTAGATCGTGTGGTGTATGAAGTTCTTCTATGTGGCGTGTTGGACGTATATTTGTTCTAGGATTGTATTGTACATTGCGGTATAAATATGTGGGGAGTTCTATCGTAATTAAATTAAACATGAATGTTTCCTTATTAAGTAAGGGTCTATTTTTTATTTTTGGTCATCTGAGTTTTTTCAAAATATGGCGTCACCTGTTCGTTATATGTGATTTCAAAGATATAGTTCACGCAGGAGTTCTGAGTCCTCTGGAGTTTTATATTCAGTTCGTTTGTAAGGTCAGAGTATACCGCACAGCAGTAGTCTATGTGTGGGAAAACTAGAGTATACAGCGGAGAACATAGGGGAAGTGTGGAAGAACGAGGAAGAGGATAGGAATTCTGGACGAAATGAGGAGAGGGAGACGATATGAGGAAGTTAAGCCGGCTCTAATGGCGGATCGCGTATAATAGGGAAAATGGAACGATATGCTTAAAATTAGGACTTAATAGAATTCTCAAGTGGACAAATTTTAGAGTAATAACGTCTGGGTACAAAAGATAAGCTTAACCACTTCAGGCGTAAAAGAATGTAAATTATGATCATTAACTTCAAGAGCTTCGAAAAGAGAACTAATACCAGACGTCCGGCGTAATTGGGTTGCTGCGAAGTTCAAACGGCTGCAGCCAATTATTCGTCTAAGTGATTTAATCTTTTGAACTACGGGAATCATGGAGAGCGCTATGACCAGGAGCAATAAACCGTCCTCATTGCTCTCAATGCAAATAGAGTGAGCAGCGTTTGATGGACTAGTTACATTTGATTATGAAACTCCATTTGCATATCACCCCGCTTGCTGCCACAGGCGGATACTGTGTTTGTCCGAGAATTAATCATGTGGTGTATGCGGTGCGATTAAATCGTGGCTTGTCGGAGTAATTTAAAGTTCATTTAATGCATCACTTGGAAGTCGAAATATTCTCCGAAAATGCTTGAATGCTTTTGACGTGATGAGCAAAATACCCAGACAAAAATAACAACAGAACGATGCGTCTACCAATTACTTTTCCTAGCAGATATGGATTTAACGTCGGGCGCACCGGGCGCTCGCACTGGCTCCCGACTTCTGAAGGGCCCCGGAAAAACAACTTTACGCCTTTTTATAGTAATATAAAGTTTGGTTTTAATCACACGTTTCGTCAAAACTTTTAGTTTTAAAACAAGCCATTGGACGTCTTTTTACGTTGATTCTTCCCTGAGATGTGTGAATACGAAAATCTAATGACAGTGAAAAATCGCTGTTCTGAAAAACAGCCGTTATTCTGCTGTTTTTTTTTAATTTTTGCAAAACCCTCGAAATGTTATTCACTATTTCAGTAGGCAAATGTTTCCTCAAATTTTCGTCAAAAACGGAGAGGTCTAGGGTCAACTTTTGTTCGAAGTGGCGTGGAATGACCCATGTACAATTCTAATTAAGTGCAAGGTCACATTTGATAATAAAACCTGCGAGTGTTTTTATATTCGCTTAATTTTCATTATTACTCTGCATACCAGTGAGTGAGTGAGAAAAATCATGGGATGAATTTGGGAGGGACATAATAAAGTTAACCTTTGTGGGAAAAAAAATAATCACCAGTTCAAGATAAAGTGCCGATTACAAAGGACAAATGTAAAACAGTTCTCCTTCTTGAACGGGACCATACGAGACTGGAACGACCTACCAGCAAAAATATTTGAGCCCTTTCCAAAAAAGTTATGTATTTTTAAAATAGAAGGTTTCACAGGTAATTCTTTTACTCGGCTGTTTTTAATGTTACCACCAGCCCTATTGCCTACTTGTAAAATTTAATTGTAATAATAATAATACCATACAACACACAACGCTACCGAGGTGCCACGCTGCTGATCAACGTTGAAATACAATCGTTTTTGTTACTCAGTCCTTACTAAGGTTCTCCAGTGAACATACGTTTGACGCGTATTTATTTCTATCCTATTTCTCTCTCCATTTAAGAGGCCCATTTTTTTCTTCTGCGCCCGGAGCCTCAACCGGACATAATCCTCTGTATCTCAAAGGTTGATAGCACACCAAATTAAGTTTATCAAACACCACACCAATTTTTCCCATTTAAGAATATCCTTATAATCAAAATCGATTCTTCTCGTACGTATGGGTCTGATAAACTGAAAAAAGGATTCAAGTGTTTTTACGTTGGAAATTTCAAAGCCCTGAAGACGCCCAAAAGTTTGGCGAAACTTTGGTATTGAACTATAAAACAGTTGACCATAACTCGAGAAGCTACTTTGTTATAAATATCCTCATTCATTCATTGGTTTTTCAATCCGAAGATTGATTGACTGCAGCCCTCCACCCTTCCTTATCTGATGCTAGTTCCCTTACCTCCTCGTATCTCTTCCTATGTACTCTCCTCTTTATTTGGTCCGTTAACTTATTTCTGGATCTTCCTCCAGCACCAAGTTTCAAAGGCTTCTAGCCTGTTCTGGTCAGCTTTTCCTATGGTCCATGCTACCGATCCATAGAGTGCTGTGTTCTACGAGTGTTTTCACATACTGTTTCTTGGAGTGTAGCTCTAAAATTTTCCTCATGACTCAAAGTACGCACAATTTCACAATCTAAATCGGCCTTATTTCTCTGTTTCCCATGCAGTTGAAAGGGCATATTTTCCACCAAGAATAAGTCACAAAAACACAATTTGAGTGATCACCTTAGAATATACCATGGGTGAGGGAGGGGTTTAAAAGCGTATATGGATCATCTGATTCCTTCAACTATCGTAATCTTGTATATTTTTGGCAATTACTTCAAGAACGGTTACATCAAGTTGTTATGACGCTTTCCGCTGCCCTCATATGGTTCAATGAGGAAAGTTATCTGTGAAACGACGTCACCGATGGCACCTTTAACTCTTGTGTTACTAGTGAGGGTTCACGAAGGTTATGTAAGTCATAATATGTTCTTTCATTATATTCATTCGATTTTTATGCTCTGCGTTCGAGGATCCATAAAGAAGGCTGAGTATCGCGTGATGTCGTGAAAGCTGCCCGCAACTCTAACGGAGCCCCAAAATCCCCTAGGGTGTGCTTACGTCAAAGGGAGGGACCCCTATGCCCCTCTCTCGTTCGAAAAGTATCGTGAGATTAGCCCACACTCCCTAAATATTCCCTCCGCCAGTTCACATAATAATAATCGTTCGATTTTTTTCATTTTTGCGTTCCCATCGCGATAGTGTTCCCTCGCGCGCTATCCGAGGTGACTACGAAGAATGAATCGAGCGGGCCAAACTGCATGCGCTATCTCGGCGCGTGGGTGGTGTGTTCAGGGGCAGCAAAGCGGCTCGTAGCGGTTTGGTAGCGTGGGACAGTCGATCGTATAAACGTAAAGCCTGGGGAGAGGAAGGGAGCTCGCTTCACTAGGCTGAGGGGTCTCGAGGGGGAAAATCGTTGACGGATAAGAGATGGGAATGCTGGAGGAGGGGCGAGATCATTTGTCCCCGTGTTATGTCAAGCCGATAGAGTCGGTTGACGTTCTTTTCGTGCCCTTCAATCCCCCTCCCCCTTCTCAACCTCTCCTCCCACCCCCCATCCCACCCCTTTCACTTCCCCCCAGGGAGAGGTCAGGCAATAGGCAGCGACGTAGCAGGGACCCCCGCGTTTGAAGGTGGCCTTTTCTTCGGGGCGGGAATTTAGGTTCTAAACAGATTTTTCAATACCTTTTAAATATAAAATGCAGATCCGGGTGTAATGGGGTGGATCCCGTTCACCAAGCGGCGCCAACCCGGCCCCCGGTGGCGGCGGGATCAAGTCCTCGCCAGCTAATCTGAGGGTCGCGGGTTCGAGTCCCGCCTGGGTAGATTTTTCATCACCCAGGGCATGGATGTATGTCAAGTTCTGTTGGTCTGGTCCCTGGAAAACATGATGACAGGCTTAGCAGCCTATCGGGATTCCAGGGACTAACAGAATTGTCCGGCTAACAAACAAACAAAAAAGAACAAAAGTAAAACATTAGCAGTTTTTCGTGAAGAATAGATTTAATTCAGCAAGCGTCGATGCTGCTATATCACCGAGGGATTCACCGCGGGAGAATCATTTGACTTTACCGGGATTTGAACCCGAATCTTCCATTCTCCGGTCAGGTGTATTTGCCAGTTATATCACCACGTCATATCCCTGCCAGGAGAATTTAGATGGGGATTTATTGAACTAGTTGCTGGCGTCTCAAGTCCACATTGTGGCTCATGCGACGTTAGTCGTGCTCCTGAGCTACTGTGGATTAACCAAACGTCATTTATAATACGACTAACTTGACAGATTTCCAATCATTGCATGAATAAATGATATGGTACAAAATCACTTGCATATCCCCGTCGAAATTCGCCTCGAAGGAATCTGACTTCGTGGTGTAACTGGCTGACACACCTGAGCGGCAATTGGGAGATCCGGGTTCGAATCCCAATGTCAAATGATTTTTTCAAGGCTAGTTTCTTCTATTGATGTATATGCGCGCGTGCGAGTGACTTCCTACCCATATTGTATGTTCATGCTATGATTGGCAAATGCATCACCTTGCAGATTAAGTGGTAACACCGAAATTAGTGGAAATAAATCTTTTTTTTTAGAAAACTGCAAAAGTTTTGCTTCTGTCGTTGCCTAGTGGAGAGTAATATCGAAATAAAGAGGGATAAATTCTTTATTTTCATGAAGAGAATCTACTTCGAAGCAAAATAAAATTTTATTTTATCTTAAATAATATACTATTTAAAAAAAAAACAATAAAATAAAACGTATTAGTATTTCTTAATGTCATAGCTTATTTATAAAAATAATCAACGTTATTTTTTATTTCAATAAAATTTTAAATGGTGTCCTAATAGGCCTGACGTGAATTTTATGTTCCCTTACCTCTTAGGTCATGGCCCTAAATTCATTTTTTTTCAATTTTCCTTACGATCGTGTGGGCCTAATAAATTCATATATTGAGAATGCATTTGAGTTGCATTGGAGATTAATACAGTTGTTGAAATGTAACATGATGGGTCATGTGGACATCAGGAATATTTAGATAAGCCACTAACTTTGGTTACCTTAGTAGTGTGAAACACTTCTTTTTTCAGCGATTAAAGGAATACATCTCAAATTTAAAGGGATACTGTTATTAGAAATGACCGATAGTTTTTCTACCAAATTCCAAAGGAAGAAATTTTTATTCTCAAATAAATTTTTATATATTATGTTAGTAAATTAGCAGAACATTTTAATTACTTAGGCAGTACGCTTGAAGAAAATTGGTCAAGTAGCGAAGACGTAGGGAGTTGAATATCGTTAGCTACGGAGTAGTTCACTAATGGAAGGGAGCTTATGACGGGGACCTTGGGGAAGTAAAGAGGAGGCTGGTGAAGAGCTTGATATGGAGCATCGTGCTTTTGCATGAGGCAGATACCATTTGTATGAAGCAGAGACTTGGACCCTTAGAAAGGAGGACGAGAATAGGAATTTGAGAAGGATGGTGAAGGTGAGGTGGACGGAGAGGAAGACTAACGAGGAAGTGCTTTGAATGGTGGGCGAGGAAAGGGAACTTCCGAATGAAATCCGGGATGGACAGCGTAGGTGGCTGATTAGGGGCGATGGGTTGCTCAAGAATGTGATAGAGGGAAGGATGTTGGGCAAGCCTGGAAGGGGAAGAAAGAGAATAGGTTTCATGGAAGGGAGGGAGAAGGTTAGATCGTATGCAAAAAAGGAAATACTAGTGGTACCTAGTTAGGCCTCTGAAAATGTAGAAAACCGGGAGGAGATTTACTCGCCTTCCTTAAACCCTACCATCACCGGTAGAATACTTTTTTTTTAATATGTATTAATCAATATTGTCAAATACATTTTAACCATTCTATTGTGTTTCTGATACTGGGCCCGTATTTTATTTTAAAATGGGATGCTTTTTGAATTTGAAGGAAGTAATTTAGCTCTTGGTACATCTGTCTCACTTAAATATTCATGGATAGCTTCGTCGCAGTTCGCCTCGTATTTCCTCGCTATTCAATATTCACCCAGAATATTCACTTGACTTTCCTCTAATAGATCTAAATTTGCATCAGCGGACACCTCTAAAACCAGTATCACCAGCAAAATAAACCTGATGTCCTCTTATGGGTACGCTGATTCCTTGAATGATAACAATTTTGTGAAAAATCGCAAGCTAAATATGGGAAATGACAAATAAATTAGTCATTTTTAATATTATGTAAATTAATATTGCCAAATTCATTATAATCATTCTATTTTGTTACTGATTTAAAAGCCTAGAGTGTTAAGTCGTGATAATTGTTTTATTCCATGTGAGGGAACCGATCAATGTGGACATAAGCAAAACGCTTGCACTTTTCCATGTATCAAAGATTTAATTATAGTTGGTCGATGCTACGATATGTGGCATTGGCATCATATGTTGTTTAAAATTGATATTGGATTGATATTAGTAATTTTCATGTTTTTTTAAAGAATGTTGGCAGAATAAAAGTTCATGATACTATAGCAGCTTTGAATTCCCTGAGAAAGGTTTAAAAATTATCTAATACATCGGCAAACATTAATGTTTTCTTTTATTATTCGACCAAAAATATCAATAAAAAACCTTTGGAAGATTGATTAATGGAGTGGTCTAGGAAGTAAATAGAATTTAATAAGCTTTGTTCAACCGAGAGTGGCACTGTCTTCGCGGGAAATGGAAAAGAGGGTATGTCCAAAGATGAGCACACCAGAACAGTGTTCTGTTACGAATAGCTCCCCTCTTTACATTCTTTAAACCTTATGTCCACTCATGAGAACACCAAAACCGAAGAGGATATGAAAGTGTGGCGAATCATAGACTGCCCCGGGCGGGCCAAGCTGTAACTTCGCCCCTGGTGCCAGAGATTCCGGGATGTGGATCCCGACAGAATTATGGATATTTTTTTCCCGGAAAATAAACCCTCCCTGGGATATTCCGGAATCCAAATCTTTGAATTTTATTTCAGTAATGTTTTGTTTAACTTGAAGTCATTTGTAATGCAAAATGTGAAACATTGCACACCATTGAATGCATTTAGGGCGATCAAAATCGTAGTATATAGATATAGTAGGGTATTCTCTGCCATATGATTTCTCTTGAATAGAAATAGGATGCAATTGAGTCATAGAATTCGTGATTACTTTCGTTTATATTGAAAAAACTATTTTAATTCACTTTAAAACATTTTTCGGTGACATTTATTGATTTGCCTTTTTTTTACATCGTATTATTTTAGGTTCTTAATGGTTTTTAAACAATTGAAAAATATTTCATCGTTTTACAAATCTGAGTTTTCAGTTGAACTAAGCAATATTTCATTTATGGAATTTTTCGGTGGAATATAAAAGTATAATTAGCACAATTTCTCACAGAAATTTTACATTAGTTTGCTCATCATAAAGATGGCGAAACTTGTCAAAGGTTAATTTAAATAATTCATAATTACATACTCTTTTTATCGCTTTCCCACTACGTTCACTCATTTCATAGGATGTTATAAAAAGGATTAAGTCTCTCCGTGTATTTTCCGGGATTGTGGGAAGATCACCCACTTTCATCCCGAAATCTCGGGTAAAGCAAAAGGCTGGGATTTCGAGAATCCCTGCAGGACACACTTCCCCCATACTCTCCCTCCCATTCGTTCCCCACCCCTCCACGTTCCATACGCCATGACGTCACGCCGGCGACAGCGTCCAATCACGATTCGGGCGCCGATTTCGGCGCTTGAGGTCGCTCCGAGCCTTTTTCTGCTCACGGGTGAGCGTGTTTGTGACTCGATGATTCGATGCTAATCTCTGCCGGGGGTTTATCTCGCGAGACCAATTCAGTCGCTTTTGAGAGGCCGCTGCTTTTAGATCGAGAAAATGAGGTGGCAGCTCGTGTGTAGATTAAAGTCAAGAGAGCGTACTGTTCCATTTCACCGGGGACACTGTTTTTGATAGCCTTTTGTCAATACAATGTTCTTTTTTGCTCACAATACTTATAATTATTATTTAGGTAATTTACCGGTTCGTGTGATTGAAAGGTAAATTGGAAATATATAAAAATCCATTATATTATAACATTTTTTTAAAACTATTCTACCGGTTAGGGTAGATTTTGTTGAATGTCTTCCTGGTTTTCTACAGTCAGGGGCCGATCTCGCGATTTAATATCCTTTTCCGCCCCAGCATACGATCTGCCCTTCTTCATCCTGTCTATAAAACATATTCTTTTTCTTCCCCTTCCCCGCTAACCCAACATTCTTCCCTCTATCACACTCTTGAGCAGTTAGTTAGTTAGTTAAAATGTTTATTCCCAAAACATAAAACATAAAATATACGTTATACATTTAGGGACCCCGTTTTAGGATTTCTCCTCTTCAAGGTTGAGTGATATTTACAGTTAAGAAGATTACTAGAAAGTGCTGTTGCATATTTACATAAAACAAATGAAGTTACATACAATGTATTGATTGATTGTGTGTTTGACATTTGAACCGGAATGGCGTATGGCCTGGAATTTGCCATAAGTCGTGAGAGTGATAAACCGGAAAAACCTCACGCAGGCCGCCGTATTAGGTTGTATTTGATTTTGTAGGCGTTGGAATTCTTAGTGTCTTCTTTGGTCCTTGTGATACAGGCGGGGGTCGCGGTGGTGGTGTTCACGGTGATGGCCGGCGTTTCGAAGGATGACGTAGTACCGGTTTCTGTAGTGGTTGGATGCTTTCCATAAGTTGTATATGTTCCTGTCCTCTGTTTCCCGTGCTGTTTCGGTTGATGTCCGTTGTTTCTCGTGCTGGAATAATGAATTTATATTGAGCAATCCCTTGCCCCTTATTATGTCCTCCAACCACCTACACTGCCGATCACGAATTTCATTAAGATGTTTCTTTTCCTCGCTTACCATTTCAACCACTTCCTAGTTAGCTTTCCTCTCTACCCGCCTAACCTTCTTCTCCATACCCACATCTAAAATGCCTACAGCCTAATCTCGTCCTCCTTTCTGAAGGATCCACGTTTCTGCCCCATACATCACCTCACTCCAAATCATGATCTTATGATTTTGACAAAATATTTCTGGCATTTTAAGGGCCGTATCTACCTATTTTTCCCTTTCCGCGGACTTCAACCTTGACGTGGTGGAAGGGCTTGGGCGTTCCAATGACCCCTAGAGATTTACTGGTGGGAGCAGTACATATTGCTCCCGGTAGGGCCACCCATGCCAGATAGGTCGAAGGGTAGGAGCCAGACGAAAGGTAGTCCCGTGATAGTGTCACGTGAAACACACTGTTGGGAAGCATGGGTGGGAGTCCCCTCTCGACTATTATACTACCCAGAAATATGAATGTCGCACAAAGATAATTGAATCCTGGCAACTACGGGACGCCACCCAATGGGGCGGGTGTCGGGCCCGGCATCGGGGGAGGCAGGGCCCCCGAGGTCGTCAAGAAAAGTGCCGGGCAAGAAAAATCTAATAGAAATGGGCGACTGGAACGCAGTAGTAGGGGAGGGGAGAGATAGGTATGAAGTGGGAGGGTTTGGATTAGGAACGAGAAATGATCACGGAGAGAAGGCAGTTGAATTTTGTAGGAGAAATAAATTAATAATTACAAACACTTGGTTTTAACACCATCACAGGAGGAAATACACGTGGAAAATGCCAGGAGACACTGGGAGATACCAAATTCACTATATCATGGTTAGACATAGATTTAGGAACAGTGTGAAGAACTTGCGGAGTTTGCCGGGGGCTGATGCAGACAGATTATAATTTAGTGATGATGAATTGTGAGGTTAGATTCAAAAAGCTAAATAAAAGTAGGAGGATGAAGAGATAACACCTGGAAGAGTTGAAGGGGAGAAAAGGAGAGAATACCAAGAGATAGTGGATGAGAACATAGGAGAAGCCAAAGTAGAGGGAACAATCAAGGAAAAGTGGGAGAATATAAAAACAACCATTGTAAGAGCGGCTGAGAAAACAATAGGAGCAGCGAAATTGACGAGGGTAAAGAAGCAGTGGGTTACGGAAGAAATGATTAGGAAAATGGAGGAGAGAAGGAATTCGAAAAATGTCAACACCGACCAGGGTAGGGCGAAATACAAGGAGCTAAATAATCAACTACGGCGAATTACCAATCGGGCGAAGGAAAATTGGTGGAGAAGGCAATGCGAGGAAATGGAGAAACTGCAAAAGGAAGGGGAAGTGGGTGCGTTATACGCTAGGGTAAAATTGCTATCGGGAGGTAAGAGAGGACAAACGGTACCAATGATTAAGGACAAGAGAGGTAGAATGTTAACCGAGCAGGAAGATATCCTAGAAAGATGGCGAGAATACGTGGAGGAGCTATATGACAGCGATAGTAGACTAACTATTTTAGATGTAGAGGATGAAAAATAGGCTGCAGGCTTTTGAGATGTGGGTGTGGAGAAGAATGGAGAAGGTTAGATGGACGGAAAGGAAGACTAACGAGGAAGTGCTGGAGATGGTGGGTGAGGAAAGGAATCTTTTGAATGAAATCCGGGAAAGGCAGGGTAGATGTCTGAAGGAGGTAATAAAGGGTGATGGGTTGCTGAAGAGTGTGATAGAGGGAAGGATGTTGGGCAAGCGGGGAAGGGGAAGAAAGAGAATAGGTTTCATGGACGGGATGAAGAAGGGCAGATCTTATGCAGAGGCGTAAAAGGACATATTAGAGGGAGATAGGACCCGGAATGTGTAAAAGACCGGGAGCGGATTCTCTGACATTCAACAAAACCTACCTTTACCGGTAGAATACATAATAATAATCTACCTTTTATATTTCTTTCGTTCTCTCTGCAATCTTCGTATCCTTCTTTAATTCTCCCATCATCCTGTTTCCTCGCTTTCCCAACAGCCTTTCTCTATACGGTTTTCTGCATCCCTTCGCGCCCTATAACTTACTCAAACTACCTAGTTTATATTGACGTAATCTACTCAAGAAGTTTCTTCTCCTCGCACATCACACCTAGTTTTTCTTCACTAGTCTTCTGCATCGTCCACCTCACCTTCTTCAACCTCCTCCTCACCCACGGTCTGTTCTCGTCCTTCTCTCTCAAAGTTCACGTTTCTGCACCGCATAGTTCAACACTCGATATAAAGCTCTTCGCCTGCCTCATCTTTGTATCCTTACGCTAAGTCTAAGTCATCCACTTCCTTTACCACGAACTAAAAGCTCCCCTCACTGACGGTATTCTCATTCTTATCTCTACTGGGCTCTAAATATAAAAGTGTGTTATCCTAAAACGTCTTCTTTGATGTAGAAGTCTTGCTCTTGCTATGACTCTTGCGTGCCGGACTGAAAATATGTACCCGAAGATGTTGCATATGCGATAAAAGCGGTCGTCTAAGAATAAAATGATGTGAAAAAGTTACTAAAATATTTTGATTTAATCACAGTTAGCTATTTTGTAATACTGTTTCTTTACCTAAGTCTAATCTAACTTTATTTCAATGATGTTTAGTGTTTATATAACGAAAAATATTTTTTGTCCTTCCGACACACATCAAGTAAGAAAAAAAACATTCGAAAATTTCTTAAGGAAATATAAACTTGGTCATTACTTATTAATAATATCGAGGTTTTGTTCTGTGAATTGTATGTAATATTTATTAAGTTAAATGTAAAAAATGAAGAGTTATCGTAATACCATTGTTATAACAAGTACACCTGATCATGTGTTTAAGTGTCTCATTTTTATAACCACTGTATATCATTGTGTATATCTCTGAGTCATTCTTTTTGTATTAGTTTAGAATTCTTCACTCTATTGTTAAACATTTGATTGAATATTTTAATTTTTTTGTTTGTTGCTATTGCTTTTGCATGGCTTATCCGATAGTAGCCCCAATTCAGGACCATCCTTAGGGGTCATCTGTTGTATACTGCTCTGTAATTCTTGAAATGAATTAAATTATTATTATTTATTTTCTTGTAGTGTGCTCACAAAATTAAATTCAGCTACTTCCTCCAGGGTTTTCCCTGTAGCCATCTACGCTATTTATGTTTTTGGAGCACGGATACTGTAGACCACAGCAATATTAATCGCTTATTTTGCAAAACGTGCTCTCTAGTAGTCTTTCGAAATAATTATAATATTCTTAAAATTGTATTTTAAGAATATCTAATTATACTATACGGAGCCATATGAGAGGAATTTACCCCACTCCTACATCTACATTTAGGAAATACCGTGCAATCCACCGCTACGGTGTGTGGCACGGGATGATTACACAGCAGGCATGAAGCCCTCATCCCGGCTGAAATCCGAACCGCGCATGTTCTCCGAGAATGCCAGGCGCAGGCCAAAAGCAGTCAGGATAACAGTGAGCGATCAGATCAGGAACGAAGAGAGAGCTTAATGGAGGAACATTCCATTCCACCATGCAGTACACTACTCAAGATACGACAACTGGTTATAATAACTGCGAGAGATAAATAGTTCCTCAAGGTACTAAAGAGCAAGAGCTGTATCATGCCGGAAATTGCATGCGAATTTATTTGCTAATAATGATGTTAAGATATTTAGCACAAGTGCAAAAACCTATTTTACCTAGTCAGAGTCAAAGTATTCTAGATCTGATCTATCGTAACTATTATGGTCTCTTATTGTACGTGAAAAAAATGAAATTTTAAATATATCGGTTCGCAGTTTATTTCCTGGATAAATACTTTTTCGATAGATGACTGCTTCGCTGCTATAGAAATATTTACTACGTTCACCAATCGAACTCAGATCGATTTGATCGGCTCAGCTCGGTATGGTAAACGCAACGGGCAAGTGGGATCGATATGAGAAGCGGGATAACTCGGCCCGCTTTCCCTGTCAGTCTGAGATTTCAAATCGATATGAACGGATGCAAATCGATATTTCAACTGATTTCACATTGATAAACCAAGCGATCCGAGTCGGCTGGCTCAGAATGTTCCGATCGGTCCAAGTTCACATTGATCTGAGTTCGATTGGTAAAAGTAGTGATTGAGCTGCGAAGCACGCTGAAATGCATCAAAACTTGTCAGTCACCTTAGCGCCAACTCGGGCCCAATGCCAATATGTGATGTTACAACAATTGGAGGATCTTGAGCCGCCATCGTCTATAGTTATTTGTTTGTTTACCTATCTGACCTAGGAGAGAGGTAATATGATAAGGACTGATGTTTAAATGTTCAGGATGGATTTAAGGACTGATGTTTATGAGTTCAGGATGGGAATGTAGGATCCTTCAATGGGGACCCAATTTCGGTTGCCGGTGTTTCAATCACCAAGTACTCCCTGTGTGATTGTTCACGGGAGTTGGATTGCGTGCCAGGGACACTCTCATAGTTCACTCCGGCCGGTATTCGTAGTCCTCAATAATTACAGATTTGTTCCAATCTATGATAATATTTCTAATTTTATAGTTTCCTGTTCATAGTCGTTAAAGAATCAATGATTCATCATTCATTGATTCTTTAATTAGAGATTAATCAATATCTGATTAATATGTGTCCACAGTCGTCAATTGATCATTGTTTATTATTCAAGTATTCTTAGGCCGGTATTCATAGTCCTCAATAATTACAGATTATTCCCAATCTATGATTATATCTCTAATTAAATATTGTTTCCTATTCATAGTCGTTATGGAATCAACGATTCACCAATCATTGATTCTTGAACCAGAGATTCATCAATCTCTGAATAGTATGTATTATTAGTCGTCAAGTTATCATTGTTTATTGTTGTAGTATTCATAGTCAAGCAAACTCATTATTTGACTAAATAATGATCGATTCGTGAATTAAGCTTGCGACCGTAATTAATTAGAGTTTTTCATTGTTGTACGTCGGTGGTTCTGTGGTTATTTACTACATATTCGTGTCTTTACGTTCAAAATGTACGGTTGTGTACGGTGCTAAAGGCATAGAATACTCAATATGACCGCCATTACCTTGAGTTGATTAGGATTTTCGTGTAATGAAATTTCGTTCGGATATGTTGGCGTATGTAATTGCCGATGACGACGCACCAGCGTATCACTGAAGGCTGCGAAAAACACGCATTAGGGACCCAAAAAATCCGCTTAATTATTACTCAGACGAAGGGTTTAATAGAGGATACCGATTCTCAAAACCCATAGTGATTGAGTAAATTCTTCCTAGAATTAATGTTCAGACAGCGGCACTTTCCGCGAAGACTGACAGTTCCTCTTGTGCTACTGTGGCTCATTGCTTTGAGATTTTACGCTTAGGTAACAATATGGAATTGCTGAAATCATATTAAAAATTTAAAAAATATATCACAGCGGTTTTTAATCACGCAGTATTTTACAAAATTTCCTTGCTGAATTTAACATCGGCCGAAATTGTCATGAATTGTTTTATCGTAAGCTATGATCAATTGCTACTACTTACTTCTTTCAAATTTTCTGTATCGGTAATGATCAGTTATGGGTAAATACTGCTACTCTTCGTCTTTTTTGGTGTTTTACGTGCATATGTAGATATTGCTAGTTCTGTTTCGCAGCCAACGGTGTCCAGAACTGTGAAACGTATAACTAATATTCTGGCCGTCCAAATAGTTGACACCATCAGAACGCCTGCATCTTACAATACTCAGGCGACGAATAGGAGTCTCTTTGTGGTGATTGAAAAAAGAGGAGACCACAGTGCTGACCGGAAAATCCCTAAAGTTAAACAGCAAACGCTACACAATCAATATTTGCCGAAGTACGAGATTACTGTATGTTGATTTTCCCTGGTACCGCCTTCATTAACGATGAATAATCATAAGAAATAATGCTAATGAAGGCAGGGCTAATTCATTTTTATCAAAGCTACATTGTCAATTAATTTTTTATTTCCTTTTTTGATTGGCAATTAACAAAAATGTATACTGAACTTGAATAAAAGGTAATTGCTAACCACAAGATATATTGCCATTTTAATTTCTCATTCCATCCAAAAATAAACAAACATCCAATCTGTAATTCACCAATTACGGATTATCCTAAATAGTTAAAGATTCATGAATCATTGATTCATGAATTTGAGATTGTTTACCGTCTATAAATACTTGATCCAAATAATCAATGAATGGCGAACAATCGTGGATTCACCAATCATTGGTTATTTATCCCGTCTATGAATACCGGCCTAAAACTACCTATCACGACGATGTTATCCGAGCTTGTCGGCTAAGATTGAAGATACGCACTGATAGTTAACACAGAATTTTTGGAGTAACTCATTTCACTCAAAGAACTCTATCTCTCCCCTGTGGCCCCGCATACACTCGCAAAGACATCAGCTGGCTCACTCGAACGAGATGTCACAACCATGCAAGGATTATCACTCGAGCAAACAACTGACTCTAAATGCGATTCAAGAGCTCTGTAATTCTTCCCCACATTTCACCAAACGACTGGACCATCTTCATAAAGAATACTGGAATCCGCGGTCAGGTGGTCACCGATTGTTTCCCCGTCAATTTTCCTTACCTCTGATTCGTTTTTGGCTGTCCGTTTTCTCCAGCTGCATGTTATAAAAATACTTGGATGTCTTACTCAGTATTGTACTGTAGCCGGTATACCTCCTGTTGAAATTGCTTGTACAACGTTCTTTCTGTAGATTCCTCAACAAGACAGATCTGGCGGGTCAAAGGATCGAAAGTATGTTATGTTAGGAAAAATATAACAGCAGATTAACAATTAAAAGTGAGAGTGATGGAGGAAATGTGAATATTATGACACTTTTGGGAAGAGTAGAACAAGTTAGAAGGTATAGATACCTGGGGAGCATGCTGACGGAAGATTGGAAGAGTGAAGTGGAGATTAATTCAAGAATAGCTATGGGAAAGGAAGCTTTTAATGAGAAGAGAAATTTGTTATGCAGCGGTATCGACATATAACTGAGGAAGAGACCGATGAAATGGTTATATGCGGAGTATTTTGTTGTATGACTGCGAAACGTGGACCTTGGGAAGAAGAGGAAAGGATAGGATCAATACCTTTGACATGTAGGTGTGAAGGAGGCTAGAGAGAGTGAAATGGGTGGATAGAGTATGAAATGGGAAGGTGTTGGGAAGAGGTGGTGAGGGAAGAACACTACTGTAAACAATTCAGAAGAGAAAGGGAATCTGGATCCGACGTATTTTAAGAGGAAAAGGGATTTTAAATACATCAGTTGAGGGAACAGTGGAGAGAGAAAAGAGAAGAGGAAGAGGAAGGCTGAAAATGACAGCCGAAGTGAAGATAAAAAGGAGTTAAACGGAAACCAAGGAAGAGGCCCGGATTAGGACGAATTGGAGACAGCTTTGGGGGCCGTTCAAGTATTACGTTAGACGATTTATGCCATTTTTGACCCTACCCCTTACCCTTATCTAAGACAGTGTCAGATTTTCCCAACCCCCTCCCCTCCGTCTCAGCCTAACGTAAGACGTTAGATATTTGAATCTGCTCTTCGGTGTTCGTCTTATTTTTACTTTCTTATTATTTATTTATTTTCATTCTCTTATCACTTATTTAGTTATTGTTAACTTTGCAGTTAAGCATGAATTACCCTTTTTATTATTATTATCATTCATGTGTATTTCATGCATTGTTTTTTTTAGTGATTGTTACATTAGCTTGATCTGTCTGTAGGTTTTCGCAGGTTTCTCACACTCCCTGTCATGTGTGGCTGTTTTCCTGCAGTAGGTTTTTTCGTCAAGGATATCTCTTCCTTACGTTTTTCCCACAAATCAATACATCTTTCTTTACGCTTATTTTATGTATTCACCTGACGAAGGGTTAGATGGAAGAAGGGACTGCCTTAGTCCCAATAAAGACGCCTTATTATTTTTAATCGTTAAATACTCACTTTGGTTGAGCATGGAGGCAATGTACCCAGCAGCCAGGCGACAGAATAGGAGCATTGGTATAGCGTGAGATTACGGAAAATACGCCATTAACGAAGAAATGCTCTCCATGTCACTGCTAAATTACATTCGGAAACAATTCAGTGTTTCAAGATGGACAAAAATCTTACGTAAATTGGTTCCAGACCACCCCCCCCCTACAAAAGACAATCTCTTTGTAAATTTCACACTTAAAATTTATATTACTGACCTAGATTTCGATTGCCTTGCAATATTTTCAAAGGCTTAAAAAAAAAAGTTGAGTGTGGAATTTACTAAGAGATTTTTCTTTTTCGTCACATCTGTGGTATTCTTCCACAAAGTTACGCCTTCAACTATCAAATTCAGGCAGGATACCAGTTGATGATGATGAACATTGGACTTCAGAATCCTTGATGACGGTGGACCGCCGCCGCCTATCGTGGCGTGTAAAGTAATTCAGTATACATGCTAACTGGTGGAAATCCTGAAAGTTTTTCAATCAGCAGATCCGCCGGAAAAGCTTCATACATGACTCAAAACTTTGAATGAATCCGGGCTTAATATTTAAAAAAAAATATATATAATATAAACTGACCCCTGGATCCACCGTCTCCGTTGACCGAAATCTCTACCGTTTATTCCCGCTGTGCGAGGGGTCCATGCTCGCTCCATTCATCTGTTGTTGTGATTAATTAGGCGGATGTTAATGGAGCCGCGGGGTCAGGGATTAAAAGTCGCCGTCCGCTGCTCACCTGCCGTTCAGTCCATCGCGCGGTCCCTTTTCAGAAGGGAAGGGTCAAGGCAAGGCCTCCAAAATGAGCGCTGGAAGAGGAGGGGAGTACCCGCACTTGCCGAGCGGCGGCGTCGCAGAAGCTGCGCACCTGTGCTCCCCCCCCCCTCCCTATCGTGGCGAGCGGCAGTATCCCCATCGATCACCCCCTGCATCAAATTATGTGCGCGACGAAATTTGTGGCCCCTATTATTGTCGTCAACGGTGGGTATAATCTCATTCCTCTGCTATCGGCTGCCAATTTATTTTATCGCCCTGTACACACGAAACCAAATGTCGTCCCCTGCGCCCCGAATTCGGGTCGAGATTTCCAAAGTGGTTCCATTTTGGAAACATTTATTGCCTGCCGAACGTCGATAATTTGGCATTTATATAAAGTATTTTTGTAGGTCTCAGCTATCTTAGATCATCATCATTGGTCGTTCAATCCTAGGATTAGTTGACTGCAGTCCTGCCAACTTTCCCTATCTAATCCTAGTTCCCCTACTTCCTGGTATCTCTTCCTATGCAGATTTCTCTTTATTTGGTCCATGAACCTGTTCCTTTGTCTTCCCCTGGGGGCTTTTTCCTGTATTTTGCCTCCAATTATGCTCTTCACTAATCCATTGTGTCTCAGAGTGTGTCCAATCCATCTTGTTCCTCTTTTCGGTGTGGTGTTCCATATGGTCCTTTCCTCTTCTACTCTTCTATAGACTTTATCATGAAGACATATCATGGGGGAAACACATCAGGAAAATAATTAGTGTAGCAAACCGTAGATTAGGATTCGTAAAAAGGATTCTAGGCAAATGCGATGAGAGAGTACGAGAAAGAAGCTTTTTTTTACACTTGTCAGGCCTCATTTAGAATATGCCGCTAGTATATGGGATCCGTCATCACTTCTTTATTTGACTGTCCATTTCATCTTCAGCATCTTCCTCCCCCATTAGACCAGCATATCTTAGATATGCCAGAATATTTTCCAGTATTGGCCTGGCAAGCCGAAAGTCATTGGTTCGAATTTCAGTCATGGTCGACTTTTAACTTAGGTAATTTCAACCAATTTTCATTACCTAATTTCGGATCAGATGGAACATTGTCTTACATAGCAAATCACAGAATGGGTGGAACAATAGGATTGATCCTCATAGGTGGTGGCTTCTTTAAAGCACATGCTCCCCTAACACTTAATTTCATGGCTGTGAAACTTGGGTATGAAATGGTGAGCATTAAAGTGGACAGATTAAATTGATATGAAGATGATGAGTGCTTGACTGTTGAAAAACATGTAGTACGTGGTTGTAATAAAGTTGACTGTACGCAGCCATTCGTTTGTCATGTAAGGTAGTCCGAGCGAAATAGTTCCCTAGTCATAATAGAGACCATATTCGAATTATTCGTTTTAATTTTACCAGCTCTAGGACACATGAATTTAATATTACGGTGACAATATGATAAATTTTCAAAAATAGTTGAGAAAACATACAAACTACACGCTGTTAGTTTTTTACGACATCTAAGTGTTAGATATTCCTCATTTTGTAAATAATTTCTCTGTGGAGTGTATACACGTACCACTTCCCAGGTAAAAGGGCTGATATTTTTTGGCCAGTGTCTCCGAAAGTAATGTTGTAAGGAGTGTAATTCTTGGTGTCATTAGAAGGGTGATATATTTTTATTTAAAATTAGTCCAAATTCATTGATTTCTGGGTAAAACGATATTTCGCTCATACAACCTTTAGATTCTGTTCCATCAGTGCGAAACAAAATCTGTAACTTAGTAATTCCACATAAACTTCATTTAAGACATAGGTTTCGATTGATGAAGTCATCATTAGGTACGTGCGCACGAAACCTGCTCAAAAGGACAGTTAACTCCGACTGTTTTCAGACGATGCTATAGTGTACGGGGAAATCTGTAGCAATAATGATAAGGAAGCGTTAAGGTAGGACCTCAAGGCAATACAAGCGTTTTGCGTCGCGACGCAGTTAAAGTTAAATTTGAAAAAAAGGGGTTATAATGAACTTCTGAAAAAACACCCCTCAACACAGTTGTTACGTACAAAATACCCAATTAAAGACTGTAGATTCTATAAAATCTGTAGAATTTAGTGATAAGTCACCCCCTTCCAAACACCCTTGTGGTGGTTTGCAGGGTAATAAGTCGATGTAGATGATGAAAACTGCTCACATCCATCGACACAAAGTGGGTAAAAGCCGGTGAGGGGGAAAGGAGTGCAAGGTTATCGGTGGGTCAGCAGGGATGGGGAATTTGGGGGAAGGAAGGAGAGGTCTGATCTTGATGATTGCCTCATAAGTCGAAACCTGAGTCGTTAATAAAAATTTATGTGGAACTACTAAGTTACAGCTTTCGTCTCACAATGTTAAGCCAGTTCCGCTAAGTTTCGCCTTACACAACCAAGCTAGGCTGTTCCACCACATTTCGCCTGTGAGCAGTAGAATATACTAGTGAAACTTGGCGGAAAGATGGGTGGAATTTGAGTGGTAAAGATTTTCATCGAGTAGAGGAATATGTGCGTTCCAACGTTTGAGATTAACGTTGCCGTTGCCTGCCCGAAAGAAAACGAATTTATGGATAAATATGCGTCTTAATAATACAAAGGAATGATCATTTTCGAAGAACCTCGGAACTAGCCGCGTAGTTACTTCAACGGAGTCACCCGCTAGTGACCTACAGCTCAACATACAGTTAAATTTAGTACGTAAGACACCAATTTCTGGAAAAAAAATTACACTTAAGTGAAACAAACACCCAGAATGCCATATGAATTAATGAACATCGGAAACAAAACACGATATAAAGTATGGAATACAGAAAGCAAGTTTACACATGGAATTAAATGTTGACACGGTTAAATATTTTGATATTATAATTTTGAAATCAATAGCAATGAAAAATGTACAACAATAATGCAGCCCATAGATGATTATAAATCATTGAAATGAGTAAAGACAGCTTATGTGGGGCAAGCTAGGTATTAGGATAATTTATTTTTTAATTTGAGCAGCGATGAGGAGTCTTTGATTGATTTTGGTAGGTTGTCCCAAGTTTGAGAGGATGTTTTATGCAAGGGAGGAAGAGTTAAAAGACTAATGCCGAGAAAGAAATCGTAGAAGGAGGTTGGGGCCTCCGCATGTGTGATCTTGAGAGGATCCTTACGGTAAATTCGGGCGCGACTTTATTCATTTATTTTTACGAAACATGGGTTTCGCTTCTATCACGATAGCTCGTATTTCTTTCCACAAGCAACGATTTTGAGCGGCAAAAATTTTCGCCAAAAAATTGAAATGAGTGTCGATGAACGGGAGCGGTGGAAAAAATATCTGTAATGGCCGAAATGACCGCGATCAATTTCGCTACCCGGCGTAAGAGAACCCATACTGCGAAGCAGCTCGGGCGAATGTGCGCGTATATAATTAGCGGGATTGCGCCAAAATAATTATTACACACCCATACCACACGTTCTCTCTCCTTTATATGAGAAGACCAAATTATATGAGATATTATTGTTACTTGTTTACTATAAACATTTGCTGTTTTACTGTCTGATGAAATTTCTGTTCGTTTGCTTTTCCATTTTTTATTGATAGGTATTATATATTGTAAATTTCTGTTTTAGCATATTGTTTAGATTATTGATACTGAGACTGTTTTTTATTTGCTTAGCTCATTTGATGTTTTTCTTTGCTGAATTAAAAGTTGTTTGTTTTTTTTGTGAGACTTAGTTTCCAAATAGCCACATATTATAATATTTTTGTTTTGTATTCTATTCCTCATGAAGACATGTAAATTCATTTAATGCTCTTAGGTACTTTTTCCCAGGACAACAAAGTTGTTTTCTATTCTATTCTATTCTGACATCGACGAAAAACGTGTGTTGCCTAATGCCCCAGGAAATATCGAGTCCGTCGTGGAGGACGATAAATTCACCATCTGGTGGAGTTACTACTTTTCCACTACCAGACAGTTGAAGATGACCACGCCTGATATCGTTCTCCTCGACCTATCTCTCACTTTCCTTGTTCGTGATTGAATTTTCAGCTCCGGTGAAGCGAACATGAATGCAAAGGAGGTGGGAAAACGAAGAAAAAATTATCAAAACCTGCTGTTTGAGCTAAGGCAAATGTACTCCGGACACTGTTGAATTGGTAGTCTTCATTATAGATGTGCTCGGTAGAGTTAAGTGCTCGCTGCTCGAGAGCATCAAGCGTATTCCTACCAAGGTAGCACAAGCGGAATCCATTGCAGCTCACGCGCATAAGGCCTTCATCATTGGGTCACTCCGTCTATTCCGAACGTACGACCCGACCACAGCGTAGCCACCCATCACATGGACATCTGACGTAGCTATCGAAACTGCTCAACTTGTCCCGAGATCTCGGACATTATTACAGCAATGAAACCTGATGCTTGCTTGGGATTTGGAAAAAAACAGGACAGTTGCAACAACAAAGTAATAAGCACTAATCTCTATGGAAATACGGACAATATCATGATCTGCTCCTTATGCTCCGGCGAATGGAGCCCAAACACTGATCTCTCTGATCACTTCTGATTCAACACTTGTGAGTGACTTCACTTGAACTTTTTTTTCAGAGGATTTAATGGTTACATTTACAAAACCACATACTTTAAAACACACACGACCCGGGTTTCACCTGAAGATGACGCTTAAGCGTTGAAACCCGGGTCGTGTGTGTTTTAAAGTATGTGGTTTTGTGAATGTAACCATTAAATCCTCTGAAAAAATATGGAATACCACAAAGTTAGCTAGGAACTTGTATTATTTATTCACTTGAACTTATGAGGGGACCTTTGACGTCTTAATGCATATGTCTTTAAATATGCAGTGGACAGAGTTAAGCTTTATTTATCTATTTTTTCTCACTGCATGTTTATCTAAATTTATCTAACCTCCGAGGTTTATCTAAATCTATATTTTTAGTCTCATTTTCTCATTTCTTCCTTTAAATATTTGGGATCGATAATTATTTTGATTATTATTTCAAATCTATAATTTATTAAATAGCTCTCCTATTAACATGACTGTTTGAAGGTTCACCTGACAATCTCTCCTCGAGATAAATGGGCTCGCTGCCATACCGCTTAAATACTGGTGTGCTCAAAAGATGTATGCGTTATAAATCTTCTCCCGACTGTGACTGATCTCCACGTCTTTGCTTGCTTTGTGGAAAATTTTTCGACGGCGTCAGTTTTTCGGAAACGAGCGTAAGGCAATTAGTTACACACAGCAAATTTACCCCGAAACGAGATCCAGGCCCGAGTATAATCAAGTGGTTTTGTGTGTGTGAAAAAAACCTTTCAGTTGAGAGGGCGAATGGGTCGCTGAGGGTGGAGAAATCCTTTGAATAGAAAGGGATGCAGGAAATGCGGTGAAATGGATTTTTTGCGCAGCTCTCTCTTAGGTTAATTGCGTGGCAAAGATTTTGAAGAAGTGGTGGCAAGTAGTAGCTATCGTGGCTGGGACGCAGATAAATCCCTCCTCGGAAAGAGCGCCGATTTTAATTACTCCCGACGTATTTCGTCCTTTGTGCGTGCACAAGAGTGAGTGCATTTAGAGAACCAAGAAATAGGAAAAGAGACTGGGGTGTAATTGTACGAGTAGTACTCGTATTCGCACTCGTAGATTATCATTATGTGGGAAATCTACCGGTAAAGTTAGGTTTAAATGGGATGGTGTAAAAAAAACCCTTACATTTTCAGCGGCTGGGGCGCCTACCTCCGTGCACAATTTCCATCTCCTCCTTAGCGTTCGTCTTAATTCTTTTTATATTATCATTGAAGCCGCTTCTTTTTCATTCCTTAACAACTTACCTAATGGTGGCACCTCTATGGCAGCCTTTATCATCCCTTAGTCCCTCATTATCCGTTCCGTACACCTTCTCTGGTGCTGAAGGAGGATGCAGAAGATCAAATCGACGGTTCAAGTTAGAAATGAGGAAGTTTTCAGATGAGTAGGAGTGGAAAGGAGCATACGGAACACGATACAAAAAAAGAAGAACCAGGGGATTAGACATACCCTTAGGCACAAAAGTTTTGTGAGGAACATAGCTGATGGTAAAATAGAGGGAAAAGTCCTCAGAAGAAGACCATGGAATAAGTTCATGAACCAAATGAAGAGGAAAGTACACAGGAAAAACTATCAGGAAGTTAGGGAATAAGCATTAGATGGGGAAGAATGAAGGGCTGCAGTTAACCAATCTTAGGATGAAAAGACCAAGGGTGCTGATGACACCTTCTGTACCCCCTCCATATCTGTTCCAGAAATTTTCCCTTATCACTCCCTCCGAACAAAGCACTACCTCGTTTGTCATCTTTTTGTCCATCTTGCCTTATCAATTCTCCGTATCACTCACATTTTTATGCAATCTGGAAGCGGTGAAAGGCCATCTATTGGCGGATCATCCGTCAAAACGGAACGATGTGCCAGTAGGATGAAAATTGTCCAAAAACCTACCAATCAGCTGGTCGGCGGCCACGTCACTTAGTCAGTCACCTATCTAAACGGCCGATTTTTTCTGGATCAGAATAAAATCCTTAGCCTTATGGTGGTGGCTGATTAATACACGTTTCACTTTATTTCATTTTGTCATCGAAAGACGTTGGTCCCAAACCAGTTTCCAACAAATACTTTTTTTAATTTTTAGGGTTAATTTAGGGTAATAAATGGGATTATTAATAATAGGGATTTTTAGGGTAATAAATGGTTTGTTTTTTCAGAAATTCGCGCCAAAAAACTACAATAATTAATTGGCGGTTTCAGGTGTAATTTTATGGAAGTTGTTAGCACAATCTCTTTTAACTATGTTTTTCCACATTTTTTTAAATGAGCCGGGTTTCAACGTTCAACGTCATCTACCTGAAGATGACGTTGAACGTCGAAACCCGGGTCTTTTTCAATAAAAACATGTGGAAAAACTAAGTTATAAGTTATCATCAATGCAATAAAAATAATCTATTACACTGCAGTTGCAGATGAAAAAAATTTGGCTGCTGATTTTCTAATACCCTCCCCTCACGCCTTGCTTATGTTCAGCATGACCTTTCAGAAACGAAATGAACTTAGTCACTGTTTCGCATGATGGTATAAAGAGGTAAGCACCTACTTTAAGGAAGCGACATTGGTATTTCTCCCACTATCAATTTTCCGGAACTTGGCAGTACATGAGAGACTGTATTTTGGATGGACAAGGTATAGCGATATACCTCGTAGTATACTTGCGAGAACTTGTGTTCTTACCCACCGATGCCCGATTATAAACGAGGAGAGGAAGATATGGGAGCCGAAACGTGATTAGAGAATCAGACCCTCCCAAAACTGTATTTAATCCTCGCGTGAGATATCCTTGGCGTCCAAGTATTCGTTCACTTGCCCTCTATCGGTCCAATCCCTTATCCCTTGATCCTCAAGCATTCTGGAATTCTCGTGTTCCCCCACAGAACTTTATCCCATGATCTCACACTAGATTAATACTCTCACTGAAATTGATCAGATTCCTATGGCTTTCGTACCCCCATGGAGCAGGATATTGCATAGATTGCGTACCCCGAAGAAGGAACGTATTAATTTTGGCGAATTATTCGCAATTAATGAATGACAAGTGCTGAATGCATTAGTGGAAATTAGGTTAAGGATCCATTATATCCGATGTGAGTGGAGGAGAGATATCGTTGGCCGATTAAATTCAGAAGAAAGCTCAAATACCGGCAATTCAGACACCAGCGGGCTATGATTATGGGGAGCGTTTAACTCGATGATAAAACGTTCATCGAATGTAATTACGACTATTGGGGGAGATCTGCTTGTGAGATAGATCTAGATGTTAATAAGATTATTTTGCAAATCCGCTGGTCCCCACCTCTCCTCGCTATATCTTTCTTCACTTCCTTCTACTTCTCTTCTTCCCATGCCGTAAACCTCTGCATCTCGTCTCTCCATCCCGTCCATTCTCTTTGTCAACCTTTCCGCTTACCTTAAAATCCTCACTAATGCAACCATAAGTAAAAATAAAAACAAAATATCTACATTTATCCTATGAAGTCACATTCCTACTACCTAATTAATTTTGGACGAAATTGTAGGGCTCACCGGACTACAACATTAACGTGGTGGAAGGGCTTGGGCGTTCCAATGACCCCTAAAGCTGGACTGGCGGGTGCAATACATATTGCTTCCGGTAGGGCCACCCATGCCACATAGGTCGAAGGGTAGGAACCAGACGAAAGGTAGTCCCGTGATAGTGTCACGTGAAACACACTGTTGGGAAGCGGGGGTGGGAGTCCCCTCTCGACTATTATACTACCCAGAAATATGAATGCCGCACAAAGAAAATTGAATCCTGGCAACTACAGGAGGCCGCCCAATGGGGCGGGTGTCGGGCCCGGCATCGGGAGAGTCAAGGCCCCCGAGGTCTTCATCACACGAAATCCTTGCAAAACAAGGTCATCACAGGATACAAGGACCAAGGAAGATAAGAAGAAAAGGAAGAACAAAAGGGAGGTACCGATAAAAATAGGAACATAAAACGTTAGGACAATGATGAGGACTGGGAAGCTGGAAAACATTAAACGGGAAATGAATAGAGGGAATATGGATGCCTTGGGGCTGTGCAATGTGAGATGGAAGGACAGCGGGGATTGCTGGAGTGATAGTTACAAGGTAATCTGTAGTGGTGGGGCAGAAAGTCAACACGGGGTAGCTATGGTATTGAACGCAAAATTGGGGAGGAGGGTAATAAATGTTGAACAGGTAAGCGACAGGATACTAGTGGTAGAAATAAAAGCACGCCCTACAAATTTCGTATTGGTCCAGGTGTACATGCCTACAAGCAATCATAGGGAGGAAGAGGTGGATGAGGTGTATGAACAGATAGAGGAGATAATCAGAGAAGTGCCGGGCAAGAAAAATCTAATAGAAATTGGCGACGGGAACGCAGTAGTAGGGGAGGCGAGAGATAGGTATGAAGTGGGAGGGTTTGGATTAGGAACGAGAAATGATCGCGGAGAAAAGGCAGTTGAATTCTGTACGAGAAATAAATTAATAGTTACAATTACTTGATTTAAACACCATCACAGGAGTAAATACACGTGGAAAATGCTAGAAGACACTGGGATATACCAAATTCACTATATCATGGTTAGACAAAGAAATTGGAACAGTCTAAAGAACTAACGGAGTTATCCGGGGGCTGATGCAGACTCGGATCATAATTTAGTGATGATGAGTTGTGAGGTTAGATTCATAAAGCTAAATAAAATAGGAGGATGAAGAGATGGAACCTGGAAGCGTTGAAGGGGGATAAATGGAGGGAATACCAAGAGATAGTCGATGAGACCATAGGAGAAGCCAAAGAAGCAGAAACAATCGAGGAAAAGTGGGAGAATATAAAAACAAGCATTGTAAGAGCGGCTGAGAAAACAATAGGAGTAGCGGAATTGACGAGGGTAAAGAAGCAATGGGTCACGGAAGAAATGATCAGGAAAATGGAGGAGAGAAGGAATTGGAAAATTGTCAACACAGACCAGGGATGACAATACAGCCCTCCCATACCGACTCCTCGTCAATTGTGTAAATAAATCGCCAATTCATTTCTCGTGGAACGTTCTGACGACTTGTCAATAATAAAAATACCGACCAAGTGCATTTGCAGAGTTCCCACGCGTCCCACATTTTAAACAGATGCTGCCATCCCCAAATATTATGTTGTACGGATTACAAGTACGACTCTCTAATAGCAAGCTAATTTCCTTTTCTAGGGACAAAGAGCGACAATTTAGGTACAAAATGACCAATTTCAGTTATTGTAAGGTGGTCACACTAGATTTTTATCGATGTATTTTTCTATCCTGCTTTCACCGAGTTCCTCCAAAATACGGTGCCCTAGGAGGCCCGGGACCAGGGGCTGTTGCCTCGCTTGCACGGCCCAAAGGGCGTTACTGATTCCTGCGTATGGATTCCTTACTCCAAGAAGGCTTATTATTCGCTCGATTCGAAGAATGAATAACTTCGTTTCACAATTTCATTTTCAGGCGTGAGCCAAGCAGCTTTAACCGATTTTAACTTTACTAGCACTAATGCTTTGTGTCGTTGGTTGTTGTATGACTACTTTTCAAGATTTATGTATGCATTTAACTCATATTATCATTTTGTCCATGCCCTTCGATACTAAGGGAAAAGAAATAAGTCAGCAAATCCTAATCTTCATGGATAATATTTACCTATCGATGAAAACTATGTACTCTATTTGAGTTGCCAGCTTGTTACCTTAATGAAAAAGTTGTTTTTCACCACCAACGTATTCAGACTTTACAAGATGCCATTTTGGAAGGCCACGGTAACTCGTATTCAGTTTTTCATGCATATATCAATTTATTTTTTAAGCACTATACTAATACAGGCAGTGTAGGTGGCTGAAGGATGTAATAAGGGACGATAAGTTGCTGAAGAGTGTAATAGAGGGAAGGATGTTGGGCAAGCGGGGAAGGGGAAGAAAGGGAATAGGTTTCATGGACGGGATGAAGAAAGCTAGATGTATGCTGAGGCGAAAAGGAAAATCTAGAGAAGTCAACAGTTGCGGGCGAGATATTGTGGAACTGCATTATAAAAATGAAGAGCACTAGATGTTGCCCTGTCCACTATGTTTTATACAGAAAACTTTACAGCACGTGTATCGGCACTTAATTGGCCATCACCTGTACCTGATGATGGCAAATAAAGTGCCAAAACACGTCTTGTAAAGTTTTCAGTATTAAAAAAGTGGACAGTACAACATCTAGTGCTCTTTATTTTGAAAAAATAGAGGTAGTTATTCCCCTGAAAGTTTATAAAACTCTAAGGAGATTCCCTGACTTTCATGAAAACCTACCTTCATCTGTAGAATATTAAAAAAAATGAAAATCCTTCAGTTATTTATATCCGTTAAATATCAGAGGATGGCCCCTTTGAATTTTAACGTGGGCCAAAGCTCGTGGAGGAAGCTGATGACATCGTGTTCATGATTCATAAACAAATAAACTCCATCCCCGTGAGTTGTGATGCTGGTAGGTAGCCGCGATTCTAATTTCGAATCGCAAATCCAACCTCTTCCATTCCTCCCGTCCTACCCCATCGCTCTTGCACGCAGTAATTCCTCCTGCCTCCTTCCCATCGCAGGACGAATTCTAATGAAGCGAGTAAAATACAAATGCGCGGTACAACGTCAAATAAGTCTCGCCTCGCTGAAACCCTCCCTCCACCCAGTCTCCCCTCAGCAAGGGCTGAACAGAGAGAGCGCGTTAACTCTCGGGCTGGATAGCTGTTCTTTGCAAAATATTTTTCAAAACGGAATGGAAGCCACGTGTGGAGGCAAAGGGTGCCGGAGTAGAGGGGGGAAGAATAAAAAAGGATAACCCAAAGAACTTTAATTAACAGCCGTCAGATGAAATAGGCGCCTCTCCTGCGGAACTCTCATTTAGAGAAAAGGGAGTTGGCAAGGGTTGCTTTGGGGGGCGGGAATGGGAGGTTGGGGGCGGGGGAGGGGGCGTTGGAGGCGGGAGAGGGGGCGTTGGAGGTGGGAGAGCCAGAGGGAGATTGGGAGTGCAGGGGGCCTGAGGGAGTCGGAGTAAGGGGTGGTTGAAACGAAAGGGGTTGAAAAGAGACAGGGTCCTGAAACGTAAGGTTGCTTCATGCGTCACTGCGCAGGTGCGAACAGAACTGTTGCTACGTACGCCTTACAAACTCCAACATACTACGGTAGATCAGATCGTGAGAATTAAATTATGGAAAAAAATTTGGAACGGACAGGTTTAAAATTTCGTTTTTCTCGCGATCGATGAGAGACCATAATGGCTGAGTTTAGACTTAGAAATAGGTTGGTTGACGGGTAGTGTAGCTGATTAATTCATGTGCACCCTAATGCATGTTTCTAAATCTGTCCAATAGTGCTTACACTATGTTTTGCATGTCCCCTGCATGACTCTAGTATCACGTTCACATAGTTACATTATAGATTAGTAGTTTCTGTTTCGTTTGTAGCATACATATAGTGTGGTGCATGTTGGTGAAAGTTAACTTCTACGCTGTTGTGCATGTGGGTGATAAGTCACCCCATGCCGAACACCCTTGAGGTGCATTGCGGGGTAATATGTAGATGTAGCTGTAGATATACGTCACTGGCGACCCATAGAACCCATCAGGTCTGTATCACCCGACGAGTAAAGGCTGGGACACAATCAACGTGTACGTGTAACGTGAGCCGTTAACGGAAATACGCGAAAATATGGCTGACGGGAAAGTTTAGCGAACGGACACAATCAACGTGTACGCGAGAGATGGGCAACTTTCATCTCTCCCCGTGTCCCGTAAACGGGAAACCAATCAGAATAGTCCTGAGAATCCGGGAATGGGAGCCATCTGTCGACAGATACATCCAACTAGGGATTGGAAATTTAAATCCAGAATCGATTTTCGATTAATCGACTTTCGATTTCGGTTTTAAAAATCGACTCTAAAAATTCGATTTTTTTGTCCAAAATAATCGAAAAATCGAAATCGAAATTATTCAATAGTAAAGTTAGTTTGCTGAAATACGGATGTGCTGTTCTAACAAAATGCGAAATATGGGTTAATGGTAGCACTAGGGATAAGAACTGAATACGGTGAAATTTATTAATACAATTTATTATTTTACAGATATTTATAAGGTATGCAGGAAAGTAATAATCCATACCAGATACTTATATACATATAGGTAATATAACAAGCAAATTATATATAATTTAGTAGCCCATGCACAGAAGACGATATTCTGACTGGGCGAATCTATTTTGAAGAAGACGAGTGCTCTGAAGCGATTTATTGAGAAAACGTTTACAAAAAAGGCACAATGTCAACGTGTATTATCATTTCTAATCTTCATCTCGCGGCCTACAGTGTATTACTTCCGAGCCTGAGTCCCCGCCTAGACTAGAATTATTGTAATAAAAATCCGCAGCTCCACATTTGGCAACTCAAACCTGCCGGTATCCGATTCACTTTGCCTCCCCACCGAGGTTCCCCCACCAGCGATGCAGAGTGAAATAGCGCGCAGCGGTGTAAAGCGAGGCGGCAAAATTCAAATGCTGTAGCAAGCTAAAAATCGAAAATCGATCGGCTAGAATCGATTTTGAACGATTTTTCAAAACAAAAATTCGACTACGATTAAATCGAAAATCGGAGCGGAATCGGAGTTTCGATTAAAATCGAAATCGATTTTCCAATCCCTACATCCAACTGTAGAAGATTGCTCTTGGCTAAGACAACTTATTTACTTCCACACCTGTTTACACCTGATCTCTTAGCTGCGCCTGCGTTAGTCAATTGTTACTCCGGGGCGCGTTAACGTCGATTGTGACCGCTGACTTGGGTTCCCCGTCTCCCGTTGTCCCGTTTACGTCTCGCGTCACACGTGCACGTTGATTGTGTCCCAGCCTTAACACGCTAATGTTGCAGAGATTTTGGGCTCCTCGTGCTTTACAAGGCTGTATTTCATAGTTTATGGTGCTAATTCCAATGCTAATCTACCGGTAAAAGGTATTTTATATTGAATGTCAGAGAAAATCCTCCAGATTTTCACACGTGAATGACCCTAACCTCTTCTCTTATCTTTATTCCCGCCTACTCTCTGCCTTTTTTGATCAAGTCCATGAAGATTGTTCTCTTTCTTCTTTCATACCCTTCCCCGCTTGTCCTACGTCATCCCCTCATTTAAATCTTTAAGTAACCCTTTTCCCTTAATTACCCATTCCAGGCACCTACACTGCCTCGGAAACTCATCCAGAAGTATCCATTCCTCCCCCACTATACCAAGGTCATACTGGTTTGTTTTCCTTTCCGTCCAGCAAACTTACTCCACCCTTCTACTAACCCACATCTCGGAAGTTTGCCGTCTATTCTCGTCGTCCTTATATCTTTCCGCTCAATACGCATCTAATTTATCCTCGTTATATGGAAAGATCATATTTATGATACCTAATATCAGCTACTCATGTTGTGGTACCTCTTGAAAATAATTTTACTTAAAATATAAGGCATTTTCACGAGTTGCCCCAGGGAGACACAATTTTGAAAAACTTTTGTAGTCCTGAGTGATCGCGTGAGAAATTATATAATGTTAAGTCCTTATGTTAACTCAGTTGCTTTTCAAATTCTATTAAATTACTACTCTTAGTTGTAACTTTTATGAAAAGTGGAGGAAACCGTCGAACCAAACCAAACCAAAAAAGTGGAGGAAACCGTTACGCTCTTATTGTGAGATGTGAAATAATTGAGTCGATCGAAAGCCTCGAGCATGGATATTTTAGTTTTATTTCAAATAATATAAAAATACATATTTTGTAATATAAATAAAAGTAGGTCACGAGAGAAGTCCCAATATTGGATATTATGTGTTATGACTGTGATTTACAATCGAGATTACCTGAGCCTTCCATTCATCTGATGGCGTTCATTTTACAAGAAACTTTATTTCTCTATTTTCTACTTTACAAGTTCTATTATTGTATATTTTCTATTTTACATTCTTTCATAATGCACAGTATGTTTGAATAAATTGGTCAACATTTTCCCAAATGAATGAAAGGGAATATGTATTTATTATATTTTAGCATTGGATATTTGTTAGGTATTTGCATCGGGCGTCGGATAATTAAAGAATAACTGAGAAACTCGTTCGTATTAAACGAATTTATTCCTTATTTAGGGTTATTATTCTAACTTCTTAAAATTGGTTAATCTTTTTAATAAAGTTCCTACGTGGTCTTAATTATGTCTGGATAAAAATCACGCTCAAGATTACCGTAAACGTCCTGGACGGTTTCCCCCTCCCCCACCCCCGCCCCTGGTGGCTCTTGGGATGACGGCTTAAGAGATTCGTGCCATTTGCGTGTTCCAAAGAGACAAAATGGCGTTGCCATCGCGTCTTGGGACACGTGGCTTATCTCTCCGAGCGCCTGCTAACTCCCTTCATCTCTCGGCTAAAGGGTTTGGTGGTGTTGGTCGTGAAAGTCGTATTTGCGCATTTTTTTTTCAAAGTGGCTCCGTTGACATTGCGTTTTAATCTGCTGTCGACGACTTGGATCAGATGTCTCTCTCTCGCTCTTTGCTATTCGGAAACGCCTATGGGTTTCGGGCTGGAGTCCCAGACGTTGGTTCACGACAACTCGCGCTGTTAGTAGTCGTTTCATCTTATCCGGCTGCTTATAAGGTGCTTGATTATTCTGTTACGAATTTTGTCTCAATAAATTATCAGACAAGCGTGCTCATTTAACTATGCCACCATATTAGGATTCACATACAAATTGCTTCGTGTGGAGCGAGGCACAAGATGAATCGCAAACATGCACCATTGGAAATCTGACCAGAACAGACTAGAAACCTTCGAAACCTGGTGTTGGAAGGGGATGATGAAGATGGAATGGACGGACACAATAAGAAATGATTAAGTGAACACAAGAGTAGAAGAGGAAAGGACTAGATGAAACACCATACAGAAAATAAGAACGAGATGGATTGGGCACACCTTGGGACACAATGAGTTTGAGAGGAACATACTTGGGGATCGGGTTGGTGTGGTGGCTAGAGTACTCACCTACCTCTCAAAGATGGTTGGATGATGTAGAGGTTCATCTGAGAAAGATGGGAATTAAAAGATGGAGAACGCATGCCGGGAATCGTGATGTCTGGGCTAACATCGTCGGAGAGGCCAATTATGTTCAAATCCCTGCAGAGGCAGATTTTTTTCAGAAGAAACCCGATCCCTACTTGAGTGTCTTGTGGAGGGCACTTCAAGTACAGTACCCCGTCTATCGGATGAGACGTTAAGCCGTGGTCCCCTTGACGGCTTTCGTTAAGAGACGGCTAACGCCAACGCTGGGTTTCTATCCACCCTTCCTCCCTTACCTATCCCCTATGGCGCAAATGACCATAGCCGTCGGTCGCCTCCCCAAATATCCAATCCAATCCAGGAACATACTTACTTACTCCTCGGCGCTACAGCCCTTGTAGGGCCTTGGCCTCTCCGACGATGTTAGCCCAGACATCACGATTCCCGGCATGCGTTCTCCATCTTTTAATTCCCATCTTTCTCAGATCAACCTCTACATCATCCAACCATCTTTGAGAGGAACATAATTGATGGTAAAATAGAAGGAAAAGTCCCCAGAAGAAGACCCAGGAATAATTTCATGGACCTAATAAAGAGGAAAGTGCATAGGAAGAGACACGAGGAGGTAAGGGAACTAGCATTAGATGGGGAAGGGTGGAGGGCTACAGTCAACCAATCTAAGGATTGAACAACCAATGAATGAATACAAGTTGCGATTGTCTCTCAATGCTGTCGAACGTGGTCTGACAAAATTACTCCTTTTAAATGCTCAATATTTTGCATTTACCTTGTTTAGTAAGGTGGCTCCTGCCTTAGATTCATTTATTCCAGAGTTTCTGGAAACTTAAAGTTGAATCTTTGAAGAGTGTTTTATGAACTAAGATAAAAATAAGATAGGGTGTCCTGGGTAGTTATACTATAATTCAAACTTGAAAGTGAGGTCTTATGGAGATTACTCACATTATAGTGGTAAAATGCCAATTTTAACGAGAAACTTATTCGAGCTTTTAATTAAAACTGTTTATAAGAAGTGAAAAGTCCAAGGAAATAGAATAAAAATAGAATATAGGTTTCTTACCACCTACGTATAATGTTATTGGCGAATTACTGTCGTAACTGATGTAAAAATGCGGTAGTTTCACGCAAATGGCGCTGCAGTCGGCTCCAATGGCTGGACAAATGTAACCATGAAAAAATATATTCGTGGAATAATTCACATATTTTGAACCTTAATTTTGGTTTTCAATTGGTGGCCCAAGTCATCAGCGGGACCATGGTTTTTTTTAAATTAAATGAATAAAATATGTAACTTAGTGTTTGTTTTGACTCAAATAGTTAATCCTGAGACACCTTAAATTTTCAAAAACATGAGAAGTTTACGACTATAATCTTGAAATAAATCTAACTCTTCTGCCTTACCTGAATTGCCATATTCATTTTGCTTTCCACTATGAAGATGACCTAATTCATCAGCGGAAGCAGGATTTTTTAAACTTAATAAATAAAAATTTGAGACTTAGTATTTGTCTTGACTCACATAGTCAAGCCAAAGACACCTAAAATCTCCAGAACAATTATAAATTTAAAACTATATGCTTGAAATGAATCTAACTCTTCTGTCTTACCTGAGTTATCGTCTCGATTTAGCTTTCCACTATATAGTTGACCCAATTCATCAGCGGAAGCAGGATTTTGTAAACTTAATAAATAAAAATTTGTGTCTTAATATTTGTTTTGACTCACGCAGTCAACCCAGAGATACCTTAAATCGTATCGTCAAAAACATGAGAATTGAAAATCTATATGCTTGAACAAATCGATCTCGCACGAACTTCTGTCTTACTTGAGTCTTAGTCTCCATTTTGCGCTCTGTTATTCGTATTTTTTTGAAATTTTAATATCCTGACGCATTGAGTTATCCTCACGGTAGAAAAATACGCGGGGAAGAGGGGAGTGGTGGTGAAATAGACTTTAAAATTAACTGGTTTTGTTCAAATGTCTCTCTGATAGATCTAAGTACGTCCTTCAAGCGCTGCACTCGCTCATATTTACTAAAAGGTCGAGTATTAGCTAAATTTATTACATCATTACGCCGCAGCGCCTGGCGTGATTCCCTCGTATTTTCTCTCACCGTAAAAGCTAAGCCGAGGCTAAGGGGAAGACGCATAATTAACGAATCTCATTTGGCGCGCTGTTTTCAAGGCGTGCAAGTACGTTAAATAGCTCATTAAATTATGTGAAATACATTTTCCTTTTCCCGAGGAAATGGTGGTCTCTTTCTGGAGATGAGTTTTACCTTCGAGTCTTCGATAATTATGTCGTCTCTTTCACTTTTCCTCCGCGTTCAGTTCCAGAAAGTTCCTCTGAAGAGGGCCGCCCGCTCACGTCGCCTATCTTTTGATTAACCTATTAAGTAACTTTGGCATGACTTCGCGGGAGATTGTGGCGCGCCGATGGGAAAAAAAGTGGAGGATGTGACGGAGTTAGGGATTAGAATTTTCAATGCTGTCTCTCCCACCGACGTTCGGAGTTGGTTAAAAATAAAATGGAAAGGAGATGAAGATATAAGAAAAGTAACTGCGGGATCAAGTTGAGGATTCACTGGTATTTACTTGACTGGCAAATCCGCGATCGCCTATATCGAGAGTTAATCAATTATTAAAAAAATGTGAGTAAAAGATCACATTGCATTAGGGAAAGGATATATTTACTTCGTATTCATCACAGTATGAATATGAAGTTATATCTTAAGATTTAACGGAGCATATCAGTGTCTTTTACTGAGTTTTTACAATCCTATTTTAAATTTTTTAGTTGAGACCTCGCAGTAGAATCCAAGATGGAATAAATAACAACTAGATGACCCGAGCGAATATTTCGCGCGGTATGCAGCTTCTTCCTGTTTCTTCCTTCTTTCTTCCTATTCTTTTCCCTGTTTCTTCCCATGGACAATTATATGTTATTTATGTTTGTGTTAGAGATACATTACGTAAACAGAAAATGGTCACACTGATTGCATGTAGAATGTATACAATCTATCTAAACGATGTGTCAATAGATGGCGCCTCCTACAGTATTTTGAGCACGTAACCATTGCCAACATATTAGTTGATTATATTGTCAACAGATGACGTTGTATCATTTTTTAACAAAAACTTTAATGTTAAACAACTTGTCTATTCTTCATCAATATCGGGGAGCGTACGCTTTAAAATGATGTTTGCATCATTAATTTTGATGAATAATTATGGAAGTTATGGCGTTGCGACAAAAAAACACCTTTGAAAAATAATATATCCGGATCGCATCGCTACGAAACGTACGCATTAAGAGAAGTATTTATTGTCGCAGGATAACGATATCGCCCTCCCCAGATAACTAGTTATTACAACTTTTCACATTCATTTATGCTTAAGTATAATAATTATTATATTTTGCTTGCTTGAATTTGTGAGTGAAGAGAGGAAACTTTTGGATGTGTCTAGGAGACAGAGTAGGTTGTTGGGGGAGGTCGTGATGATCAAAGGGTTGCTTAAGGATGTGATAGACGGGCGGATAAGGATATTGGGTAAGACGGGTTAGTGAGGTCGGAGTAGGATATTATTGGACGGGATGAGGAGAGTATATGCTAATATGACGAACGAAATGGAAAAAAGAGTATGGAAATATTGACCATTCATTTAAGAGCTCTACCCGCTGATGGGCAGGCTTTTGGACAGTACATATCCCTATCCGTTTTCTCTAAATTAGATGGCCTACCATTACATCCCTCTTGCATTCCACACATCGTCTACCGCTTTTAATTCGTCCGGAATTTCTATCCTCTTCCACGCTTCCCCTCCATCACCCTCTTCACCCTCTCGTTTCAATACACCCTCCATCCATCTCTTCTGCCTCCTCCATACCTCCACTACTAGCTTCCTCTCCTCTCCAACCGTATCAAATACCTCCTCGTTTGTTCTTCTCGCCATCCAGCTCACACTCTCCATCCCTCTCCGCACCCACATCTCAAACGCCTCCTGTCTACGTATATCCTCCTACAAAAACTCGTTCTTTCCGCGAACAATAAGCGACCACAATAAAAATTAAGTCCACTAAATACACTCCTTTAATTCATGTCACCATTCAATCTCCAAAAAACTTACACCTTTACACGGCTGGTGACCTAATACCCCCTGCCACCTGCCCATGCGGCGGCTCGCGGGTATTATGTAGATGTATCCTCACTCCTAATGACCAAGTCTCCGACCCATACTGCGCCACGTTATCAATTAGGATCTTCACCAGCCTTTTCTTTACGTCTCTACTCAGAACCCCCACACCAATTCCCTCCTCTCTGAAAATCCTTCTTCAGTTATGTCACTTCCTTATGTAATGTCCCTACCACTTAACCCAGTCTCCATATCTGCGAGATGACGTCTAATTATAACTTTGCGGAATAATATTTAGTCGAACTGATCCTTAGTCGAGCGTTTTTTTAACGTTTGTGGTGATATTGTCAACATTTATTATGTCCAATGGAGAGAGGAGGACAAACAAGTCGTCGTTCACTAAGATTATGCACGAGTTGCCACGCACATGCCGTTACCATGGCCATATTGTATGAATTGATATCTCTATGCTGCTTCATCCTCATTAATCCCCTATTCGGAGGAAAGAAATTTTCGTCGAATCGGTATGTCACCGCTGCTGTGAATAGGTATTTTTACGATTTTTTCATTATCACCTTACCGAGTGGATGAAAAATTGGAACATTGCTGTGTGTGTAATGTGTAGAGATGAAAGGAGTCGATGTATAAAAATAAAGAAGAATTTTTCGGGTTGATCAGGTTATTGGATTTATTATTTAAGTTACTTATTGAATGACCATATATTGTTCCATTGATGGCATGCCACATCGACAGCGATTTATCGGACTGCTCGATGTTTTTTGGCCGATACATCAAAAACATCGAGTATTAAAATAATCCGATGGAAATTGAGTGGATTTATTATTTAAGTTACTTATTGAATGACTATATATTGTTCCATTGATGGCATGCCACATCGACAACGATTTATCGGACTGATCGATGTTTTTTGGCCGATACATCACAAACATCGAGTATTAAAATAATCCGATGGAAATTGAGTGAGTGGTGATTACTTTTACACACATGGAAAAATCAACCACTGGATGTGGCACCCCTAATTGATGCATTTCACGCCCACCTTTCCTAATTACTTCCTGCTATTTATGGAATCTGTGAGATTGGAGGAAATTTCAAGATATTGCCGATCTGAAAAACATAAGAACGCGGAGACAGTTGCGTGTGACGGATTATACAATATTCGAAGAGAGAAAAAATATATGTGTGTGTTGCAGGCAAGAAAATCGCCGTCGTCTCGTGTTTACGCTTTGAAACTTCGAAACGAAAAACGCCGTCCGGAGGAGCAAATGGAGGGACGGAAAAAATAGTCGAGATTGAATGAATAAAAGTTGAAGGGTGAAAAAAAAAACAAATATCGAGGAAGAAGAGGTAGAAGAGACTTCCGAGTCTATCAGGTTGACCATTATGGTGTCACCCTCGTCGACGGGAGTCGAGGGAGGGACGTGGGGTAGTGTGGGGAGGGAAAAATGAATGTCGACGCCCGTTTTCCCCCGCGCAGAGGACGTCGCCGCTGTGGAAGTGAGGTGGAGAGGTAGGCTATTTGGGCGGGCAATGGGATGGAGGGCCGGTGCTGCTCTCATGTGGTGTACGGGGGAAGAGTTTTGGTTGAGGGAGAGCAAGGATGAAAAGTGGCTGAAGAGAGGGGACGGTTATCGACTTGGAGAGTGGCACTTCAGAAAAGGGAGTTATCGCCGTCGTATAAAAAAAAAGTGAGGAACGCGTGGCGGAGAATGGGCGAGGTGTCCCGGAAGGGGGAACAAGGCGGGAAAGAGAGAGAGAGGAGAGGCGAAAAAGTCAAGAACGGGAGGGTGGAGTGCGCTTACCGTATACTTTTGGTGTTTGCGAAATTTCCCCGTAATGTATATTCGCATCTGCGTATATCATTGCCCACGCGAAGTCTATCCCACTCATAATCGTGCGTAAGTATATTGTTACCTGCGTGTGTCCGAACGTATTAGGATTTGCATCTACGCACGGTCGGATTCAAATGTATTGCAAAGAATCGAGCGGCGCCACTTACGCTTCTCAAGGAAATTGAGTTTCACTTACGGCGCTGTTATTCTTTGCTATGCAACGCTATCTATTCAGCTGTTTATTTGCACGTATTCAATTGATAAAAGTTGAGCAATTGTCTACTTTGTGCTAATTTGTCATTACACTTTCGTTTCGGTTTGGATTTACGATTTGAGTATGGATAATTGTTATTTATTAATCACAACTGTCACTCTAAATGATACATTACATAGTATTTGCCGTAGGTATATTGTATGCTAGGAACTATCTGTGTTTGATAATAAAGTTTGAGTTTTCAATTAATCAATACGTCGCAGCATGTCATTGTTATTCGAGCTGATCATATTATGTTGTAACAAGTTAGCACAAAACAATCAATTGCTCAACTGTTACAATTTAAATACGTGCAAATAAACAGCTGAATAGATAGCGTTGCATAGCAAAGAATAACAGCGCCATAAGTGCAACTCGATTTCCTTGAGAAGCGTAAGTGGCGCCGCTCGATTCTTTGCTATACATTTGAATCCGACTGTACATATGTTGCAACGCATAACCGCCCCTGTATAAATTTATACTTACGTAAAACCGTACCTATGTTTATTCATACTTAAGCATATTTGCGCCTACTTTCATACCATTCGACGTATATATTTGTTATCTAAAATATTGCCATTTTCAAGGCACCTTGAAAATGGCACTCAGTTGCTGAAACCCGGGTCGGTTTTAATAAATCAGCGTGGAATTAACCAAGTTAACCAAGTTGCATCTTTTCATCGTGAATATCCAAAACTTCCACCATGTAACGCCTGAAACAGTTTCGTTTGTTCGTAATGCCTGTGTAGCAGATAAGGCGAAGTTATTTTTTAAACTCTCAAATATTGGGTGGCTGGACTGAATGTATACTTTAACAACCAGTGCCTCAAGTTAGGAGTTACATCAACTTATGGACTAACTCAACTTCGAAGCCAGCTGTGGAGGCCCTGGCCATAGCGAAGAAAAGCTGGGTCCAAGAGGAGCTAAAGTGCCGGTTCAGTATTCGTGACGCAATCTCCCACTACGTTTACTATTTTCATGTAGACCTGGCCCATGAGCTGAACTGGAATGACTGGGTGAAGTTACTCTCTAGAGTATTGTTTTCTTCGCATATTCGTTCGTGAGTTTTTCATCTTATGCATAATCGCTTTTACCCACGTCAATTTGTCTCTGCTAGTGTTCACACCATGTATTTTTAAAATCGTGACTTTCGCTATTTACCTTGTTTTTTGAAACTTGTTGTCACACTTTCAAAGGTGAAAACTAGTTCTTCTTCATATCAGGCCATTTTTACACTATTTGCAGTGCAAGGTTTGGGAGTTACAGCGTTACTCACTCTTTTAACTGGTGCCCAGATAGTTTCTGACGTCGGTTTCTGTGGCGTTCATGTTCGCAGTTCGGCAGGTTTCCGGGTTTCGTCCGCGTTAGCATCATTCTTGTGTGCGGCGTTTCACCTACTATGACGTAGGTGTCCTTAGGCCGGGCTGAAGTGGAGAACGCCGAAATTTATATGGTTTCGCTGGGGTAACTGTGCGCGCGTTCTTCATTGGCGTGGAGCCCAGATGTTTTTAATTGTATTACACACATACACTGTTTAACAGATTTTATGGTTTTTAAGACTCCATTCTATGTCCTTTGCTGATGTTCATCTCGTACGATTAATTTTGAGTCCAATTTATCTTTTTGATAAGCATTCTGCCTGCTGTTTGGTACATTTTTTTGTACGATGCTTGTCCTAATTCGTTTTTACTCCTATTTATGAGGCAAGGGAATTTTGAAGGGGCAGAACAGAGGGGAGAACTCTGGGTAAGCGCGGTAGAGGAAGGAAGAGGATGGGAATTCTGGGCGATATGACGAATTCAGCGGAAAAGAGGTGAAGATTATTGGAACTACAAAATGAGGTGTATGTTTAAAGATGAAACGGCTAAGAAAAAGAGCTTGAATCCTTTTATCGTTAGGATTTTAGTTACATAATCTTGTAAAGAGCTTAACATGGAGAGTAGCGTTTTATGGTGCTGCTAACGTGGACACTAAGGATAGAGGACGTGAGTGGGCCCTGGCGTTTGAGAAGTGGGTGTGGAGAAGTACATCTACATCTACGTCATACCCTGCAAGCCACCCAAAGGGTGTGTGGGAGGGGGTGCTTCCACACCAGACATGCATTAATTTTACGGCAGAACACTGAAACTACATTGAAACCAGCGTACCACACATGCAACGCGCCAATTAAAAATCTAATAACCAAGAAACATTCCATCGTCTATTGTTCCGGATACGAAGGGATACGAAGATCACTACAACAGATTCAAACTATCATGCATAAATAAGAACATCAATATTTACATCATACATAAATTATAACTTAGAAAATATAAAGAAAGAGATCTACAATCTAGCTAAGCTCACTATTTGCACTATTCATGACAACGATCACAGCTGTTATGGTCCCGAATGGTACGCGGAAAAAATGACATTTTATACCTATCGGTTCTACAATCTAGCTCTCTAATTTTATTGGCGCGATCTAATCTGCCGCAGTACGAGGGGGTTAACAGTATGGTTTTTACGTCGTCAGAGAAATGATTTTCCTGAAATTTAGTTAGGAGGTTTAGCCTATAATTTAGTCTACGCTGTGATAGCGATTCTTATCCCAATTCTTCTAACAATCCAGACACACTAGCAAACTTATCATAGCATTTATAATAATTTCAGACCTAAATGTTTGGGAAAGAACTGGCTGCGGATCGAAGAGATATGGTGTGCAAGTAGTGAAAATGCTTTGGAAGAATGAGTTTAACGAATTGGCTTTTTGTAGACTGTTGGTTGGCTTTTCCCGTTTGATGCTCTTAAGCGTGTGTACTGTTGATTTATTTCCTTGAGTGTCCCTAACATACGACCAAAATGCCTTGGGATTATCGTTCAAGTGTGCTCCCAGTAATTTACTTTTGAAATCAGCTAACGCCCTTCGGCACGCTTTTTTTGCTAAGAGTTTAGATATTTTGTAATTTTCGGTGGCTGTGTATAGTTCTTCGGAGTATTTGTTAATTTTTGCCCTTTTTAACCTAGCATGACATGTTCTCTGGTGCTTTAATGTTTTCCTAACCTCCGCGTTATACCACCTAGGCTCTGCATTGGCTCTTTTCCATTTACTTGGTATGTATTTGCTAACTACTGATCGTGTAACGTTGAGGAAAGTATTCCACAAAATCTCAGTATTACTGTTGATACTTATTTTTTGAAAATTAGTAAATGAATTCTGTAACTCTCATTTTATGCCTTCGTAGTCTGCCTTATCAAACAAGTAGAATTTTCTTTGTGGATTATGTTTCTTGATCATGCTCACGGAAAAATTAGCTTTAACTATCTTGTGGTCACTTATTTCCTTATCGGTACCTATGTTTACAACCATGTGTGGAATATTTGTCGCTGAAAGATCAAGTGTATTTTTCCCTCTAGTTGGAGCAGTGACTAGTTGGTACAGTGAATGAGATGTGACTGTATACTGAAGTGACTCACAAAGGTCTTTGTCTTTCCCCCAGTGATAAAACTGTACGTGTCCCAGTCTATGGACGGAAGATTGAAATCCCCACCGATTATAATATGACAGTCGTTTTTTTGAGTAGTTAACTTACTGAATTGACTTTCTAGTCCAAATATTGAACTTACATGGGTATTTGGTGGTCTATTATATGCGCACACATAGATTGTTTTTGCTTTAGGATTTTGAATGGAGCACCATACGCTTTCTACCTGATCGTCGGAAAATGACTCCCTCCTACTAATATAACAATCCTTCACTGCAATAAAAACTCCTCCCCCGGTTCTTTCGACTCTATTTTTTCTATAAACTGTGAAATTCTTCGGGAATACTTCATTATCTGCGATTTCGTTACACAACCAACTATCCGTCCCTATAATTAAGTCTGCGTCAATAGTTTCAATTAGATGGTAGAAGTCAGCTACTTTATTTCTTAAGCTACGGCAGTTAACTACCACGACAGAAAATGATTTATCAATGAGCGTATTCCTGGAAAGTGTATTCTCATTACATCTAGCTTTCTTAGGTATATTCCAAGTTAAATTACTGCTATTTTTTTAAACTGGCCTCTTACTGTTCTCGTTAGACTTAATACTTTCTTGGATATTTTTTCTATTCAATTTTTTTCGCGATGGTACCCGATTCGACCCACTATCTGACCTACTCTCTGCCCTACCCTCTATCCTAAAAAAGGTCTACAGTGATCGAGTATGCTACTCGCTACACAGCTAGCTACCTCGGCCGTGTAATGGACACAGTACGGTGTATTGGGTTCCGACATGATCGGATCGCCGGCCGAAGGTCGACGAGGGAGGCTCCAATGTCCGTGCAGAAGCGACGCAGCCACTGGTTTATGCCTTCCTCTCGGTTCCAAACCTGGGGTCCACGATCGATCCTCGGTACAAGAGTACAAATTGCAAGCGTCATGTCAACCCCCTCGTCGCGACTTACCCGCTTCACTTCGGAGTCCAGTTCCCTGAGGGAACGCAGGATCTCCTCGGATCCACGGTCCATGGCGTCGTTGACGCCGGCATGGGCCACAATCTGCAGACTTGAGCACTTCGGGCCTAGGACCGCCGCACCAAGTATGGTCAAGGTACGGCGAAGACTAACGAAGATATTCATAGCATAATGGGCGAAGTAAGGAAACTTCTGAATGAAATCATAATTAGGCAGAGAAGGTGACTGGAGGATGTAATAAGGGGCGAGGGTCGCTCAAGAATTTAATGTGTGAGGGAAGGATGTTGGGCGAACGGGGAATAGGAAGAAAGAGAATAGGTTTTATGGACGGGATAAAAAAGGGTAGATCGTATGCTGAGGCGAAAAAGGAAATACTAGAGGTAGATAGGACCCTGACAGAGTAGAAAATTGGAAGGATATTCTCTGACTGACTTTCAACAAAACCTTCCTTTCACTGGTAGAATACTTCAAAAATGATGATTGCCAGTTTGACTTTTGAGCGTTGCCCTCTGTAATTAATCCTGATGGCGTGGAAAAGCGGTAGTTCTCTTTAGGTGATAATTGTAAACACTAATCGAATGAACTACGTTTATTGTTAGTGATTGCTTTAATATACGACGAATTCGACCATAAAGGCAACCTTATCAGGCATGGTGTCCGATGATTTATTGAGTTATATGGTATATTTATTTAGTGGCCATGAATTTCCACGAAGTTGAACCAGAATCGACAAACTTGATGATAATTATATGTATCATGAATTGGGTTTTGTTATAAAGAATAGCATTTTAATGGAATGTGCACGAGAGCGTTCGTGATATACCTACCGTGACGATAAAGATATTTACCTGAAAGATATACTCGGAAATGTTCCGGAACTCTTGTCAGCATTTAGAAGGAGGCGTTTCAGGCATATTTATCGTACCCATTCTTTATATATGACTTTTTCAACAAAGATTTATTTCGCCGTCAAAGAATTTTCGTTTTTGGAAAGGTGACGAGGGTGTTTGATCTTATCTGCGGGGCCCGGCCTTTTGTAATGAATAAAACACGAAAATTTGAAATATTCTCAATGGTTATGTTTTCATAAGCACCCACTCACTTTGAATCTCGTCGCTCGTTGTGAGTGACTCGCTCTTAATTAGACTTTTAAACGCTAATAAATTATACGTCACCTCACGTTTATGTTCTATATGGTGTCATTTAACTGTTCCTCGAAAAAATTACGTACTACCGCGGCAAGCAAGATTTTAACAGTGTTTTTTTAACTCCATGCCGAATAAAATGACTTGATTTTAAGTGTCAACTTATGATTGAATCAATAAACTATAATTTAAAACGTAAAATATCTGTTATCTGTGGCCGTGATTATTTTTTTACAGCATTTTTTTTGTGATTTTGTAAATTTTCCTTGTCTAGTGAGATGAATTGTTCGTTGCCTTTATTAATGATTAAAAAAAAGTATTCTGCCGGTTACCGTAGGTATTGTTGAATGTCAGAGAATCTCTTCCCATTTATTTACACTTTTAGATGCCTAATTTTCTCTATTATATCCTTTTTCGCCTCAGCATACAATCCACCCTTCTTCATCCTGTCCGAAAAACCTATTCTCTGTCATCCTCTTCCCCAATATAACTAATAACTGCAAGTTGAACTTTGTGAAACCTTTCCATACTTAACGGAGATTAAAATACACTTTGTATAGGTTCACTAGATGGGTTTATTGAGAACGACCATGGTTTCGTCACATAATGACATCTTCAATGACATCTTTATAGATCAATGACATCTTTATTGAAGATGTCATTGAAGATTCATGGTCGTTCTCAATAAACCCATCTAGTGAACCTATACAAAGTGTATTTTTATTTCCGTTAAGTATCTTCTTCCCCGCTTGCCCAATATCCTTCCCTCTATCACCTTCCATAGCAATCCATCGCCCTTATTAAATGCTCCAGCCACCTACTCTGCCGATCTCCAATTCCATTTTGAAGTTATCTTTCTTTGCCCACCATCTCAAGCATTTCCTCGTTTGTCTTCCTCTACGTCCACCTCACCTTTTCCATCCTCCTCCAAACCCACATCTCAAATGCCTGCTGTCTATTCTCGTCCTTCTTTCTGAGGGTCCACGTTTCTGGCCAGTACAACGCTACGCTCCATATCAAGCTCTTCACCAGCCTCTTCTCCACATCCTTACCCGATGTCCCCGACATCTGCTCCCTTCCATTACTAAAAGCTTCTTTAGCAAGCGCTATTCTGTTCCTTCTGTCATTGCTGTCTTCTTGTAGCGTACTACATAAGTAATTAAGGTGCTCTACTTGCTTGAGTTTGTGTCCTTCAAGTTTAATGACCAGTTATTAATGTCAGCATTTCCAAATTAATGATTCTTCTTTACAATACGATGAGACGTCGCGAATGCATTCATGTTCTACCCTCCAAATCTTAGAAAGTTTGACGGGTTTGACATCAGCGATGCCAATTGCAAGTCTTTTTTGCGTAAGCTGCGGAATTCACGGCTGATTGTCCTTTGCTGGAGCATTTCCTCCCATTTCAGTTCTTAAGCCCCGTTCACAACAACTTATCTCAGCGTATCTTACCCTGACTCAGCGCAACGTCGTAGATGAGTCTTTGAGAACAGTACCTGTCAGTTCATAACGACTTAAAGCGACGTTACTTGACTTGGCGCAGCCTGGACTTTAGCGTTAAGTGTAGCGTATCAGGTGATATTTTGTGGAAATGGGGTACAGATGCCACGATCTCACAATAAAAGTTTTTGTTCACTTTCCACAGAACTTAATTTACCTGACCAGGATTTTGACACGAACTATGTCATTTTCAAGGTTTAACGTTGCCTAACTTTCTCATGATTCCAGCCAAAGGCTTGCCTCGCTATCGATAATCGGGCAGTATTCTCCTCGAGCAGCCATTTTGAAAACGTTGTTTTTTTGTGAAGTCTCTCGGGGGTACGTTTAAGAGAAAATGTATACGGAGAAGTTGGTGAAGTTAGTGAACATATAGCTCTTGCGTGTACAGAAAACGTCCATTTTAATGCGTCTATGGTTCAACGTACTCTTCACTATTGATTTGAATCTCACTTGAGTTGTACCGGGGGAGCTCACGATGGCTGTCGAAACTCACGCTATCGATAAGTCTCATCAATCGATTGTAAGATCGACTTTGGCAGTTGTGCTATGTCATTGGTTAGAAATTTCGCACCCCGACTCGCTTTCGAAGAGTGAATCAGCCAAAATATTACGCCGAGTCAAGTAATGGTGAACGAGCCTTTACTCTGTATTTTTAAGTGGGTTATAAAGTTGCCCAAACATGTAAAATTTATTTCATCCCGTTAAAATTTTTTCGTTTTTTTTTTTAACATTACGGAGGCATCCAGTCTTTTCCTAATACTAAATGGCGCTGATATACTCCGGTATTTCTTCTTACAGTCAGCCTTGACATAATGGTAAACCTCTATTGTTCTCCCGAGTCATTATTATTATAAATGGGCCGGGTGGAGCCCGAGGATCGTTTCCCTGAAATCGTCGCGTGTTGTAAACTCGCGTTATATGAGACGAAGAATCGGGGTTCCGTTCCTTCATTTAAACAAATGATATTAAACTTTACTTTATGACTGATTCATATGACAGTCATGCGTGAAATAATTACATAGTTGAACATGTTTTGCCGGAGATTACTCCGTATTTTACTGGGAAAGACGTCCAGTTTAATCAAATACCATTTTTCAAAGAGGAATTTAGTTCTTAAATCAACCCATTGCTGCCCAGCGTATGATATATCATACTCAAAACAAGGTTGCAATATTTGCCCTCTCCTTTGGCTGTGGATCGTAACATTGTTACAGCAATAATGTTTCTCGATTCCAGACTGTCTTGCGACTTAGGTAAACACTTATTTCTGTGACTTAGAACGCTGTCCTGCTCCTCAGAAGCCATTGGATTCAGTTCGGGTTCACGGATCAGAAGAAATGGATCAAGGGTAAGGCCGGCTTCATAGGTCGGCGGCGGCGGGGATAACGATGGCTTTCGCCGCGGCCGGTAGCGGTGGACCCTTCATAGGTCGGCGGCGAGAGAACAAATGAGAGGCGTTAGGCGTACAATTACATTGACACTGCAGTATTTGCATGTCATCGGAAAAACGAACATTTTTTACTCTTGAGAATGATTCGTGCTATATAATGATAGATTTGGTTAAAGATTAGTATTTAATTATTTATTAATGCTTATTTAATGGTAGTAGTTTCTCTATAACCGTATTCGTTGAGCTAACGTGCAACGCCTCAATCTGAAATACATGTTTATTGAAATGAGTTGAGAAAAAGCCTTGCCACTCAATTCAAGAATTATATTGTGCTTGGTTCTTAAATTCGAGTGACATATGTAATTTGGTCGTTGTTTAACTCGTTAGGCAACGCCATATCAGCATTTATGCGTGATCATCTCCACTGTCCGAACATGCAATAAACAATAGTCACAACCTGAAAATTTTCTCCCCGTGGTTGCAGCATCTAGAATGGATAACTAATATTTTGCCTTAATATTTGCCAATTGGCTGATTTTAACCTCTCTGGTTAACGCTAGTAGATTAATGATGCTATATTACCTTAAGGAAGGCTATTTCTGTCGGATACCACATCATATTTTCTAAAGCTACTATAAATTAAAAGTCTAAACATCTTAAATATATCGTAAACATTATGCGTATTGCTTATAGAATGTTTTATTGAAACAGAAGGGCTCGCTAATCATCCAAAGAGGATTCATTTTTGAAAGGCAGTGGGTTTTCCCGCTTCTAGGCCAGCTTCCGCCGCCACAGAATTCAGTCCAGATTCAGCCAGGCTGAATATTTGCGGCCCCGACTAGCCATCATAGCACAGCTCATCGGTCTGACGTCATGATTTCTAAAGAAGTGTCCTCATTGGCTGAGAACCACCACTTCCGCCGCTACCGCCGACCTATGAAGCCGGCCTAAGTTCATTCTATTATTTTCTGCTATTTTCTAACACATATGCATTGTTTTCTATTTTATTATGTTCAGGGGGGTTGAAATAATATGTTGGTTGAATGTGGTTTGTATGGACGAAATTTTTTGTCATGGTAGATAATTGATATTGCAGACTTTCCGGGTTCTCTCCTGCGTGTTTCGACTGTCGTAGACGACAGTTTCGACAGCGTTGCAGCTGTCGGCAGCGATGCAGCGGAAGAGAACCCGAAAAGTCTGCAATATCATCTGAACGACTCCGCGGAAGACTCCGAGTTCACAGTAGATATTTGTTGATCAACGTATGAAATACGAGTATTATACGCTGGGCATTCAGATGTCTAACTGAAAATTCGAGAAGAAACTTTTTTTGGGAAGTAATGGGTTAATTATTTTACTTCTACAGATCGCATAGCTAGGGTGTCATCAAAGTCTATTGCTTCAATTAAATTTATTTTTTTTAATTCTGCGCGGCATTTTGTGCGCAGCTTTTAATGAGACCAGGGAGGATGAAATAATCAGCCGGTGCTGCTGACGAGCCGTCTATTGGCTAAAAGAAAAGCTAAATCCACGCTGATTGGGCTTTCTCAGAACAGTTTGTTAAGAAATTCATTACCCATAACGAGAATTAGATTCGAAACGTAAACGAATCGTCACAAAAAACATTGATTAACTTTTGAATATGTAGAGTTGAATTCAACTTATTTTAGCTGATTCCGGCGTGGCTTCAACTTACATTCTAAATAAGAACTGAGATAAACCGGCGATACAGACAGAACGGAATACACGGAGTGATTTTTGATCGCGTGAGAATTGTAAAAGCGATTCTGTCGTACACCACCAATCTTTACTCTGAAATGATCGCAGAACACGCACAGTGAAACATCGACTGTATGCAATATGTAAGTTGCAACCGCTGATACAGCGTAACAGTTAACACTAGTTTATTGTAATAAAATTGTCTTAGTAACTGGGTAACTGTTGTGGATTACGATCTTATTTAACCATTAACCATTTCATCTTGAAATCTTCACTCACTTCTTCATCAGGATGCTCCCTTCATAATACCGCATTTTTGCTTCCTCCGGGTTGTTTCTTGCCGATATCTCTCAGCTTTGCTGTGGTCGGATTCATACTAATATAAAATATACTATTTGGTAAAAGGCTAATATTATGGTAAAAGGCGTTGGTGAATGCTAGTGGTAGCATTATAAATTCTCTAAGTCAGGACGTTTCTTCATTTCTTAAGCTGTTAAGTCCAGTAGTTGCAGGAGTCAGTCAGTCAGTCAGTCACGGGGATCATTTTACATATCTGACCGTCGGTCAGGAACGCGAATGTACCGCGGAAACCGGAAGTGAGCTGGTATTTATAATTGTATTTAATTGGAGTTGATTTCATGAATTTCTGAGGAATTATTGAGATTTGAGTATTTTTATTGCTGTTGTTGAACGCAATAATCAATTTTTTGAACCAGGAATAACTTATGTTTGCTATACCAATAGCACAGTCGAGTGACTTCATCAAAAGCCCATCATTATCTAATGAGCATAAATATATATATATTTCGTACTTGAATTTCTGATACTGTAAACTATTTCTGTAACAGACTTGAGATGAACGGGATCAGCTAAAAGAATAGGAAAATAGCTTTAAAAGTCAAAGTTTTTTTATCTCTTGATCAATTACTATTGAGCTCTTTGGCAAACTTAAGCATTAATATTGTGAAACACGCGGAATAACTAGGCCGGTGGATTTGTAAGAAATAATCGCTCAATATTTTCAAAAGCAAAAATTAAAATTTACCAAGTATTTTTAGTGCTAGATTTGAAAATATATAGTATAGTATAGAAGAATCAGTAGCGGAAAGCATAATGCTTTACGGGAACGAAACACGAATTATGATCCAAAAACAAAAAGATGAAATACGAGCCGCCTGTGGAGGATTTTTTGAAGAAGTCACCAATCGAATGTAGAAAAATGAGAAAAACAGTGGTAAGAAAAAGTCATATACATGGAGACGCAGATTTAATATGGAAACTCCTGAAGAAAAAAGATAGCGTTTTGTGTATGATCAAAGGATGAGTGGTGAATGATATCCTTAGGTCGCTTTGAAATTTGCACCCGTTGGACGAGAAAAGAGGTGAAGACCAAAGGAATCTTGGTGAAGTGGAGTGAAAAAAGACGGGTTATGTTCAATAGAGACTGCTAGAGAACAATGATCAGGTTACAAACTTGCAATTTTAGGCTGCGGGAAACGGGTTTAAGTGGCAAATTTCCGACTAAAGTTTTGCGTGACCTGTTCTTCGTTTATCGGTGACGAAAATGGAAATTAATTTTTTTTAAATAGCAAAATATCATCTTGCCCCTCTCTTTAACCATTCTCCGTTCTTCAGAGCTCAAATATCGGAAATCCATTTAATGAGATTTCCATTCGAATACCGATCGAACTCGAAAGGATAGCATTGTCAGGTTGGAAAGATAATGAACGGACGGGTGATGATTAAACGGTAAATGTCTCCTACGGGATGGTCTAGGATTGATCCTTTTAAATCGAGAGGATAGACGATAGATTGAAACTTTGCAGCAAATATATCAATCTTAAAGGTTCTACTTCCGGCTTTTGAGGGATTGCTCACTCCTAAGTGAGGGAAATATCGACTGCCGATCCGATAGATAGTTACGACAAATCACTCCATCACCCACACTCCTGCTCACATTTCTGGTCTTAGTAGAGAGAAACGTAGATTTATCCAAACGTATTTTTTAACTTAAAAAAAAACAGAAATTGAGCTCGGAATGGTAGTGCACGAAGGTGAGGGGAATCGGGTGAAGGAAATGAAAGCGGATACAGTGTTGAGTGTTAGAGAACGGAACCCTTAATTGATATGATTGATTAATTGGGATAATTACGGATGAGGTACTGGGTATCTGCAAATTTGAATGGGAGAGAGTACCTAGAAACTCTAGACTTTTACTGATGCGGGCCCATATACCCTTATATGAATTATTTCTCCATCTCATCATGCGTCCTATCTCTCTTCATCCCGCCCATGTGGCCATTTATTTTTACTATTATTTACTCGTTACCCAACATAATTTTATTCGCACCATTCTTCGAACAGTGAGTACGGATATCTCATTTCCATTATATGTCACTTTCGAAAAGTCCTTTGTCGAATCTCCCCATTTTTCGGAAATCTTCGGACTTTCCCTCACAAATGGAACGCCATTACGTCTAACTTATATAATATTTAGTACTGACGACGAAGTTTCTTGTCATCTTCATCTATTTAGATCCGTACGGTGGACCAAATCTCTCGTCTTGGAAATAATTCATATTAAACAAAATGATTATTCCATTCTTGCAGCAGATTTTTAATTTTCAGTGCTATTATTTTTGTACTTGATTTTCTTTTTCAGCTTCATTGTCTTTATAAGGAGTGATAACACAATGATTGTTTTCGTCAAGCCATTTAATTCATGATAGTTACGTATTTCAAAGTTGAGTCTCACGCCTTTTGTCTTATACAGCGCATAAATTCTATGTTTGTGGCTTCATATTTATGAATGGTCATCCCTCACGGAAAGCATCGTCTTCATTTTATTCCTCGGGTGGCCCGGCATCCTCAAGCTCTTATTAAGAGTGAGGTTATCGCACCACATGGCCCCCGCTCGGCATACGGCGAGGTCCCCTATCTGGGTCCCTTCGCTATCTGTCCTCTTAGCGACTGGAATGAACTCTCAAAGAGGCTCTGTTTCGCCAACGTAAACAGTGATAACGAAAAGTGCCAGTGGTATCCAGACGAGTTATGATTATCACTTTTTTATTTTGGAATTTATTTTTTTCTTCGGAGATCCCTTGACCTGCTCGTTATATCTAGTCCTTAGGCGTGTGAATTTGGAGACCCGTGTGTCTAAGAAGAGGTATTGTTCAAAACTGTAACTTGAATCATACGGCGGAATGTACATCTTACATCGTTAAGGAGTGAGGCGGAAATTTTTGAAGTACAGCTTGCGTTCAGTCGTAAGGATGACTGGTGGATGGATGGATGGTGTTACTGTTGGTTTGGGGAGATAAAATAGTATGTTAGAATGATCAGTGCTATTCTCAATTGACTAAAACAAAGACAAATCACAGCGGAATTTTTAAAAACCAAACCTGTGCTTAAAGTACAATGAATTTATGTCAAAAGAGTATCTATATATTAATCTCTCTACCATACTGAGGAAAAATGAAGTCATCGAAAAAAGTAGCAATGTGGCGTAAAAGCTATGCTTTGTTTAGTGCTTTCTACGCATTATTTTGTTATCATTTAGTGATGCCGATTAAGTTAGTTTTTAATATAAGTGAGTTCAAATCCTCCAGATTATTTACTGGTGCTAGGCTCTACCTGCAAATAATATTTCGTTTTTTTGTATCATCTTGCGCCCTACACTTTTAAATCCTGTCCATGAAACCTATTGTTTTTCTTTTTATTCCACATCCTTGTTCTCCAAAGATCCTCCCAACTAACGCGGCCCTATGTAACCCATCGCCCAGTAGTACCTCTTCCTAATCGTCGTAAACCTACTTTGTCTTTTCTTAATCCGACCATCATATCTCACCCACCATAGGAAGCCCTTCCTCGCATGTCTTCCTTTCTGACCACTGCACCTTTTCCATCATTCTCCACACCTATATCTCGAACGCTTGCAGCCTAATCTCATCGTCCTTTCTAAGAGTCCACATTTCTGCACCACACAAAACTTAGCTCTGTATCAAGATCTTCGCCAGTTTCTTCTTTGTATCCTTCACCAATGTTTCTGCCATCGCAAACTTCTGAAGTAATGATGCAGCTTGCGTCTCAAATGATTTCCGTTCATGGTCGCAAAACATGGGGCGAATGAATAGTAGTTCCTCTTGTCATTCTCTGTTGTAGCTGGCGAATAAAAGCAGACTGGACAGAAGTCTCTGCGCAGGATCACACAGATCGCCTCTCAAGAGATATGAGTGAACTCCATCCCGTGCCTATCGTGAGTATGGGAAAGGAAAAAAAATGTTCACTGGTAGATGCGAAGTATGAGCTTCAGAAAAGGAAAAAGATACGTGTTCTGATCGTGGTTTTCTCCTCTGCACGAAAGGAAATGCTTCATGGAGTGTTACTCGTACTCACATCGCCATGCCCTCTCAACATATTGTCACTATTAAAGTAATCTATCGGCTGAAGGCAGGTTTTATTGAAAGTCGGAGAAAATCCTCCAGGTTTTCCTACATAAATGACCGTATTTCCCTTTATTATTTCTTCCTTAATCTCTGCTTACGTCCTACGCTTCTTAATCCCGTCCATTCTCTTTCTTCCCCCTCCCCACTTGTCCAACATCCTTCCCTCCCTCATGGCCTTGAGCAACCCATCGCCCCTCCCATTCTACCTCCTGATCTCATCCAAAAGTTTCCTTTCCTCACTCGCCATACCTAACACTTCCTCATTTATCTTCCTTTCCGTCCACCGCACCTTCTCCATCCTCCTCCACACCCATGTATCGAAAGCCTGCAGCCTTTTCTCGTCTTAGAGTCCACGCTTCTGCACGATTGAACGCTACACTTCGCATTAACCTCTTCACCAGCTACCCTTCTTCATCTCGTCGTTAATAGTTGAGTTAATATTCGTACTCAGGACTTGATTTCCAACCTACAATTAGTCCAAAATAAATATATGACTATAGCCATTCCATTAAATGTTTAAGTATTCTACCGGTAAATTTAGGTTTTAATGAGTGTTAAAGAGTCCCCTCCCGGTTTTCTACACTTTCAAGTTCCTAACTACCTCTAGTGTTTCCTTTTTTGCCTCGGCATACGATCTACATTCTTCATCCCGTCCATGAAACCTATTCTCTTTCCTCCTCTTTCCCGCTTGCTCAACATCCTTCCCTCTTATCACACTCTTCAGCAACCCATCGCCCCTTATTACATCATCCAGCCACCTACTCAGCCGATCTCGATTTTCATTAAGAAGTTTCCTTTCCTCGCCTACAATCTGTAGCATTTCCTCGTTAGTCTTCCCTTCCATCCACCACACCTTCTCCATCCTTCTCCACAATCACATCTTCAGCCTGCAGCCTATTCTCGCGTTCCTTTCTGGGGTTCCACGTTTCTGCTCGATACAACGCTACGCTTCATATAAAGCTCTTCATCTTCTTCGCACCCTTACCCAAGTTCCCCGACATCAGCTCCCTTCTATTACTAAACACCTTCGCGAACGCTATTTTCTTCGCTAATGCTATTCTACTTTTTATGCCTTTGCTATTCTACCCATTTTCTTCCAGCGTATTACCAGGGTAATTAAAACGCTCCAGTTTGTTCCTTGTCCTCTCCTCACTGACCACGCTTTTTGTACCAGAGGATCTCATTATCTTTGATTTATTAGCATTCATCCTTTCGGGATTGCAAGTTAATAAAGTTTAACTCTCGGTGATAGGCCTCTAAACTGAGTCTGCTTCAACAATTTCCACCATGCTACCCTATATTTGCATACCTCTTTTTACCTTCTCCAGTTACCTTCATGCATTGCTTCAAACATGTCCTCTTACTCTTTGGACTCCTGATATACCTTATATTCAGAGTATCTTCAGCCAAATTCACCCAAGACTTTCCCATTCTATTCCTTCCTCCCACACTTCACTCCCAGTTTATAAATCTGCGTCTTGTGCATTCCAATTCTCCTACCAGTCGTAGTCGACCACCCACGCCACCCTCCGGCCTGTCCACGTCTGCAGATATAGTAGCCATTGCGGTGAAAATGGTATTAAATTTGTTGAAGTGTCGAGTGTCTGTGCGATTTTAAAAGCTATTGTGGTGATTTTGTGGCCCACGCCATTGAATATATATCCAAGAAATGGTGCAAAAGTCGGTATTTAAGTTGGTGTCGGCCCTGGTGGCGGCGGGATAAAATCCTTGCCTGCTAACCCACGGGTTGCAGGTTCGAATCCCGCCTGGGTAGAATATTCACTACCCAGGACATGGATGTTTGTGTACGTCAAATGAGTAAGTTGTAAGAGAGGACTGTAAAGGCCCAAAGTCGCTCATAATAAAAGACGAATTATTATTATTCAAAGTGTTGTGTTCCTCGGTGCAGGGGAAATGATACGGAGGAAACGAAAGTCTGCGCTTTTCTGATCCCGAAGGACGACGGTGCGTAGTGGAAATAGATACAAGTAATTCCACGAAAGGACTTTGAGCCAACAAAAAATTCCAGGGTGTATTCCTATCTTTCTTTTAATTGAAGCTTGTGGTCATTCAGAGTAACCTCAGGGTACTATTATCTGTATATTTTCTCTCGGTGGTCGTGCTCAAGCCTCTCAGACTTGGTGCGCACCGGTAGGTGTCTTCAAATAGGGTTTATACCAATAATGATAATTAGGAATTTATTCCACGACAACAAGTTAGACATGAGTTAATACACAAATAAACAACAACAAAATTGCCTGGAATTAAGGTAACCCATTGTGCATTCCCTCTTTTGGGTTACCGACTCAATCATCTATTAACAGTTGTCATCTCTTCGATGGCGTGTTGACACATTAAAAATAAGAAAAAAAATTTTTTCATATGTTGACTCCCCAGCTGGTAATACTACGTAATTACATTTATGTTTCATAGTAAAAGAAAACTTACATTTTGACAAACAAATTGGCGATTATATGCTCAAAAGTATAAGTATCATTATTACATATTCACACTTGACGAGAAACATCCTCAGTATCAGATAAACATTTGTTCAGCATTTTACAAAACTTAGCTTCACTTGTTAATGTTACTATATGTTCTTGCAATGCGGATAAAATTTCGGGCCCCAAGAAAGGATAACTTTGTCTAAAAATTTCGTTTCTTGGTCTTGGTATAGCTTGACACTCGGGAGTATTGATCATAATGATGGTATAATAATCTCTCTGGAGCTTATCCCCTTCCTTTATTCCACCTCTTAAATCGACCCAACGCCCGGCTGTTGGGTGGAGGGGAGGAAGGTGGTGGAGAAAGCTCTGCGCTGACCACGTCAGGATTTTTTTTATTTAATCTCCTCTTCCTCTGGCGTTTCGGATGACTTGATAAAAAGAATTAATGAGCGAGAGCATCCGAGGGTCCGCGAGTTTAGGCGGGGGGAGGAGTTGGAGAGGGGGTAGGGGGCGGAGAGGTGCAGCTGCGGTGTGGGAGGCGGGCTTAGGTTCTCGCGAGGGGAAGTAGGAAGGTGAAGGGGAAATTTTGGGAGAGTAGGAGTGCTTTGGGATCCGCACTGTCCCCCATCATTCACGCCACCACCGGCTCGGCGCGGAAACTAAATGAGCAAAGGCTCTCGAGTTGATATCTCTCTCTCTCTCCCACCATCCCCCACCCGGCTACCCATCCCTCTCCACCCCGTCTCCGCCCCCTCAGTGTTGCCAACCCTGTAATCGGATTCAGTCCCTAACAACCCCGTGAAACTTCGCTATAATTTATTGCTGCGTGCAAAATAATTGAAGTCGCATATTTTTGATCGCGTATGCTGAGGCGAAACAGAAAATGCTAATGGTACATTTCTACATGTACATACTACCTTGGGATCCACCGCATGGGTGTGTGGCGCGGGATGTTAGGACACCAGCCGTGTAAATATGTAAGGGATAAGGTTTTGGAAGGTGAAATGGTGACGTGTATTATGGGAGAATATTTAGTGGAGCTCAGTATTTATTGCGGCCGATTATCATGCGCGGAAAGAACGAATTTGAGTGCCTATTTGTTTGGCAATGTACCTCTCTCATTTTATCGCTTCTGTGAGACCTAGAGATGTAGTAAGGTGTCATGATAATATTATCTGAAAGTACCAAGTTCTCTGATATGAAAGGGTAAAAAAACAAAAAAGATTTTCTCTGAATTTCAAAAAAAAAACTACCTTTTACCGTCAGAATATAAAACCATAACGCTGCGATCGATTGGTGGGAATATATCAACTGAGGGTGGGAATTGCTTTTTACGACTCTTTAAGCCGATTTTTTTTAAATTTTATGTTCTTCAGAATCTCAAAAATGTTAAAAGGAGTCGTTTAAATACCCAAAAACTGTGTCGTTACATGTTAGACGAAAATGAAGCAAAAAAGCATTGAGAAATCTCCAAAAGTCATAAAAAAGCTAATATAAAGAAATTTCCAATCATTGCATTGACAAATGATGTGGTACGAATTGGTACGATACGTGATACGAACCAGACGAAGTCACTCACATGGGTGTATGTACACCAGGATTGAAGTTCGCCATTGGGAGATCCGGGTTCGATTCCCAGTTAAGACAAAATATTTTTTTCTTGGCGAACTTCAACCCTGGTGCTAATATAAAGAGCTAAAATTGCGGACAAATCTATCATATTCGTAATTTCTTGCGTTGAATTTTCACTGGCAAGTTACTTCCTCAAGTTTCTGCGGCAAAAAATTGTGGGAAACTTAAATCAGACGAAACATTTCTCACCAGTAATTGCTGAACCGGATTGACTGCCGATTTACATTGATAACAATACGATTCTGCGAATGTCTTTGAAAATTTCTGCTAGAAGACTAGCAGAACCATTCATCCATCGCAATGTGCATAATATATCACTCGCTCCGTAATGCAATTAACTAACCTGTATAAACCCCCCTGAAGGCTTGCTGGGCGTGAGTCCAAGATATATCAATTGTTTTTTTGTGAAAAATATGCATAGAGCTACGTAAAGTGACTATTTTTATAGCTAAATGGGGATGCATTAATTTAAAAACCTTTATGGAATCATTTTAAAGTAGCATTTTTTATCAGAAAGAAGGCTTAAGTTGGTTAATTTTAGAAAAAAGACCAGGAAAGTGTGTGAAAACATTCGTGTGGAGCGTGGCTTTCTATGAATGGGAATCATGCATCATTGGAGAAGCTGACCAGAAAAGATAAGAAGCCTCCGAAAGCTGGTGATTGAGGAGGATGCTGAAGATAACATGGATGGGCAAAATAAGAATTGATGAAGTGTACAGAAGAGTCGAAGAGGAAAGGAACAAATGGAATACCATACAGAGAAGAAGAATCAGATGGGTTGGACCTACCCAGAGACAAAATCGATTAGAGAAGGACATAATACATGGTGAAATAAAGGGAAAAGTCCCCAGATGAAGACGTGGGAATAAGTTTATGGACCAAATAAAGAGGAAAGTACATAGGGAGAGATACCAGGAGATAAGAGAATTAGCATTAAATAGGTAAGGGTGGAGGGCTTCAGTCAAGCAATTTTGGGATTGAACGACCGATAATGATGATGTGTAGAGCATCTACATTTTGATATTAAAGTAGTCCTTTTATTATTTTCACTCTAGCAAAATATTACCCTCTTAAAGGTGACAGTTGGTTACGTCTTTTTATGGAATTATGACGCACTTGGTGGAAAACTAACATTTTTTTAATTTTCACACGGCTGTTTTAGACCTTGATATGGTGCGGAGCGTTGTATGGGACAGAAACGTGGACCCTCTAAAAGGAAGACGAGATTAGGCTGCAGGTATTTGAGATCTGCAGGCATATAGGTGTGCAGAAGAATGAAGAAGGTGCGCTGGATGGAGAGGAAGGGTAACGAGAAAGTTCTTGAGACGGTAGGCGAGGAGAGGAAATTCTGGATGTATTCCGGGATAGGCTGTGTAGATGGCTGGAGGGTGTAATAAGGGGCGATGGGTTGCTCAAGAAATAGATAGAGGGAAGGATGTTGGGTAAGCGGGGATGGGGAGGAAGGAGAATAGGTTTCATGGACGGGATGAAGAAGGGTAGATCGTATGCTGACGCGGAAAAGGATATGCTAAGCGATTTTGTCCCCTGAAAGAGTAGAAAACCGAGAGCAGTTTCTCTGACAGTCAAAAAAAACCTACCTTAACCGTTAGAATGCATAGAAAAAAATTAAACTAATAATTGGATTGGATATTTGGGGGAGGAAACCGACGGCTAAGGTCATTTGCGCCATAGGGGATAGGTAAGGGAGGAAGGATGTATAGAAACCCGGCGTCGGCATTAGTCTCCTCTAAACGAAAGGCGCCAAGGGGACCACGGTTTAACTTCTCATCCGACAGACGGAGTACTCCACTTGAAGTGTCCTCCACAAGACACTCAAGTAGGGATCGGGTTCCTCTGAAAAACATCCCCAATCTGCAGGGATTTGAACCCTGGCTGCCCGTGTGGTAGGCCAGTACTCTAGCCACCACACCAACCCGATCCCCCATTTAAACTAATAAATATTTTTTAAAAATGATAATAATTAAATAATATAAACAGAAAAAACAATTACGATAGGACTGACAGGTCTCGGTGTAATTAAATCATCATCATAGTTCTCAATGGCGTGAAGGGTAAACTAGCGACCTTTTACTTTAATGTCGCGAATGATTCGTTGGGGTTTTTTGGGTTGGTATCACTGCCCCTCTCTCCCCCTCACCACAGTCCCCCTGGGAGGGGGGGTGTTTTGGGCTGTGTGGTGGGGAGGGGGTTGGGGAGTTGGAGGGAGGGAGAGTGAAGCGGGCGGAGATCGCAATCAAGACCCCATTCAAAAAGTAGTGTGAGAGAGAGAGAGAGAGAGATGGCGAGAGCAGTGTGCCCGCGACGAGAAGGAGAGTTTAAACAAACTGCGTCGCCCCGCGCGGGTTTCCCAGCATTCCGTTTAGCGGGCGGAAGCGTTTGTGAGCCCCATTCGCTCTCGCGACGAGGCGACAGCGACGTCCTCCTCCATTGGCCGACATTCCTCGACGTCGGATCCGGTTCCGATAAATCATCATCCTCTTCTGTCTCTCTCTCTCTCTCTCTCACTCCGCCCGCACGCCCTCTGGCGAGCACTCGAGGAACTAGGGGGAGTGGAGTAGGGCAGCCGCTAACTTCCTCCTCTTCCTCCGGCTGCATTAATTTTTTTTCTCTCTCCCACGTGCTCTGACGATTTTTTTCCACTCGCGAATGTGTGTACGATTTTTCCCACTGCTTGGAATGTTTCCGTATCTTTTTTTTCATTTCTCTTTCCCCTCTCCCCTCGCTCCATGAAATTGATACATTTCCTGCGTCAAAGCCAGCGAGTCATTGCTCTCCGGAAGCATATCGCTAGCTATCGGAATTTCCTCTCCAAGTCGTCCAAACATATGGCCTCCCTCTCTCACTTAAGGTTGTTTGAGGGAAATATCATTTTACTTAGAAATCAATGAGTTGGGTCTCATTTTAAACAAAAATATCTCACCCTTCTAATGGCATTGGAAATTCAACCCTCATTACTTTCGGAGATATTTTTCAAAAAATACCAGCCCTTGTACATGGAAAATGGAACGTGTATGCACTCCGGAGAGACCTTGTTTTAAAAATTAGGAATTTCTAACACTTAGATGTCGTAAAAAACTAACAGCGTGTAGTTTGTATGTTTTCTCAACTATATTTGAAAATTAATCATATTGTCACCGCAGAAGGTTCTTCGGAATCACAGAAAACCTTCCGTTTTGAAGGAGTTTCAAACGCACCGCGCGAAAAAAATGAGTCAAGTTAAAGACTTATTTAGATATTTTCATTTAATCACTTAATATTTCTGTCACATAAAGCTATATTATTCCACCATCAGTAATGCAATATTTTATTGATGTGTCCTACAGTTGGTGAAATTAAAATATATAATTCGCATATGGTCTCTATTATTACTAGGGAACTATCTCGCTAAGACTAACTTAAGGGTTTTCATTCAATTTCGCGCAGTCACGTTCGTGACTTGATTGAATCAAGCTCACCATCCTGATGTATTCCCCCACTTAGGGATGAAATTATTGGGACATATCCATCTTACCTTCCTGGAATATTTTTTCTGATTATTTAATAATTATTTCTTATTATAAATATGTTATAATAATATATTTCTGATTATTTAATAATACTAATAATTTATTCTTACTATCTTCCTAGACTCCATTGGTTTTTAAAGAGCCTCGTGTCTGTCTACCATTCGGGTGCATGGAGAGGCCATTTCGTTTTCAAACTGTAGCCTGCCTACCGAAATACATCTACATTTACATACTACCCTGCGCGCCGCCACATGGGCGTCAGGCAGGTAGTGTTAGGATACCAACCGTATTTAGCTGTTACTGCATTCCTTTCTGTGCGACAAAAATTCTAAACATCCTCCCTCAGCTTTTGGGAAGGGCCTTCGTGGAGGAACACCACCTTTGTAACGTTGTTAGGGACAAGGTTTTGGGTGGTGAAATGGTGACGTGCATTATGGGAGTGTATTTAGTGGAGCTCAGTTTTTATAGCGGTCGCTTATTGTTTGCCGAAAGAACAAGTTTTTGTACCTATATGTTCGGCAGTGTGTCTCTTTAATTTATCTCTTATATCAGACCTAGAGATGTAGTGAGGCGTCACGATAATATTCTCTGTGTAGCTCTGGAACACACCATTTCTGAATTTCTCAAGCAACCTAAACCTAGCGTGTAGCCTCCGAGTCTCAAGGGGCTCCCATCTTAATCCCTTACTACCAAATAACAACCATATTGGTCAACCCTGCTCTTTGTCTTCTTTCCTTTAGATAACACTGCGTAAACATAAACCCTTCAGATACAGTAAAATATCTTGGAATTACTTTAACTTCTGATCTATCGTAGGGATTTCACATACAAAACATATTTAACAGCATTAAAAAAACTAGGTTTTGTTAAACGTATAATAGGAAGGTCCTCGGATGAAAAAGTGAAAGAGAGATGCTAATTCGCTCTGGTTAGGTCACTCCTCGAATACGCCAAGAGCTTATGCGACCCTGGTCATAAAGATTGAACCAAAAAAATTAATACAAATCAAAGGAAAGCAGCGCGCTTCGTTAAAAACTGCTACGAGCGTGCATATGGTGTCTCAATACTTTTAGAGGAATTAAGGTGGGAGCCCCTCGAGACTCGGAGGCTACACGCTAGGCTTAGGTTGCTTGAGAAATTCAGAAATGGTGTGTTTCAGAGCTACACAGAGAATATTATCGTGACGCCTCACTACATCTCTAGGTCTGATATAAGAGATAAATTAAAGAGATTCACTGCCGACCATTTGGTACAAAAACTTGGTCTTTACGCGCACAATAAGTGATCACAATAAAAAATGAGCTCCTCCAAATACACTCCTATAGTACATACATGTCACCATTTCATCTCCCAACATCTTACATCTTTATACGGCTGGTCACCTAACACCCGCTGCCACACGCCCATGCGGCGGCTCGCAGGGTATCATGTAGATGTAATGGACGAAGTAGAGGATGTAAATTTAGAATATCAACCATTACTTTGAAATTTTTGGCAAGTTACTCATGAATCATATATTGGCTGCTTTGTGACATGGTGTCTACTCGATTTTACATTAGTTTTCATCGGAAGTGCGGACGATTGTTAATTAAAATAAATGAACAATGTATGTTATTGGATGGGATATTAAAGATCTTAGTGCATGCAGGTTTATAGTGAGCTATCGATGAAAAATATCGTAAAATTGCAAATTAGCGCTTAAACCCCTAAATGCCTGAGAAAAACCGGGGCAATTAAGGATCTAGGCCTGGGGGGTTGTGTTTGAATCGCTCGAAAGAATCTAGACCACGTAATTAAGGAGTCACGTGGTATAACAACGAAGGGTTCGAGTTTTTCGTGCATTTTAACTATTTGTAAAAATCTCACGCGTCCTCCTAACAGAGTTTTTCTCGCAGTAAAATGGTAAATGGATTTTTATATCCCGATTTGAGACATAAGAAACCACGTATTAGATGCTTAATATATCCATCTGAGTAAATGAAACTGACCAAAATCTCGAACAGTTCGCTGTTGTACCACGTGACTCCTTACTTACGCGATCGAGATTATCTCGAGCGGTTCCAACACAACCCCCCTGGTCACGCCCACGTTGCTGCTTCTAGCTTTGGCCACCATAGCAAGCGCCTTCTTCATCTATCTCAAGGGTATCTACCCCTTAAAATCAGCCATGCCATGGTGCTTATCTTAATCAAGGGAATAAAAAAGAGGCACTCCGGGAGTGCCGACAGAAGTGAAAACTTGAAATAACGTGAGCATTTTTGAATGTAGGGAAAAATTTCACTTTATTTTATAAAATTATAATAAAATCATTTTTGAATTTACCGCGTAAATTTTAAAAAATTAACAAATGTATTTTTTTAATATTTCAAATTTACTGCATAATACAAATTTTTCTATATATCGTAATACAAAATTAACAATTTTAAAAAATTCCAATAAAAACATACATTTTGAATTTACCGCGCATAATTTGTTCTGTGTTTCTGGATTTGAAAGCACAGAAGGCGCGCATGCGCTACATAATAGTTCACGAGACAGCTGTCTATATGTATATGTATACACTAGCGATAAAAAAGTTTTCTCCACGTGTTTCCTTTTTTATATTTCTACAATATATAATTGTAAACACTTCACATTTATAAATTAATTTTATGGCACAACATTCGAATAAGCTGAACGTATTAAAAGAAATTGAGTTATATTGTACTAACCTTCACTATTCTTGTATCGAGTACACTCTCCTGCACGAGTATGGACTATTATATTATCCGGCACAATATTTGTAGCAACCCAAATTGAATGAACTAAACCGTATATTAGATATATATATAATGTAATATGAATAAAATTATAATATAGTTTATTTGACGGTGACGGTGACGCGAGTCCAATGGTTTTTACCCATCCACAAGTACTGTGTATATAGCGAGTATACTGTGTATATACAGAATATACAATTATACATATATTTAGCAGCAGTGACGGTGACGCGAGTCCAATGGCTTTTACCCATCCACAAAAGTGTATATACAGAATATACAATTACACATATATTTAGTAGCGGTGATGGTGACGGTGACGGTGATGCGAGTCCAATGGTTTGTACCCATCCACAAGTACTGTGTATATAGCGAGTATACTGTGTATATACAGAATATACATAATTATACATATATGTAGTAGCGGTGACGGTGACGGTGACGCGAGTCCAATGTCTTTTACCCATCTACAAAACTGCCCAACGCGACATAAGAAGTTTTCACTTCAAAAACACCAAGATAGTGTGAGTTTAACCCTTTCACCGCGATAGTCGACGTAAGTCGATCTGGGAATATTTGAGATTCTCCGCGATGATCGACTTAAGTCCTGGACCCTGAAAAAACCCTTCCTTTGGCGGCGACAGTCACCCGAGGGCTCTCATGCTACTTCCCCGAATTTGAACGCGGCAGTGGCGATTTCTGGTGCGGTATTATTAAACCAAGTGAACACATGGAGAATACGAATACGAAGAAAATAATGCGAATAAGACTTTCGTTTTTTTCATTGTAAAATGACATTTTCTAAGAACGCTTGTTGAAAACAAGATACGCTGTGAAGGGGTTAATCTCAGTTGTCCGAATTCGTAGACCTATAGGGAATAATAGGAACGTTCATATCTCACCACCTCATGGTGAAACAAGGAAAAATAGTATACTGCTATAGGGCTTGGTGTTACATTGCACCTAGTGAATCAACGTGAGTTTTGATGAAAACACTGGTTTAACGTCTAATCCTCCCGTAGCTCAGCTGTACTTATTCAGTACTCTCGAGAACTGCTGCGGAGTTGAGTTAATATTCGTACTCAGGACTTGATTTCCAAGCTAAAATCAATCCAAAAAAATATATAACTATAGCCATTCTCTCAAATGTCGAAAGTATTCTACCGGTAAATTTAGGTTTTGATGAGTGTTAAAGAGTCTCCTCCCGGTTTTCTACACTTTCAAGTACCCAACTACCTCTAGTGTTTCCTTTTTTTACCTCGGCATACGATCTACATTCTTCATCCCGTCCATGAAACCTATTCTCCTTCCTCCTCTTCCCCGCTTGCCCAACATTCTTCCCTCTATCACTCTCCAGAGAAATCCATTGCCCTTTATTTCATCCTCCAGCCACTTACACAGCCTAACCCGGATTTCATTCAGAAGTTTCTCATCCTCGTCCGCCGTCTCAAGCACTTCCTCGTTAGTCTTCCTCTTCGTCCACCTTACCTTCTCCATCCTTCTCCGCACCCACATCTAAAATGCCTGCAGCCTATTCTCGTCCTCCTTTCTCAGGGTCCACGTTTCTGACCCACGCAACACTACGCTTCATATCAAGTTCTTCTCCAGCCTCTTCTTCACATTTTTACCCAATGTTCCCGTCATTAGCTCCCTTCCATTACAAAACGCCTCCTCAGCTAGCGCTATTCTCTTCCTTATTTCTTGGCTACTATGCCCGTTTTCTTCCTGCGTAATACCTAGTATATCCTAGTTCGCCTCAGTATACGATATACCCTTCTTCATCCTGTCCATGAAACCTATTCTCTTTCCTCTTCTTCCCCGATTGCCCAGCATCCTTCCCTCTATCGCACTCTTGAGCAACCCTTCGCCCTTTATTACTTCCTCCAGCCGCCTACAATGCCTATCCCGGCTTTCCTTCAAAAGTTTCCTTTCCTCGCCCACCATCTCAAGCACTTCATCATTAGTCTTCCTATTCGTCCACCTTACCTTCTCCATCCTTCTCCACACCCACATCATAAATGTCTGCATCCTATTCTCGTCCTCCTTTCTGATTGTCCACGTTTCTGCCCCGTACAATGCTACGCTACATAATTTTAGCTTATGAATGGTAAAAAATGGGCTTGGCCCACGTTAACATAGCCTTTCAATCAATACTTGTTGAGGAATATGGTATTTTTAATAGAATTTCATGTGCTTATTGTTAATTTGATTTTACCCATGGAAAATTTACTTGCGTAGTCTGGAGGCGGACATGATATTTTAACTCTCGGAAGCCTTCCAATTGAATCCGTGAATCTCCCCTGATTGAACACGCAGTGGTGCCAATACGTGAGTACTTGCCAATCCTTTTAGCAGATGCACACACCGATGGCGGTTGCACAGTCGGCGATGAGTCGGGCGATGAATTTAATGCGCGCACAATTTACCTTGCGTCGAGAAATATGTCGACGATCTCTGAGCGATTGGAATCGCGTTTCGAGGAATCGGATTGCTCGCCAGCGGACTACCAATGAAATTGGCCGATCGATAGAATTTCTGAATCGATTCGCTCGGAGGCGCACTCTCGAATATTAAATTAAGGGCCGCGAATATTTGCTCAGTGCGATTTCGCATTGCACGGTCGTGAGATCACTCGGTCCTCGGTGAAAGTCTGATTTTTCCTGCTGGTACAGAAATAAAACGCGGGAAGATTCGTGAAAAATATATTTTATATATGGCTAAATATGCTATGGAAAATCATTAATTCGGGTTCCAGTTACGCCTTTATCATTGCATGAAATCAGAGAGGTTTTGTGACTGATAGTTATTTTCTTTTTCCATCTGATTTCCTATGTGCTCCTAAAGGAATAGGTTCAGAAGGTTCACACACAGGCTGAGATCACTAGAGGGGGAATACGTTTAAGGTAATGTGTGGCTAGTTCCACCGGTTTTGAAATCGTGTTTAGCATACACCTAAGTTTGTATGGGTGTACTTTACCGTAGTAGTCAGTGGCACTTAGCGAACGAACTCTAGTACTTAAATGTATGAATACTTATAGCGGTTGACTCCGTTAAAGTTACTCCCCGTCTATTTCCGCAGATCTTTAAACAATGATACTTATGCTAGTTTGAGCGAGCAATTTCCCCCAGTCATAATGGATACTATATTCGTATTAAACATTTTGATTTTAGCTGCTTTAAGAAGCATGGATTTAATATTGAATTATATATATGGTAACATGATATAATTACTTTTATATGACCAAAATTCTAACAAATCAAATAATAATATGTATATAAGTCTCTGACTTGACTCATTTTTTTCACGAGACACGTTTAATACTACATCACAACGGAGGATTTGTACGACTCTGAAAAAAATGACTATGGTGACAATAGGATTTATTTTCAAAAATAGTTGAGAAAACATACGAACTATGAACCGTCAATTTTTTGACGAGGTGTAGGTATAAGTAATTCCTCATTTTTAGATGCTTTTCTTTTACTCCCTGGATATTATATAGATGTAGAATTCTCTTTTCCATGGATCCATGGGTCCATGGTTACCACCTCATTTAACCCATTATAGTTAGGAACCACTTCATTTGCCCAACTTAATTAAACGAGTAAGAGTAGTGGCAAAGAATCCGCCTCCCTTCGTGAGGGTCTATCAGAGTTTTTTTTCATAATATATTTATTTTCGATTGGTCAAGAATTACAACCATTATTTTTTATGTTTTAAAGATAAAACATTTTACAATATATTTTACAACATGGAAACTTTGATTTTAATTAATAAATTTTTTTTATTTTCATTTTTAAAAACTATTATTTTTTAAGTTAACGCTAATATGAATTATCAATTTTATTACGCATTATTTATATTTCATAATTTTTAGGTAGGTTTATTATGCATTTATTTACATTTCATAATTTTTAAAATCACGGTAAAGAGTATGGTTATCTTGAGAGAACCTATTTACCGTTTACATCATGTCACATTGATGCGCAATCATTTAAAATAAGTACATAGATGATAATACAGTAATTTATATTATTGTACCACCACTTTTCACTGCATTTCACCACTTCATAAGGAGATTTATTTCAGCAAAAGTATTATCTTAAAGTAAAGGTTTCTGCAAAGTTACCTTGTACATGATGCCATTAAGGTAGTTTGAGCGAAATATCATTTAACCTATAAATCACTGTATTCGGTCTCATTTTAAAGAAAAATATCTCACCCTTCCACGGATACCAAAATATCAGCGTCTTGCCAAACTACATTCCGAGATCTTTGACGAAGAATACCGGACATTTTACCCGGGAAATGGTACGTGTATGCACTCCAGAGAGATATTATTTAATTAAAAAATTAATAAAGGAATTTTTAAGCATGCTTACCAAAAGAATTATTAAAAAATCTAAAAAAATAAATATCTTAACATCGTACTAAAAAAGAAAAAATAATATTTTCTCAAGTGAATGAAAATTTAGCGTAGTACTGGAAATAATGAAATTCAATTCAAGGAAATAGGCCGCACAATGACAAGACCACAACGAAAAGCGTGGGGCGTTCATTCATATTCGATATCAATATAAATTCATTAAATACGAAGATTTTGGTATTCCATGGAATAGAGAGCTTCGATATGCAATTTCTAGAAAATCTTTAAATGAACTTAAGTTAAGGCGCAAAACATAAATGATGTCGCGCCCCACGCTATTCAATGAGGTCTTATCATTGTGTGGCTAATTCCATGAATTTAGTTTAATTATTTCCAGTACTAGGCTAAATTTTCATTCACTTGAGAAAATATTATCCTTTTCTTTTTTAGGACGATGTTAAGATATTTCTTTTTTTAGATTAAAAATTTTTTTTAGAATAGCATGCTTAAAATTCCTTTTTTCATTTTTTAAAACTTTTTTCACTTTTTAGTCCTAGTTAATAAAATGTTTAAGAAACAAATAGTTGTTTTATAAGTATTTTATTAACGTGTACGAAAAAAACCAGGACAGTTTACTAAAAAATAATTGCCAGGTTGTGGACCCGATGGTGCGATTTGAATGCGAATAATGGACGTACTGGCTATGTTGATTTACAATCATATAATTTCTTGTTTAAACCATAAAAAGATACAAATTTTTAATGCAAAAGACTTGATATGTTTAAATAAAGATGGAAAAAATATAATCAAAATATTTCTTAATATAAACAGTAATGAATAGATTGTCCTAAGATGAACCTTAAATTATAAAAATGAATGACAAAATAGTCCAATAGGGAAATAAGCCGCACGTTGCATGCACCATACATGGAACTAATGGAAATAATGCAAAAAGCAGTATTTTAAATTTTCCTTTGATTAAGGCATTGCAAGGGCGCGGTATTTGAGTTTTTAGTTTTTCTTTTAATTTGAGTAAGATGTATGCAATATATTGTCATTATCATGCTCATCTGGGACCAGTCTGACCACGCGAAGTATAAATTTATTGGTGTTTTGTAAGTTTTGCCTTTCTGTGCGACCATATTTATCTATGTGGACTATTTTTTGCCAGACATATGTAGAATTTTTTTTCCGGATGTATGTTGTCCATTTTTTGCCAGAGGTCATGTAGGCTATTTTTTTACCTGACGTTTAAAATATTTTGCTTGAGCCAAACTATTATGGTATGAACGATCACAGGAATGAGATTAAGTAAATAGACTTCAGGACCGATAGATTTAAAATGTCATTTTTTTCCACGTACAATAAGGGACCATAATAGTCGCGATAGATCAGTTCTAGGATACTGACTAGGTTAAATAGGTGTTATTAGGAGTGCTAAATATCTTAACATGAATTGTAGATGCTAACTTCGCATGCAATCTCCGGCATGATATACTCCTGCATGTCTAAGTACCTTGTAGTGCTATTTATTGGTTACATTAGTAATGCTAACCATTACTTGTATCTTGAGTAGTGTACTGCATGGGAGCATGTTGTTCCACGTGTCACGGTCCTGGTTTGTGGTCTGACTGCGTACCGTTGCCCAGACTGCTTTTGGCCTGCACCTGGCATTCGGGGGAACGTGCGCGGTTCTGATTTGAACTGGGATGAGTGCTGCATGCCTGGTGTGGAATCACCCCGTGCCACACACCCTAGTGGTGTCTTGCACGGTATTTCGTAGATGTTGATTTGTTTAATTCTTTCCAAATGGGCCTTTTTTGAATTACTTTCTTTCATCCGTCAAGGTGGTACCGGTCCTCTTACGTTTTTCCGGTTCGGCCTCCATCCAATCGCAATATTTTTAGTATGTAGGTATGCAATTAATGCATTATTACATGTTTTTCCGAATCATTACTCAGCGTGACTCCTAGGTACTTGTTAGACACCATTTTTATAATATGAAATCTATAGATACATTTGTATAATAGGAAAGGTGACAGTCAGAAGTGCATTACTCTTAAACTGTAAGGTATTCTCGGCATTTGCTTTCCACGGTTCAAAAGGTCTCGAAGCTTCAATGCCAACTTAAATATGCTCTATCTGCTTCTGGAACAAAACTTCGAGTTGATTATCATATCTTAATCCATTTGTATAGATGGGATTTTTTAATTGTTATTCCTTTGTGTGCCACAGATTTTTTGGCGGGTACTCACAGAAATGCCTTGGGTATTTTGGTATCTTTGTACGCCTTTATTCAAAAAATTATTATTTGTTTACTTTTCACTATTTTTACACGATTTCTTCTGCATTTGAAAGTGAATACTTATTTCCCAATGATTATGAAAAAAATCCGCCGTATTTTTTGTAATGACACGCATTTATTATAGTTTAATTTGACATTTACAAGATTGAAAAATTTTATTTTTCAATTATGACAAAAAAATTAAGAAATAAAATCGACTTTAAAAAATAAAACATTGTTAAACGTAAAACAACATTATTTTTTTGAAAAGATTACATAATAACAAATGAAATGCATGAATTTTCAATGAAAATTCAGTTAATTTTTACAATGCTAATTGCATAGCATTCAGGGAAGATTATCAAAATAATTGCAGTACATAAGGTGAATGTTTTCCTAAACAAGAGAACAATATATGTGAAAATGGTATGACACACGGTATATGAATAATAATATAAAGAATATAGGTCTGTTATTACTGAAAAATATTAACAATTACATAAAAATTATTGAAAATATAGACACACACATAGAATACAATGACAGCATTACAAACTTTCTTCCTTAAGAATTCAAATATCAATTAACTAATTATTATATTATTCCCAAATATGAAGAGACACACAGATTCCATGTAGACCTTTTTCATGTTTGACACAAACAGTTTTAGATCTATGAACAGGGCCACCGTCTTTCCTGCTGCATATTTGACAGCACCAAGCTTCAATGCCAACTGAAAAACACTCTCTCTGCTTCTTAAACAAACATTCGAGCTGATTTGCATCTCTTATGGCCCGTTGCAAGAAAATTAGTTATGGAATCAATAGTTATGAGATCCATAAAGTTATAGAACTCATAAATATATTCGGGTTGCAGGAACACATCTATTAGTTACTCATCTTATTTACCAATAGTTACTAGCTTCGAATATTTGATCTAATCTTCCACCGCCGGATAAAAGTTACGAAAGTTTATTCTATGAATAATTGATAATGCACATTATAATTAGTCAGTAAGAGTAAACAAACTGGTCACATGTCAGAAAACAACTCTTTTATCAAGTAATTAAGTCTCCAAGCGGTTCATTGCGCATCCGCCATCTTGTCTACTTATAGAACTCATAATTCCATGCCATAAGTTATTAGACCAATGAATTTATTGAATGTTTGTGCAACACTTATTGAATGGTTGCCATGACTTATGGGTCCCATAACTTTATGGAATACATATGTTACATTCCTGCAACTGGCCATTAATCTATTTGGTTGGACGAACGAACAATATCAGCGTACTTTTTTGCTGCATTGTTCGGATCATAAACATTGTAGTGTTGGCGCTGTCAGCGCTTAGCCGCTCACCCAGGTTTAATGCTTGGGCGACCCATTCCCCACGTGCCCTCCCTTCCTTACGTCACGCTTTAAACATACGATAGTCACATTATTCCTCTGCCACGATAAATCAATCACTACGCCTATTCTGAATCATTTATTTATTCTGCCAGCTGACTGATAAATTTTTAATCAGTCCTAATCCTAGCATCCCAACTTCTGGTACATCATTTCGCTTTCCCTCGGATAGATGTCCGGACATTAGATCCTTCTTTAATTTCTCAGATTAGCTAAGGATTTAGATGCGATTGATGATTGGTGTGATAGTTGGCAGCTAGATTAAAATTTGAAGAAATGCGCGATAATGAACTTTTGGAAAAAGAATGGCTTTCCCCGGAATAGTTATTGCATCAAAGAAAAGAATATATCTAACGTAGAATCTATTAAATACTTAGGCGTCACCATCACTGAAGACATATCATGGGGGAAACACATCAGGGAAATTACTAGTGCAGCAAACCGTAGATTAGGATTCGTAAAAAGGGTTCGAGGCAAATGCGATGAGAGAGTACGAGAAAGAAGCTATTTTACACCTGTCAGGCCTCATTTAGAATATGCCGCCAGTATATGGGATCCGTACGAGGAAGGTATGATAAAAGAATTAGAGAGTGTGCAAAGGAGATTTGCTAGGTTTGTTAAAGGCCGTTATGAAAATTGTATAAGTGTTACGAATTTAATAGAAGAACTAGGATGGGAATTACTATCAAAACGCAAGTTAAAATTTAGGTTAAACCTTTTAAATAAATTCGAAACCGATTTGTTCACAGATGACGTTAGATATATAAAGAGAACCCCTGCGTATTATGCTAGGTTTGATCATATTAACAAGATTAGAGAGATAGATTGTCGTACCGATAGATTTGTAATGTCATTTTTCCCTCGTACTATAAGAGAGAACAATAGGCAGCGTAGCAAAGGGATAGGTAGGTGAAATATAGTTAGAGTAGTCTGTAGTGCATGATGCATGTAATAACAACTAATTATCCCTTTCTTATTATGTAGATACTAACCATCTAGCTCCATGTAAGCCTATTTTCTAGCATATCTCCCTTAAATATCCTACTTGCATGTCAATAGTGCATGTTTGGTGATCTTCACCCCCTGCCACACACCCTCGTGGTGGCTCGCAGGGTATCACGTAGATGTAGATGTAGATATTGGACACGCGTCTTTCAGTTCCCAAACGGATGATTTCGTCTGATGGTTGTATTCTACCTGCGTCTGACTGCATTTACCGTTTTTCAATTGTTTGCGACCTATTGGAGTAAACTTGGAGTGTCCAATATAGAAGAATAGTTCGTATTAGTGGACGAATTCGTCCATGTGGGCAGTCACCTTCACCTGCGCCCTTTGCGTCATACAATTGTTTCGGATTAGCCTCCTGTCTCGCCAGTGTATTCTCATTTTTCTGAGTATCTCCGTTAGTTTATTCCAATTCACCCTGTCAAATGCGAAAGGGTTAAAAGCGAAGGCATGCCATAATTTGGAATTCAGTTCGTTTCAACCTCGGTCGGTTAATGCATATGGATACCCTTATATTCCCTGTGTTTATAGTAGTAGCTAAACATGATGGCACTTGTTCATGAATCATGGAAGAGCCCAATAATAGCAACATAAAGGTCCTGGAAGAATCCCTGTTGATTAGCCGGGGGACGCTGTTATGCCTGGCAGCTTACGCAAATGCCCGCGTCCTCTCGGCTCATAAGCGCGCGGTTGATTTCTCTCGTTTTATTATTACTCGCTCGTGGCATGGAATTTCAATGCTGATTTCTATCCCTCGGCTCTTTACCGGACGTGTGTTGGCACTACGCTTCGCTTGCTTGCTCGCTAGATAATCAAGACGCATGGATTTGCATTGGAAGTGCGTCGGGATTCGTAACTGCGTTCTTCGTCCTCTCTCGCTTCCCCGTTGAGAATACCTGGGGACCGGTTTCTGTTTCGTAATCAAGAGCTTGCTGGGAGAGACATTACGTTTTCTTGTCAGTGCGTGGTATTTATGAACTAGAAAACTCTGCGGGTCGACGTTGAAGAAACACGACCTGATGGAACGGTCGTTGGATACGTAAGTGGCCTTACATTCACCGTGTTTCTTGTGGTAGCAAAACATAATGGCAGTTGTTCATGAGTCCAGTTCTTCACAAGCAATGGCAAGTCTTCAAAGCCGATTTATTTTCTGAAGAAGTTTTCAATACCTTACGAACTCCAAGATACCACGTTTGTTCAGATCATGAGGATAAAAATAAGGGAAATAGATTGTCGAACAGAAAGGTTTAAAAAGTCGACTGCCCCGTGATCGATAACAGACCATAATGGCTGCATTAAGGCCTTGAAGTTGGTTAGTTGACAGGTATTTTTTTTAGTATTCTACCGGTTAAGGTAGGTTTTGCTGATTATCAGAGAATCTTCACTCAATTTTCTACACTTTACGGGGCATATCTATCTCTAGTATATCCTAGTTCGCCTCAGTATACGATCTACCCTTCTTCATCCTGTCCATGAAACCTATTCTCTTCCCTCTTCTTCCCCACCTGCCAAGCTTCCTTCCCTCTATCGCACTCTTGAGCAACCCTTCGCCCTTTATTACTTCCTCCAGCCGCCTACAATGCCTATCCCGGCTTTCCTTCGAAAGTTTCCTTTCCTCGCCCACCATCTCAAGCACTTCATCGTTAGTCTTCCTCTCCGTCCACCTTACCTTCTCCATCCCTCTCCGCACCCACATCTAAAATGCCTGCAGCCTATTCTCGTCCTCCTTTCTCAGGGTCCACGTTTCTGACCCAGGCAACGCTACGCTTCATATCAAGTTCTTCTCCAGCCTCTTCTTCACATTTTTACCCAATGTTCCCGTCATTAGCTCCCTTCCATTACAAAACGCCTCCTCAGCTAGCGCTATTCTCTTCCGTATTTCTTTACTATTATGCCCGTTTTCTTCCTGCGTAATACCTAAGTACCCTTTAACCTTTTAAGTAAATTCGAAACCGATTTGTTCACAGATGACGTTAGATATATATTAAGAACCCCTGCGTATTATGCTAGGTTTGACCATATTAACAAAATTAGAGAGATAGATTGTCGTACCGATAGATTTAAAATGTCATTTTTCCCGCGTACCATAAGAGAGAACAATAGGCAGCGTAGCAAAAGGGATAGGTAGGTGAAACATAGTTAGAATAGTCTGTAGTGCATGATGCATGTAATAACTACCAATAATCCCTTCCTTATTATGTAGATTTTAACCTGTACTATACCGTAGTAACTAATATTCTATTGTAATAACTACTGCAATTACTTGCAATAACTAATAATCTACTGTAGTAACTAATAAACTATGACCCTATTTTCTAGCATGTCTACATTATATATCCTACTTACATGGCAATAGTGCATGTTTGGTGATCTTCACCCCCTGCCACACACCCTCGTGGTGGCTCGCAGGGTATTACGTAGATGTAGATGTGAGTAATTATAATGCTCAACCTGCTCGAGTTTGTGTCCTCCAACTTTAATCATCGGCCTCGCTTTCTTTGTCCTAGAGAATCTCATTACTTTTGTCTTCTTATGGTTTATCTACATTCAGACTATCCCTCACTGAATCTTTAAAGCGTCTACCAAGGCTTGCAGTCTCTTCGAAGCTCCACTAACCAGCGCCTGATCGACCTCGAATATAACCGACTTTATCTGATGCCCTCCTACTTTGATTCCGACTTCAAGTTCTGCTCATGCCTGTCTTACTATTTCCTCAGCATAAATGTTGAGAAGCAATCGCGACAACGGGCAACCTTGCCTCACCTCGCGACCTATAGTTGCCCACACCAATTCACCATCAGCCACCTTCACCTGCGCCCTTTGCGTCATATAATTGTTTCGGATTAGCCTCCAGTGTCGCCAGAGTATTCCCATTTTTCTGAGTATCTCCGTTAGTTTATTCCAATTCACCCTGTCAAAAGCGTTTTCAAAATCAATAAAGCATGCGGAAACGTCCTGGTTGTACTCTATATTTCTTTCTATGAATGTTCTGGTCACCGCAATCCCATTCTGAGTCGGTCTATCATTCCGGAACCCGAAGTAGCTATCGCTCAAATAGTTATTGGCCCTACTCCCCGACCTTCTATTGATTATTGGAAGTAAAACTTTGGTTGCGTGCGAAATCAAACTGATTGTTCTATTGACCTCGGAATTTGATGCGAATCGACAAATTAGCGGACGTAAATCAGATATATCAAACATCTATTTTGAATTTATGGCAAATAACTTTTGAAACATATATTCGCTAATTAATTATATGGATTCTACTCTCTTTTACTCTAGTTTTCACCAGGAATATGGATTATTATTAATTTTAATAAATAAACAATTACCTTACGAAGTATGCTCATACAAAAAGTAAAAGCATGCTTGTTTCGAATAAGTTATGGACGGTAAACACCGTAAATTTGCAGAATTAGTGCATTTGCCCGCAAGCAAAATTCACTTCCTGCGAAAGTTATCACAGAAATGCCAATGAAATACCTATACTGCGGGTGGAGTAAACATAGAATCTTCAGATACAGTAAAATATCTTGGAATTACCTTAACGTCTGATATATCGTGGGGACTACACGGACAGAACATATGTGGCGCAGCATTTAAGAAACTAGGTTTTGTTAAACGTATAATAGGAAGGTCCTCGGATGAAAAAGTCACAGACAGATGCTACTTCGCTCTGGTTAGGTCACACCTCGAATACGCCACGAGCTTATGTGACCCTGGTCATTAAGATTGAACCAAAAAAAATAATAAAATACAAAGGAAAGCAGCGCGTTCCGTTAAAAACTGCTACGAGCGTAGATATAAAGTCTCAATACTTTTAGAGGAATTAAGGTGGGACCCCCTAGAGACTCGGAGGCTACACGCTAGACTTAGAATGCTTGATAAATTCAGAACTAATATTTTTCAGAGCGGTATAGAAGATATTATCATGACTCCTTACTATCTCTAGGTCTGACAGATGCGATAAAATAAGAGAGATACACTGCCGAACAGATAGGTGCAAAAACTCATTCTTTCTGTAAATAATAAGCGACCACAATAAAAATTGAGCTCCACTAAATACACTCCTAAAATACATGTCACCATTTCATCTCCAAAAAACTTACGCCTTTACACGGCTGGTAACCTATATTTGGTGACCATGCCACACGCCCATGCGGCGGCTCGCGGGGTATTATATAGTTGTAGAAGCGCTAGAGGAAAATGAGGGTTAACGAAGATGGCGGAATGGCTTCAGCTTCTAGCATTGGCCAGCATAGCAAGTGCCCTCTCCATATGTCTCAATGAGCGGTTCAAACACTTCCCCTGAGAAGAATGGTTTTTCCTCTGTGAATGTCACATAATTGTTAAGGCTGGGACACAATCAACGTGTACGTGTAACGTGAGCCGTTATTGGGAATACGCGAAAAGATGGCTGACGGGAAAGTATAGCGAGCGGACACAATCAACGTGTATGGGGAGTACGCGAAAGATGGGCAACATTCATCTCTCCCCGTGTCCCGTACACGAAAAACCAATCAGAATAGTCCTGAGAATCCGGGAATGGGAGCCATCTGTCGGCAGATACATCCAACTGTTGAAGATTGCTCTTGCTAAGACAACTTATTTACTTCCACGCTTGTTTACACCTCATCTCTTAGCTGCCCCTGCGTTAGTCAGTTGTTACTCCGGGCCGCGTTAACGTCGATTGTGACCGCTGACTTGCGTTCCCCGTCTCCCGTTGTCCCGTTTACGTCTCGCGTCACACGTACACGTTGATTGTGTCCCAGCCTTTACCCTTACGGAAGCCATGATATTACGGAAACCATGCTGACCCTTGAGGCGATTCGCAGGATATCATATAGATTTTACATATATAACAAAATTTGAGGGTACCGAGACTTGCCGAGGCATTCATATATGTATATGTACATGGTACCCTGCGAGCCACCGAATGTGCAAGTGGCAGGGGGTGTCAATACATGTCATAGGATAAGGATTTTGGAGGTGAAATGGTGAATGTGTCATAATAGTGTTTCAAGTAGTACTCAGGTTTTTATTTTAGCCGTTTATTGTGCGTTGAAAGTCCAAATTTTATACCTATATGTTTGGCGGTGCCATCATCATCATTTGCTATTCAATCCTGAGATTGGTATACTGCAGTCCTCCTCCCTTCCCTATCTAATACTAGTTTCATTACCTCCTGGTATCTCTTGCTATGTACTTTCCTCTTTATTGGATGCATGAACGTATTCGTGGGTCTTCATCTGGGGACTTTTCCCTCTATTTTGCCTTCAATTATGAACCTCATTAACCCATTGTGTCTCAGTGTGTCCAATCCGTCTTGTTCTTCTTTTCTGTATGATGTTCCAAATGATCCTTTCCTCTACTATTCTTCTGTTCACTTCATCATATCTTATTTTGTCCGCCCATTTTATCTTCAGCATCCTCCCTCAGACCTGGTTTCGTGGGCTTATCATATATTCTGGTAAACTTTTTCAACGGTCCCTGCTTCCAATTCGTACAGTCCTACGCTCCACACGATGGTTTTCACTTAGTGTCACACGTACACGTCGATTGTGTCCCAGCCTTTATACTTTATTCGGTAACCAAGGTCGTATTCACATAAGTCTAGTATCGGCCGTAGCCCTTCCGACAGCTTTCACTCACTGTAGACTCGTAAGTTTGTGGTGCTTGGGAAGGGATATCGAACGATGAATGAAAGGGGGTTGAAGTACCCACCAGGCCCCTGTTGTGATCAAGGGCTTGCCAACCCCTCGCGTTCTTCGCACACGCTGCTTTTCAATAGAGCTGTGGAAGGGGGGCGTGGGGATGGTTTCCGTCCAAGATATTAGCGCAGTCAACTGCTGAAAATACAGCCTATCATTGAATATATTTAATGCTCTTTGGGAAAGGATAGCGCGTGATTAAGAATCTATGATTATCGACTGTATTATTATTTTTTTTAGTATTCAACCGTTGAATTGTAGGTTTTGTTAAAAGTTAGAGCGCTCCTCTAGGCTTCTTTTTTGACCAATGCAAACGATCTACCCTTCTTCATCCTGTCCATGAAACCTATTTTCTTTCTTCCTCTTTCCCGCTTGTTCAACATCCTTCCCTCTATCACATTCTTGAGCAACCCATCGCCCCTTATTCTATCCTCCAACCACCTACTCTGCCAATCTCGAATTTCATTGAGATATTTCCTATCCTCGCCCACCATCTGAAGCACTTCCTCGTTTGCCTTCCTCTCCGTCCACCTCACCTTCTTTATCCTTCTCCACACCCATATCTCAAACACCTACAGCCTATTCACATCCTGCCTTCTTGCTGTCCACGTTTCCGCACCATGAAACGCTACGCTCCTTATCAAGCTTTTCACCGGCCTCCACTTCACATCCTTACCCAAGGTCCCCGTCATCAGCTCCCTTCTTTTGCTTAACGCTTCCTTGGCTAACGATATTCTCCTTCTTATGCCCTTGCTACAGTGTTCATTTTCTTTCAGCGTACTGTCTAAGTAATTAAAATGCAATACTTGCTCAACTTTGTGCCTTCCAACTTGAGTGAATAGCATCGCCCACTTTGTCTTGAAGAATCTCATTACTTTTGCTTTCTTCTGATTTATCTTCATTCCGAATACTTAGCGCTGAATTTTTAAAGCATATAATATTGCTTGTAATCCCCTTGAAGATCGACAGATGAGCGCCTGATCTTCAACGAACCTAGCGGACTTTATCAGCTGCTCTCCTACTTTGAATCCCACGTATGGTTATTCCCATACCTCTCTTCCCATTTCCTCAGCTTAAATGTTAAAAATCAAAGGCGAAGACGGACACTCTTTCCAATACAATTGTGAGAAAACAGCTTTTAATTTTTTATGAGGTAAATCTATATATTTGTTGAGATATATGTTAAAACTTTTACGAAAGTTTGATGTAGAGTATTTTTTGCCGGACGTTCAAAATATTTTGCTGGAGCCAAACTATTACGGTAGGAACGATCACAGGAATAAGATTGAGGAAATAGACTGCTAGATTTAAAATTCCATTTTTTCAACGTACAAAAAGGGACCATAATAGTGGCGATGGATCAGTTCTAGGATACTGACTAGGTTAAATAGGTTTTTTCAATAGTGCCTAATATTTTAACAATATTATTAGATACAAACCTGTGTAGATGAAACGAAAAGCAAAATAATAATAATTAAGGTTCTCAGGGATCACAGCAGCAGCACAATTAGTTGAACGTCCGGCAAAAAATACATCAAACTTTCGTAAAAGATTTAAGTATATTTTTTCTTTCGATCGGATAGAGATTCCCACTCTAGTTCCCTCAACAATTTTGTAACACTGCTGTTTATCATAATAATTTTTAACTAATCTAGCTGCTCTCCGCAGTATTCGATCTATAACTGAAACTAGTTCTACTTCGTAAGGGTCCCATATTCGAGCGACATACTCCAACTGTGGTCTCACGAGTGAAAAGTAGCATCGCTCCTTTACTTTCTCGTCACACTTTCCTAGTATTCTTTAAAATATATGAAGAACCCCTGCGTATTATGATAGGTTTGGTCAGATTAACAAGATTAGAGAGATAGATCGTCGTACCGATAGATTTAAACTGTAATTTTTCCCGCGTTCCATAAGAGAGAACAATAGGTGGCGTAGCAAAGGGATAGGTAGGTGAAACATAGAGTAGTCTGTAGTGCATGATGCATGTAATAACAACCAATAATCCCTTTCTTATTATGTAGATACTAACCATATAGCTGCATGTGACCCTATAATCTAGCATGTCTCCGTTAAATATCCTTGTTGCATGTCAATAGTGCATGTTTGATGATCTTCACCCCCTGCCTCACACCCTCGTGTTCGGTCGCAGGGTATACGTAGATGTAATAAATTAAAGGTTATGCCGTGCAATGCCGTTAGCACGCTCCCGTCGTGAGGGAGTTAGATCTTCAGTTTCCCTAGCGAGCGGCCTCCCTGCGCCGAGGATCGTGTACGAGTGTACATTCGAACGGTTTGTCGACGGCGGCAGAAAGCACGCGGCCGTTGTGGTGGAAGAGGTTTTTGCTCGGGAGGGGAAGTACGGAGGGGCGAGAATGGAGGGACGGGGGAGGAGAAGGAGGGGGAAAAGGGGTTTGAGCTGGGAGGGAGAGGTCGAGAGGGGGAGGGTTTGTCTGGTCTCCGTTCGGGAATGGAGGGGAAGGAGGAGCGGCAGAGGGGAGGGAATGGCAGTGGAACGAGGGAGGCAGACATGCGGTCGGAGGGTTAGGGGTGTGGGATGAGAGGGAGCGGCATAGTCGGGGAAGGTTGTGGAGGGGAGGAAGAGGGAGGAGGTTTCAAGGGGGAACGTAGGGGTGGAAGCTAGGCGTTCGCTTCGGCACAGACTCCACCCGGCTTGGGACAAGTCCGCTCGTCAGTTTGAGAGAGTGAAACAGCCAAGAAGGAGGATCGCGTTCGTGCTCTCTGTTGCCACGGCAGCAGCGGAAGAAGCGGCGTTGATATAATCACCACGCGCGTGCTGCAGTGTGTCCACATCACCACGAATCGACCCGTGTGTTCTGCGTCTCGAGTCGTTCCCATATCCCAGCCCCCCTTTCGGTAGGGGCTGCCCCGATTGTGTGGCGTGTTCAAGGGCGTTCTCTAGGTTCGTGGAGAAGAGCAACAACGGAGCTGAAGACGCGTGACCTTACCGCGTGTCTTCCTCGGAGGCGTGTATTCCAAATCGCCTCTTTCCCTTCGGGCCCGCACCGTCGACGGGGGAAGTCAGAGAGCGGCGACTGACCCGACGCTTCGCCGGGAAGCAAGCGGTGTGTTCGCCCACGAGCCTGCAGGCGTCCCTTCCCGTGAAGGCCACTTAAAAAGAGTTCTCCTGCGCTGGCCGACTGAGAGGCCCCACTTCCTTCGCCTTCTTCATCCAAGCATTAAGAAGAGTGAGAACTGTCACGAGTTCACTAACGTGCCATCCACGCTCGCATAGTTTCCTCGCCTTGGAGTAACGTCGGAGCAACGCGAGCGAGATTCGTGAGTCGAAGCCATCTTGCCGTGTTCTGTGTACCTGGTTTCCGAAGCGATAAGAAACGCAACACCGCTCGCACGTGAATACCTCTCGCTTTTGTGCTTACGTTTTCGTGTGGTGGCCGTCGAACGAGCGAAGAAGGCTTGTGTTCTCCCCTCTCACTGCGTCTCAACCTCCCCCTCACTCGCTCGAACTAGAAAAACCGAAGGAAAGAGGGAAGAACTACTCCTCTGCGAAGCCGGCTGACCGTCTACGTCGCCCGCTCTCCGCCTCTCCTACCTTCACCCCCGCTTTCCTCTGGTTTGATCCCAGGAAGAAGAGGAGGCGTGTGTAGGTCTTCCCTGGAGGCCGAAGACAGGTCGTTTACACCGACCGTGTGTGTGGTGGTTGCGTCTTTCGTGTGTGGAGGCTTTTCTTGAAGGGGTAGGGCCCCGCCTCCTGCCTACCTTTTGAGGGCAGGCGAGGAAGAAGTGTGGAGAGAGCGAGGTAAAGAAAAGGCCATTCCCTTTTTCCTTGCCCTTCGGGGAACCCGAAAGACCAGCGCTGCGAGGTGTGGGCGAATACGGCGTTCGGGGCGGTCGGCGACGACTCGGGGCATCGCCGGGTGGTTTAGTAAACACACCGTGCGTCCGGCGAGTCGAGAGAGACATTTTTATCGCAGTGAAACAAGGCTGCACCTTCACTCGGAAATTTTGATTGATATCAACTTTCTTCGATCGGTCCGGGTGGAGAGGTATAGCGGGAGGTTTCAACAGTTGTATTTCGCCTCTTGTGAACATCCAAGCCGCCTTGATGATCTTCTCCAGGTCTGGATTTTTGGACCGGATGCGCGGGGTCGGACACCACCTGCGTAAACTTTCTCTGGGCAGTGCGCCCCTATTAGTGTTCATCACGTGTGCGCTGTCGAAGGGGCAGTGGAAGAACGACAGCGAGATTTGGTTTTAACGTAAACGAGCGAATGCCTGCCCGCGCAGAAATGCAATGAGATAATCGCGCATACGTGGTTGAGAGTTCCCAATCCCTGGCATTTATTTACACCCCACCTGTGGTTTATTTTGGAGACTAACTCGCGTGTTGTTTTCAGTGTTTGTGAGTGCTACAGTGCGTGGTTCATGTTTATAGTTTTATTTCACTCCCCACACGACCCTCTGGTGACGGGAGGGGAAGACAGAACGCTCCATTTTCACACACATACACACTTCTATATTAGGTACACATGAGGTCACTCGTACACAAAGGACCTCCTAGCCATCAGGGGGGCAATGGCAGGGGGTGATTATCCGTGGCGAGCACGTGGGTCTCGTTCGTTGTTCTCGTAATCGGGCACCATCCCCTCTTCCCCCCCCACCCTTTTCTTTTGTTTTCGTCCGTTAGTTTTTCATTCCCCCCGTCCCGACGGGCCGTTCTTGTCCGCGCCCTCGCCAAAGTCCATCTCTCATTCACCTTCGATATCTCTCATTCTCCTTCGATATCTCTCTTCCCTACTTGCCCCTCCGAGCATTCCACAACCACCGGACGACGGCGCAGTGTTGAGATATTCAAGATCTTCAACCAAGTGCACTCCCATTTTCTCTTTGTTTCTCTTATTCATTCACTCCCCCCCCCTTCTCGACGACATTTCTTCCTCTCCCTGTCCTATTTTCGTGTTCCCACCTGCCCCTCCACAGCCCCGTGGGATTGCTCCGTGAAAACGTGTACATAAAACACGGGAACAGGTAGGAAGAGAGAAGAGGATATAGAGCCGAAGATATTCGCGAAAGGAAACGCCGGAATTGTGTCCCTCCCGACTTGGATGGTGGAGTGAAAGGGCTAAAAAAAAAAAGAAGACTTGTATATTTCTTCTCGACGACAAGGCAACGAAGGAAGGATAAAGGTCCACCACACACGGATGCACTCGCCGTAACCAGAGAGGTAAATTATTTGACCGCTTTAATCGCAGTTTTTTTTTCTGCTTCCCTTGTTAATTATCCCCTTTCTCTTCCTCGCCCTGGATTGTATATGTGTTTGTGTGTATGTTTTGGCCGCGTTGTGGGCTGGCCGTAAGGGAAGTATATCCTTAATGGTTTTCGATCCTTGCCCGCCGCAGGGGCGCAGGGACGCATCGTGCGTGCCAGTTTCGGTGAGGTAATACATTATGTACTCGAAACCGCCGCATCTTGGTGGTGAACCTTCTTCTCTCGCTTATCTGTCAGGAAATTCGTCGTTCTTGCATTTTTGTTGTTACTTTTGGATGTGTTTCATTGTGACCTGCATGTGGTTCATCCCCTTAACTTGACTACGTCTTTGTATTGTTACAATTGTGAGGTACATGTCCATCCATTAAATTTTACTGCAGCGTTTACGCATGTACTGTTGCTTATCTGACGTCATTTTTTGTATCTCTCTCTAGTCTTCCTTTTTATGATGAATTATAACATACTCGACCATTTCTGAAACGTAGAACCTTAAAATTCTGAATTGTGGTCATTATCGTATTTCTCCTACCAGATTCAACCAGATATTTTGGCGTCGTCATAGCTGTGACAATAAGGAAGGGAAGATTTACGACTAGGTATTTACAGGATCATCAGTACATAAGTTGTGGCATAAGGAATTTGCCCACCACCGAGATTGTGACGGTGTAACATCAAAATTAAATGACAGCTCTTAGCTATAATGAAAGGTGTACACAGCTCCGGTTGACGTCAATTGCATTTACGTTAATAAACCATTTTCAAAGTTTGTAAAAAGATATTCAGTAATGAAGAGGAGAAATCACAATTTTACGCGTGTAAAAGTAGTGTAAAAACTAAGATATTATTGTATTAGCTTTCATTCTCCTTTTTATGTCCCAAGAAAATTTTGTAATGTATGTAAGAAAATATTTAAACAATTTTGATCTGCTTACTGAGAATTTGTTCTCTCTAATTAATGTCCTACTCCCATCTATGTTGTGCCATTTGAAAAAATATCTATATTCTGTCAGCAGTGTGTTTAAGTTGCTAGTGCATGGGATTGTTAATGGGTAGTTAATCGTCAAAGAACCTGTTGTAAAATGAAATCTTGGAATGCACGCCATTTAATCATTGCTGCTTTGCGTGAATGCTCTACTTGCATGTATTGTCGTTAGTCTAAAGCGTAAATGTGTGTGCAGTCCTTCCTGAAGTAAAGATATATATTTGTCGCTTCGCATGAATGGCGTTGGCTCGGTGCTTTTTCTGATACCAAACGAATCTTTGTGAAGGTAGGTAGCCTTTAATATAAAACTTCACCCCTGCCGACCCGTCACCCGTATTACCCCGAGGAAAATAATGCTGGCCATTGTTAATACCCATAACTGCTCATTATAATGCATTAACATTTCTGTACTCAAGCGACCGCAACATCGTTTTCCATTTCTCGTTTTTCCGGGTGATGTTCCGCCGTGGGGTTGAATTTGAGTTAATTGACTTAATTTTTATATTATTCACATTCTGTCTACTTGAATAAAAATGGTGTCCTATTTTTTTTTATGTCCGATACAACAAAATCCAACGTCTCGTTTCTAACGTTTCCGCAAGACGAGTTTGAAATAACGCGCACGTGTTCGGTTTAAATGTCATTTTCGCGAAAAACTGCGCAAGTTATGAATTCTCTGAAGGAAATAAATGGAAATAAAAAGCAAGTCTTACTAAAGTTTCCTATTGGCTATGGCTTTTCATCATTGGAAGGAGTATATTTTACAGTATAGAAAGATAAGATTGGAATTCAGTATTTGACAGCCTTGACTGCCGCAGTCTCGGTGGTACCTTTATCAATTTGGCGTCTATTATTTCCGTATATTCGTGAATGGTGAAGTTCTCGTTGATTGTGTTATGCATGGAAATAAATTCGGACGTGATGACTGATTAATCTTCAGCCAAACAGTGTGTAGCATAAGTTTCTGCAAAACCTGTGTTATACATGTGAGCTGTTGGACTAATCAAACGTTCGTAATTTTGCTGATGAGACTTTAGCAATGTTTTCATGCTTGTCAACACTGTACTTGATTCGATTTCTCTGACAATCCCTGAAATATTAGTCGAATAAAAATGCCTCGTCATTTTTGAAGACACGTCGTCTCTCTGAGGTTAACGACACCTTTTTGCCTGCGCAATATCCACTGTGATGGGTATCTCATTGATTTTTCCATAGTTATACAAAGTTCCCGTAGTTTCTATCGAAATGACGGTAATATTGGCGGTACGCTAAGGGCAGACAGGCGCCATGCTATTGACGGAAATGGCATAGAGTACCAAGTAATATTACCGATTCCCTATTTCATTTCATTAAAGTATCTACTACTAAATAAGTACATTGTATTAAAGTGTATATTTATAATACTGGCGTCCTTGCGGTTACAGGGGGGGAACGGGTTGGTGTGGTGGCTGTAGTACTTACTAACCATGCGGGCGGCCAGGGTTCAAATCCCTGCAGAGGAGGATGTTTTTCAGAGGAAACCATATCACTACTTGAGTGTCTTGAGGAGGGCACTTCAAGTGCAGTACTCCGTCTGTCGGATGAGAAGTTAAACCGTGGTCCCCTTGGCGCTTTTCGTTGCGAGCAGGCTAATGCCGACGCCGGGTTTCCATCCACCCTTCCTCCCTTACCTATCCATTATGGCGCGAATGACCTTAGCAGTCGGTCGCTTACCCAAAAGCGCTAGCTAGGGAAGCGTTTAGTAACAGAAGGGAGCTGATGACGGGGACATTGGGTAAGGATGTGAAGAAGAGGCTGGTGAAGAGTTTAATATGGAGCGTAGCGTGGTATGGGGCAGAAACGTGGACCATCAGATAGGAGGACGAGAATAAGCTGTAGGCATTTGAGATGTGGGTGTGGAGAAGAATGGAGAAGGTTAGATGGACGGAAAGGAAGACTAACGAGGAAGTGCTGGAGATGGTGGGCGAGGAGAGGAATCTTTTGAATGAAATCCGGGAAAGGTAGGGTAGATGGCTGAAGGAGGTAATAAAGGGTGATGGGTTGCTGAAGATTGTGATAGAGGGAAGGATGTTGGGCAAGCGGGGAAGGGGAAGAAAGAGAATAGGCATGCATCTGCAGGTATATGAGATGTGGAGAAGGATGGAGGAATGTGGCGGCTAGTGAAGAGCTTGATTTGAAGCGTAGCGTACAAGAATGTGATATTGGGAAGGATGTTGGGCAAGCGGGGAATAAGAATAATAATAATATTCGTCTTAATTCCGAGCAAATTTAGGTCTTGACTTAGGGTGAATGTTGGGCCAGCGGAGAAGACGAAGAAGGAAAAGGGGTTTCATGGACAGGATGAAGAAGGGTAGATCGTATGCTGAGGCGAAAAAGTATATACTAGAGCGGGATAGGTCCTTGTAAGTGTAGAAAATCAGGAGGGGATTCTCTGAAATTCAACAAAACATGTATTAATCGGTAGAATGCTTAGAAAAAACTGTCTTTGGATGAGTGGGGCTGTACTACTACCATGTTAGATGAGCAATAATGGTTATTGCTAGTATTACCTCTTTGCTCTCATTAAAAACCTAACAATGAAAAGTATCGTTTTTATTGATTGTTACGAAATATCTAAACTCTTTCCCCCGTTTATGTCTCATTCAATTATGCCATCATGGAATTCCGCAATATCGATCCTAAAATCTTCAATCAAGAACTTAACAACACAGGACGTTGTTTATTTTTTGCTTACTTATCATTGCTCACTTAATGATTCTTGCGCTGTCCATAAAGTTGCTCTAGCGATACTAAAGCTTTTTTTTATAGCTAGAAATCAATATCTTTTAACGTAGGGATTCTTTTAGGATCTCGAAGCCCTGACGTAAATCCGGTCTTTGTTTTATTGTATTATTCGTATGGGTTCGTACGACCATGAGTGAAATTTTTCCGACGCTGTATTGATTTCTCTTATTTTTTCGTTGCAATGCATAATTTATTTTGCCGTCATAATTCCTTAAGCTGCCATTGTTATTCCAGGTTTTATTGATCTGATTCTTGTTAAGTATAAGTTTTTCAATTATAGTCATGTGTGCAATTTTGATAACGAATCTCTTGGCTTTTGGGTGGAAAAATATACATTTTTCAAACGCGATGAGTGAATCATTGTGAGATTAAATCGAAATATTACGACTACGGAATAGCTTTCGGGAGTAATATCGTAAAAGCGTGAATAGTTCCCCTAATGTTCATACTTTTCTCAAAAGCCTGCTAGAATTAAGTAAGGACCCATTAACCGCACTTCCATTATCGAGGCTGGTGTGCACAGAAGAGAATACCCGAAGTATTTTGCAGGTAATGATTAATTGTTGAGTTCACTTAAGTTTGAGTGAAATATCATTTTACATAGAAATCGACGAATTTGGTCTCATTTTAAAGAAAAGATATATCACCCTTCCATTGACACCAAAAACTCAACCCCTTACCACTTTACGTTCCAAGATATTTTCCAGAAAATTCCAGCCCTTTTGCATGGGAAACGGTACGTGTATGCACTCCAGAGAGACCTTATATTAAAAATGAGGCATTTCCTACACTTAGATCTCGTCAAAAAATCAACAGTACGTGCGCAAGCGTGCGTGTTGTTTTCTGAACTATTTTTGAAAATTAATCATATTGTCACCGCAGTAAATTCTTCGGGATTACAATAACCTTCCGTTTTGATGGAGTTTTAAACGTACCGCGTGAAAAAATATTCAAGTTAAAGACTTATTTAGATATTTTCATTTGATTACTTACAAGTTCTGTCATGTAAAACTATATTATTGCACCATTTATAATTCAATAATTAATTCGTGTGTCCTACAACTGGTGAAATTAAATGGGATAATTGGAATATGGTCTCCGTTATGATTAGGGATCTATCTCGCTCGCACTACCTTAACCCTATGGGTGCGGCATGACGTGATATCACGTCACAATTGTCTTTACGCTGCTGCTGATGACGTGATATCACGTCATGAGTACCGTGAGCGCTTACAGCGTATCCAGCTTACACTAGGGGGCCCAGTGAAAGATCCCTAGTGAATGCTGGAACACTCACAGTACACTTGACTTTATATCACGTTACCAGCACCAGCGCACAGACAACCATGACGTGATAATACGTCATGCCGCATTCAAAGGGTTAATTAAGGATAACTTAAGCCAGAGGGTCGCTGTATTCAAGACATCGATTTTCATGGCGATGTCACTTTGCCACTCCCGTTGCTGCACGTATAATAATAATGTACGTTCAAGCTTTAAAATAGTTGGAGCGAAATATCATTACTCACAGAAATCAATGAATTTTTTACTCATTTTAAAGAAAAATATCTCACCTTTCCGAAGATACAATATATCGAGCCCTTACCGCACTATTTTTCGAGACATATGCCATAAATACCGGCCATTTTACATGGGCAGTGGTACGTTTATGCACCCCAGAGAGACATCGTTTAAATATGAGAAATTTCAAACACCTAGATCTCGTCAAAAATTGTGGCCAGTATGAAGTTTTTAAGCTCTCTCGACTACTTTTGAAGAAAATCGTTTTCACCGCAGTATTTTTCCCGGAATCATCAAAATCCTTCCGTTGTGGGGGAGTTTAAAACGTTTCGCGGGAAAAAAATGTGTGAAATTATTGGCTTACGTACGGATATTATTATTTTATTACTCTGCATTTCAGCCACATAAAAGTGTTTTACTGCACAATCATTAAAGAACTATGTAATTCATACTTCCTACAACTGCTAAAATTGAAACGTGAAATTCGAATTTGGTCTCCATTTTGGCTAGGGAACTATCTCGTTCAAACTACTTTTAGTTCCAAATTAATGGTCGTGCGAGCTTTGGTTTACATTATTTTGAGGGACGCACTGGAGGAACATTGTTGGAGCATAACCACATTGGGTGACTCCACCTTAAAATGACTTCTATGTCATTTTATTCATGTGCTGCCTCATCCTAATTTTTGACCAATCCTATGAATGGTAGCCCGCAGAACTCGGTACTTTCATGTCTAATTTTCGTTCTCTTGCTTTGTACATCCACATACTACCTTGCGAGCCGCTGCATGGGCGTGTGGCAGGGGATGTCAGGACACCGGCCGTATAAAGGTGTGAAAGATTTGGGTTTTGGGAGGGAAATATATTGTGGAAGTGTTTGAAGAAGACTTCCGGTTTTTTTATTTTTTTTAATTATTGTGGTTTTTATTGTGGTATCCAGTATTATTGTGGCTACTTCTGGTGGGTGTAAAGTACTAATTTTTTTAAGCGACTGTTCGGAAATGTACATACATACACACATACCAATCACGCCGTTCCCTTCCGGGGTAGGCAGAGTCACAAAGTTTCACTCATAAATACATATTTGTACATCTAACTCTGCTTCAATAATTTCCTCCATACAGACCTATCCTTGCAAACCTCTTTTGATTCATTTACCCCCATACACTGCTTCATGCACGGCCTCCTGTTTTTAAAACGCCTAATATTCCTCCTCCTAAGACTTTCCTCAACCACATTCAAGCGCAACTTTCTCGGCCTACCCCTACCTCTCGCACCATTCATTTCACTCTTATATATCTGTTTCGTTATTCGACTCTCATCCATTCTCTCAACATGGCCAAACCAACGAAGCAACCTGTTCGGAAATGTATCTCTCTTATCTTATCGCATTTTTCGGACCTAGAGATTTAGGATGGCGTCAAAATTATATTCTCTATGTCGTCCTGAAATACTCCTGTCCTGAATTTCTTAGGCAAACTAAGTCTTGCGCTCACCTTCCCTAGCCTCTCGCGGCTCCCAACCTAATTCCTCTAACAGCTGAGAAATACTATGTTTCCTTGTAGCATTTTTAACGAAGCTCGCAGTTTTCCTTTGTATTTTATATATATATATATATATATATATATATATATATATATATATATATATTTTTTTTTTTTTTAGGTCAAATATATAGATATGTCCAGGGTCCCAATCGGGTATTCCTTTCTCATTGTAGTTCTTCTTCTTTATTTATCCTATGGCCTTCCTCTTGGGACTTATTCCTCAATTTTTTAAAATTATCTTGTTCACACACTCTTAGTTTTTGTGGATTACTCCAACGTATTTGGTCCTTCTTTTCTGTGTAGTGTTCATATACTCCGTATGTTGAGAAGCATTTGTCTTCTTCTTGTGAACTGCATATTTTATCTCCCCGCTATATGATTTTCTGATTGAACTTGAAGCTTCGTACTTTTCAGTGCGAGAATGGGAGAAGCATAGGGAAATTTGTATTTTTCTGGATAACTTAATTGCAATGTTCAAGGAAAAGTGGTCATCAGCAAGAAAATCTCCCGAGAAGTTGGATAAAATTTAGTAATGACTGCCAATCACCTTATTTTGTGAGGTCATGGCCAATTACTGCGATATTCAATGTCAACGTATGGTATTTCTGTAGAAATGGCGCTGCAGTCGGATGCTGTGGCTGGTAACCGTTAATAAAATACCTACGCGTGGTGGCTTGCAGGGTATTACGTAGATGTAGATGTAGATTCTAGTTGCATGTAAATAGTGCATGTTTGGTGATCTTCACCCCCTGCCACACACCCTCGTGGTGGCTTGCAGGGTATTACGTAGATGTAGATGTACGCGGAGTATTGTACATGTTATGAATCTAAATCTTGTTTTTTTGTATAAAGTAATCCATCGAGTCGCCGGAATCAGGGTTTGTAATCCATCCAAATAAAGGAAGAGTTGGACTCTAGTATTTGTTGTGACACATTCGCGATTGGACTTCCTTAAATTATAGCTCTTAGGTTCGCTGCGTGATATCTCGCATTATATTCGTGACAACGAGTGTCGTAATGAGGGGAAGGTTATCTTACCGGAAAATATGGCCTCCATCGTGTAGTATCGGTAGTCGCCGGTGGACGCGCATTTTGGCTCCAAACCCGCTGATGCCGTTGCTTTTTAAAGTATTCCTGCCGTGAGCCAGCTTTTTTTATTCCACCCATCCGTCTGCGGCGTTCCATATCGATCTGGCGCGTGCCTTCGAATGCTGTCAACAAGCGTGGAGGGCGCTGGTTCGTGTCTCTCTTACTCCTTCCTCTCCCTCACCCCCCCACCTCGTAAACCTCTTCCCACTGCGCTTCCGTCAATGTCCTGTGTCGCCTCTCTGCCGACTGCGCTCGCGTATCATCTCTTTCAATAAGAGCGGCACATTTTTAATTCGTGAAGGAAATGCGTTTCACAAGTTTTGAGATATCTTGGTAGATTCGGATGTACATTATATGCACATTACGTTATAGATGCATAATATTTTGACCCCGCATAGTTAGAGACCAATGGCTAAAGTAATGAGATTCCCTAGGACACAGAAATCGAGGCTGATCATTAAAGTTGCGGAGAATAAACTGGAGAAATCAGAGGGTTTTAATTACTTGGTTAGTACGCTGGAAGAAAACGGGCATAGCAGGTATGACATATGGAAGGAATAGCGTTAGCTAAGGAAGCGTCTTGAGCGAAATTCCACAGAGAAAAAAATCATCCGCCTTGACCGGGATTCGAACCCGGATCCCTGTCAAGACGGATGATTTTTTTCTCTGTGGAATTTCGCACAATTGTGCATTGCGGGTGACTCCGTAAAAGTGGAACTCCGTGGCTAGTCCCGGATAGCTTAAAATCTGTCAAGGAAGCGTTCATTAATAGGAGGAAGCTGATGACGGGGACCTTGGGTAAGGATATGAAGAATAGGCTTGTAAACAGCTTGACATAGAGCGAAGCGTTGTATGGCGCGGAAATGTGGACCATGAGAAGGGAGGACGAGAATAGGCTTCAAGCATATATAGCGTATATTATTTTGACCCCACATAGTTAAAGCCAATGGCAAAATTAATGAGATTCTCTAGGACAACGAAATCGAGGCTGGTCATTATAGTTGCAGGGTACAAATTGGAGCGATCAGAGGGTTTTAATTACTTGGGTAGTACGCTAGAAGAAAACGGACATGGTAGGTATGACATACGGAAGAAATAGCGTTAGCTAAGGAAGCGTTCATTAATGGGAGGAAGCTGATGACGGGGACCTTGGGTAAGGATGTGAAGAAGAGGCTGGTGAACATTTTGATATGGAGCGTAGCGTTGTATGGGGAAGAAACGTGGACCATAAGAAGGGAGGACGAGAATAGGCTTCAAGAATTTGGGATGTGAGTATGGAGAAGGTGAGGTTGACGGAATGGAAGGCTAAAGACGAACGGAAGTGCTTAACATGTGGGAATATAAGTGGGCGAGGGAAGGAAAATTCTGATTGAGATCCGGGATAGACAGGGTTCATGTATGGAGGATGTAATAAGGGGCGATGGGTTGTTGAGGACTATGATAGAGGGATGAATCTGGGGCAAGTTGGGAAGGGGAAGAAAGAGAGTAGGGTTTCATGGATGGAATGAAGAAGGGTAGATCGTGTGCTTAGGCGAAAAATGAAATACTTGATGGAGATAGGGCCCAGAAAGCGAAGAAAAACGGGACGAGTTTATCTAATTTTCCACAAAATCTACCTACAACCAGTATAATACTTAAAAGGCATTACATAACCACAAACTGGAGGTGGTAGAATAATTATAATTCCGGTCTCTTATGAATGAAAGTAAGCTGGAGGAAAATGGGCTTTGCAGCAGAGGAAAAATAGCGCTTGTGTAAGAAGCGTTTAGAGGCCGCTGATGACGGGGTTCTTGGGTAAGAATGCTAAGAAAGGTCGGGAAAAGAGTGTAATATGGGGCGTGACGTTGAATATTGCAAAAAAATGGACGCTGAGAAGATGGGACGAAAATAGGCTGCGGGCATTTGAGATGAGCGTGCGGGGGAGATTGGAAAAAGTGCAGCGAACAGAAAGAAAGACTAGCGGGGTGTGGTGGCTGAGAAGAGGAAAATTCTGGAGATGAAGGAGCTAGGCAAGTGATTGGAACAGGCGATGAGTGGCGTAGAGATGCTGAAGATTGTAATACAGGATGTAAGGAAAGCGCAGAGGAGGACGAAAGAGGATGGGGTATATGGACAGGATGAAGAGAGGCAAGGCGTATGCTGAGAAGGAGAAATGAATCGTAAATGCAGATAAGACCCAGTGTGCTTATGGAAAGTTAGACTCACTCTCCCTCGCGGTTTTTTTAATGCTACATGATCGCTCTTGTTGTTACCTGGATGTAATCTTCGGTTAGGGAATTTGTCCTTTTCACAAGACTGGATCTCTTCGAAACTTCGAAGCCGCCAAAACCTAGCGTTGGAAGAGGACGGTGAAGATAAAATGAACGGACCAAATAAGAAATGAAGTTTACAGACGAGAAGAAGAGGAGAGGACCATATGGAACACCATACAGAAAAAAAGAACCAGATGGATTGGACACACCCTGAGACAGAATGGGTTTGCGTAGAACATACTTGAATGCAAATTTTTTTTCGAATTGCTCAAAACAGAATTTTAGCGACTGGTTAACTGCTTAAAAATGTCAATAATTTGTATTTGAATTCCGTGTTGTGCGCCTCGCTTTATCACGGCTAGAATGTTTATGTTATAAACTTTGGTTCGATTTTTCCACTTCAGCGTCCGTAGTTTACAGAAATTATTCGGAGGTGCCTGAACCTCCATCATGTATTAAATTTTTTTCATGAAAAAAAGCCAAAATGTTTATTTAGCAATGCCCTGAACAGTTTCCTTCCCCATAAAAGATGTAAACATACCCCCTTGACATGAGTTGAGTGATTCATCTGGCAGATGGTCGAAGAGAGTGAACTGTTTGGAGATGGACGTCGAAAAATCATATGATAGGAGCGACTTTCAACTCTGTCGTCTATTTTTGTCATTCATTAAATGGTCGTTCAATCCTACTCTGTAAAATATTTTTCCCCAATGTGATGAAATCCAGCAAGATTTCTTTATAACTGAAGTTGCACCAACTTTTAAGCTAATCTGAAAAGCTTAAAATTTTAAACAAGGAAAACTTGCTGAGATTCAGCAAATCTTCCTGAATTTTTTAAGACTGAAAATATTGACTGAATATTATCAACCTATATTTCGGATAGGGTTTTTTGACGATAACAAGACTACAACATAACTTCCAGCAATATTTATTGAAAAGTTTCAAAGATATGCCATTTGGCTTTAATTATAGCTTTAAAAGCAAATGTAAAAGAGTAATTACAAATCAAGACAAAAAATGATTTTCCTGTACTTAGGTTTAATTGTAAGAGTGGTTAAAAGAACAATGAACTAGTACACATTTACCCAAAGACAATAATTTTTTCAATATGCGGGGGTGAATAAATTGCCAAAAGTGGTTATGAAATTAAGGTAACTGTATCCAGCAAGACTTATTAGAGAGTATCATAATTTTTATTTCATCCAGATTTTTAGAGACGTGATGTATTGGTTTACTGATGTCTAAGACTGACTTCAATTCAGGCATTTTACCGAATTTCAGCAAGTTTTTTTAATGAAAATGTCTGGAAAGTTAAATTCCGGGAACTTTCTGAATTTAAGACATTTTGCTGAATTTCAGCAATTTTTGTATGAACTGAAAATTGCTAGGTTTTGCAGTTTATGATTGGTTGACTGAGGCCCTTAATCCGTCTCCCTCTAACGCTAGTCCTTTACTTCATGGTGGCCCTTCCTATGTACGCTATATACATTCCTCTTTATTTATCGCATAAAGTTCGAATGCAAGACTACACCTTCTAAGGAGGCGGAAACGGTGAATTCCGCGTTGCCATTCACATCGCAGTTCCTCGGCTGATCTTTTGAACAATCTATTATTTTACGTTGACAAATTTCACTGATTTGTGAAACCCATCGTAGAGTCTGTTCTTTTTCAGCTACACATGCAGGATTCTTTACTGCAATCGTATTTCGTTTGGTGAAAGCTTATCGTTTGGCATGAAATGTAAATTCTCAGTATCGATTAGCGGTTAGCGGCCTTTACAAAGGGTCTCACGCATAGAGTTCAAATAGGAGACAGTTTCGTGTATCTGTTCCCAAAAACGTGGCTACTGATGTCCGCATTAAATAGCCTGCGCGCTCACATTGGGTTCGACGATACGGATTATATTCGTGATCCTTGTGTATTGAGTCGTTACATTTGGAGGTCATTCGACTGTGGAGAGCTTGAATCTGAATACTCGTGTACATTGGCTCGGAAACGATTACAGCGAAATGCCTCATTACGGTGTGGTGGCCAGCTGAAAGGATAAAGCTGGTACTCAGAAATTTAGTTGCTCGGGAAATATGTATCAAGCGACAGCATGGAGAATATTGAATTTGCTGTGTGAATGTGTGAGTTTTTTGTCGATGATCGAAGTTTTGTAAAAACGTATGATAGTAATTCTTTTGCTTATTTACTAGAAATGGGGATCAATGCTTCAACATTGGGATAACCCCTTTGATTTCACGGTAGCTTACGTTATTTTTGGCCGAAGGTCTGACGATGGGTCTTCCATAGGCGTGAAAACGGGCAAAGATATGTCAGAAATTAGGACGATGGCACAAGTACTGTTCAAAAGCCTACTAATCAGCTGCTATAATAGTCCAAAGATTGAATTATTGATTGCATAAAAATAGCATATTACCAGTACAGATAGACTGAAATGATGAATGAAATACTTTATTTTTTCTAATGATGGTTTGGTTTTAAAATTTATTTCCTGGTCTGTTTTGCGTCTAGACCAAATTTCAGTATCGACGTCGTTAATCAGATTATGTGTAGGTAATATTGATTTTTTTCTAACGTCTGGAGAAGAATTGTCTTGGCTAATAAAAGATAAAGGTAATAACCTCATTTCTAACGTTTCGAGAGTAAATATTTGCTTCATGACAGTACTGAATTCATATCTTATTTAAAAATAATTAGTATTCAAATTTGGTACAAACTTTTATCTCTCTTAGATAAGATTTACTTGATGAGTTTTTTTTTATGAGAGTGTGCTTCTTGTTTTTGTTCTAATACTGTATAATCTATAATGTGTATTACTTTGGTATTTGATTACTGAGGTATTCACCATTCGTTAATGTTTTCTGTTGCTAACTGCAAGTACTTAATTAATAAAAAAGTGTTCAGAAAAATAAAACATTTGGATGGTTGCTAACTAAGATGTTTATCAGTCGTTTATGTTTTCATTATCAATCCGTAAATACATCATGAAATGATATAAAACAGATCGATAAATCGAGTCACACATATTAGATATCTGGGCGAGATCCTTGAACCCACAGGAGGAGAGAAGATAGCACAGAAGACTCGATTCCAGAAAATGACGAGGGCATATGGCAAGACATACAATATCTATAACAAGAAATGCATTTCCATAAACACAAAGATCAGACACAACAACACTGTAATCTAGCCAGAGGTTCTATATGCAAGCGAAACTCTTACGCTTCATATAAAAAGAGATATGGAGAACATACTTAAGGAAGAGCGAAAAATCATGAGGAAAATTCTCGGCCCAAAATTAACAGAAGAAGGGTATATGCTGCACTCCAGGAAAACTACGGAGAAGATGTCCAACCTAGCGGGGGATATCAGAAAAAGAAGACTGCAATTTTTCGGACATATCAATAGACTCCCACCGACAAGACTCATCAAAAAGATCATCACATATTTACAAGGTGTCAAATCAACAATACCATGGTTGTCTCAAGTGAGAAGTGATCTAGAAAAAGGAAAAATAGACCCCAAGGAAATTGAAAACAGAATCACCTACAGAAATAAGATACACCAGTGGAACGTTATGCCAGAGAACGAAGTCCCCAAGAAACCTGGGACAAAATGGACGGAAGAGAGAAAGAGAATCCACGGAGAAAGAAGGAGAGAAGTGTGGGAGATAAGAAAGAAACTTAAAAATGAGTCATAATGCTTTGCGTGATCCAATAAAAAAGGGTGCATACGCTACTAATAATAATAATAATAATAATAAAACAGACCGAGAAAGTATCATATGGTTGCAATTTTGAAGTTTGACCGATTAGCTATGTGATTAATTCATGTTGTATGTTGAATATCCGTGACTGTCGTTAATCGTTCATTGCGATTAAAATGAAATTGAACCCATAAAAAACTACTCATCCGGGATGGTGTCCGGCAGCTTTGCCATTGCTCGTCACAAATGTAAAATATTTTTTTTTGCCATTTCTGCGAAAAAACGTTTAGAATAGAATTACCTAACTCTCCCTCCATTTCAGTCCAAGATAATAGTCCCTTAACAGGCCGGTCAAACTCGATCGTTGACCCTACCCAGCCGTGTGCGCGTGGTAGGTAATCCCTCTTTATTCTATTTTGAAAACAGTTCTCTCGGCGCTGATTTTTCCTCCCAACCGTGACCGTCAAAAACGCTGTTTCCAGAGTGGCATACTTCGATCGGACACCTTCGGACTCTCGGAAGCACTCCGAAAAAATCAATCGGAGGCATTCTCCGTTCGGGAGTGGGTGGGAGGAGGAGGCGACAAACTGTCTCAAATCGACCGTTGGCCGACACGCCCTCGCGCCCGCCATCTGAGTAAATCCCCTCCGAGCTACTCCCCCCATCTGGGGGGAGGGGGAAATTGATAAAAAAAATATGGGAGAACCACTCGAAGTAAGACGCGAAGGGTGTAGGCGTGAATAAATCGATTTCTCGTTCTTTTTTTTTAATCGTGCTGGGAAGTAGTTTTGTACCTTTCGAAGTAACGAACGAGTTCGGGCTGGATATAGTGATGGGGGGTAGAAAGTGGGTGGCGGAGGTTTGAAGATGACCTAGACTTAGTCGGAGTTGCATGAATAAGATATTGAGCAATCATTATTGATTCGACTAGTTACCCTATTCTTTTAAATAATAGGAATGGCAATTTTTTATTAGATAAAATTTTATTCGCCCATCAATGTTATACTTCATCATCTGATCCTCCATATCAAGCCTGATACTACTCTTTTTGTGCTTATTTTTTAAAAGTATTCTAACGGTTAAAGGTAGATTTTGTTGAAAGTCAGAAAAGTCCTCTCAAGTTTCTACACTGTCAAGGTCCTATCTACCTCCAGTTTTTTTTCCTTTTTCCCCGCTGCATACGATGTAACCTTCTTATTCCCATCCATAAAACATATTCTCCTTTAAATTCCGAATATTCCTGCGATACTGAGTGGAATTTTTTAGTGATGCAGTAATAAAAAATTTTTCATCACCCATAGAAATAAATTTTACTGCGACCTGGGTTTCGATGTTTTTACATCGACCTGATGTTGATGTAAACCTGATTTTTTTTGTCCTGATGACGATGTAAATTTTTTACTTGATTATAGTGTAAAAGCATCGAAACCTGGGTAGTAGTAAATTTTATTTGTGGACAATTGCAAAATTTTCAATTTTGCATTATTCTCTTTCCTCCCCTTCCCCACTTGCCCTACATACTTATCTCTATCACAGTCTTGAGGAATCCATCTCTCCTTATTAATTTACTTCATTAAGAAAACGAGGTTGGGGAAATCCTAAAGAATATTCTGGTTGTATTTTTGACGTTAGACCACTTTGTTATGCATCATGTTCCTGTTTAATCGTTCAGGTCGCATGCGGATACCGTGAAAAGAGCTTAATCATTTTCTTTCATTCTAAAAGGCGATAGGGCTCATTCTGTGTATGTATGTAGTTTGGTTCGGAAACTTAGTTTTAGCGGAGAGAGTATTTACATAGAACGGAGCCATTTGCGATGAGGATCTGGAGAATGATAGAGAGGTTGCGTTTGTAGCGAAAAATTTGAAAGAGGGAGATTTGGGTATGGTGGTGAAATAGATCAATATAGTAGCGGAAAATCAGAGAGGACAAAACTGTTGACTAGATCAAGTTTTGCGAGGCGCGGTCATGTTGAAGATAGTGATAGATGGATGACGCTGGGGATGTGTGTCATAGGATAAAAACTTAGGAGGGGGATCGGGTTGGTGTGGCGGCTAGAGACCGGCTAACCATACGGTCGGCCTGGATTCAAATCCCTACAGCTGAAGATATTTTTCGGAGGAAACCCGATCCATACTTGAGTGTGTTCTATAGGACGCTTCAAGTGCAGTAACCCGTCTGTCGGATGAGACGTTAAGCTGTGGTTCCCTTGGCGCCTTTCGTTTAGAGGAGACTAATGCCGACGCCGGGTTTTTTTCCACCCTTCCTCCCTTACCTGTCCCCCAAGGTGCAAATGAACTTAGCTATCGGTCTTTTCCCCAAATTCCAATCCAACAAGGTACTCAACAAGGATCATGGTACAAGGAGTATTTTATAATAGAGGAGGTCAAAGTCATAAACCTCGTCTACGTGAAACAAGACTGAGAAACAACACCATTGTTAGAGTTCCGAGGTCCGATGTTGAAGCATTCAAAAATGCATCTCTCTATATTTCACCATTATAATTTATCATAAAATCATTTGTTAACTTGCCTAGAGGAATATCTTCTGTGCCAAGTAAATCCAGATTTCTTAGTCGTCTCCTTGGTGCCTTTCTTTAAGAGCAGACTAATGCCGACGCCGGGTTTCTCTCAACCCTTCCTCTCTTACCTGTCCTCTTAAGACGCAAATGACCTTATTGTCGGTTGCCTCTCCAAATCTCCATCCTATTCGAGAATTTTGGACGACATAAGGAGAGGCGGAGGAAGTTACGGGAGACCTGATGTCGAAGCAAGTAGTTTCTATGAGGTAGATAGAAAAGTGTGACCCGGTGTGTCAATACACCGCATATCCTCCTAGTGGTGGTTCGCGGGCAACGGTATGCTAGCTCTCAAGTTAGTCCTTTCAGAAGGGATCCTAGCTTGAGTAGAATAGGGAAAGCCGGCCTAGGGTATTGCTATGCTTTGGTTTATCTTGTGGCATACTGGCGAAAATGTGCCAAAACTGACCGGTAGAGCGCCGTAACCGTTAGCAGGGAAAGCTGCACGTGGTGCGGGTACTGCGGAGGCTGGTAACCTTGCATACTCAATTAATCCATACTCCTAAGAGTCACGAAGTAGCCTCGGACAGCCGAAGCCACGATGGGCCGCGGAAGCTGAATAAGGTTGGCCCATCAAGATACGGACTTAGCAAAACGAGCTGGACTATCGGTACTTGGAATGTGAGTATATGGAAAGGAGCATGAGTTGTTGAATGAAATGAAAGTGAGACGAATGGATGTATTGTGGGTATGTATGTAGATAGAAAAGTTGTCCCAGAAATGAGGAAATTCGGGTAATGTGATTGATTGTCCAAAAACCTGCCGATCAGCTGGTAGAATATACAGTGATGATGATTCTAAATTTACCCGCCACCCGTATCGTTTGCTCATCGTGATCGTGGAGCACTGTGGGCGATAATAGATCGCCGCGTCCTCTCGAGACGGCCGCCCTTGTCCTCGTGGATCTGTCCCTGGAAATAGGCCAGCCGAAGAGGGCTCGGTCGTGGTTTGAAAGGGGGCGTGGCCAAGAATGCTTTGAGGCGCTAATACTGCGGGTATTCCGCGGAGGCTAATCTCTGTCGCCGTGTGGGGTGCGAGTGAGAGGCTCTCTGTTTCGCTGACGAATTTTAGAGAATGCAAGAAGAGTCAACCTTATCTGGTATGCCAGCATTCGGCGCCACTCCGACCAGAATAATACTACAGTTTCAAGCAGCCGTTTTTGTGACTTTTTGCCGCTACGTTGTCGGCGTTAGTGTTACTGACCTATTGCAACAACGTGGATGGGAATCGCTTTCAGACCATTGATAGAAAATTAGCCTCAAACTTTTGTGTAAAGTTAAAACCGATTTATTTTCTGAAGAATTTTCAATATCTTACGAACTCCAAATTACTACCTTTGATCAGATCATGAGGATAAGATAAGGAAAGTAGATTGTTGATCAGAAAGGTTTAAAAAGTCGTTTTTCCCGCTATCAATAAGAGACCATAATGGCTGCGTAAAGACTTAAAAATAAGTTAGTTGACCGGCAGTGTAGCTGTTTAATTGATGTGTTCCCTGATGCATATTTCTAAATATGCGGAGTTGCGTTAACGCCATGTTTTGCATATTCTCTGCATGACTCTTTTGTCACGCTTACGTAATTATATTATAGATTAATTTAGCGGTTTCTGTAGCTTACCCGTTATGTGGTGCATGTCGGTGAAAGTAAATTTCTTTCTTTTAGTTCATGTTGGTGATATTTCACCCCCTACCAAATACCCTTGTGGTTGCTTGTAGGGGTAATAAGGAGATGTAGATGAATGGTGGAAGCGGTTTCACTCTCCATTTACATCCGAGCGTACGTAAGACCATCTCCGTACCTACTTTTAAAAACTCCTCTCTGCAGTTACTCGTTCTGGCGCTCTCCTTTCGGGCATACCTGGAATGTTGACCATACGGAACGATTCAAGGCTTTTACCCACTCTTCGTAATGAGTGTCCCGGACGGACGGGGAAGAAAGTGAATGGATGAAATCTCGGCTTCATAGCGGAGAGGGGGGGGAAGTGGCGGGAGTGATACTCGGCGGATCGCGGGGGAGCGATGAGAAGTCGACGGGAGCGGCTTTGATGGATCGATGTGTGGTGATGTATGTGGGTTGCGCAACGGCCGCGACTCGGTGTCATCGCATTCCTTGCATTCCCGGCGTTGTGTCCTCCGGGGGGGGGGGGGGCGTATGGCAGCGGGCTCCTGAGAGGACTTGCGATACCGGGGATGTATTCGCGGTGTCGATGCCTAGTTTACCTCTTCTCAATCTACATCTACGTACTACCCAGCGAGCCGCCACATGGGTGTGTGGTAGGGGTTGTTAGGACACCAGCCGTGTACGGATTTAAGGTCTTGGGAGGTGATATGGTGACCTGTATTATGGGAGTGTATTTAGTTGAGCTCAATTTTCATTGCAGTCACTTATTTTGTGCGTGAATTACGAGTTATTGTAACTATGTATTCGGTAATTAATCTCTCTTATTTTATCGCTTCAGTCAGACTTTGAGATGTAGTGAGGAGTCCTGATAATATTCTCTATATCGTTCTGAAACACGCCACTTCTGAATATCTCTAGCACTCCCTTGTAGTGGTCCTCCGGCTATCCTCCCATAGTCATACAGCGGTGTCCAACTGGTAAACTAAGAAAGCCATTTCGAAGTTTTATTTACGCTTTTTTATTCTATGCCCTCCGTGGCCATGTGTGATTTTTCTTGAGCCTTTCCTACTGTAAATTCTACTCCCGGGAGAACGAGTAATTTCTCCCTCGCTCCGCCACGGACAGTACATCTACATCTACGTTATACCCTGCGAGCCTCCACGAGGGTGTGTGGCAGGGGGTGAAGATCACCAAACATGCACTATTGCCATGCAAGTAGGATAGTTAAGGAAGACATGCTAGAGAACAGGGCCACTTGCAGCTAGATGGTTAGTATCTACGTAATAAGAAAGGGATTATTGGTTGTCATTACTTGCATCATGCACTGCAGACTACTCTAACTATATTTCACCTACCTATCCATTTGCTACGCTGCCTATTGTTCTCTCTTATGGTACGCGGGAAAAATGTAATTTTAAATCTATCGGTACGACAATCTATCTCTCTAATATTTTTAATCTGATCAAACCTAGCATAATACGCAGGGGTTCTTAATATATATCTAGCGTCATCTGTGAACAACTCTGTTTCGAATTCACTTAAAAGGTTTAACCTAAATTTTAACCTGCGTTCTGATAGTAATTCCCACCTAGTTCTTCTATTAAACTCGTAACACTTATACTATTATCATAACGGCCTTTAACAAATCTAGCGGATCTCCTTTGCACACGCTCTAATTCTTTTATCAAACCTTCCTCTTGAGGATCCCATATACTAGCGGCGTATTCTAACTGAGGCCTGACAAGTGTAAAATAGCTTCTTTCTCGTACTCTCTCATCGCATTTGCCTAGAACCCTTTTTACGAATCCTAACCTATGGTTTGCTACACTAGTTATTTCCCTGGTACTGATCCTAACGTCCTATTTTCCGGCATATCGTTCCGTTTTCACTCGTGGAGGTGATCCGCCGTAAGATCCCTCTTAAAGTTCTGCATATCTTCTCCCTCTTCTTATTTCGTCCAGAATTCCTATCCTCTTCCACGCTTCTCTTGTTCTCCCCTCTTCAGCATTCCCTCTTCTTTCAACACTTTTATGTTGGAAGGTTAATATTATGTGTCTTTTTTTTTAAGTATTCTACCGGTGAAGGCAGGTTTTGATGAGAGTCAGAGAATCTCTTCCCAGTTTTCCACACTTTCAGGGGCCTAACTACCTCTAGTGCTTCCTTTTTCGCCTCGGCATACAATCTACTCTTCTTATTCCCGTCCATGAAACCTATTATCTTCTTTCCCTGTCCCCTCTTTCCCAACATCCTCCCCTCTATCACATCATTGAGCAACTCATTGCTCCTTATTTCTTCCACCAGCCACCTACACAACCTATCCGGGGTTTCATTCAAGATAAATAAATTACTTTTCTAAGAAGGCGCAAGAACTAGTTATTATTACCGCTTCTCATTTGCGTATTTTTTGGTAGTCTTGAAAACACTGCTGCTCTGCTTTGAACGTAGAAATCTGCTACTACGTACGGTTTTCTTCTTCATCGTCGTGAACATCCTACTTGTATGCACGCCTTCCTCTTTCCTGTGCCCATCCATATGATACACCCTTTTTCTTCCTGTCCATGAAACCTATTTTCTTTCTTCCTCTTCCCCGCTTGCCCAACATCCTTTCCTCTATCACATTATCAGGCAACACCTCACACCTTATTTCAATTTCCAGCCATCTACTCTTCCGATCTTGAATTTTATTTAGAAGTTTCCTTTCCTCGCTCACCATCTCAAGCACTTCCTCGTTAGTCTTCCTTTCCGTCCACCTCACCTTCTCCATTCGACTCCACACTTACATCTCGAATTCCTGCAGCCTATTCTTGCCCTTTCTTAGTGTCCACGTTTCTGCCCCATACAACGCTATGCTCCATATCGTGCTCTTTACCAGCCTCATGTACTAAGCCTTACCCAATGTCCTCTTCATCAGCTCCATTCTATAATTACTAAACGCCTCCTTAGCTAGCGCTATTCTCTTCCGTATCTTTTTGCACCTATGTACGTTTTGGTAAAAAATCACGTACCCATAACGCCATTCAATACTAAAAAATGTCTTTTTCAAAAAGGCGCCAGAACTCATCATTATCACCAATTCTCGTCTGCGTATGTTTTTGGTGATCTTGAAAACACTGGTGCTCTGCTGCGAACTAAGAAACCTGCTTCTGCTAACGGTGTTCTTCTTCATCATCGCGAACACCCCTCTGTATGCACGCCTTCCTAAAAGGCTCTTTCCATTCCCCTTCCGTCGTATTCTCCCCCACGATGTCCTATCCATTACGACGGCCTTTTGCCTCCCATCGACCCTCATTGCCTGCTTCCCTCCTATCCATTAAGGTTGTCTTCGTCCTTTTAATGATCTCAAGCAGCTTCCTCTCCTCGTCTGCCGAACTCAGAGGTCCATCGTTTGTTTTCCATTCGGACCATTTTTTTTACGCAAGTGAGGTGTTATCCGTCTGATGCTCGGATATTTTCAATTTACTTCTACTGAAGACCTTTTGTATTATATATATATATATATATATATATATATATATATGTATTTTTTTTGCTTTAATATTTTATTATGTTTCTCGTATAAGCACGTACACTTGGTCCGGCTTGAAGTCACCTATGGCTCATAGCTAAGATAAATGGACCATGAAGTGGTCGGACCACGAAGTGAAAATGCTCTCAGAGTATTTGAACGACGGATATTAAGGAAGAAAAATGGACCTGTTAAGACATTAAAATGAGGACTGGAGAATAAGATATAATGCAGATCAAGATCATTTACTCGGACGCCAGGAAATGTTGGTTTTGTCAAAGCTCGGGGAATGGAATGGTTGGGGCATATAAAGAGAATGACAGGGGAGCGGAGACCCAGCGGAATATTGGTGGTAGAGTTTCACCACACGAGAAGAAAGGGGAGGCCAAAGCATAGATAGATAACGATGTAACTGCAAACTTGCAGTCAATGAATATCGAAGGATGGAAGAGTATAGTCGAAGACGAAAGAGATTGGAGGCGAATTGTGGAGGAGGCCAAGGCCCACTAATGGCTGTAGAGCCATGGAGAGGGAGATTAGCTCGTACACTTAAAGGTAAATTTTTAAAAAATTTCAAAACGAGGGGCATAGGCTTTTTTCATTGCGAATTACAACCCTGGTGTATATGCACCCTTGCGAGTGACTTCGTACCATATCATTTGTTAAATGCAATGTTTGGAAATTTGTCAATTTCGTCGTTTTAATAACGACAATGTTGGGTTTATCCACCGCGACAGTGGCTTTGTAAGCACGACTTCGTCTCATGTGCTACAATGTAGACTTGAGGCCTGAACATCTAGTTCGCATAAACCCCCCTCGTATTTCGCCTTGAAGGAAGATGGCTTGGTGGTGTAACTATTTCAACCCTGGTTTATCCTGTTTGGGGTTTACCGACTCTCCTTGTCTAACAAAATCACATCGCTACAGAAAAAACCACAAAAATCAGTCGCTGTGGCACCAATCACTTTACCAAAACTATTAGTACTTACATACAAAAAATATAAGCAGTAAGAATATAAAGTGGAAAAATATTGATAATGCCGGAATACACGACATAATCTGATTAGGATCACTGGAGTTTACCGAGGTAGCTATAGTTTGTTAAGATTTTGATACATAAATAATTTAACACGAACCTTTTTGTAGGAAATGAATCTATGTGAATTAATTATTAGGAATCATAACATGCTTATTACAAAATGAAATAACGCAAGTATCATCACCCTATCCACACTAAAGATCTTTTTTAAAACAAATATTTACCTTAATAGCTTAAATAAAACTTTGTACACTCCACTATAGGTTATACCTACCTATAGTACATATAGTGAAGTATACAAAGTTTTATTGAAGTTACTATGAATTACTTCCACAAAGTCAAGCCTGGAACCATTTCCTTTGGTGAAATATTTACCTCTTTGTTCTCGAATTATTCCTTTACTAGTTTTAGAAAAGTTTCCTCTTTATCGACATCTGTTATATTCAACGGTAGTCTCTTTCTTAAATGTTTTCGACACACTAATAAAATAATTGCTTCGTTGTAATTTAAAAATAAGTGAAATATAAAATAGAGTAGGTGACTTAGTGTAAGGCTATAATTATTCAAACTTTAGGAAATCCTCTAATTTATTAGTACGTCAATACCGGTGTGGTACTGCCTTAGTCCCTGAAGGTGTCCCATTTTTGATGAAACTTGTAATATCACCATAAATTCTCCGTGAAATCTAAGAAGTCTATTTAGTTTCTAACCGTGACTTTCCTTTGATTGGACTGTGTTCATCAAGTGTTTGACCCACGATTACGGAAATTTGTGTGAGTTTGTGCTGTGTAACTTTAACAAGGAAGTATGTATTTCCAAGGGATGAATGGCTCCAGAATCTCCTTTTGGAGAATTTCTCAGGTGTCACTTAATGATAACTTTCTGATTCAAACATGAAAGATTTGGAGGCTAGACATCAATATTTTATATTTTAAATACCGATTATCGTTTTGGTATTTTATATATACGGCACCTTGAAGATAGTATTGCTCACGTAGATGTTCCTGCTACTCCGTTGTGGAAGATTTTGAGACTTAGGCTACCGAACTTTCGAAATAAAGCGAAATGGGGAGGAAGGTTTGTTCCTGTGGAGGCGCTATCTGAAAGACTTTTTAATGAAGGCTAGAACGAGCGATTAGAGGAGTGGGATTATTCGCCACATCTGCTGTCCCATTTCGAATCATCTTGCAATTAGACCTCAACACCCCAGTGAAGTCATATCGATGGGGGACTCTAACCTCTTGCCTATTAGCCTTGCGTGTGTTTGCTTCGTGATTTTTTTCGAGAAGTAGCGTGGCTCCCCTGTCCTAACTAATGCAAGAGATGGAAATGGTGTGAATACCTTGATCGGTAATTAGAAATTAAGAGTATGGAAGTATAACCCTGTATTCTGGTCGTGCCTGACCCAGAATCTCTTAATTATACGTCGTTATATGAGTATACTTTGTTAACGGAAACTTAATAGAAGCACTTGATCATTTACGAGATCCTTTAATCAAAAAAAGACGTTCGCGGCTGAAACGGTTGCGTCGATAAATGCATTAGTGTCCCTGCAAGCCTTTCTTTAATCAGTGGAACGCCTAGTGAATTACTGCTCTGGAAATAGCGTTAGCGTTGAGCACAAATTGCGATTAACCTCTTTGGTTAGGGCCTTGTTTCGGTCCCGCCCGTAATAGTCCAGTGCGCTTCTGAAATGGTCTAATAAACTACTCTAAAACGATTGCGCTAATTACTCGCCCGGGTGCACTTAATTTACGGTAATTATATCGCAAGTCTCTCCTTTACCGTTCCGAGTTACGTAGGGCGCTCTGTTGCCGATCGTTAGGATGTTTGGCAGTGTATTGTTTTTCCGTTCGATTATCGCTTTATTCCCCTGAAATTTGAGGGCAAATCTTTTTGACTCTTTCCCGCGATAAAGATAAAAATTGTGTGTCGTACGACCTTGTATATATGTAACTATAACTAAATTTTTTTATAATCCATCGAGAAATTGGCCCCTTTAGAGAATTGAGGCGATATTATTCGAGAAATCATTACTTATCACAGTGTTTACCTCACGAGTTCTGATGTTCTTGTAGAAGGGCATACGATGTGACTGCATTCGAGTCCTGAAAATTGTTGTTAGATTTAGTTATGGATATTGAATGCCCTTCAAAATGGACATTATTTTGCCATCCTTGAGTCATGAAATTTTTTCATATTTTTTTTAGGTTTTACTTAAATTTATTTTTAATTACAATGTAAGTTCTCAATATGAGAAAGTAGATAAATTAAAGTAAGTACGAGACTTGTTGTGAGTGTTCTTTAAGTGTAAGTACATACGGCCTTACCGACAATTTTAGTCATTTTCTCCCGAGGTCTCAGGAGGTTATGGGAGGTGAGGAGTTTTGCGAAGGGGGTTGTACGTAGACTTAAGAGGTTTAAGATGTGGGTTTGTAGAAGGATGGAGAAGTTGAGCTGGGTGGCTGGATGGCGGACGAGGAGGTATTGGGTATGGTTAGAGAGGAGAGGAAGCCAGTGGCGGAGGTTCGGAGGAGGCAGGAGGGATGGATGGAGGACGCATTAAAAAAGAGAGGAAATGTTGAAGAGGACAGTGGAGAGAGAATGTGAGGAATCGTGGTAGAGGAAGGAAGAGGATAGGGATTCTGGACGAGATGAAAAGTGGGAGATTATATGAGGAATTCAAGAGGGATCGAATGGTGGCCCAACCATAGGAGTGGAAACGGAATAGGATAAGTACTGTCCAAAAACCTACAAACCAGCCGGTAGAATACTTAAATGCATAATCATTCGACAAATTATTACTTACAACGATGTTATGCTAACCTGGTGGAATACTGCCTCTCTCAAATTCTTAGTCGTTTGGAGGTGGAAATGTGGGTAGACGGTGTAACAATCTTCATTGACGAAGTACAAGCCGCGTCCAGGTTGTGAACACACAGGGCATTTCGCAAATGGCATACCCTGTTTATTATATATATATATATATATATATATATATATATATATATATATATATATATATACACGATGTGGATAGGATGGAGGAGATAGACACACAAAAAAAAAAAAAGAGACGATCACACTTACATAGCTAGCTTTCGGAACTAGTCCGTCTTCAAGGCGTATCACGGAACAAATGTCGTGTGCGCTGGTGAGGATAGGGGTAGGAGGGGCGGTAGGTTAGGGGAGTGGGGATGGGGGAAGGGGAAGGGGTTTTTCCCAGCGGTTGACGAACGGTTCTTGAAAAGGGGAAATTTTTACCAGCTCGTGTCTTGGCCGGAGAGAGCGGAAGGGGTCGCAGTGAGGGTGGAGGGGGGAGAGGGAAGGGAAGGGGGTAAATGGAAAACAACGGGGAGCGTGCGATTAATGTATTTTATTTAATCCGGGCGCGGCGTACGATTTTAGCAACCAGATTATGGCCAGCTCCTTCTGGCGCACTTCAATTAACGGGGCGTCCGGGGGAAGGGAGATCAATATTGCCACCTCAAAGCACTTGTCAAAGGACAAGCCATGCTTCCGCACATGAGTAGGGACGGGGAAAGTGGAAGATGGGTCTTTACAGGTGCACCGATGGTTATTCATTCTAATATTAAGGGGTGTAATACATTCGCCCACATAAAAACCGGGACATAGTTTACATTGTAACACATAAACTAAGTTGTGGGAGTCGCAAGAGCCGGAGGCTTTGATGTCGAACGGCGTCTCTGTGTTAGGACTCTGAAATGAGGATAGGGGGCGAAACATGTTGCACGTTTTGCACCGTGGTTTGTTGCATCTCTGTGTGGTGGGACGGGGAGTGTCATTCGATGTACCCTCTCGCGAAGAATTGGAGCGAAGAAGATTGGCTAAGTTAGGTGGACGTCTGAAACATACTGTGGGGCATTTGGGTAGGAGATTGGCTGTCGATCTGTTAGTATCTAAAATTGGGAATAAGTCTTTGAGGATGGTCTTGAGTTTTTGGACGCCAGGAAAATATGTGATGTGAAAATCCTACAGAGAAGCCGCCCTAAGAAGACGCCCTAAGAAGACGCCCTATCATCTCCAACTAAGCCGCCCTAAGAAGACGCCCTAAGAAGACGCCCTATCATCTCCAACTGCAATTCCCCAACGGAGCGCATATCGGCCTTCGTGGACTATCACCTGCAGCCTATAGTTGCTAAACTCCCTTCCTTCCTTCGTGATTCCTATCACTTCCTAGACATCCTGAAAGCAGTAAATATTCCCTCCAACAAAAGCGTCATCATGGCTACGGTGGATGTTACTTCATTGTACACCTCGATTCCTCACCATGAAGGTCTAGAGTCCATATCCCATTTCCTTTCGAGAAGAAATCACCCTAGAATTCCCTCCACCAACTTCCTTATCAAGCTAGTTGAATTCATTCTGAAACGCAACGCCTTCACTTTCAATGGGCGTTTCTTTCTTCAAGCCAAGGGAACGGCTATGGGCACAAGAATGGCCCCTTCTTATGCCAATCTCTTCATGGGAAAGCTCGAAAGTGATTTCCTCGCCACCCAGGAATTACAACCGGAGCTCTGGGTTAGATTCATTGATGATATTTTCATCATATGGACCCACGGCGAGGATACCCTAGCGAACTTCCTCAAATCTCTAAATCTGTTCTCATCCATTCGCTTCACATCGGCCACTTCTCCTTCTCAAATCACCTTTCTCGACGTAGACATTTCCATCACAAATAATAACACCTTTGAGACTTCGGTCCATATCAAGCCCTCCAACAAACAACTGTATTTGCATTACAACAGCTGCCATCCCAAACACACTAAGCACTCAATTCCTTATTCGCTGTCGATCCGTGGCCACCGGATTTGCAACTCCAAAGAAAAACTTCACGAATACCTTGATAAGCTTCACAATTCTTTATCCAATAGAAATTATCCCGAGCCACTTCTAAAAAAACGTATTTTACCCTCCTCTGCTAATTTCACCCCACGTAAAAAAGACACCCCCCTGGACGACCTAAATCTTCACATCACATATTTTCCTGGCGTCCAAAAACTCAGGACCATCCTCAAAGACTTATTCCCAATTTTAGATACTAACAGATCGACAGCCAATCTCCTACCCAAATGCCCCACAGTATGTTTCAGACGTCCACCTAACTTAGCCAATCTTCTTCGCTCCAATTCTTCGCGAGAGGGTACATCGAATGACACTCCCCGTCCCACCACACAGAGATGCAACAAACCACGGTGCAAAACGTGCAACATGTTTCGCCCCCTATCCTCATTTCAGAGTCCTAACACAGAGACGCCGTTCGACATCAAAGCCTCCGGCTCTTGCGACTCCCACAACTTAGTTTATGTGTTACAATGTAAACTATGTCCCGGTTTTTATGTGGGCGAATGTATTACACCCCTTAATATTAGAATGAATAACCATCGGTGCACCTGTAAAGACCCATCTTCCACTTTCCCCGTCCCTACTCATGTGCGGAAGCATGGCTTGTCCTTTGACAAGTGCTTTGAGGTGGCAATATTGATCTCCCTTCCCCCGGACGCCCCGTTAATTGAAGTGCGCCAGAAGGAGCTGGCCATAATCTGGTTGCTAAAATCGTACGCCGCGCCCGGATTAAATAAAATACATTAATCGCACGCTCCCCGTTGTTTTCCATTTACCCCCTTCCCTTCCCTCTCCCCCCTCCACCCTCACTGCGACCCCTTCCGCTCTCTCCGGCCAAGACACGAGCTGGTAAAAATTTCCCCTTTTCAAGAACCGTTCGTCAACCGCTGGGAAAAACCCCTTCCCCTTCCCCCATCCCCACTCCCCTAACCTACCGCCCCTCCTACCCCTATCCTCACCAGCGCACACGACATTTGTTCCGTGATACGCCTTGAAGACGGACTAGTTCCGAAAGCTAGCTATGTAAGTGTGATCGTCTCTTTTTTTTTTTGTGTGTCTATCTCCTCCATCCTATCCACATCGTGTGTTCATCGCCGCATGGCTGACTCCAATCCATCAACGTATTTATATATATATATATATATATATATATATATATATATATATATATATATATATATATATATTCAATAACCACAGGAGCAGCGTGACACAACAATTGAAGCTGCCTGTAGCGGAGCACGCCAATTCTCATAACCTCCCCTTCAACGACTGCTTCCAAGTAAGAATCATTCGCGCCCTCCCATCGGACACATCTATCATGGAGCTCCGCCGCTGGGAACAATCATATATTTCAATCCTAAGATGTATTTGTACTCCCGGACTTAACCTCCGCTAGCTTTCTCCGTATCCCCTCCTCTTACTCCTCCCTCCCTCACATCCTTCCAACCAATCACTTCCCTCAAACACCAACCACCCTCCTAGTCAGACCCCCTACCCTCAACTCCAGTGTGACACTCTTCAGTTGTGATTTTCTCCCGCTGAGGAAGGGTTCTCACACGAAAGCTTCCGAGAGCAGTGGACACCGGTGTCGCCATGGATCGCCTTTCTGTGAGTGTCCACTGATATACCTATCTATCCATCCCCAACCTCAACGCCTTGTTGCTAGCTTATATATATATATATATACATATATATATTTTTTTTTTTTTTTTCCCCCCTTCAAACCAGTAATTTAAGCCCACATTGTTGGTGTTAATTCGTTGAGAGATCTTAATTGACGAGAATATGTCATGATTTGGTTTGCATTTTTCCTTTTCATCTATAATACTTTAGGCTTTTTAGATTGTTTTGTGGAAAAAAAATTAGAGGTTGATGCAACTTGCGTCACGATAGAGATTTATGAACTTTTCCCTTCGTCGGACGACGATGGTGACTTGTTCGCCGGATCGTCTGTAAGTCTTTTTCCCCGAGTTTCCTTACTTTTTTGCTGCGTGTTATATTTTTCGCCCACCCTTTCGACCGCCTTGACGCTGTGGAAGGGCTTTTGCGTTCCAGTGACATCTAGGGCTGGACTGGCAGGAGCGATATCCCCTGGTATCGCCACCCATGCTTGTAATGGTAATATATTTGTTACACTAGCTGAATTACCCGGCGTTGCTCGGGATCGTACTTCCTTCAAAACTCTTTATGTAAGAGGTGAGGGATAAGTAAGTAGTTGTGATAACAGACTACAGTGCAATTATTTGTTTTATTTAATTAATATTTTTTTCTGCTGAGAATCTATACAGTTGTGAGACAATAGTAAGTAAACAATGTGACAATATCTCCCATCAACAATAATAATTATGTCAAATGACTCTAAAATTGACAGAATGATAAAAAATAACATGGTAAAATAAAAACAATGAAATTAGTAAAAATTGTAATATAGAGTAGAGAGACCATTTTTTGAAACCATTAACTGTAATCATACTACCTGCAAAGCCAGGCTAAAAGAACATTATAGTTTAGTATATAATTTGAGTACTTACTTGTTGGGTAGTTATTCAGAGTTTCATTTTCGTTAATTAAGATTTGATTTAATGATAATCACAATCAAAATGAACTTGTAGCCCGGAGTGGCTTTGTATATGACCAAGAATTATTATGTTTATTCCATTTTGGAGTCATCAATAATGGTGACGATGTTTGTTTTTGTTTGTTTATTTGGTTTTCAAGGAAAATGCGTAAAAGAAAATCGATTGAAAAAGGGAGAAACTTCATTCTTTCGGGCATGGTACTACTAATTTTAGTAGCATCCTGCTTTCGGGTATCTGATAAAATAAATTTCAACTTTCTATCTTTTGTTATAGTTGTTTTAAAAAGCGAAATAATTAACCGCTACACAAATCCCAATGCTTAGCATTCCTAATCGGCTTAACTAAGCAATGTGAATTCCAGCAGCAATTAATTGTAAGACCGAAATCTGGTTGTCAAGCGAATATGGTATTGTCGATTTCACAGAAAAAATATGCGTTTTTGCAGCTAAAGACGTAATTTTTAGTCAGTTACGAAGGGAAAAGGATAACTGATTGGAAGAATTAAAAACTTCATTATTCCAAACATTTAATAAATAAATTTCAACTCTCTATCTTGAGCGGAAGTAATTTAGAAAAGCAAAAAATGAAACCACTGCACACAACCCAATTCGTACCGTGAACCACCAAAGGGCCCCTTTTTGGGACCTTTATGAGCCCTGAGATCTTTTTAAAGTAACCTACAATTTTCCTCCTGCCTTGAATTATTACTCTGCAGAATTTCAGCACGATAGGAATAAAACTGTAGATTTTTATTAAAGGCAGACAAACAGACAAACATTCTACTTTATGAATAAACTCCACTTTCTCAGGCGAGATATTGTAGAACAGCATAATGAGTAAAAGCTCAAACGATTTCGTACTGTCTACTAGTTTTTTTAAATTTATTTATTTTTTTATTTCAACTCCTGCAAATAAGGAAAAATAAAAACTAGTAGACAGTACGAAATCGTTTGAGCTTTTACTCTTTATTCTACTTTATATATATATATATATATATATATATATATATATATATATATATATATATATATATATATATATATAAAAGTTTGCCAGAGGAAGGCAGACGACAAACACAGAAAACAAAAAAATGATGAACACACAAAGTTTCTTGATATTTCGGTGCCACTAGCACCTTGGTCGCAAGATGAGTCTTCGCTCTTGCGACCAAGGTGCTAGTGGCACCGAAATATAAAGAAACTTTGTTAGTGTGTTCATCATTTTTTTGTTTTCTGTGTTTGTCGTCTGCCTTCCTCTGGCAAACTTTTATACATATATATATATATATATATATATATATATATATATATATATATATACATACATACATACATACATATACATATATATATATAATTATATATATTGTGTTCGTAAATTTTATGTGTTCCTATCCACTTTCTTTCTACCTTTCTGTATAAATATTTATGTATATATATATATATATATATATATATATATATATATATATATATACGTCTGCGGTGCTTGTAGAACACAGCCCCTAGTAAACCACCGCGTCCATTCCATTCTACCAGTCTACACTATACTTCCAACGAGTCAGATAATTATTAAACGAGCTGAAACCAGAGAACCTGGATATAAAAACACGCATAAATAATAATGGATATATCTATATATATATATATATATATATATATATATATAGATATATCCATTATTATTTATGCGTGTTTTTATATCCAGGTTCTCTGGTTTCAGCTCGTTTAATAATTATCTGACTCGTTGGAAGTATAGTGTAGACTGGTAGAATGGAATGGACGCGGTGGTTTACTAGGGGCTGTGTTCTACAAGCACCGCAGACGTGGAGTATTCGATATTTTATTTTACGAGTCAGATGCCCTAATTGACAATAATAAAGTGCGGGAGTACGTGTATTCCCCACCATGCTGGACGTTTGCCAGATGACGAAGAAATGTATGCGATTGGATCCCGATATCTTTGGCTAAACTACTCTCTAGTCTTTCGCGTGATGAGCGCTTATATTCCGCTTCCGTTGCATTCAAAATGGGCGAGCGCTTACGAGCTGGATCACAGTTATTGGTGACAGGCTAATATGGTTTTAAACGACATGCCAAACGGCTAGAAATAACTTGCAGGACAAAAATAACTATGAGATATACGAATAAACCTTAAATTAAATTAATTATAGACCATTTGTGTTATCGGACCCAATGTTTCACTTGTCATCAGATCTATCATGTATGTCAACAGTTGTCATGCGTTTCTTAGAGTGAGAACGAAATGGTCGTCACAAAATATGAAGTAGTTTCATGCTGTCTTGAATTAGTATGCGTGGGTGCTTTTCCCGGAAAAAAACCAGGAATCTTGGTTGTATTTATTTCAATCTTTGTTGTATTATGTTGATAAAACTCTGAGGCATAACTGGTTTTTGTTGGAAAACTCAAACGGCAAACATTGTTAAATAATACACAACAGTATTATTATATTTGTATTGCTTATGTTGAGAATTGTTAGCACTTGTATTAGGCAAATACGCCCGTTTCTTGTCATCGCTTTAGGGTATGTTGGCTAATTGTATTGCCGAGAAATCTAATTTGTTATTATTCTGAATCTACATTTTTATCGATCCAAGTTAAAATGACTTAGAGCATGGATCGCAGGGGATGCTGTCGCGTAAAAATTTTTAGGATTTGTAACAAGTCAATGCATAGGATGAGGGTAATTCTCCTTTTTCCGGTTTAGCATACGTGCTTGTTCGTAGGATCAATTTTGCTTAAATGACATTTGCATTTGAGAAGTTAATATCAGGAATGACGGTACTACAAATGTGAATAATTCATAAGAATCCACTATTCAAGTTTAGATTTCCGCAGTTATTTTGCATTAGGGAAATCCGAGTCACCTTCAAACATGGATCGTCGTAGATGGTTTCGCTAAAAAATGTTTTAGATTTGTAACTAGTCAATTCATTTACTGAGGGTTACTCTCCTTTTTTCCAATTTCGCAAACGAGTTTTTTCACAGGATCAATTTTCCAAACATTGCATTTAACAAATGATGTGGTACGAAGTCACTCGCACGGGTGCATATACACCAGGGTTGAAATTCGCTATGAAAAAATCATTTGACTTGACCGGGATTCGAACCCGGATCTCTCAATTGCCGGTCAGGTGTGTTAGCCAGTTACACCACCAAGCGATCTTCCTTCAAGGCGAATTTCGATGGGGGTTTATGCGAACTAGATGTTCAGGCCTCAAGTCTACATCGTAGCACATGAGACGAAGTCGTGCTTATAAAGCCACTGTCGTGGTGGATAAACCACGTCAAATGATTTTTTCATAGCGAATTTCAACCTTGGTGTATATGCACCCGTGCGAGTGACTTCGTACCATATCATTTGTTACATGCAATGTTTGGAAATTTGTCAATTTCGTCGTTTTAATAACGACAATGTTGGGTTTATCCACCGCGACAGTGGCTTTGTAAGCACGACTTTGCTGTGTTTGTTATATTGGGCCACTGTAAATTGGCAAGTATGCTGTATGTGGACAAATTAAGTAAATAAATAAATAAATTATAATGAATCGTTTCCACCAAGTAACGGCCGACAACTCCAGCTATGGTTGATACTGTTTTTGGATTGGATATTTGGGGCGGCGACCGACGGCTAAGGTCATTTGTCGTACCACTTTGTATAGGTAAGGGAAGAAGGGTGGATAGAAACCCGGCGTCGGCATTAGCCTGCTCATCATCTACATCTACGTCATATCCTGCAAGCCACCCAAAGGGTGTGTGGCAGTGGGTGCTTCCACACCAGGCATGCGTGAATAATACGGCAGAACACTGAAATTACATTGAAACCCGCGTACCACACATGCAAAGCGCCAATTAAAAATCTAATAACCAAGAAACATTCTATCGTCAATCGTTCCAACATCCAAGGGATACAAAGAATTCTACTACAGATTCAAAATATCATGCATAAATAAGAACATCAATATTTACATCATGCATAAATAAGAACGTAGATAATATAAAGAGAAAGATCTAAAATCTAGCTAATCTCACTATTCGCGCTATTCATGACGACGATCACAGCTGTTATGGTCCCGAATGGTACGCGGAAAAAATGGCATTTTATAACTATTGGTTCTACAATCTATCTCTCTAATTTTATTGGCGCGATCTAATCTGCCGTAGTACGAAGGGGTTAATAGTATGTTTTTTACGTCGTCAGAGAAATGATTTTCCTGAAATTTATTTAGGAGTTTAAGCCTATAATTTAATCTACGCTGTGATAGCGATTCCCATCCTAATTCTTCTAACAGTCCAGACACACTAGCAAACTTATCGTAGCATCGTTTCACAAACCTAACTCTTAACGAAAGACGCCAAGGGGAAAACGGTTCAACGTCTCATCCGACAGACGGAGTACTGTACTTAAGCGCCCTCCACAAGGCACTCAAGTAGGGATCCGGTTTCCTCTGAAAAACATCCGCCTCTGCTGGGATTTGAATCCTGGCCGTCCGTATGGTTAGCCAGTACTCTAGCCACCACACCAACCCGATCCCCTGATATTGTTTTTCTCTCCACTTGACATATATAAGTTTATTTTGCTTCAAAGGTTGGGAGTCGCCATGAAAAAATCATTTAATTGACCGGGATTCGAACCTGTATCTCCCAATTGCCGGTCAGGTTTGTTGTTCGTATGTTTTTATTTTATATACACGTGTTAAATATATAATACATGTATATATTTTGCATATTTTAGTTTATATCTCTTTTGTATATGAAATAATGTTAAATGAAGTTTAGAAGAACCATGGTGTGTTAGCCAGTTACACCACCAGACTAACACATCTGACCGGCAGTTGGAAGATCCGGGTTCGAATTCCGGTCAGGTCGAATGATTTTTTTTGGAGAATGTCAACCCTTGGTGTATATCTGCACCCGTGCCAGTGACTTCGTATCACATTATTTGTCAGTGCACAGATTTTTTATTTTGCTTGTTAAGAGGACGCATCATACCATTCGGTAAGGAATAGTTCTGTCGAAAATCCGCAAGATGGCGTCACTCGCACCCGATCGAGGCGTTTTGGCGTCAGGAGTCGCTTATCTCCGGAGTTTACCTCAGGAGTCTCTCAGGAGTCCAGGATAACTCACGCAAAAGGCAACAGTCGTCGGAAACTTGTAGCCAAGTCTCCGGCGCGTAAGTAAAGGGAGCGCTGTCATAAGATCTGTGAGAGAAGACTGAACTATTTGTGTCACCGTATCATGTCCGAAAACCAATCAGGTAGCTTGTCGGAAGATACCAATTACAGATTACGTCTTACAACCCTGACGACTGTTACTTAGCATTCTGACAGAAGAAGGATTAATTCATCTCTATTAGTTTAAGATATGTCGGTAATAACAATAGTTTTTGTAAAAATATATCCTACATCTTTCCGTTTTCTCAATGGTTAAATTATGTTCCGGGATAAATTTTTCCTATTTCAGATACGAGTCTTCCTTGGCAAAGGTCTATTCTTAATACTATAAAAATTTCAAGTTGATGACGTAAGACTTTACCAAAAAAATGTAGGGTCGGAAATCATCACAAATCTGACCGGTCGAGCGGGTGTGATGCGTCGCCTTAAGCGTATTTGTAAATGTATTGTGTGCCAAGCGATGCCTATGCTTCAGTAGCTGATCGCTTTAGAGTTGTTCTCGTTAGATGCCTCTTTTTCCCGTCGCCACCTGTGTGCGTGTTGGACGTCTGTTAAATGGGGTCAATTCACCGATGGCTCGCGACCGCCGATATGTGTCGCTTGCGGCGAAGAGTGAGGATTTTATTCCTAAATAGCCATCCTATCCGGTGCGGCCAGGACAAAGGGGATACCGGTCACCAAGCGACAGGGACCATTCTCATGGAGAACCGGCGCTGTGCCCTTAATTGCCACCCCTTTCTCGCGTGAGATAAAAGTTTATTGATTTCTGTTCGTACGTGACCTTATGACCTTTATTTAAGCCAACCCGTTCGGGATTGGGTATTTGGGACTAGGCCTGTGGGTTGACTCCCTGGGTAGTCCGCAGGTGCCATTGCGTCGGCGACTTCAAAGGAGTCACGGTGCTATATTTAGTTTGAAGATCAAAGGAGAGGGCAGATGAGTTCCTAGCGCGAGGAATTGAACCTTGTTTTTTTTTTGCGAAAAGTAATCCACGCAGCGGGTCTGTCGCGTGCAAATCGTCCGTGAATTCTTATGAATTATTCAATGCTTTCCAAAAAATTGTTTTATTTGTGCTTTTTTCAATCGAGAAATCATTGCTGTACCTGTCAATTCCGCTTTTTGTCCTGGAGAACTCAATCAAAACATATAGTGTCTCACAAATTTTAGAGGGATTAAGGTGGGAGCCCCTAGAGACTCGGAGGCTGCAAGCTAGGATTAGGTTGCTTGATAAATTGAGAACTGATATTTTTCAGAGCGACGTAGAGAATATTATCATGACTCCTCACTACATCTCTTGTCTGACATATGCGATAAAATAAGAGATATACACTGCCGAACAGATAGGTAAAAGAACTCTTTCTTTCCGCGAACAATAAGCGACCACAATAAAAATTGAGCTTCATTAAATACACTCCTATAGTAGATGTCACCATTCTATCTCCAAAAAACTTGCACCTTTACCCGGCTGGTGACCCAACACCCCCTGCCACACGCCCATGTGGCGGCTCGCGGGGTGTTATGTAGATATAGAAAATAATGTGTAGGAATCTTACCGCCTATTTTTTTTTATAAGTAATTAGCCAACTTCTGCCGTAATTGTAGTCAAAATACGGTAGTTCCATGCAATTGGCGCTGCTGTCGGATCCTATTGCTCGACAAATGAGGCCGTTATAAATACGTTCGTGGAGTTATCTACATATTTTGTAGCCCAACGTGAGTTTTCAACTGGTAGCCCACTTTATCAGCAAAATAAAAGTTTTTAAAGTGAAAGGTATCAGTATGGATTACCTAGTATTTGACGTGACGCGCATTGTACAGCCGGAGCCACCTGAATTCCCCGTCATCGGCTTTTTTTTTCTCTCTTTCGACGAATTCTCCCTTCGCACGCGCCGCCATGCGAAACGACTGTCTGTTTATGTTATATTTTGCGACAATGTGAGAGTAGTCCCTCACGCAAGAGGAAACCGCAGTGCGGTGCGGTGAGGAGGCTCTCTTGTTTCGGCAGCGCCCGAGTTTTCAGTCGGGAACATTTCTCGGTTGACGAAGACGTTGACGAGCGTGAGTCATTTTCTCTCGAGAAGGAGACGCCCGCGCCCGCAGATAAAAGGGCCGGACGTCGTCGGTTCAGTCCACGTGGTATTGGGAGATGGTGACGATGTCCTGTCTGTTTATTTTAGTGGATTACGCATTCCGTTACATGTTCCTTTTAGTTTCCGCTCTTAAGAGTCATTGATGACTGCGTGCGTGGCTTTGGAGGGTATTTAATCTTTAAGACTTTTTTTTGTGGGAAAGCTTTTGCGCCGCGGGTCCGGCTCACTGCATCTACATCTACATCTACATCTACGAAATAGCGTGCAAGCCGCCTCTAGAGTGTATGGCACGGAGTGATTCCTCATGCAGCACTCATCCCTGTAGAAATCGGAACCGCGCACGTTCCCCAGAATGCCAGGCACAGACCAAAAGCATCAGTGCGCGGTCAGACTATCTAGGAGAGTGATACGTAGAAGAACATGTCACCATGCAGTACACTATTTAAGATACAACTACTGATTTGTATTATTAATGCGGCAGATGATTCATACTACAGGGCACTAAATCATGCAAGAGGTATATCATGCCAGAAATTACAAGTGAGATTAGTAACTAGTATTGATGTTCTTATTTATGCATGTTATTTTGAATATGTAGTTGTAGTCTCTGTGTCCCTTGCATGTTGGAACGATTGAAGATAGAATGTTTCTTGGTTATTACATTTTTCATTGGCGCTTTGCATGTGTGGTACGCGGGTTTCAATACAATTACGGTGTTCTTCCGTATCATTCATGCATGCCTGGTGTGGAAGCACCGCCTGCCACACACCCTTTGGGTGGCTTGTAGGGTATGACGTAGATGTAATGATGTTAAGATATTTAGTACATGTACAAAACCTTTATTACCTAGTCTGAGTCGAAGTTATCTAGAGCTGATCTATCGCAACTTATGCTCCCTTATTATACGTGGAAAAAATGACAATTGGAATCCAACAGTTCGGGAGCCTATTTCCTTAATCTTATGCCTGTGGTCATTTATACCATGATTGTTTGGCCAAGTATGTTGAACGTCCGACATAAAACTTTCATAAACGATTCAATCCTTAGTTTTCCCTTCGTTGAGATAAAGGTTCTGTGGGGAATTCCTCGTTGCGATTTTGTTTTTACGAAACTAATCACATGGACTTTAATACTATGACGCCTGTCCTCATAAGCGTAATATGGTGTAATAGGGCGAACATATAGGGATGTTACGTGTTTATTTTCGTGGAATGCGCATTTTGCAACGTGTTTTTGTGTTTTTCTATTCTGAGAGACCTCGTTAACGTGCATGACTGTGGAGAATGAATCGGATATTCTATATTTAAGACTTTTTTTTGCGGAAGAAGTCCTACGCCGTGGATTCGGTATGGTGGGGAAACCACTATGGGAAAGTTGCTTCTAAGATTTTGTTTATACCGAAATTATTTTAGTAACTGAGAAACTATTACGCATCTCCTAATTAGCAAAACGTGGCTCAACAAGGCAAACATGTTAGTATCTCACGCAGTATGCTTGACTGCGTCAGGCGGCACATCGGATGAGTATTTTACGTTAGTATACATCCATAAGTAAGTTAGCTACTGCAATTATGTCTGCGGTCTCAAATTTTATAGGAAAGCACCAAGTATTTCACTTCGCTGTGGATACCAATGTTACGCAACGTTAAACTTGAGTGCGTGACGTCACTCGTTGCTACAATAAAACCAAACTTTTTGGCGAAATATTAGCGATTGATGTCAGGAAAAATTGGTATGAATTTGTGGTTGTCAATCATAGTTGGTAGATGATTGTTTTATGAATCTATATATGTATTTGTTCCATTTTTAAAGTAAAATTTCCAACAGTTTCTGGTCTTAAACCAGTTCTCCGACCGTCTCTAGTTCATCTCTATGTATGATTGTGTGAAATTCTCAGTGGAAAAATCATTCGCCTGGACTGGGAATCGAACCCAGATCCCTCGATTTCGCACCGAGTGCTCTAACCAATTAAGCTAACCAGGTGTCCTCTTACACTGGGGACTCATGGGGGATTTAAGGAGCAAGTTGTCCTCACAGGTACCGTGCATATGATGCCAGAGGTACCCGTATGCGAGCGCCAAGCGTCACAGTCCACGGGGTAAAGCCCAACTGTAAACACAAAGGTGTTTTCTTTGGAAATTTTCTTTGAAAAAAATCTCTATATATGGTCGTTACGGAGAGGTATTGGATATTATTGAAGATGATAGGAAACTAGTGGCGGATGCTTGAAGGGTGCTGAAGAGATCGAGGACGTTTTGAAAGAGAGGGAATGTCGAGGAGAATTATAGAAGGGAGACCAATGGGGAAGAGGAATGGAGAGGATATGATTTCTGGAAGAAATAAGAATAGAGAGACGATCGGAAAATTCAATAGGAATATTTTGGCGGGTCATCCATTCGAGCCGAAACGGAACGATGGGCTAATAGGATAAGAACTGTCCGAAAAAATGCCAATCAGCCGGCGAAATTTCTCAAATAAATGAACTGTGTTGACAACTACACTAGGAAGTGTCGCTTTGGGGCGATCCCTCTCAAGACGAGTTTACCTAGTAGTAAATCAAACTTTGTATCTTCCACAGTTTTATTATACAGAGTACAATAATTTAGACAGTTACGCCATCATCAGGAAACTGATGACGACGCAATTGCCGAAACTATTTATACTCTGCATTATAATCTTGTGGACGGATTTAAGTTTGATTTACTGCAATGTCGAACTTCCACCGTGTAAAATCTTTCATCTTTTGAATCTACGAGTGTACATACTCTACATGCGATAACAAGAAAGCCTCTATTTTGATGAGCTTTTGAGGAACGTTTTGGTTCAAATGGTGAAATGCTCTTTCAGATCAGGGATAGCGCATTTTTTCACGATTATAAAGACGTATCATGTACAGGCCCAATATTCGTCTCTTGCGGACTTCCCTCTGGCATGAGACGACCGCCCACGAGGTCCGAAGAGGAGAAAGGTTACGGTCGGAGGTGACTTTATTGCCCCGCGAGCGCGGTTGTGGAGGGAGAGGAGGAGGGGGGGCTGTGGGGAGTTGGAGGAGATGGTGGGGGGATTCATATAGCCCGCTCTATATTGGCATGCCCTTTGCAAACAAAAAAAAACAACCCTTTTGAGAGTTCATGCGGGGAACCAAGAAAGAAATGGCCTCATGATTGAATTTTCATGCCGTATCAAATTTTAGGTTTGATGAGCTCTGCAGAATGTCAAGTGAGGTTCTCTCTCTCTCTCGTCAGTCAGTCGGGCCCGCGGTGGAAAGGGAATTATATGAAAAAAAGAGAACTACTACAACGAATCTCGAAGTTTTTGAGCGGAAGTCCTCTGCCCCCTTTTCGAATAAGGGTTTTTAGGAGGAGGAGGAGAGACGGAACCCTTTCAATGAATCAGTTCGGAGAGAGACCGCGGAAAGGAAATGATTTCCATCCCCTAACCTCCCCATTCTCCACTTCCTCCTGCTCGTTTTATTGGCTGTTTTGTTGGATGAAAGATTGGTGGCCAGGGCATTGTGTGCACTCATCTCCTCTGGACTCCGTATTGAGAAATCTTGAACCCTGGCCGCTCGGTATGTTTTTACTTCTTTCCTTTCCCCCTCGAGTCTCCGGTCGGTCTCTTCATAACGTTTGCCGGAAGGCGACAGTGGAATCGAGAGAGGACTTTTCGCTAGAGTTCGGAAAAGTTTCCTTATTAGCCTTCACAATGGACTCTTCCCCTTTGGGCAAACGTATAGAGTGGCTACTTAAGTCGCTGCCGCCGGCCCTTTCGCTAGACGGTTTATTTTTTGCTGATTCTTTTGTTTCTGTGTGGGGTTGGAGACTCTGTGTTAGCTAGCCGTAGCGCAGTGAAAGCACGTGGATACATTTTCTAAATCCTGTTGCGGTCAACCGGAACCGCAGTCTCCCCTGGAAAAAAAGGGTAGTGCCCCCAATGAAATCTGTTCCTCCTGGGTTTTTGTGGCTTCAGTTTTTTTTAATTCATTGATAGTGGCGTGATTAAAATGGGAAGTGTATCGGATCGCCGTAGGGTGGCGACTTATCTCATTCCTTTGAGATAAATCCTTTTTTTCTGCTGTGATAGGAGTAGCGGAAGATTTTTGACTCTACATTTGGGCCTATTTTTAAATATTCTGTTCTCATTCAACTTGAGTTTCTTGGGCTTTGTGCGAATATCGAAAATCGATTACATGTTACGTGTAAGCTTTGTAAGCACGACTTCGTCTCATGTGCTACAATGTACACTTGAGGTCTGAACATCTAATTGGCATAAACCCCCCTCGAAATTCGCCTGGAAGGAAGATGGCTTGGTGGTGTAACTGGCTAACACACCTGACCGGCAATTGGGAGATCCGGGTTCGAATCCCGGTCAAGTCAAATGATTTTTTCATAGCGAATTTCAACCCTGGTGTATATGCACCCGTGCGAGTGACTTCGTACCATATCATTTGTTACATGCAATGTTTGGAAATTTGTCAATTTCGTCGTTTTAATAACGACAATGTTGGGTTCATCCACCTAAACAGTGGATTTGTAAGCACGACTTCGTCTCATGTGCTATAATGTAGACTTGAGGCCTGAACATCTAGTTGGCATAAGTCCCCCTCGAAATTCGCCTTGAAGGAGGATGGCTTGATGGTGTAACTGGACGCCGGACTACTAATAACGGACTTAAGTTTTAAATGAAACAAAATGACTATTATTGATCATATCTATTTTGCATAACAAACTGAAATAAATATATATTGAACTAACAAGCTAACACACCTGACCGGCAATTGGGAGATCCGGGTTCGAATCCCGGTCAAGTCAAATGATTTTTTCATAGCGAATTTCAACCCTGGTGTACATGTTACGTGTTCTTTCAGAGGCAAGTATAATGTTTTCCGAAGGAGTTTCATTTTGATGAATGGTTTCGACAGTTATTTAACTCGCTCGCGGCCCCGGTCATAAAGAACAGGGTTCCTAATCATAAAGATTTATCAAAAAATATTATTAAAATACAAAGAAAAGGAGCACGCTTCGTTAAATACTGGTACGAGCGAAGATATACTGTCTCACAACTTTTAGAGGGAGTAAGGTGGGAGCCCCTAGAGACTCGGAGGCTATAAGATAGACTTCGCTTGCATGAGAAATTCAGAACTGCTGTGTTTCAGAGCGACACACAGAATGTTATCATGGCGCCTCACTACATCTCTAGGTCTGACAGAAGCGATAAAATAAGAGGGATGTTGCCGAAGAAATTGGTGCAAAACTTCGTTCTTGCCGCGTACAATAGGCGACCATAATAAATTCTGAGCTCCACTAATTCCACTTACATAATACACATTACCATTTCGCCTCCCAAAACCTTATCCTTTACATATTTACTCGGCTGGTATCCTAACACCCCCTGCAACATGTCCATGTGGCGGCTCGCAGGGTTGTATGTAGATGTTCTTTTAAGGCCTGTACACACGAAGAGATTTCTGTTGCCGGGCATTTCTTACGATACTGTCGGCGACAGATGTCGCCGTGTGTACGCCCATATCGCAAGACATCAGGTGGCATTCAAGGCAATCGCAAGCAAGTTGCCAGCGATAGAGCGTGTACCATTTTCCCTGCCATATCGCTACCTACATCCATAGCAACCACCACTTGAAAAAGTAAACAGCCGCTAGAGAAAGCAAAATACCAGCGATTTTCATCCACCTGAGCAAATTATTTATAGCCAGAGAGTGAGTATGTGTCTAAATATGCTTTGTAATTTGTCTAAGTATACTTATAATTTGGCGGGTTCTCTTGAAAGAGTAACCAATATCGAAACCGGTCGTGAAAGTGCAACTATAAACAGCGAGCAGTCGTGTCGGATCTCTAGAACTAGAAGTGTGTGATTTTGTCTAGAAAACTTTTAGCTACCGCATTGGGTTTATGAGATTGGTGAAGTATATTTAGAAAGGAGCAGAGTAGTAGATTTTGGATATGATTTTCTGTTTTTGATGAATTATTTAAATATACTCTCAGTGAGTCATGTGTGATTTCATTTCATTTTCGAAAGTATACTTACGTTCAATTGTTTCAACACCGTCTTGTGGCTCCGTGTGTACACGGAAGCGAAAAATATTGCTACCATAAATGTCGCCGTCCAATCATACCGGATCTGGCGTCAGAATATGCGCCACAGACCACACAAACTAAGGCGCCGTGTGTACAGGCCTTTAGCGATGTGATGTCTTCCGATGGGTTTGATGTTGATGAGTGGTTTCGACGGTTATTTAACTCCTTTTTCTAGGACGGATGAATTTCACGGACGCGTCTAATTTGCACTAAATATCGTGAGGAATTTCTCTTGGCACCCAATCGGAAAATAGATGGAAATTCGTGCGCATTGTGGATGATAGGGGGAGGACTTCATCAGGTAGGAGATGTCTCGGCCATTGCGTATTGCTATCGAGTGGAAATGAGTGATGCGGAGCGAGACACTGAAGTTGTCAGCCGAGTGTTGGGGAGCAGTGCCTGCAGGTTCTCGGTGTGACGAAACAGAAGGCATCGACCAGGAACCCGTGGATGAAGCATGCGAAGGAAACGTGATGTATCTCGGCGGTGTAAAGAAGGATGTGCCTGGTTAATTAGTGGTGGAGGTGGATGATTATTATGAGTTGAATAAACTTTTTAAGATTCCACTGGAGTGTACTCCAAGGAATTTTTTGCGGCTTTAATGTGTAGTGAGTGTTGTCAATAATTACGGCCATTGGAGAAAAATTCTTACCTATTTTTGTTATTTTACGAGGCTGTAGAGCTCAACTTTACTTGATTTTCCTTGCTTGATCGGAGGGGAGGGGGGTGTTGAAGATTTGTTTTGCACTGGCCTAATTGACGTCAGGGTTTAGAACGTAGAGGAGGGGTGAAGGTTAGATTGGACCACGCTTTTACCAAATTGTCGAGTCAAACAACAAAGATAATAACGGCGATGAGTGTTCGGGGTACAGATAATCATTGAAAACGGTTAAATTTTTGTTTTTACCACCTTTTGTCATTCCATACCCACCTTCCACCATTTCCTTCCCCCCCCCCCCCGACATTTTACAAAAGCATATACAAGCTTGCAATATGTGTGTATTTTTACCTTGAAAATAACATAGCTAATGTCGAAACCAGGTCGGAAAATGAAATTATTTATGTGGAAAGTGAACATAAACCTTTACATTTTTGAGATCATGATATCTGTGTTGCATTTCCACAAAATATCGCCGGATACTTTAAACTTAGTTGCAGTTCTTGTTTAGAGTGTGATTAAGTGTGTAACCCATCTCTGCTTAACACAAGGTGATAATTGGCTTTTCTAGAATCGCTCTGATCCTCCGCCACCCTCCGCTCCACTTGGCTTCCTTTCCACTTGATGAGCGTTCTCCTCCGTGGCCTAGTTCGCTCGACGTCTCCTCATTTCTTCCTCTTGCCTCATCCGACTCTCCGCGGGGGCCTTTCTTCACTCTCGTTTAGTTCGTTTTCATAAATCTTCGCCGTCGCCGGTTGCGTATTTGTCTGCTTTTTTTCCTTGGCACTGCTTCACGATCCTCGCGGCTGACTTCCTGAGTCACGCTGGTCTATGCGAACGCAGAAAAATTGTTGCATTAATGTGCAATAGATTTATGTTTTACCGTTTTATTTGAATAGCTGATTTAGTACAGTCAATTCAAATTAAAAGCACGCACTAGCTTGACTCGATTTTGCCCTTTCCTCTGATTTTCCCTCGCCCGATTGCTAATTCGCCGTAGTTGATTATTTAACTGGATAAAGGTTTCTCGGGTTTTCCACCGGGTGAGCAGGTCCATGGGGCCCAACGTTTCGGAAAACGACTTGTCCTCCATCATCAGGGGGTGTATCGGAAGCTGATACCCCCCTGATGATGGAGGACAAGTCGTTCTCCGAAACGTTGGGCCCCATGGACCTGCTCACCCGGTGGAAAACCCGAGAAACCTTTATCTATTCTATTCAAGCTAGGATCTCTTCTGAAAGGACTACCTTGAGAGCCAGCATACCGTTTCCCGCGACCCACAACTAGGAGGTATATACGGTGTACTGGCACACGTACTTCTCCCCACTTTGTTGTATGGTAGAGAAACATGGGTGTGTCAGGATAGACATAAGAGGAGACTAAACGCCGTGGATATGAGTTATCTGAGGAGTGTTTGCGTCAAAAGTGGGATGGTTAGGGTCACGAATGAGTGGGTGATAAATGAATGTGGGTTAGATGCTCCAATAATGGACATATACGAAAGTAACGTGCTTCATTGGTTTGGCCATGTTGAGAGAATGGATGAGAGTCGACTAGCGAAACAGCTATGTAAGGGTAAAATGAATGGTGCCAAAGGTAGAGGTAGGCCGAGAAAGTTGTGGTTGATTGCAGTTGAGGAAATTCTTAGGAGGAGGGATATTAGGAGTCTTAAAAACAGGAGGGTGTGTATGAAGGAGTGTATGGGGGTAAATGTGGCAAAAGAGGTTTGCAAGGATAGGTCAGTATGGAGGAAATTATTGAATCAGAGTTAGGTGTACAAATATGCCTTTATGAGTGAAACTTTGTGACTGTGCCTACCCCGGAAGGGAACGGCATGGTATGCATGTACTCAACATGATATAAGGGAAGGTTGATATAATCGTTGGGCCCCATGGACCTGCTCACCCGGTGGAAGACCCGAGAAACCTTTATCCATCAGATACGCCGGGAAAATCTGAGATCCTTGATTATTTAACTCCTTGTATTTCGCCTTACGTATTTCGGTGTCAATGTGTTTCCAATTCCTTCTCTCCCCGATTTTCCTAATCATTTCTTCCGTGACCCACTCCTTATTTACCCTCTTCTTTTCCTCTGTTCCTATTGTTTTCGCAGCCGCTTTTACAACGCCAGTTTTTATATTCTCCCATTTTTTCTCGATTGCTCCTATTTCCTTGGCTTCTCCTATTTTCTCTACCACTATATCTTGGTATTCCCTACTTTTTTCCCTTAAATGGGAGGAGATTCTCTGGCGTTCAGTAAAACCTATCTTAACCGGTAGAACATATATACATGCCAATCATGCCATTCCCTTCCGGGGTTGGCACAGTCATTAAGTTTCACTCATTAACACATATTTGTACGCCTGACTCTGCTTCAATAATTTCCTCCACACTGACCTATCCTTGCAAGCCTCTTTTGCCTCATTTACATCCTTACACTGCTTCATACTAGCCCTCCTGCTTTTAAGACTCCTATTATTCCTCTTAAGAATTTCCTCAACCACAACTTTCTCGGCCTACCTCTACCTCTCGCACCATTCATTTCACTCTCATATATCTGTTTTTGTCATTCGACTCTCATCCATTCTCTCAACATGGCCAAACCGACGAAGCACACTCCTTTCATATATGTCCATTACTGGAGCATCTAACCCACATTCATTTATTACCGGTAGAACACTTAAAAAAAGACCTTGACTCAATCTCGCGTGCGAAACTTAAATCACGTGAAGTAACTTAAAGTAGCTTCCTTGTGCAGTTTAGAGAGTATGAGCGGGATAGTTTCCTAGTCATAATGGAGACCATATTCGAATTATACGTCATAAAACGTAATTACTAGCTATTATGAGCGTTGTAATTGTACATAAACACGAAGTAAATTTTGCAGTATAAATGGTGTAATAGTGTACTTTTACTTGACTGAAATTTTCAGTCATTAAATAAAAATATTTACATAAGTCTTTAATTTGACTATTTTTTCTAATATTTTTTGCGATTGGGAAAGAATTCTGCGGTGATAATTGATTCATTAAAAAAATGATTGAGAAAACGTACAAAATATTTGCTGTTAATTTTTTGACGTGTTCTAGGTGCTATAAATTCCTCAATTAATTCAATATGGTCTCTCTGGAGGGCATTCACTCACCAATTCTAACATTAAAAGGGCCGGTATTTTTCCTCTTAGTTTCGTCTTAACCTCAGTACAGGTTGTACTGAGGTTAAGAAAAATATCGTGAATGGGAAATAGGGCTCTTACCTACAAAATGTGGAGAGAGGATTTTTATTCGCTTCAAATAAAACTTACTTTACGAGTAGATTACCCTAATTTATCAGTAAATGAGTATGGAGCGGAATGCGAATGAATGTATTTTGGAATAAGTAAGTAAATACAAAATCACTAGAAATATAACATTGTTTTAACATTTACCATGTGCCCCGTAAGGCTAGCCTGTTTTTGGGGAATCGTCATGTTTCAGGACGTCTAACTGTCAGTATAATTTCATTACATGAGTAATCCTCTCATTACAGAAGTCTGAATACAATAACAAAAATCAACAGCAAATTTGCATGTTATCATTATATGAATAATAGTCGCAATTAAAATATCAGAATTACAGAATTTCAATAATAAACAGAATTTACAGAGTTGGCTTTAACTATGTAATGTATCTGCAAAATGTTTTATTTCTTACTTCGTCGTGTTTTTGTGAACATCTTTTCTAATACAAGTTAAAGTTTCAGGCTTTACTTTGTGGAAAACGATACATGAAAAGAGAACTCGCTTTGCCCTTCCACACTGTTTTATTCTCTCCGACCATGGTTTCGACAAAGTTTTGTCATTATCAAGGTCAATATTATTTCATTACTTGGGTAATACTCGCGATAAAAACGTCAGAATGAATCTCGAACGTTGATAATGGCAATACTTTGTCGAAACCATGGTCGGAGAGAATGAAAGTGTGGAAAGTACAAAGCGAGTTCTCTGTTCAAATATTTTTTCTCTCTAACTTTTCGTAGACTTTTCCGGTTGCATTACACTTTGCATTAAACAGGTCTAAGATTTTCTAGCACTATCACTGCCTCGAACGTTTCGGAAGCTTATCCGCGGCTGGTAATGAACCGCAGCAGTAATTACTGGGATGTAGTGGTTAAAGGAGGGAGGTAATCTCTGACGTTGTCGCATGGGTCGTCGCTATAGTGGAGCATTGTTCTCTTTGCATAAAAGTGAGGCATCTCTTCTTGCCTATGTCGCGGTTCGGAGGGTCCCGCCTGTATTTCCATGCCAAAGCGAGGGACACCTCGTTTACGGGAGAGGAAACAATGCTGGGTTGGTTTTTGGGGTGGGCCGTCCGGCTGGCCATGGAACTGAGAGAAGAATGGGGGTCAATCAGGGGTCATTGTTGGGTCCTACCCTCCTCTTCTTCACGGAGCGTCACGAAAAGAAGGCTGGGGATGGGGTAGACCGGACTGGAGGCGGATGCTGGGTCGGCATTCCGTCTCTTCCTCCTCCCACCGAGCCAGCTTTACACCCCCACTCTTTCGCACGGTACCACACTATACATTCCGCCGCCACACCCTGTGCTGAAATCGATAAAAGCTGGCCAATATTTCGAAGTACGTTTTTCACGTCATTTTTCCATTGCTTTCCCTCATAATGAGCTAACGAAGGCTCATATTTGGGCCATTTTTGCGAAAAGCGTTCGCTTTTATTTTATCTAAAAGCCTACGGATTCCAGGTGTTGCAATAGGTCTTTTATTAAACTTATTAAATTTGAATATTTTGCTTTACGAAGCGGCCAATTTACCTTAAATTTCAGTAACCTAACTGAGGCTTATGGTTTATTAGTGTTCGCTGTGTAACAACATGGTAGTCACTGTTTTCTGAATAAAATTTTTTTAACTTTAAACTTTGAAAGATTTGTATACCTTCTGAAATACGTTGAGTGATTACTTCACAATATTTTTAATGTAAATAAATGGCTTTGATGTATGTTAGTATTATATAACAGCTAGTTGCAAAATTATTAACGAAAAATAGCGTAAACTATAACTGGTCAATTTTTTTGAAAAGTTGAGTATATTTACAGTATATTTAACCTGATATAAGTCAAGTTATTCCAGCTTAAAATTCTGCTGAAAGCTGCCAGGCTGAATCTGAGGAATACTTCTCTGTCTGTTTGCGTCGTAAAAAATAAATCGAACCGTCGACCTTCAAGCCTTATTCACACTATGCTAGTAATTTAGTGTCGTGGAGAGTATTTTAGTAGCTAAAATACTCGCTACCCTCCTACAATCATTCGCACTACGGTCGAGTACAGTTGACAAGTGAGTCATGTTTTGCAAGATGAAGGGGCTGCAACGCTGAAGGAATGTAAACTGTGTCAGTCCCTGCGCCTGAAGTTTTGGACTCCTTTATTTTTTTTTAACTCCTGCGAGTAGATCGATCTAAAATGATTTATATCACTTCTAAAAACTTCTTCAGTGCTTCTAAAAACAATAGTTATAGGAGCCTATTGTACAACTTAGATGCTATTGTAATTAAATAATAAAAGTATGCACTAATCTGATGTTTTTAATTTTCAATTTTATTTCCTTCTCACCAAATCCACGTATGTTCATTGTATTTTCCAAATCCATCAATGCAGATTGCTTCATTTGCTTTTTTCTGTAATGTAGGGACTTAACATTCCACAAGCATTCATGTTGTACATATTTAGAAACAAATTTTTAAGTTGTTTCTTCGCTCCAGCGAAACGTCATGTTTGCGGCAGCTAATGACCTCGACTAAACCGACAGGTTCGGACTTGTTTAGCCGATGAACGAGTGAGCAGGGACGCGTGGTGGGGGACGCTACTCGCCCGACAAACATTGAACGAAATGGATCGACTCGACTAAATAACTTGCTAATCCACTCGACTAAATTTTTGTTGTTCAGACACTTTTAGTTACTTAATTACTCGGTACTCAACTAAATTACTAGCCCAGTGCAAACAAGCCTTAAGGCGTTGTCCGGCTCCGCGCGTCTCATCCTGGGCTTTCACTGCCGCTTCTTGTGTGGGGATTAGGGATTGGAAATTTAAATCCAGAATCGATGTTCGATTAATCGACTTTCAATTTCTGTTTTTAAAATCGATTTTCTAAAAATTCGATTTTTTGCCCAAAATAATCGAAAAATCGAAATCGAAATTTTTCAATGGTAAAGTAATTGTCTGCTGAAATACGGATGTGCTGTTCTAACAAAATGCGAAATATGGGTTAATGGAAGCACTAGGGATAAGAACTGCATACGGTTAAATTTATTAATGCAATTTTATTATTTTAAAGATATTAATAAGGTTTGCAGGAAAGTAGTAATGCATACCAGATACTTATATACGTATAGGTAATATAACAAGCAATTTACATATAATTTAGTAGCCCATGCGCCGAAGACGATATTCGGACTGGGCGAATCTTTTTTGAAGAAGACGAGTGCTCTGAAGCGATTTATCGAGAAAACGTTTACAAAAAAGGCACAATGTCAACGCGTATTATCATTTCTAATCTTCGTCTCGCGGTCTACAATGTTTTGCTTCCGAGTGTGAGTCCCCGTCTAGACTAGAATTATTGTAATAAAAATCCGCAACCCTACAGAAGGCAACTCCAACCTGCCAGTGTCCGAAGCACTTTGCCTCCCCACCAAGGTTCGGAGTAAAGCGAGGCGGCAAAATTCAAATCCTGTAGCAAGCTAAAAATTGAAAAATGATCAGCTAGAATCGATTTTGAACGATTTTTCAAAGCAAAAAGTCGACTACGATTAAATCGAAAATCGGAGTGTGATTATCGAGGCGACAAATTCGATTAAAATCGAAATCGATTTTCCAATCCCTAGTGGGGATGCGCTAATGGTACATTATTAGCATTAGGGCAATCAGCCGGTTGAGGTGTTTAAATGGAATAAGAAGAGTTAGACGTTACGAGGAGTTCTAAGGGTGGGTCATCCATAGAGGTGAAAAAGAAATAGTGTGCCAGACAGGGCAATAGGATAAGTACTTTCCAAAACCTGCCAGTCATCTGGTTGAATACTCAAATGAAAAAATCAAAATAGATTTGGCCGAATCTGCGTCTCAACCTTCTTCATTCCCGTTATAAAATCTATTCTCTTTTTCCTTTGCCGATTACCCAGCATCCTCCCCTCAATCACGACTTTCTTTATCCCTTCGCCCTTCATTGCCCGTTTCAACCACCGGCACGTAACAATCACTTGAAACTTTATCCCTCATAAAGGACCTCCTTCGATGCTTTAGTCCGCCCACCGGTCTGGTTTCTGTCGTGAGGGTGCGCCGAGTCGACGCGCATTCGTTTTGTGTGCGCCTCCCTCCGTGTGTGGCGCCAGTATATTATGCATCGTCTCCCGCACCCTTGACCCTGTCTCTTCGACGCCTGACCCCGCTGGCAATCCGAAACCAGAAGTGAAACTGATGGAAACGAGGGGAGGAATATTCATTCTTCTATCGGCCGTCTTATTCTGCTGCATGGAGCGGAGACATGGACCTTGCGGAAATGTGAAATAAAAAAAACTGAGGCCTTTGAAAAGTGGATCTGTAGGAGAATGAGAGGAATTAGATGGGAGGATAGAGTGAAGGATGAGGAGGTGGTACGAAGAATTGGAGAAGAGAGGATATTTGTAGATAGATAGAGGCATGTTTATTGATCTAGGGCATGCCCTGTGAGACCAGATACATTTTGTGAAAATACTGTTCTCGGATTTTACAAAATTTTACATAAATTTAGTACAAAACTCGTCATTGCCACTTAATATACATATTTTAGATTTATTGATTACACACATAATTTTAACTGACTTCAGCGCACCTTTTTTCCTAATTATTTTCATTAATTACTTATATTTAGGTGTGATAACCAAATTAGAGATTTTTAGAGAAAATCAAAGAAAGATTGTAGAATTGGTCAGGACATTGTATGAGGAATGAGTGCTAACTGAAGATTATGTTAGAGGGAGTGATAGAAGGGCAGAGAGGAAGAGGAGGAAAGATATTTAAGATGTTGGGCATGGTTAAGATTAGAAGGAGGTATGAAGAATCGAAGAGACGGGCATATGACTGTCAGGCACGCAGGGCAACCAAGAACGCCCCCTTGGGCTTTGTTGCCCAGTCGACTGATTTATATCCTCCGAGGTGCTTACGCAATTTCGCGGTCCGTTCGGGAAACAACGAAATCGAGAGCAACCAAGAAAAGGGACACCTGAACTTGGCGCCAGCATACAATCGTCTCATTGGTTGATGAAAAATTGTGGAATGAATCCTCTGGTAATGTGTGCATGTAAAAAGTGTGTTCGTTGGTTTGGCCGTGTTGAGACAATAGATGGTACTGGAATCAGTTAGTAGATATGTGCCAGTGGAGTGAATGGTGGTAGGGTTAATGCCAAGAAAGGTTGGACCGAGAAAGTTATGGGTGAAAATGGGTCATCATCATTGGTCGTTCAATCCTGAGATTGGTTGACTGCAGCCCTCCACCCTTCCCTTTCTAATGCTAGTTCCCTTACCTCCAATGCACTCCTCTTCCTGTGTACTTTCGTATTTATTTAGTCCATGAACTTATTTCTGGATATTCCTCCGGGGAACTTTTTCCTCTATTTTGTCTTCAATTACGTTCTTCACAAACCCATTGTATCTCAAGGTGTGTCCAATTCATCTGGTTCTTTTTTTTAATGTATAGTGCTCCATATAGTCCTTTCCTCTTCTACTATTCTGTACCCTTCATCATTTCTAATGTTTTCCGTCCATTTTATCTTCAGCATCCTACTCCAGCACCAGGTTTCGAAGGCTTCAAGTCTTTTCTGGTCAGCTTTTCCAATGGTCCTTGCTTCTGATTCATAGAGTGCCACGCAGCACACGAATGTTTTTACATACTGTTTCCTGGTTAAGACTCCTATCTTCTTTGAGCAGAACAGTTGTCTTGTTCCCACAAACGTCTTCTTAGCTTGGGCTGTTCTCCGATTGATGTCCGTTTTACATCTTCCGTCCCACGTGATGATACTTCCGTAATAGGTGAAGGAACCCACTTGCTCTAACTTCTCTCCTCTTTAGGGTGACTTCTACATTTAGCTTCCTCTTCCGCATACTAGGATTTTGGTCTTCGTCCTATTTATTTTCATGTTGTATGTTGCAGAAACGTTGACCCTCAAAAAGGAGGACGAGAGTACGCTACAGGCGTTCTGAGTTGTGGGTGTGGAGAAGGATGGAGAAGGTTTGGTGGACGGGAAGGAAGACTGAAGAGGAACTGCTTGAGATGGTCGGCGAGGAAAGGAAACTTTTGAATGAAATCTGGTATAGGCAGGGTAGATGTCTGAAGGATGTGACAAAGGGTGATGGGTTGCTGAAGAGTGTGATAGTGGGAAGGATGTTGGGCAAGCGGGGTAGGGGAAGAAAGAGAATAGGAGTCATGGATGTGATCAAGAAGGGTAGATCGTATGCTGAGGCGAAAAAAGACGTAAAAGGGCGGAATAGACCCCTGAAAGTGTACAGGACCGGGAGGAGGTTCTCTGACATTCAGCAAAACCTACCTTAATCGGTAGAAAACTCAAAAAAATTCTTGGAGAACTTGGTCCTCCATAATGGCGTAAGGCGTGTATATCTGTTTCATTTCTCTCAATACACCAATTTACCACTCTCAATAGGTGATCGAGGTTGGACGACGTCAAAAATACAGCCTATGATCATCGAGCATTGAGCCGGGAGACGTGGAAGGAGGGGAGGGTGAAATGTTTGGTGTGGGATTGTGGGGGAATCGAGGTTTAACGCGCCCACGAGAACCGTGCCTGAAGGGAAAGGAAAGGCCCCTGAAGGGGAAGCCGCGAGGAGGAGTCGGCCGGTCCCCAAAAGTGGCCCCTCTAACGACCCCCCATTCACGGTGATCAGAGTCCACCCTCCCGGCCGCCCACGAGTACACACCTACTCCGTCTGTGGCGTGACCCGTCAATTCATCCTGGGTACTTTGAGGTGCCGCCTGAGGCGACTGAGGCGCCGCCTGGAGGTAAAAGGAGGTGGAGAGACACGATCGTCGTTTTTTTTTTTATTTAGAGGGACCGCTCATTTGGACTTCTCTCTGGCTGCCTCGACTTCTTAAGCGCGGTCAATCCGAGGTCACGGGTCATTCCGTGTCGTTACTGGTCTCGTTTGTTTTTATTTAACCCTTCAGAATAAGATAACCTGATGCATCCCGTGCCTAACGCTAATTTGTTGAAATTTCCAAACATTGCATTTAACAAATGATATGGTACGAAGTCACTCGCACGGGTGCATGTACACCAGGGTTGAAATTCGCTATGAAAAAGTCATTTGACTTGACTGGGAATCGAACCCGGATCTCCCAATTGCCGGTCAGGTGTGTTAGCCAGTTACACTACCAAGCCATCTTCCTTCAAGGCGAATTTCGAGGGGGGTTTATGCGAACTAGATGTTCAGGCCTCAAGTCTACATTGTAGCACATGAGACGAAGTCGTGCTTACAAAGCCACTGTCGAGGTGTATAAACCCAACATCGTCGTTATTAAAACGACGAAATTGACAAATTTCCAAACATTGCATGTAACAAATGATATGGTACGAAGTTACTCGCACGGGTGCATATACACCAGGGTTGAAATTCGCTATGAAAAAATCATTTGACTTGACCGGAATCCGGGATAATTTGTTGGTTCACGTGTGTATACTACCAGCTTAGGGCTCGGCGGTTTTCCAATATGTTGGTTCCAATATCAATATTTTTTAATACTGGGATTCCAAAATCACTGGACGGAAAAGAAGACTGACGAGGGAGTGCTTAAGATGGTGGGCGAGGGAAGAAACTTCTGAATGAAATCTTAGATAGGCACAGTAGGTGGCTGGAGGATGTAGTAAGGGGCGATCGGTTGCTGAGAGTGTGATACAGGGAAGGATGTTGGGCCAGCGGGGAAGGGGAAGACAGAGAAAAGGTTTCATGGTCGGGATGAAGGAGAGTAGATCGTATGCTGAGGTGGAAAAGGATATATTAGAGCAAGATGGGTCCCTGAAAGGGTAGAAAACCGGGAGGAGATTCTCTGACTTTCATCAAAATCTACATTTACCGGTAGAAAAAAATGTGAATGCATGTAAATAACACTTGACTTTTATACGTGTCAGGCCCTGTCTTCTCATAATATCTCTTTATTCACCCCAGCATACGCCCTACCACTTCATCCCGTCCAAACAGCCTGGTCTTTTGTTTCTCTCTTTCAACATCCTGCCAATACTCGTTTAAAATCGCTTGATTAATATCTTTCAGATGATTTAATGGTAACATTTACAAAAACCACAACTTAAAAAACACACACGACCCGGGTTTCGACGCTTGAGCGTCATCTTCAGGTGCTTTTTCGGGTTTTCAAAGTCTTATATATATGCTTGGTAGGAGGGGGGGGTGAGTAATTAGGGTGGTGTGGATGCGGGTTGGTCAGGAACAGTGATTGGCGGGGAGTTGAGCGGGGGAGGGAAATTCGGGAGGCGGCTGTGAGGATGGGAGATGTGGACGGGTACAAATACTCATTTAAAATCTTCGAATCAGGGTCGTGTAAAGTCTTTAAAATTTCGAGCTGCTCAAGTGAGTCAAGCACACGTCTGTGGTTTGCAAAACATAAAATGTCAAGATTAAAATCACTGTGGTGGTCATGGTTTAAAAGGTGTTTGGAAAAATTGCTCTTGAGTTCACCACCTCATCAAAATGGAATACCACAAAGTAAAAAAAAGAACTTGTATTATTTATTAGCTTGATTAATAGTTTTAATTTACCATTCACTTGTTTTAGGGTATTCGTGACCTTGCTATTCAAGTAATTGTGTGATGCGCGGCGTTCTTTCACTCTGGCTTTGTTTAATCCGCGCAGTGCGGGATCGTGTGTTCAGCCTGCTTATTATTCCGTGCATGGAGCCTTGAGCCAGTTCCACTCATGCGTACTCGTGGTCGCTCGGTCCGTTTCTTATCCTTTCATTCCTTTGTGTTTACTTTCGTCCCGCCGCGAACAACGGGGGAAGGAGAGTATCGTGAAAGGGAGGGGGGGCAACGGGGAAAAGAGCCTGCTTTGGCTTTTCGGGGTCGCCACCGTAGCGCGCAGGTCAATTCACTCGTTTCCCTCGGCGACCGCGCGTCAGTTTTAATCGCTCCCATGCGACCCACCCCACCCCCCCCCTTCCTGCCCCATCTCCCTTTGCGCTCCTCTTTTATTTTCTGGGGGAAACAATTGACGGCGCGGCGGCGTGCTGACCGTCGACGACGGCCCTTTCGGCGCGGCTTTGATCCCGGTCCCGTGCGCGCAAAAACAAACAATTGCCCCGCGTGATGCGCCGGCCTGGAAATGGAGAGAAAAAAGTCCGCGGTCCTTTCTCTCTCTCTCTCTCCCTTCCTCTCTTTGGATGCGGGCGATGGGAACTCCACGTCGTTTGGGTCTGTGGTGTGCGCACTGCGCGCATGTCTTTGCGAACCCGCCGTGTGCAGGTACGCCAGAGTGACCGTCCTCTTTGGATCTGGGTCGGGGTGTCCGGTAAAGGGTCGTCGCCGACTATATCCGGTTCATCGTTTTTTATGGTGATTTTACGTGGCTCTGGCCTATGTGAGTCACAGCCGATACTGATTTGCAAATTTAAATTATTTTAATTAGTAAAAATCCTTCTTTCGCTGATGAAATGGGTTCCACATTGAAAACCAATTATGATTAATGGAAAAGAAAACTTTGCTAGATTAGATTCCACCTGGTGTAATTTTCTTTTTTTCACAAAAACAAAACAAAATTTTCTTTTTCACGATTCATAATAAACCTCTACAACGTTGAGCTTGAAACCATTGAGATCACCACAATTTAGATACACATTTTTCAGATTTACCTCGAATATTACAAAATTTGTCCAGGCATAGGTACCGGATTAAAGCCCCTTTTGCGTGGAACAGTCGCATTTGACTTAAATAATGGCAGTAATTTGCTAATAGCTTGAAGAAATTGGGAGTGAGATCCGCATGTTTTATTTTTCCCATTTCCCAGGCCTTATCGCTTCTTAGTAGTAGTGTTAATCGTATGCTTTCTTGTTAACGTTGACATATTTGTGTAGTAATCTGAGCAATCACCATTGGAGACCATGTTAAAAACCTCTATTTTTAAGGCTGAATTACAGGAAAACTATCGTGGGCACCGTGTTATATCCCCCCTCAAAGATCCTATTTTTATGTTCAAATAATGTCATAAGTTACGTATTGGTGAGTCATCTAGCTATTCAAGCGCCTATGTTGGCATAAATAGTAAAGATTTCCGACGACGGAGAGTTGTGATGGGCTGTGGCAGGAAGGGGAGTTCGACAGGGGTGCCCACTATCGCCGTTGCTTTTTAACGTGTATTCTGAAGAAATGTTGGGAGGAGATGGAGGTTGGAATACAGGTAGAGGGGGATCTGATAAAGTCAGTGAGATTTTCAGATGATGAAGCATTGGTGTGTAAGTTAGCGATGGGTTATAGTCAATGATAAATAAGTTAAAGGTACAGTTCGACGGGTATGGGATGAGGATTAACCCTAAGAAGACGAAAGTGATGAGATTCTGAGGAAGCAAGAAGGCGGGGCTTAACGTAAGGGTGGGATGGTGTAAAATAGAGAAAGTCGAGCAGTTTACGTATGTGCGTAGTATTATGGAGGAGGAAAGCCATCACAAAGATGGGGTGAGCTTCTTACGACTGGACAATGAAATAAAATAAAAGACAGAAAATCTCCAAAAGCCGTAAACAATTGGCACCCATCGTCAATAAACACCAAATTTGCTGTCTTGGTATGCTGGGAAAACCACAGCAGAGACCAACCACAGCCTCTCAACCAAGAATACCCCCGTGTTGGTTTACGGGAAAGTTACTTCCTCGCCAGGGACCAAACACAGACGCACACACACAACCAAATACGATCCTTTGCAAGGGCTAATGGGACCCCGCTAAAGATGCCCGGTTATTTACGCAAGCACACTCACAAGCACACAAAATCACTCACTCACACACACAAATGGGCCCAACTTCTGGGAGAATCAGCTCAAAAAGAGCGTGGCCAAATCGACACAACAGGAGAACGCTCTTTTTGAGCTGATTCTCCCAGAAGTTGGGCCCATTTGTGTGTGTGAGTGAGTGATTTTGTGTGCTTGTGAGTGTGCTTGCGTAAATAACTGGGCATCCTTAGCGGGGTCTCATTAGCCCCGTGAAGGATCCCAGGTTATAACCCAAACATCCTTAGCGGGGTCCCATTAGCCCTTGCAAAGGATCGTATTTGGTTGTGTGTGTGCGTCTGTGTTTTGGTCCCTGGCGAGGAAGTAACATTCCCGTAAACCAACACAGGGGGGCATTCTTGGTTGAGAGGCTGTGGTTGGTCTCTGCTGTGGTTTTCCCAGCATACCAAGACAGCAAATTTGGTGTTTATTGACGAAGGGTGCCAATTGTTTACGGCTTTTGGAGATTTTCTGTCTTTTATTTTATTTCATTATGGAGGAGAATGGGTTTAGTAGTAGAAACATTAGGTGTAGGATTGCCATGGCAAAATTATCTTTTTCGCTGAGGAGGGATTTGAAGTGGGGTATGTGAGTAGAGACGCGACGACACGGGCTGGTGAGAACTATTATATGGAGCTGGTGGCGGAGGTTCGATGGAGGCAGAAGAGATGGATTGAGGACGTTTTGAAAAGAGAGGGAATGCTGAAGAGAGTTAAAGAGGGAGGAAAACTGGTGAAGCGTGGAAGAGGAAGGAAGACGTTAAGAATTCTGGACGACATACAGAAGGTTGAGACAATATGCGGATGTTAGGAGTGATATAATGGTGGATCACGAATGGGAGGGAAAGCAGAACGACATGTAAGAAATAAGGGCGTAAGAATAAGTACTCTCCATAAACCAACCATTCAGCGGGTAAAATACGGAGTGAACAAAATGACACCAACCAAGATGAACTTTCCTCCACAGTTTCTCTGTATTTCGAAAGTCTCATAGCCCATCGCCAAAAATTGTCTACTGTGCTGCGCCAGAAATTTTGACTGAGTTATACATTTTTTTCAGCAAAGATATACGGAAGAGAATTGTGCTAGCTAAGGATGCATTTTGTCATAGAAGGGAGCTAATGACCGGGGCCTTGGGTAAGGATGTGAAGAAGAGGCTGGTGAAGACCTTGATATCTCGCCTCGATACCTCGCAGGGTATCACGTAGATGTAGATGAATTGTTATTGCATCAAAGAAAAGAAAATATGTAACGAAGAATCAATTAAATACTTAGGCGTCACCATCACTGAAGACATGTCATGGGGGAAACATCTCAGGGAAATAACTAGTGTAGCAAACCGTAGGTTAGGATTCGTAAAAAGGGTTCTAGGCAAATGCGATGAGAGAGTACGAGAAAGAAGCTATTTTACAGTTGTCAGGCCTCATTTAAAATATGCAGCTAGTATATGGGATCCGTACGAGGAAGGTATGATAAAAGAATTAGAGCGTGTGCAAAGGAGATCCCCTAGATTTGCTAAAGGCCGTTATGATAATTGTATAAGTGTTACGAATTTTAGAAGAACTAGGATGGGAATTACTATCAGAACGCAGGTTAAAGTTTAGGTTAAACCTTTTAAGTAAATTCGAAACCGATTTGTTCATAGGACGTTAGATGTATATTGAGAACCTCTGCGTATTAAGCTAGGTTTGATGAGATTAACAAGATTAGAGAGATAGATTGTCGTACCGATAGATTTAAAATGTCATTTTACCCTCGTACCATAAGAGAGAACAATAGGCAGCGTAGCAAAGGGATAGGTAGGTGAAATATAGTAAGAGTAGTCTGTAGTGCATGATGCATGTAATAACAACCAATAATCCCTTTCTTATTATGTAGATACTAACTATCTAGCTGCATGTGACCCTATTATCTAGCATGTCTCCCTTAAATATCCTAGTTGCATGTCAATAGTGCATGTTTGGTGATCTTCACCCCCTGCCACACACCCTCGTGGTGGCTCGCAGGGTATTACGTAGATGTAGATATAGATATGGAGCGTAGCGTTGTATGGTGCAGAAACGTGGGCCCTCAGAAAGGAGGACGAGAATAGGCTGCAGGTGTATGAGATGTGGAGAAGGATGGAGAAGGTTAGGTGGATGGAAAGGAAGACTAACGAGGGAGTGCTTGAGATGGTGGGGTAGGATAGGAAACTGCTTAATAAAATTCGAGATCGGTAGAGTTGGTGGCTGGAGGATGTAATAAGGGGTGAGGGATTGCTCCAGAATGTGATTGAGGGCAGTCTATTGGGCAAGCGGGGAAAGGGAAGAAAGAGAATAGGTTTCATGGACGGGATGAAGAAGGGTAGATATTGTGATGGCCCTGAATTTATAGAAAACTGAGAGCAGATTATCTTAAATTCAACAAAACCTACATTTTCCGGTAGATTACTTAAATAATTATAAATCATAATACATACTTTCGCCGTTGTGACCACGTTTCGTTTTCGACCCGTAAACTTTCTCATATCCTCCTCCTCTCCTCACGTCCGCATCATCATTTCTTGAAAAGCATCTCGATCACTCTCTTTTGAAACTAGCGTTTTAGCAAAACCGCGGGAAAGTCGTCCGTGGATGAGTTTTGAGGCCCAAGATGCCAGGTCGCTTGAGGGGCGTTTTGGCGTGCCATCTCAAACCCTTTGCCCAAAAAATCCTTGAATTGCTTCCAGTATGTATTTGCTCCACATTTCCGCGAGTGCGAACATCAAACGCCGCCGCCCTTCAATTCCAAATTTCGGAGGCGGGGTTATATGAGGTCGCGAATTTACGTGCACGCATGCGCGAGTTTTCGTTTTTATTTCACGGCCGCCCTGAGAGATATGGAAAAAAAAGGACCTTTTAAGAGACGGAGTGAGTGGATTTCGCCTCGTCGAATGTTGCTCGAACGACGATAAGTTCTCCCGTCTCGCCCTTTTATAGTTCTCTCCCCCGCCCCTTTCTCTGTTTGCCTTTCATTTTCCAGATGATTCGGCGACGCTGATAGTAATTTGTTTTGGGGGAAAGCCTTTCCTTTGCATGTTTGATGCGTGAGAGGGATTTCTGTGCGGTCCTTTGTGGCGTGTCGCGAAACCGTCCCGAAAGATATTTGCATTTGAAATATCATATCCTTTTCTGTGGGGACGAAGAAAAACGCTCGATAGGTTTGTATGTATCTTTTCTGGCGTGTCGTAATGCAAAATTCTGAAACGGCTTTGGGAATATTTTTACTGTCATCCCATGAAACATTTACATCTTGCATGCAAATCTCTCTGTATAATATTAAATTACTTGTACAGAATCAACTCCACTTTCTCCGGCGAGATGTTGTAGAACAGCATATTGAACAATGATACTCAAACGATATCGTACTGTCTACAAAATTTATTTCAAACTCTTACTACACGTGTTTCAACTGTCTAGCAGACATCATCAGGTATGACTCTTAAGTCTTACCTGATGATGACTGCTAGTCTAAGTCTTACCTGATGATGACTGCTAACACGTGTTGAAAGAGTTTGAAATAAATTTGGTAGACAGTACGATATCGTTTGAGTGTCATTGTACAGAATCGTCGAGGATGGCTGAATCCAAGCTAACGATCGATTAACGCTCTCGTGAATTTTTCTCAGTTTCATAAATTTAGGATTTAGTACTGAACTCTAATGCAGAATCCTATAGAGATAATTCATAACACTTCGCTGTAGCTTTGTGATGGTGATTTTTGACGTCCGTATAGCTTTGTAGTGATCCATCAAAGGACTTTGTCAAGTTAAACCCAACTAAATCGATCCAGCCTATCTGGCTGGTAAACTTTATCGACTATCCCATATCCACAAGTCTGTTTATCTATTCCTAGCATTACGTCTGGTCATTAGCCTGACGCATACTTTGGTCACTAATGTTGGCATTTCCTCAGTGGCATTAATGGCTTCAAATTGTTTGCACTTCACCCTGCGGTTAAGTGCTTGTATTGTAACCGTAGGGAATGACCTCATTAGAATGACTTAGGCCATTATTCGAATGATATCTTGTTTAGAATAATGCACAGCTTTTTAATTACATAATATTTGTTTAGACGTCTTAATGATATTCGAGATCGGCGGAGTAGATGGCTGGAGGATGTATTAAGGGGCGATGGGTTGCTCAAGAATGTAATCGAGGGAAGGATGTTGGGCAAGCGGGGAAGAGGAAGAAAGAAAATAGGCGAAAAAGGATATCTAGAGCAAAATAGGTCCCTGTATGTGAAGAGAACCAGGTGGAGGTTCTCGACCTTCAACAAAACCTACCATAACCGGTAGAATACTTTTTACACCAGGGTTGAAATTCGCTATGAAAAATCATTTGACTTGACCGAGATTCGAACCCGGATCTCCCAATTTCCGGTCAGGTGTGTTATCCAGTTACACGACCAAGCCATCTTCCTTCAAGGCGAATTTCGAGGTGGGTTTATCCGAACTAGCTGTTCAGGCCTCAAGTCTACATTGTAGCACATGAGACGAAGTCGTGCTTATAAAGCCACTGTCGCGGTGGATAAACCCAACATTGTCGTCATTAAAACGACGAAAATGACAAATTTCCAAACATTGTATTTAACAAATGATGTGGTACGAAGTCACTCGCACGGGTGCATATACACCAGGGTGGAAATTCGCTATGAAAAAATCATTTGACTTGATCGGGATTCGAACCCGGATCTCCCAATGGTGTGTAACTGGCTAACACACCTGACCGACAATTGGGAGATCCGGGTTCGAATCCCGGTCAAGTCAAATGATTATTTCATAGCGAATTTCAACCCTGGTGTATATGCACCCGTGCGAGTGTCTTCGTACCACATCATTTGTTAAACGCAATGTTTAGAATACTTTTTGTTTAATATTTGTTTCTATCTTAAATTGTTGAGCATCAAAAGCTCATCATGGAGCAGATTGCTGTTTTAAAAATCATCGCTACTCACAGGTTGACCAGAAATAGCTAACGCTTTGGTATTCATTTACTCTGTTGCCTCAGTAATGAATTCATGGAATTTACTACGTATAGTAAATGAAGTAATTTTGTTGTTCCACGTAAATTTTGCGTTGAAAACCCGGTCGTCTTAAATAAACCTTATGTGGAATAACAAAGCTACTTCGTTTACAATGTATTTATTATTTATTTCGGTGCGGCCGTGAAATCGTACCCAGAGCATTGAGCATTCTAACCCTAATTTCAAAAGTTTTAATCCCGCTAGGATTTTTTCCTGTCTACTGTCTGGTCTGCTGAATGTACCTTTTCTAGCATAAAAAATAAATAATGAAGATATGATGGACAGGCTATAAAGTACTAGCTCTGTACTTTCCTTTTTTATGGAGTGTTTGTACGGAGTAGAAGCTCTTCCTGTGCAATTTATCATCGGATACTCTCAGTGAGATTCCCAGGCATGTGCAATGGAATAAATTGTCTCAGTGCAATATGTTCATATATTAATGTTATTGAACTTTGTACTTCTCTCTGCGAATGCTTTTATCCGTTCGGTATTTGAACGCTACTTATATTATTCCGTCATAATTTTTGTGGAACCGTAAAACGATTTCACTCCTTGTTCAGACCCATCATGTTCTTTGGACCACCTCCACGTAATGGCGCTGTGTGAACGTCAGTCGATAGTTTCCAATTCGTTTACAATCCGCTTTGGGATGTCGCGTGGGGAGAGCCAACCTGATAGCGAATTCGTCGTGCGAAGCCGATATTCCCATTGTCCTGTCGTTGTGACGACGAAGTAATTGCGAATTTGCCCAGAGACGCAATCGAAATAGATCGACGCTCTGGCGCCCCTGACATATCGGCGTCGTTCCCCCGATCGTCCTCTGTTTCCACCCATGGCAATGGCCATTATCGAAGCTTCGCCTCATCTCACTGTTCTGCCATTTCCGATTCGACCAAACGCCCGTCGGGTGAATGCAAGAATCGGGAGCATACGCTGACGCACGTCGGTCATTATTCAACGTCCCGCTAAATGGCAATTTCATGATCTGGTATGATTTAAAGGTCAGGGTCAAAAACAAGGAAGTACGCAGCTGAATAGAAGACGAGAAAATAGAGTGGAACACCATCAGGAAGATGAGGTCCAAATCGAAAGGCCAGTATTTGACACAGAACGAATATGTAAGTAATGTAATGGAAGGGAATTCCCCAAGAGGAAGACCGAATACATAGGGCAACAAAACGGAATATGAAAGTAAGTGTTACAAGGACGTGAAGGCATGATGAGGCAGAATGTAGGGCTGCAGTCTTCTAATCTTGGGATTGAATTACTAATGATAATAAATGTTCACTGTGGCGAAAAACTGAGATACCTCAAGGGTTAAAATTCGCCTTGAAATAATTTGACTTGATCGGTTTTCGAACCCGGATCTCCGAATTGCCTGTCAGGTGCGTTAGCTACTTACTTCACCAAGCTATCTTCCTTCCAGCCAAATTTTTATGGGGGTAAATCCGAACTAGATGTTCACGCCTCAAATCTACATTGTAGCACATGAGGCGAAGTCGTGCTTACAAAGCCACTGTCGCGGTGGATAAACCCCAACATTTTTGTTTATATAACGACAAAAGTTGACGAATTCCCAATCATTGCAGACAAACAATGTGCTTTTGTGGCTTTTTCCTCGTGGAAACCGGTGAAGAAGAAGTGGATTTGCTAAATTCACGCATTCTAATACTTATTTCCGAGTCTTTTCAACCTTGCTCTAATGAAATCAAACGGAAAGAAACAGAATGGGTTTTATAAGTGGAATGAAGAAGAGTAGATCGTATGCAGAGACGACAAAAATAAATACAAGAGATAGATTAAAAAAAAGTATTCTACCGGTTAAGGTAGGTTTTGTTTTATGTCAGTGAATCTCCTCCCGGTTTTCTACTCATTCGGTTCTCGCTCAAGTATATCCTTTTTCGACTCGACATATGAACTACCCTTCTTCATCCTGTGCGTGAAAACTATTCTGTCTTCCTCTTCCCCGCTGTGGCTCTATCACATTCTTGAGAAATCTCTCGCTCCTTATTACGCCCTCCAGCACCCTTCTCTGTCTAACTGGAATCTCATTCATAAGTTTTTGAGATAGATATGACCTTGGAATTGTAGAAAACCGTCTCTTACTTTCAACAATACCTTCCTTTCCCGGTAGAATACTTAACAATGCATAGTATTGAAACTTTAATAAAAAGGGAGTAATGAGTGACGATGGGTCGCTCAACACTGTGATTAAGAAAAGGAAGGTGGGGTAGCGGAAGATATACGAAAGGTTTTTTTGATGGGATTCAGGAGGGTAAATCGTATGAAGAGGCGAAAAAAGAAATACATGTGATAGATAGGAGGAGATTCTCCTACTTTCAACAAAACCTACCTTTTGCTGGTAGATTTCTTAAAATAAGATGAAACCTGGGCGTTTCCCTTGAACATGCGGCAAGAAACCCCAGTATTTCTCCCTTTATTACCGGGCGCTCAGTGATTTCCTCTGGCGGTGCAGCCAAGACGCGAAGAGCGTCGACGGCTCAATACATGAATCATATCCCTCGACGTCTTCTTCGCCTCCAGACGCCGCTAACTCCCACCTTTCCCCCTTCCTCGCCATGCCTGTGAATTCCTTCCACGGTCTTATGCCGGCGTCCCTCATAATTCCATGGCGAGGATTCGTCACACGCCTTACGCCAAATGAAGTCTTTCCTTCCGCCTCAATTCCGCGCTATACATTTCATAAATGCCGTCATCCGACGCTTCCTCGCTCTGATTTTTGAATTCTGAAAAAAATATAACTCGTATCTTACGGGTGAATCTGAATGCTTTTTCGTTGGATATTTAATATTTTTAGTATATCCTCCCTTTTTTCAGGATATGAGTGATGAATATCATCTACGTCTTTGTAAATTCAATTTTACAGATTAGCAGCACCGTGACGCTTGCGATTCGCAGATTTTAATTCTTCACTCTCCTTTGTCTGTTCGGACTTTTCTGACCCTCTTTCCATGCACAGTTAATGGGTTATTTTTTTGTTAGCAACTAGAGGAAATGATTGGAATCAATACCTGCTAATTGGAGGTTGGCGGGGACGATTGTGCGGTTAAAGAGCGAAGGGTTGCTCAAGAGTGTGGAGAGGGAAGGATGTTGGGCAAGCCGGTAAGGGAAGAAAGAGAATAGGTTTAATTGATGGATTGAAGAAGGGTAAATCATATGTTGAGGCCAAAAAGGAAATACTAATGGTTGTTACGCCCCTGAATGTGTAGTAAACCGCGAGGAGATTATCTGACTTTCATCAAAACATATCTTCACCGATAGAATACTTTTTAAAAATGAAAACAGTGAGTCAGAAATCATTACTCTTTCATAGAACGGATGTGCAGCACGCTTTTCACTGACCTTTGTGAGGGACTGTGATATAACATGGTGCCTCTTCCTCAGGCCACAGCTATAGCGGCTCAGATTGGGTGGCCCTACCGGGAGCAATATGTATTGCTCCAGCCAGTCCAGCTCCAGGTGTCATTGGAACGCGCAAGCCCTTCCACCACGTCAAGGTTGTAGTCCGCGGAAAGGTTTAAAAAAATATGTTCCTGTGAAAGTCCTCAATCATATCGTATATTCAATTCCACCACTTTTCATAAAAAAACATTCATACAAATTTTTACCATCAACTAGTGGGACATGACACCCCTGAGGAAAAACCTATGTTGGAGTTTCCACCATTCGTATTTAACACATAACTGGCTGGTGCGAAGCCACTACATGGAAAATATAAAAATACAGTTTCCGACTAATTAAATATATAACAATGTATTTCAAAGTGTGTTCACACAATCAGAGGCCTAAGAACAGGATGGAGAACTAGCATATGCGTAATGTTTGGTGTAACAATATTAATAATTACAAATACATACTTGTTACACGAATTGCTCTTAGAACGTATGAAAGAGTTTCAGGCGTAATTTTGTGGGAGTATTCAATATCCATAATGGTAAGAGTGAAAAGACGATAGTTGATTTCCACACTGTCAAATAAGTACCAACCATGGTTTCGACACTTTTTCATTTGCAAGTTCTCATAACCTTGAGAATGACAAAGTGTCGAAACTTTGGTCGGTACTTATTAAGCAGTGTGGAAAATAACTATCGTCTTTTGCTCTTAGAAATTAGAATGAATCTTCAATATTTTTAATTCTCTTATAAACATTTTGACTGACTTTGAAGAGGCAATATTCAGTGGTAGGCGGTTAAACATATTGGTAGCGCGATGACTAAAAGATCAATTCATATTCCATTCACTACAGGCAGTTATTTACTGAGAGAGGGAATTGATTCCGCAACTCCGCTTACGTCCATCCTATGTCTTCCACTCGGGCGTGTATGCACGCGCTGCAAGCCACTGCACGCCCGCGGGCTGGGCTGCACTCGAGAGAGGGAGGGGTAAGGAGAGCTGCAAGCGGGGTGACCAGAGAGATGAGATGCGATAATGAAAATTAAAAATGGCGAAGAAGGCGGAAGCGAGCGCATTCCCGCGGTTCTCGCAACATGTGGTCGTTCCACGTGCCGGAGTGGGAAGGAGAGATCTAGTAGGGGGGCATCTGATTCTCTCGACGACGCTCTCTTGCTGTCGAGGCGGTGCTACTAAGATACCCGAACGATAGCACGCGATATGGCCGTGGGAGACGTCAGCTGGTGGAGGTGGATGGTCTGAACCGTCGAGGACGAACACTTGGATGTGTATTTCATGTGCGCGTGAAGCATTTTTACATGCTTTTCTTTAGCTCGCTTTTTCATGGTTACCACTTCATTTCACGTGATAGGGTTACCATTTCTTTCCCTCCTTCTTTCGTCTTAGCGTAGTGGTAAAGCATCGGACTTTCGTTCCAAAGTAGAGTCTTTGTATTGAGTCCATATGTTGGCGTATTTTTTTTGTCCTAATTTATAAAATTTGTATCTAAAACATTTCAATCATGTAAAGTGCAAAGTTTACTTTATCAATGAATTAGTGTTGTTTTTATACACATTAATTAATTAGGAATAAAAAGTAAAAAATAAAAAAAATAAAAAAAAACTTTTTTAAGCATGCTTTTTTAAACGAAATAAAATGTTAAGTACTAAAAATCTAAAAGGAAAGTAATATCTTAGAATCGTACTAAAAAGGAAAAAAATAATATTTGCTCAAGTGAATGAAAGTTTACCCTAGTACTGGTAATAATTGAAATCAATTCAAGGAAATCAGCCACACAATAGATTATCTACAAACATAAATAGAAAAAAATTATGTTTTTTAACAATGTAACATATTTGAAGCTGTCTATTTATGCAAAATCACAACGAAAAGCATGGAGCGCTCTTCTATATTCCATATCAACACAAATTCATTAAATATGAAGATTTTGGTATCCAATGTAATAGAGAGTTTCAATGTACTATTTCTAGAAAATCTTTAAATGAGCTAAAGGTAAGGGTCAAAATATAAATGAGGTTGCGCCTCATTGCGCGTCATTCCTTCTAGTACCGTCTTTATCATGCTCTCGTGCCTCAGAATGTGCCCCACAATTCCTGTCCTCCTGTTTCATATGCTTCTCCATACGTCATTCTTTTCTCCTATTTTCTGATTAACGTCTTCATTTGTTATTCTATCTTTCCAACTGATATTGAGCATCCTCCCTTAGCACCAGTTTTCAAAGGACTAAATCTCCTTTTCTCTTCTCTTCCTATTGTCCAGGTTTCACACCCATATAGTGCAACACTCCACACGTACGCTTTCAATAATCTCTTCCTCGTACACAACTTAATACTATTTGTAGTAAAGAGACGTTTTTTCTTGTTAAAAGCTATCTTTGGCTGTCTTATTCTACTTCTTATCTCCATTTTACTTCTTCCATCTTTCGTTATCATGCTTCCCAGATAATTACAGTCATTGACCTCTTGCAGTGTTTCCCCATTCATTATTATAGTAACATTAGCGTTTCTTTGCCTGTTATCTTTGTCACGTGACCGCTGCAGACCAATCTAAGGATCGAATACCTAAGAAGAAAAGACCGTAACCAGCCCCATCACTTGTTTTTGTCTTCTTTTGTTGTTTTATGTCTTGTTTGGAGAGGAACTACTTTACTACCATTATTTTAGTTTTAGTTTTATTGATCTTCATATCGTATTCCTTCCCCTTAATATTTTCCATCTTTTTTTAGTATGGTCTTCGGATCCCCTTCACTTTCCGCCATTACAACAATATCATCTGCAAATCGAATCATATTTATCCTCTTTCCTTATATTTTTATCCCTAGATCCATGTTTTCTCTAACCTTATTCAGTGCGTCTTGGATATAACCATTAAATATTATTGGGGAGAGCGCACTGCCTTGTCTTACTCCTTTCCGTATTACTGATTCTTGCTGCTCATTTCCTATTGTAATAACTGCAGTTTCATTTTTATACAAATTCCAAATTATTTTTCTGTCTCTTTACTCTATTCCACATTTCCTTAGGATTTCGAACATTTTTGACCATTTGACATTATCAAAAGCTTTCTCAATGTCTATAAAGGCTAAATGGGTTTTTCTGCCCTTCTCTATTCTTTTTTATAATATTTGCCGCAGTCCTAAAGTTGCTTCTCTTGTTCCGACACATTTTCTGAAGTCAAATTGATCTTCTGTCAAAAAAAATTTTCTAAATCTCTTTCCATTCGGTGTAGTATGATGTTGGAGACAATTTTTGATGCATGGGATATTAGGCTTATTCTGCGATACTGCTCACATTTCTTTGCTCCTGGCTTCTTCGGAATGGGAACTATCACTGTTTTCACAAAATCAGATGCTAATTCACCTCTTTCGCAAATTCTTTTTACTTGTTGGAACAGTCTTTCTTTCATCAGTGGTCCACTTTCCTTTAAGAGTTCTCCTCGTAAGTCATCAAAACCTGTGTCCTTGTTATTCCTTGACTTCTTGAGTGCCATTTCAAACTCCTCTCTCATTACAGTAAAACCAAGATTTTCTTCTTCCACTTCTTCCTCTTTCTCTAGGACTTCAGTTTCACCGAGATCGTCATCTTTATAAAGGGTTTCTATGTATTCTTTCCATCTACTTGCAATATCAGCATGGTTATTTAATGAGGTTCATTCTTTATCAATAACCACAGCATAATTATTTATTTTATTTCCAAATAAATTCTTAACTATTTTATAGGCAGCTTCCGTGTATCCATTTCTTATTTTTTCTTCAATTTTTGAGTAGATACTGTTATAGTATGCTTCTCTTGCAATCCTGGCTTTCCTATTGATGGCATTGCTTAAAATTTTGTATTCTTTCTTGTCCTCTGGTTTTTATGAGCTCTTTAATTGTCTTTAGTTCTCTATCATGTCCAGAACTATTATTTGCGTGGGACGATATTCGGACGGTAACAATTGGCTGTTTAAAACCCAGAATGCCATACTCAAGGGGTAATCCTACGAAACTCAGCAATTTGGGATCTGTCAGGAAATATAAAAATGGTTAGACATGGTTCAGGAAGTAGATGCGGTTATGCTAGCCCAAGACCTTCGGCAACGTGCCTTACGATAGACTAAAAGACAAGATGATATGCTAAAAACGGATGATATTATGGAGAGAGACCTTCTTATGGGGTAAATGTCAGTGTTCGTCTTGGAAACGAACTCTCTGCCGAATTCCATGTGGACGACTGCATTTTCCACGAGAAAGTCGAAGACGATAGCGATATTGAAGTCCATAGAATAACGACCAAAAGATAAAGAAATGGGTAGTGAACAACGAAATAGAATTAATTGTTGCAAAAAGCAAATTATTCAGCTTCTCAAACGGCAGGACACGTGCGATAAGGAAAGAATGGATAATTGTCGCTACTTGGGGATATAACCAAGATGAATTTCCAAGCAACCAAGTATTCCAAGGAAAATATTCCTTTGGAAGCGACTGAAAGGTGATAAGATAACACGTTAATTGCAACTTGATACTCTGTTCTCGAAGAAAAATGAGCCAGCTCCATGACCGAACCGAAGCTCGCAGCTGCGGTGGTGTCAGGTTCCGCTGTGGAAGGAGAGAGCAAGACTTGGAAGGGGGGGGAACTCTCAAGTTCCACGCTCCGACGTAGTTTCTGATACATGCTTAGGAGGTCGCGCTCACGGTCTACGACCGTCGTCCCATCTTGCGAGGGAGAATCACACTAACTCGCCTTCGTATTTAGCCTTAAGAAAATCAGATGGCTGACTACTTAAAACCGACGGAAATATTTCATAGCCTCTTTCCTCTATTCGGTATATCTTAATAAGAATTGCGAATATTTGTATGTTTTCTTCAACAAACCACCAATCAGTCTCAAACCACCAATATAGCTACGGGAATTGATGTAAATATTCTTTACTATTCATCTCATCGGACAAATTGTTTTCATAAACCATTCCAGCTAATAGGATCCAACTTCTGGTATTCCCTCACATATGAGTTAAAAAAGGCCCCCTCGATAAAAACATTTCAGTCAAAGATCTGTAGCTTATCACTCAGTGCCTCATAATGCATGTGCCGCTTTATCAAATGTATCTTTCTTTATTTTTTCCATCTCCTGGATTTTTGTCATTGTTCATCACTGCCTATGTAGTGAACGTTTGTTATGGTCTCTATATCTTTTTTGTTCTTTATTGTATTTGTTTGTTGATATATTTACAGTTGCTTCATATCTTTATTATATGTTTGTAGTATTATCAATTTAATTATGTAATTATTCATTCAATGGAGGGACTCAACACATTTGTGTTCACTTAGTGATCCCTCATTGCAAATTAGTGTGTATAGTGTTGTTCTCATGTTTAAATTTGTATGTAATTTGTTTTCTGATCTTAGAAGACATCACATCCTAGATCAATATATTCATTTTTATTCATTCATTCATAATCTAGAGTGGGTCTGTTGGGTGATTAAGGCAATGGGGAGGAAAGGGATATACTTTATTGATGGGATGGGAAGAAGTTGTGTGCATTCTGAGTTGAAGATAGAAATCGTGTAGAAAGGCTTGCTATTGCGGTTATTCCAAAGGACTTTTCGCGTAATCTGGGCAACTTATCGTATATATTTGATTCAAAGTACCTCTCCCTTTATCCTGTCTATCGAAATGAAGAAGGATGGGAAGTATGCTGAGATGAAAAGTAAAAAAATTGGTGGATTGGGCTCTGGAAGAGTAAAAATCTAGAGAATTTTTCCATATTCAGTTCCATTCAAACCTATCTTTTTCATCAGTTCCATTCAAACCTATTCTAACAATAACCGGTATCACCTGATCTCCTAATAATAGTAATCTCGTCCATGATAATAGAATTGTCGGTAGCATATAAATTCTACAATTTTTATAAATAATTTATGCTCCCATTGAAGCCTTCCGAAATCCTCTTGGGGTTGGCTTAGAAGCTGAGTTAGAACTCGCGCAGAGAAGATCAGCAAGGCACGTGAAAGGCAGTTCTGATAGTATCATTAGTGTTACTGACCTCTTGTAACAACTGGGATGGGAAACGTGTTCAGGCTGCCGATTAAAAATTAGACTTAATCTTTTATATAAAGTCAAAACCAATTAATTTTCCGAAGAAGTTGTTGACATCTAACCAACTCCTACGTACTATGGCAGATCAGATCGTGAGAAGTAAATTAGATAAATAAATTACAAGACAGACAGGAATGGTGTGTCTTTTTTCCCGCACTCGGTAAGAGATAAAGGCTGCCACTAAGATTTTGAAGTAGGTTTGCTGAAAAGTGGTGTAGCTGATTATTTGATTTGCTCCCTATGTTTTTCAATCTGCCACATAGCACTAACATTATGTTTCGCATGATCCCTGCATGATTCTTGTATCTCGTCTACGTAGTCCTCAATCTCACATCTCAAACGCCTCGAGTCTCCGTATATCCTCCCTTTGCAATGATCGGGTCTCCACCTCGTAGAGCACCATGCTCCATGTTGTAGTTTTAACCAGCCTTTTCTCTACGTTTCTAGTGAGATCCTCTCATAACTTCTCTCCTTTTTGAAATTTCCTCGTTAACCATGGCAATTAAGTGTATTATGGCCCTACCTTAAAACCCCTTCCCCTACAAAAAAAATTAAATTCCCTTGTATTACCAATTATGGCGATGATTCGCTGACGAATCTTTACATGTCCGGAGAGCGGATGGGAAACTCCGCGTAGCGCTCAGCCTTCCGCGGGTCCGTGGATTGCTTAATGAGACATAACTGAGGCTTTGAAGAATTCCCGGTCCAGTGGCTACGAGTTATTCGAGCGGCAGAACATAAAGTAGGATGCATTGCTGGAAAGAGAGGGAGATATAGAGTAGGATATGTGGTCGGGATTGGACTATGGGATACGTACGAGTGACGGGCCCTTATGATTCCTGGAAATATTTCGTCTCATCGTGTCGACAGTTTGGTTTCCGCGATGGGTTTGAAAAACGGAGTAACTGAAGCGGAACCTCGTGCGCTAATGTTTCAATTATTCCGAAATGAAAATGGTGAACGGCTCGTAATTGATCGGTTTCCGTAGTCGCCGTGTCTCTACCCTCCGACGCATTTCAAATCAGCGCGCCGAGCGGCCACAGTCATTCGAGGCGCGGTATTGGCTCACTTCAATCATTCTCTGCCCCACGTAGCCTCAGCAGTGATTAATTTGTTTCCGCTTGACTTTGAGAACATCACTGTTTTCTATGAGCTATTTCTCTGAATTTGAGTCATCTTTTATCCTTTTAGATATAGTACCTTGTACTTTTACGTTGGTAACCATTTACCCGCGCAATGATAGCAGTTCAAACGCGTCAAAACACCATACGTAGTAGATCCTCGTTCTAACGTTGATCTAGGCTGGTAACTCGTCCACGATGGTAAATGTTTTGCTTCCATTACAGCAGTAGGAAGAGGTGTATATTGACACGTTAAAAAGCCACATAAACGTACCCTGGGGATTGGTGTTTGTTTTTTTTTATGGATTTCAAAGTGGTGTTTTTGCTGCTGTTTTTTCGGCGGCAAAATCGTTCGTTTCCAATGTAAGCACAGTTAAAATATTAAATTACCGTTGAAAATTTTTCTTGGCGAATAAAAAACGCAAGTATAAATAACTTAAATGGAGTGTATTTCCTTGCAATCGGATCATTTGTGATTGATGATATCTCCAGAAAAGTTATTTATATTTACGTTTTTTATTCTGCGACAAAGATTTTCAACAGTATTTTCAATGGGCTTCCATTGAAAACAAGTCAACGATGATGATCTGAAGAAAGAAATCGCGAAAAGAGATGGGGGCCTGAGTTTGTGTTAACCCGGGGGTCTGAGTAGGATGTAAAGAAAGGATGGTGAAAAAAGTAATATTAAGCGTGGCGCTGTAGGGGTCGGAGGCTTGGCCATTGCAAAGGGAGGACGCATACACGCACACTTGTGGCTTTTGAGGTGGGGGTATGGATTAGGACGGAGAGGGTGAGCTGGGTGGCGAGAGGGACGAACGAAGAGGTATTGGATATGGTTGGAGAGGAGAGGAAGCTAGTAGCGAAGGTTTGGAGGAGGCAGAAGTGATGGATGGAGGACGTTCTGAAGAGAGAGGGAATTTTGAAGCGAGTAACAGAGGGGAGAAACACTGGGGAAGCGTGTAAGAGGAAGATATACGATATAAATTCTGGACTGAATAGGAAGGGGATGTCGATATGAGGATTTTAAGAGGGATGTAATGGCGGAACACGTTTAGGAGGTAAAGCCACGACGATATGCCAGAAATTGGGTCTTAAGAATAAGTACTGTCCATGAATCTACCAATCATCTGGTGGAACAATGAAATCAAATCTGTAGATGAGCTCTAATAATAAAGTGCAACACTTCTTCGTTTGTTTTCTGTCCTATCCATCCATGGCTTCCTCTCGTTTTGCGCCCCTCAAAGGCCTTTAATCTACATTTCCTTGTTTTGCTTTCTCAAGGTGTGGATATCTCTCATCAACTCCTAACCATCACACTGGGTGCTTGGACAGCGTTGAAAGAAAATTGGCACTACGTGTTGTGATCTTTGGTCGCTCCGCAGAACTGATTAATTATAGGTACGGATATAAATAAATCGTCTTTCAGCCGGCGTTATTTCCAGTCCTTGGGATTTGCCCAACCTAGCGGAAGTGGGGAGACTGTGGGACTGACTTGAATACTGTCTGCAGTACAGAAAGGTTCGTTTGTAAGGTCAGAGTATACCATGCGGCGTTAGTCCGTGTGTGGGAAAACCAGAGTATCCACTAATTTTCGGTGAAGGGAGACAGGGATAAGATGTCTAAACTGGTATGAAGTCTTGAGCATCTTAGGTATATAAAGGTATTTAGCCTTAATGGAGTGGAGAACAGTGGGTAAGAGGGGAAAAGGAAGAAATAGGATAGGAATTCTGGACGAAGCGTTGTTTGGAAATCAAGAGAGATCTGATTGCTAGACAGCTATGGTTGGAAATGAGGCTGGGCGGTATTTGAATCCTAATATCAATATCCAATATCTTAAATATTGAAAATGGACCAACCTCAATAACTTTTATAGTACTATTGAATATTGGAAAGTATTGGAATATTGGAAACATTGCAATATTGGGAATAATGAAAAAATGGCATACTGGAAAATATTGAACAGAACACTATTGCAGGTAAAATTAAGAGAAAGAAACAAAAAACGGTGACATAAATGTATTAGAACTGAGGGGGATTACTTCGAAAAATTGACTTTATTTTCTATGCGAAAGTCTGTAAATAAAACAAGAATATCAATGTAACTTCTTTTCTCCATATCGGAAATCAAAAACTTTTAAGTAATGGTCCACTAATATTTTTATTGTTTACGACCCGGGTTTCGTCACTTTATGACATCTTCAGGTACAAATATTATCCCGCATGGGTATATATATATACAAAATCAGGTGCAGAGGAAGGCGGGGAAGGGAAGGGGGAGGAGAAGGAAAAACCGTTGCTGTATGGTGTAATAGGTAAGGGGAAGGTAGGGAGAGGTCGGCGAGGTCGGCGAGGAGGGGGGGAAGCGTTGGGCTGATTGGAGAAAATACCGGGCTGGCGGGAAGGGGGAGGGGGAATGGGAGGGGAAAACATCGGAAGAACAAACATACTTTTTCCTTAGAAATTTAAAAATACAATGTATGCACATGTCAACGGTGATTAGCAAGTCCAGGCTATTGATGAGAGTACAGTTCAAAAGGAGTGGAAAGTTCTTTGTTGATGCTCAATGATGGTTTAATTACTCGGAAAACCTTGAATAGGTAAAAGATTATATACATTGTATTCACAAGTCCCTGAGATTAGCAGTCCGGGCTATTGATGCGGGTGAGTTTCAATTGGAGGGGAATGCACTTGGGAACTTTGTTTATGGCTACTGATGATCACTTACATGGAAAACCGTTGAGACTGGGAAGACCGTTAAGGTGGGGGTGGAGTGAGAAGCACTGTTGTCACTGAGGAAATAGTTCATTTAGTGGGATGAAGAATAAGGGGAAGTGGGAAGGAAACAATTGCTCATTCGCCAGGGGCACGTTGTTCTTGGAGTGCTGGATGATCTCCAGCGATTCCAAGGCGTCGAGTCTCCTCCAATTTCTTTCTGAGTGAAGGACCACCGGTATGAAGTCACTCCTATGTTTTTGGTCCAGCAGGTGCTTGGCGAAATTCGACTGCACTTTCTTCTTATCAAAACATTTCTTTCTTCTTATCCCTTCCCCGCCTTCCTCTGCACCTGATTTTGTATATATACACCCATGTGGGATAATATTTGTACCTGAATATGTCATTACGTGACGAAACCCGGGTCGTAAACAATAAAAATATTAGTGGACCATTACTTAAAAGTTTTTTATTTCCGATATGGAGAGGTTCCACAAAGTGAAGCCTGCATTTATTAGTTATATTCTTTTCTCCAGTTATTGCTACGAATAATGGTGGACAAGGAAGTGCTGCACTGAGTGCAACGCGCGCCGTCTGTTTTCAAAGATTAGGGCGCTCTCCGACCGCCTTCCTCGCCGGGTTCCAATATTCAATACTTGAATATTTTATTGTTAATCGAGTATCCTATATTCCAATTGCAAATGTTGGTTCTTCAACATGCAACATTCCAATTACAAATATTTAGTGCTGTGCGAATCAGGGATTTTCATATCGAATCGAATCTCCCACATACATTTTGAATCGAATCGAAACGAATTTTTTAAAATATTCGTTAGCGAATCAAATCACCCTGAAAAATTTGCTCACGAATTCGAATTCTAAATAAAATGCAAAAGTTTATCCAGAGTTAATGTAATATAGATTTTCACTACATTTCAGGCACTTACAATAGCTAATACATCTATATAGTGGCACAAAGAATAACACAGAATAACTTGTGGTCGTTTAAATTTTCGTTTCGCGTGAGGAAAACTTTTTCTAAACGGACGGCGTGCAATTCGGGGACGAGTGCCATGTTTGAATGCATGTGACGATTCGATGACGAATCTACCTGATTCGAATATTACGAATCGTTCGCTTTCGAAGCATCCCGATTCGCAGGCGAACCGAATCGAATTAAGCCTGATTCGAGTCGATTCGATTTCGAGGCATTCGCACACCTCTGCAAATATTAGTTCTTCCCAGAACCAATATCCAATACGGGATATTGGTATTGGTGGTACCAAAATTGTGATTTTGGAATCCCAATGTAGAACAATATCGATATTGGAACCATAATATTGGAAAACCGCCTAATCCTAGTAGGGAGCGCGGATTAATGTGCCAGAATGTTTTTAAGAATAGAATAGAAAACAATTTTATTGTCCTGGGACAAAGTCCCTTAGGACATTGAATTAGTTTACATGCCTTCATGAGGATTGGAATACAAAGACAAAATACAAAGCCTTACTAAAAAAGGAAAACAAACAAACAACTTTCAAGTCAGCAGAGAGATATAAAATGAGCGAGGTAAATGAAAATGAAAAAACAGCCTCAATATCAATAATCGAAATAGTATGTTAAAACAAAAATGTACAATCTGTAATACCTATAAAAAGAAAAAGTGATAAGCAAACAAACGGATATTTTATAAGACAGAAAAACAGCAAATGATTATAGTGAACAAGTAACATGCAACAATATCATCTCATGTCATTTTGTCTTCTCACATAGAGGCGAGAGAACATTTGGGAGACAAAAAGTCAGCCATACTCCTTTTAAATTGTGAGACATTCCTAGAAAATTTAATACTATCAGGCAACGAGTTCCATAATTTACAGGATGAGATGTGGAAAGTATTTTCATATTTTGTTGTGCGGTATTTGGGGATGTAAAATGTTTTTGTTATACGGGTCGATCTCTTGTTAGTTTGGGCATTAAAAATAAAGTTTTCGTATAAATAAGAAGGGGTTTTCGAGTTCAGTACTTTGAATAACATTAATGCCTTTTGAATTGTTCTTCTCTGATTTTTTTTTAATTTTAACCAACTCATTTTAGGATAAGGACTCTTCAAAAACCCACCTCTCAGCTGATAGAACACTCACAAGGGGAGTGTCAGATAGCCGGGTCTCAGATTTTATTCAAACTTAGTAGTTGTACAGACCGCTGTATGCGGTTTATGAATCACCCCACATATAGGGTTATATAACCAACAGTTTAAACGAAAATGGCCTGTAAAAAGTTCAAAATTCCCTTTTATACGGGCCACCCACATAACTGACAAGCTACGAAAAATTTGAATATTATTAAGAATTGTGCTTGAATTGTAAAAATATGAAGACAATATTATAAAATAATTATAGAAAATGGAAATCATGTGCATGAAGGAATGATGGAAATACGTCGTGAAAAGATAAGGAAGTGACATAATTATAAGGCTGCCTTCGACCGAAAAAATGAGACTAAGCCTGACGTCGTGTATGCAAATGAAAAATTTGCCTCGCGCAAAAATAATATTTCGAGTAAAAATAAAAAAATCTTGAGCGCATTGTAGGATGCCGTAAAGGAAAAACTAAAAAAACAGCGGAAGAAACATACCCCGTACTGGAATCGAACCCGTGTCTCTAGACCGGAGACGAGCACGTCAGCCAGCTTGTCAGTTATGTGGGTGGCCCGTCTGTAGGGCATTTTGAAATTTTTAAAGGCCTTTTTTGTTTAAACTATTGGTTATATAACCCTACATGTGGGTGATTCATGAACCACATGCAGCGGTCTGTACAACTACTAAGTTTGAATAAAATCTGAGACCCGGCTATCTGACACTCCCCTTGTCAGTGGAGTAGTGGCGTAGATTCCCACGTTTACGTATGCCGTCGACTGCTCATAGTCGCATCTTCTTTCCTCCGCCCTCGTTAGAAACTCTGTCCTTTCACTGTTCTACCCTTCCACTTTCCTTTCTTCCCTCTCTCAGGCTCACGCCTCTCCCTCCCCCTCATCCTCTGTACGTGCCTCCGTTGCCCCCAACGTCTCTACTCCCCCCCCCCCACCCTCCACCCCTCTCCCGCCAGATGATATTTCATACCTCAAGGTTTTTTTTAAAAACCAAGCGAGTGGCGTCTCCTCTCTCGCGTGGGATGCATTCCATTCCAATCTCGAAATGATTTATGCGGTCGGAATTAGACTCTAGCTGTGAAGGGAGGGTGGGGAGGGACGAGAGGAAGAGGGGGGTGGGAGATGGCCGTGTGACGTTTCTGGTTCATTGGTGTGGGGAAAGAGGGGAAGGGGTTGGCGGAAAATTAAAAAGGTTGGGCAGCAGTGTTGCCAATATCGTAATTGGATTCAGTCGCTAACTTCAAGTAAACTGTTGCTGGTTTGTTGCCTCATGGAAAGCAATGGAAGTCACTTGTTTTGACGTTAAAATGGGGGATGTATTTTTTATTCTTAGGTGATCTACCGAATAAACTAGGCGTAAATGTAGGTAAATATGTATAAATCCTCTAGGTTTTTACAATGGCTTGGATCCGTCTACCGAGTTTTCTTTTTTTCCGTCTCAGCATACTCCCTACCCAACCATAAAATTCCCAACTATCAAATTTTATTCCAATTTCTTCGATGAGCTAATTTGAAAATTTGTATTTATTTTTTGTCTTACTTCTTGCTGTCAAACTTGGTTGAACAGCGTTAATTAAACCTCTATAACCCAATTTTTTGTTGCTCCTGCAAAAAACATAGGAATGGCAACATACACATCCATTCACTTTTACATAAAATTAAACTTATATTAATTTTTTAACACTTATTTGCAAAGTAGGCACGATAATCAGAAGTTATAATAGTACTCAGCGGTAAAGAAGTGTAAACAGGGAATAAACGTATGTTTATGTGATAGTTACCTCCTATGTTACCTCCAAGTCACAGTGGGTTATGGCGGGTTAACCGCATAAATGGTGTCAAATTGGTGTTGTACTTTTTGCTGAGCCTAATATTTAACTTTTATGTAATAGAATGTTGTTCCTAGGATGATGCCCAGGGTATAATAAATATATATTTTTATTCTATTCCTACCCTTCTTTATCTCGTTTATGAAACCTATTCTCTTTCTTCACCTTCCCCGCTTGCCTTACTCCCTCCGCTCTATTTCATTCTTATGTAACCCTTCGCCCCTCATCACTCCTTCCAATCACCTATCTTGCCCTTTCCATTTCATCCGTAAGTATCCTTTACTCACTCACCACTCTCAGCTCTTCTTCACTCATAAATAATTAGTTATGTCTTGAACTCACCTTAAGGGAATGTTGAAAAAGTGTTGGCGCTGTTTTTATAAATGTTTGATACATGTATATGTGGGATCAGGATGAGGCAATATAGTTGACTTGACGGGGTGATGAAGGGCGATGTGCTCTACGTGGCCGTGATAGAGGGAAGAATGTTGGGCGAGCGGGGAAGGTGTAGAAAGAGAATAGGTTTCATGAACGAGATAAAGAATGGCAGGAATAGAATAAAAATATATATTTATTATACCCTGGGCATCATCCTAGGAACAACATTCTTTTACAAAAAAATTAAATCTTTGGATCAGCAAAAAGCACAACACCAATTTCACACCATTCATGCGGTTAATTAACGCTGTTCAACCAAGTTTGACAGCAAGAAGTACGACAAAAAATAAATACAAATTTTCAAATTGGCTCATCGAAGAAATAGAATAGGTTTTATGGACGGAGTGAAGGAGAGTAGGATATACGCGGTGTTAGGAAGAAATAATTGCGGGAGAAAAAATACTTCGCGTTTGAAAACAGGGAGGATTTTCGTGAATTTCCCCAAAACTGATCTTTAGCTTGTGGATTTATTTCCATGCTTATGGTTACGCCATTAACTTTTACTTATTCCGGAACTGATTTGAAACTTATTTGTTTTGTTTTCTTTAAACGTGTAATGCCACACTTGCTCGGGTATTTCTCGAATCTCTTGGGAGATAGGAAGATTTTAAGAAACATTTTAGATCTTAAGAAATTAAACCAGCTCGATGAGATTAAGGTGGTTAGGGCGAAAAATCATTTCACCCAGAAATCAATGAATTTGGTCTGATTTCAAAGAAAAAAAATTTCACCATTCCAAAAATACTGAAATATCTGCCCCTTTCCGAACTATTTTCTGAGATTTTGACGAAAAATCCTAGCTCTTTTACGCATGAAATGGTGCGAATATGCACTTCAGGGATACCATATTTAAAAAATGAGGAGCTTTGTAAGACCTAGATCTCGTGAAAGAATTAACAGTGTGTAGTTTGTATATTTTATCAATATTTTTTGAAAATTAAATATAGTGCCATTGCAGTGATTTTTTCAAAATCATAAACAAACCTTGCGAGGGAGTTTTAAACTTACCGCGCCAAAAAGAATGAGTCAACTTTAAGACTTTTGTTATACTTAAGTAGATGTTTTTATTTCATTACTTAGAATTTCAGTCTTGCAAAAGTATATTTATTCATAATTAATATTACAACGTTTACATCATGCTTCCTACAGCTGCAGAAATTAAAACGCAAAATTCGAATATGGTCTCCGTTGTGACTAGAGGACTATCTCGCTCAGACTTTGTATTAAGTATTATTAAATGGGATTTCGGTTCCCATTTCCTTTTTTGCCACAGCTGAGGACGGAAATAAGGGATTCATCGTTGTGTCATGTGGATAGCAAGATCTCAATAGACGCCACAATATGTAACTATTTTTGTGTGAAAAGTAACTGTATTGTCGTACAATCGGTGTTTTAACGAATAAGGCATTTGGCCAATCATTGGATCGTAAAATGCACACTTTTCCTGATAAATTTGCCCCGTTTGACGCCAGGTATTAACATTTGTTTGTCTCCGGCAATGGATTCGCAAATATTCGCAAGTTTGGCAACACTGTCTGGAAGGTGGGAGCGTGGGGAAGGCCGGGGACTTGAAATTGAGCGATGAGGTATGAATTTGGACGTTTTTGACGTCACGGTGGGGGCGGGCGGGGGGGGATGGGTGGCGGGTAAGGGAGGGCGGGGTGGGATGGGGATATGAATATCCGCCGAGAGTCGGTTGACCTCAGTTCGAGTTCTTTCATTCGAGAAATAATTTATCTTTTGAAGAAAAAAGAATTATGACGTTACAATTTTTAACGCCATTTCCTTTGGGAGCCGCCGGTTATTTTATATTTTCTTTTTATTATTCCAATAAATTTGTGGCCTGAGTTGGTCGCATAGTTTTCCCTCGGGGAGTGTCATTTATAACCCTCTCTATTCAATTCACGTCGCTTTTCGGAGCGTTCTTTCCCGTTCTCTCGCTTCGGGCCAACTGCGAAGATTGTGACATCTTTTGGTCGTCATTTGGTTCCCACGCTTGTGTTCCTCGTCTGCGTCCTTTAGGCTTTTTAACTTTGCCACTTAAAAAGGACTGGAAGGGTTGCAAATCCGTAGGAGTATTTGGATGACAATCCGCTGCCTGTTATCGCGCTCATTTCTCTCGAGTGTTACAGCGACGCAACGCGACGCAAAGGAGTCAGGCTTCATTTTCGTTACTCATTCTGATGTTTTCCTCTATCTCTTTATTCTTTTTTATGATGGTGAATTGTTTGTATTCCGTTGATGAATTGGGGCTGAGCTTGTTACTACCTACTTCGTGTGACGCAATCTTTCGCGGCGAATTGAGATCCATTTGGTGCGGGAGGAATGCGTGCAGTCGCCAACGCTGATTCTCGTTTGTCTGGGCGTTGATCTGCATCCCCTGATACACGAGCTGTGGCACAGATTACTCGTTCTCCGTGGACTTCCATTCTCGTCCGTGTAATAAATTAGCATTCCATGGTGTTGTTATCTCCCATAAGCGTGCTTCGGTGTCTATTCGCAGCCTTTGACATGATTTCGAGTTCTCCGGCAAACTACTCACTCTTTCGTTGTGCCGCGTGTATATTCTCGTCCGTGATAATTCGCGTTTTCCCACGTCCTCCTTTCTTTCATTCGTACCCATGATTTTGACTAGGCGAACGTAGTATACAATGTGTTCTCAGCGTTATTCAATTTTGCATTATTTTTTCTACGCGTATTACTTTCTTTGTTGGTCGAGCTTTCCGCCGGTAAACTTCCGAGGCATTCAAGAAACTTGAAGTTTTATTTTTCTAGGTTTTTTTGCAAGGTAAGTGGAGAATCGTTTCCCTCAGAAAATTTTAGAAATAATTCATTTGCCCTAGAAGGAAGGATAGTTGTATTTGTTTTAGTGGCAGATGTAAAATATGTTCCTACATGTTATTTTATGTCTGCAATTGTACGTATAAGAGAATGGAAATTTAGTACCAATATGCGGCTCAGACTGGAAAAACCGTCATATTGATATACGTATCAATTCAACATTTGAATGAAATCGTCACTGACATATACCTAAAAAAACTGAAAAATTAATCACATTTCAATCGTCTTCACTCTTTTCAAGTGAGGTGACCCGAATCTTGCCCTTCTAGAGGCTAGAAGTTTAATGTACAGAGGTAGATCTACTAATTCGACCACGTCAATAAAAATCAACCAGGTGTAGTTTGTGCGTTTTCTCAACTATTTTTGAAAATTTAGTAAATTCTTCGGGATCACAATAAACATTCCATTATTTTTGGAGTTTCAAACGTACCGCGTGAAAAAAATGAGTCAAGTTAAAGACTTATTTAGATATTTTCATTTGATTACTTACAGTTTCTGTCTTGTAAAACTATATTATTGCACCTTAAATAATGCAATTGAGTGTGTCTCACATTTGGTGAAATTAAAACGTATGTATCGAATATGGTCTCTATTATGATTAGGGAAGTATCTCGCTTGCACTACCTTTAAAGAAAAAAAATCATTTTCCTAGGGAAATTGGATTAAGCGTTCCGGGTGGGGGGAATAGGGTGAACACGGAAAGAGGTGAGTTCGGGGATGTCTCGCGGAAATCTGCCGCTGTGTGCTAATTGAATGTGCCACTGCCGCCGTCGAAATGGAAGGCCGAGACGGTAATGCTGTGCGAATGTATTTGGTTCGTCATCTTGGGCGAGAGCGAAAGCACGTCGCTGATAAAGGGATATTAAAATATTTAAAAAATCTGCTATACCTGAATGGAAAGATCGTTTTTCTGCAGTTTTGAGGAAAAAAGGTGGTGGTCTCTGTTCCTTTCACGGTACATGTTGTTTGGTTAACCTAGCAACGACATATATGCGCTTCTGAAAGTCTTACTCTAATTAAACAGATAAATTGGAATTTAATATTACAGTAATTAATAAAATGAACTAGGTCGAAATATTAATTCATGGGAAGATCCTAGAGATGGCGATGGAGAACGGAAAATTCTTTGACTTTGGTCCGGAGTCTCGAATTATTTCAGATAATTTGTTACCTGAAAAATCAGCTGTTCGATACAATATGCATATTCATTATTTTTTCAATTCAGTATTCTACCAGCTGATCGGTAGATTTTAGGAGGGTACTTATCCTAATCTGTTTTCACTACTTTGGATGGCACACCATTAGATCCATTTTGAATTCTTCATTTCGACTCCCACTTTTTATTTCGTCCAGAATTTCTGTCCTCTTCCCTCCTCTACCGCGCTTCCCCAGGGTTCTCCCCTGCGTTGACCTCTTCAGCATTCCCTCTCCTTTCCAGCCATCTCCAATACCTCCTCGTTCGTCCTTCTCTCCACCCAGCTCACCCTCTCCATCCCTCTCCACAGCCACGTCTCAAACGCCTCAATTCTAAGCACATCCTCCATTCGCAATGACCCAGTCTCCGACGCATACAACGCCACTTTCCAAATTTGAGTTTTCTCCGGCCTTTTCTATACGTCTCTTCGCAGGACCCCTGATCAATTCCCTCCTCTTTAAAAATGCTTCTTTAGCTATGGCAATTGAATATCTCGTGTCTTCTTCTATATATCCTACCTTTCATTTTTCCTTCCAATTTGGTTTTCATTTATATTTTTGTGTCACAGGATGTGTCCAATAAGTTTTACGTGGAGTGTTCATTATGCTCCTTTTTTCCTCCCGCTCCTAGTTTTACTTCTTTTTAGGATAATATCATCTATTCTTTATTATTCTTCGGTTGCGCCACACCTCCAATTTCCTTTTCTCCGTCCAAATTTATGAAAATGTCTCATGACGTAGTGTGATCATCATTATGGGTGTGAGTTCTAGGATGTTTTATAGACGAACCTATCCTCTCCTATCCCGCAGTCTTAAGTCGTTGTGGTCGTGATAGTGTATAAATTACGTATTCGAAGTTAGCTCTGTTTTTTTAAGTTCTAAAATAGTCCATGTCCGTATTAAACTAAAATAGTCCGTATTAACGCCGGCGTTATACGCGTAGTAGATGTAATTAATCAGAGGATCATCCAGTGCCTGCTCTCGGAAGATTTAAAGCGGACATCCGCCGTCCGGAAAACTGGATCGATGCCCCGAAACACTCGTACTTTGATACTGGTTCCATGATTAATGAATCTTATCCCGAAACATGTCCCTCAGTAGTCGTAGAATAATCATACGGCCACAGCGAGGAACACAATTACGTCCAAATGTGTCACGTAATGAATAATTAATTTTTTATCCTGAACAGGAATGGGTTTGGAAGTTATGATATCAGGCAAGGATTAGAGTAGTAAAATATGAATTTACTGAAGGGATAAATGGAGGACATTTAGACAGGGACTTCAGTTAAGAAAGTATGAGGTAATCCCTACTCCGGAGTGTGGCGCTGTATGCTTCGGCAATTATAAATCGCCTTTGATAGATCTAACTGAGGGTTGAGAGGGTTGTTAGAGTTTTAAGTGTTAGGAAAAACTATCACTGTCCTGCGTAACGTTACCAGAGTACAATTAACGAGGAAGTGATTGAGATAAAATTGGGTGAGGTGGTTGATGGGAGAATACAGGAGGCAGCAGTGTTGGATCGGAAATCTTCATCACTGTTAGGCCTCACTTGGAATGCGCTGCTATTATTTGAGATCCTCTTTTGATAGGCTTAAAAACAGAGAGCGTCGGCGGAGAAGATAGTTATAACCTAATCTTCATAATGGATGTGCACCTTTTCGGAATCCGAAAAACATAAATCATATACCATAAGCCAATTTTTCATTGCTTCAATTATTCGGAGGCTAATTATTTCATTTTTCACTGTAGTTGAGTATTAGGATACCTCTCTATATTT